>BTHU01000023.1:77815749-78481463 GCA_036184795.1 Tokudaia tokunoshimensis
CTCCTTTCCTACCCAGATACTTCCCTCCCTTTGCCCAGAGTGATTGTTTGTTTGTTTTTTTCTCCTTTCAAGAAATATTGAGGCATCTTCACATAGGCCCTTTGGCTTGTTAGCCTTGTTGAATTCTGTGGATAGTATCCTGGGTATTCTGTGATTTTGGGGGTAATATCCACTTAATAGTGAGCACATACCATGAATGTCCTTTTGGGTCTCAGTTAACTCAATCAGGATGATATTTTCTAGTTCTATCCATTTGCCTGCAAAATTCATGATGTCCTCCTTCTTAATAGCTGAGTAGTATTACATTGCATAAATGAACCACAGTTTCTGTATCCATTCTTTCTTTGTGGGACATCAGGGATGTAGTGGGATAGGGCTTGAGAGGTGACATCATTCTCTTGGAGAAGTGGGAGGAGGAGTAGGAAAAAAAAGAGTTGGAGGGCAGACTAGGAGGGGGATAATGACTGGACTGTAAAAACTGATTAAAGAATACTACTACTACTACTACTACTACTACTACTAATAATAATAATAATAATAATAATAATAATAATAATAATAATGATAATGATAATAACAACAAAAGGGAAAAAAGAATTTTCTCTCAGCAATCTATATGAAGACTTCCAAGGAAAAGCCTCAGTTCCAGCATAATTTCTCAATTTCTGGCAACCAAAGCATATCTTATCTTCAGCAATAAGGTCATTGTACATAATTCTGTTATTAACACATTCTATTGTTTGAGAGACTTCATAAACATGAGGTAAATTTCTACTGTTACTGAAATTTTCATTATGATATCTGAGAATGGTTTTATCCACCCATAATGGACACTTGTATTCATACTCCTTTTTTATTCAATATATTTTAAATTGAATACAATTACATTACTTTCCTCTTTCCTTTTCCTCCCTCAAACTTCTTTGATAACCCTCCCTCTAATCTCTTCTATGTCTGCTCCCCTCTCTCCCTCCCAGATTGGTGGTCCTTTTCCTTTTATTGCTATCATTATAAATACAAACATGCACATACACACATACACACACAACAAGCAGACACACACACAAACACACACACACACACACACACACACACACACACACACACACACACACACACACACATATATATATATATATATATATATATATATATATATATATATATATATAGGCATACAAGTATATAGCTATAACCTGATGAGTCAAGTTTGTTGCTTGTGTGTACATAATTTTAGGAATGATCACTTTACACTTTGTAATGATTAAAGGGCTGATACTTGGGAGAGGATTCCCGGCATTTTCTCTTTTTTCAGCACTAATTAGTTGCCTATGGATCTCTGTCTTGAAGCGGAACATTGTGAGAATTATTCCTCATTAGCATGTCTAGTGATATTAAAATCGTTATAGTTCTTAAATGACTGCTAAAATCACTATATATTGATTTTACTTTAAGCTATGAACATGTATACATGATATATGTGGAATAGATATTAATCTCTTTATTACTGAAGTGTAGTAAAAGATAGCTAGAACCCTGAGGTTTTACTGAACTAATACTATTTTGCAAACAAACTTTTAAGATATATTTGTGTCCATTTACTGGGTAGCTCTCACCTTATTTTTAAAAATAAAATTGACTTGTAATATTTCGGTGACTTCTTTACTCCTCAGAAGCAACAAGCACTATGCAGCACCTACAGTAAATAAAAAGTAATATGAATTCTGAGTCCCTTTGAAAGTTAATATATTTTATATGATTAATAATTCCATTATTAGTTTTAGAGTATGCACTACAATGGAATAAAATAATGGAAGCATGTGCCATTGATTCAACCTATGCTCATTGAATAGTTTCAAAATACTCTATGTTCTGAAATAGTAAGTTACATAGCACAAGAAATAGTGGTAAAAATATTCATTGTCAACCAAGTAACAAATAAGCAAAATGTTGCAATAATTTTTTTCTTAATAAATAAAGAAAATAAATAAGGTTCTGTTGTTTTCAGAAATCAAGTTTGCTTCATATTTATTAGCATAATTCATACCAGGGTAGCAGAATAAATATGTGGCTGATTTTATAATATTGTGCCACAATATTATATACCCAAATGTACTCAAAATGATGTAATTCCCAAATAATCTGAATTCTAATGTCAAAGGTTTGCAAATCTACTAGTTTGCAAGACAGGACCTAGTGATGTGAAATTAGTCTGAGTTATTTGTTGCCTTAGTCTATTTCATGATGCCATAAATCCTAAGGATAAAACAATACTGTAGAATTTATAATGAAAGAATATATAAATGTACTGTCTAATTTCTGCAGAACATAATGTACTTGCAATTTATGGGAATACTTTTGCTGCACACTCATAGAAGTAATTGGAAAGAACAGAGGAAGGATACAGACAGATGGAAACAGAGACAGGCAGACATAGATATTGAGAGAACACATGAATGAAATCAAGAGAGGCTCACACACTTGTACAGTGTTATTACTAGCTTTTAAAGAACAGAAATTTCATGCTCTAAGCATCTCTCTTAGGGCATACTTATTTCTGCTCCTGTAACTATGCATTTGGGAGAAGTAAAAGATTAAAATATAAAATAAAAACTGAATGCAAGAATGCTTTAAAGTAGATAAATTCCTTGATTACCAGTCAGAGGGAAGGTTTTTTTTTTATATTTTATTTTATATTTTTTTTAAATTACATTCCAAATCATTACCCCTTTCCCGTTTACTCCCTCCCCGAAAGTCCCATAAGCCCCCTTCCCTCCCTCTTTTCTCCATTCAACCCCCTCTCCTTTCTCTGTCCTGGCGTTCCCCTACATCCAGTCTTTCCAGGACCAGGGGTCTCTCCTTGCATCTTCTTAGAAATCTATTGATATGCGAATTGTGTCTAGGGTATTCCTAGATTCTGGGTTAATATCCCCTTATCAGTGACTGCATACCATGTGTGTTCTTTTGTGATTGGGTTACCTCACTAAGGATGATATTTTCAAGTTCTGACCATTTGCCTAGGAATTTCGTGAATTCATTGTTTTTAATTGCAGGGTAGTATTCCATTGTGTAGATATACCACATCTTCTGAATCCATTCCTCCGTTGAGGGACATCTGGGTTCTTTCCAGCTTCTGGCTATTATAAATAAGGCTGCTATGAACATAGTGTAGCATGTGTCCTTATTGCATGCAGGTAAAGCCTCTGCGTATATGCCCAGGAGTGGTATAGCCGGATCCTCCGGGAGTGTCATGCCCAGTTTTCGGAGGAACCGCCAGACTGCTTTCCAGAGTGGTTGTACAAGCTTGCAATTCCACCAGCAGTGGAGGAGTGTTCCTCTTTCTCCACATCCTCGCCAACAACTGCTGTCTCCTGTGTTTTTGATCTTAGCCATCCTGACTGGTGTGAGATGTAATCTCAGGGTTGTTTTGATTTGCATTTCCCTAATGACTAAGGATGATGAACATCTCTTTAGGTGCTTCTCAGCCATTAGATATTCTTCAGGTGAGAACTCTTTGTTTAGTTCTGTACCCCATTTTTAATAGGGTTACTTGCCTATCTGGAGTTTAACTTCTTGAGTTCTTTGTATATATTGGATATTAGCCCTCTGTCGGATGTAAGGTTGGTAAAGATCATTTCCCAGTTAGTTGGTTGCCGCTTTGTCTTTTTGACAGTGTCTTTTGCCTTGCAAAATCTTTGTAATTTAATGAGGTCCCATTTGTCTATTCTTGATCTTAGAGCATAAGCTATTGGAGTTCTGTTTAGGAAATTCTCCCCTGTGCCCATATGTTCAAGGTTCTTCCCTAGTTTCCCTTCTATTAGTTTCAGTGTGTCTGGTTTTATGTGGAGATCTTTGATCCACTTGGAATTGAGCTTAGTGCAAGGAGATAAGAATGGGTCAATTTGCATTCTTCTGCATGTTGACCTCCAGTTGAGCCAGCACCATTTGTTGAAAAGGCTATCTTTTTTCCACTGGATGGTTTTTGCTCCTTTGTCAAATATCAAGTGACCATAGGAGTGTGGATTCATTTCTGGGTCTTCAATTCTGTTCCATTGATCTACATGCCTGTCACTGTACCAATACCATGTGGTTTTTAACACTATTGCTCTGTAAAGTATCTTGGCGTGACTCTAACCAAACAAGTGAAAGATCTGTATGACAAGAACTTCAAGTCTCTGAAGAAAGAAATTGAAGAAGACCTCAGAAGATGGAAAAATCTGCCATGCTCATGGATTGGCAGGATTAATATAGTAAAAATGAGCATCTTACCAAAAGTAATGTACAGATTCAATGCAATCCCCATCAAAATCCCAACTCAATTCTTCATAGAGTTAGAAAGAGCAATTCAAAAATTCATCTGGAATAACAGAAAACCCAGAATAGCTAAAACTATTCTCAAGAGTAAAAGAACCTCTGGGGGAATCATTATCCCGGACCTCAAGCTGTACTACAGAGCAATAGTGTTAAAAACCTCATGGTATTGGAAGGTGTTTTTTTTTAACATTAAAAAACATTGCTGTGCATGAATTTAGAGGCAGATGATACAACCAAAGAAGACTATCTGTGGAAGCTGGAAGAGTTGAGTAAAGTAAGGTTCTCAGTATAGCTTACCAAAAGAAATATAGACCTGGTGTTATATTTAATTTTAGCCTATTAATACCCCCTTATGGATTTTAACCTAAAAACATAATATAGTAAAAATGTGTTTTAAGCTACTGATTTTGAGAAATTTTCATATCAGTTTTCAGTTTAAAATGGCATGCTTTCAATGAACATTATTAGCATTCATCTAAAATTTCTGTTTCTAAGGTTCCATATTTGCTTTATTTTTCCGACTGCATTTCTATTTTGTGTGTGCATGTGTTTGTATGTATATGTATATGTATATATGTATATGTATGTATATGCATGTATATATGTATATATATTTATATGTATGTATATGTATATGTATATATATATGTATATGTATATATATGTATATGTATATGTAAGTACAAATACATATCTATCTATCTATCTATCTATCTACATACTATAAAACGTTTCAATTTTATCTTCTTCAGCTTGAATTCCTTTGTGTCAGAACATGAAATACCATTTCTTATAATTTTTCAAAAACATAACCTCATATATCATCATTTGTAAGACATTTTTAACACCATGCAAATATCTGGAACATTGGTAGGTGAATAATGATGTTTTTTTAATTGAGGATTAAGTTAAGAGGCCAGTGGAAGTTGAAAATTACTTTTGATAGATTTACATGTCTATTACATGATTTTATGTCCAACGAAAGAAAACTTTTAAGGCTCCAATAAATTTAGGGACAAATTACATTATCTAAACTATTATAAATCTAAATTTATAATTTGAATATGAATAAATCATGGTAGTTTATTAGCATTTTCTTTTATGTCATTGTATTTGAAAACATATCAATTTTAACAAAATAGTCTATTTTCTTTATCTTTTGTCATGAAGTATTTGTTGTCTGGAAGACAATGGAAACTAGCATATTCTCTAGCTTTTCCATTTCCCTGGTGGCAGTTTTTGAAACTATATAGGCTGGCTACTTTGCAATTCACAGGGAATGAAACAAAATTTGAGCTGATTTCAAACTTCAGAAATACCTTTTTTCAGTACAATGCTTACTTACTATGAACACAGGTCCAGTGTTCTACACTCTTGAGAAACAATATTCCTCAAACATGTGCATATGTTTCAATAGCTAAAATTAACGCTATTTCACAAGTTTCACTTCCTGTGAACCATCATTTCAACTGAATTCTAGCTCTGAAAAGATTTTTAATGGATGTTTCCAAACAAATTTGAATTACTTTGCATTTTGAATTATTGCCCAAGAATAGCTATTACTGGGATTAAAAAGCAAAGCAAAACAAAACAGAACAAAACAAAATAATCTGATTTTCACTACATGTAAACTCATAATGTTCAGTTTTCTTTTTAAGCTATTTTGTGTCACTTAAGCCTATAGAGTACATTGAATATTTGGCTTTCTTTTCCCGTTTCTCTCTTTAAAATGAAGCTACTGTCTACAAGTGGAATGTATTCTTCAACTTCCTTCACAGGATTTTCCAATTTTCCTATTTTCCAATTACCCCCAGTCATCTGCCTGAAGTTGAGTTCTAATGATGCTAAGAATAAGAAAGGTACACTCATCTTGATTTGTTTTGTCTCCTTAATATTAATTATTTTACTTCTAGAATTTTTACACAGCATCCTGTAGATTATAAAGAGTTTCTACAGTGGGTATTCAATTGAAAATCTCTGTTTTTTTTTTCAAGTACTAAAAATTGGAAAGAATAACTAAATCACATTACATATGTGAACTATCAATTGTGAGAGCAAGTTACATCTAGATAACCTACATCTGAGAGGAATCTGCAATGTCATGGTAATTTTGACATTATATAACAGAAAAATACTACATTTGAACATATAGTATATTTTGTATAGACTCTATTGATCTTGCACTGTAAATGGATTAAAGCCTGAGTTAGAAAGAGTTCATATATTCCTAAAGAAGTCTTAGAGTCTTAGTAATAAAAGCAATGTTAGAAATTAATTATGTATTCAAACCTCTCACTTGATAAATTAAAAGTTTTACAAAGTAAATTTTGAATTAGATTTGGAACTAGATTTTATGTTTTAGTATAAAATCTTGAATATTTTTACTTCATTAAAGTCTTCATATAAGCTATGCATTTTAAATTTTACTATGAATAGTGTTTATATAGACCCATAGAATCAAACACAAAAATTATTTGAAAGTATCAGAAATTTAATAGAGACAGCAAAATTCCTCTATTAGTATCATGTCTTCAAAAGAGCAGTTTAACAGGACAGTATTTTAAAAATCTTGACAAATGTGAGGATAGTCAATAAAAAGATAACTATTTCAAAATTTGTCTTATACAAAATTTAATGATCAATCTGAAAAGGAACCAGAGATATGAGAACAATAACTGTATAATTGAAAGGAACAATCTTCATTATGGCAACTTATAATCAATTAGTAATTTAATTGGGTTAAAATATTCATGAAATCTCTTTCTCCTTTTACTTCTGATAAAATTTAGACTGATTGATTTTCATGAAAAAAAAGGGGTGAAACAATCCCTTATTTAAAAAAATGGAGAAGGTTCTCATATATAAGATTGTAGGCTAATAGTGATCTTAGGGTCAGGAAAGAAAAATGAGATAATACAAAATATAAATATATAAGAACATCAATGAACAAATTTAATGAATAAATTTAAAATAAAAAATAAACAGAGCTCATTGCTGTACCTGAAAGATACATTTGAAAAGTAAACCTTTCAAGTTATTCTATTTATTTTTAAAACCTAACCAAGGTCAAATTATGCTTCTTAGATATTCTTGGATATGTAGCCTTTCTTTATAGAAAATTCCAGTTTTATGTTGCTATTAGAAATTTTCATCTACTACATACCTGTTCTGATAATTATCTCCATTTCTCTAATTTTTTCCTGAAAATTTTAGGAGACTTGGATTCTTAAAATCTCTTCCTTTTTTGATATATATTCTTGATCATAAGCATGTATTACATTTCAAGTATAGATATCAAAAGATATCACAATGAGCACAGATCGACATTATACTATATTTTTGTACACTTGTAAATAATCACTCAATTAAAGATATGTTCTATTGGATTTTTCAACAGCATAGATATGAATTATCTCACAATTTTCCATGTAACAATGTAAATTAAATACAAAACCAAAATATTTAAAAGTCTTGCTTTCAGTGAATCCAAGAGCTCATGATTCCATTATTGTATATTTCAGCTGACCAAGCAGTACATGTACAGACTGAAAGAATAGCTCCTGCAGTCTTGTTTGATTAGACCTCAAGGACTTCCTTCTGTGTCAGTACTTCTGGTAAATGCTTTAACTTTTATTCCCTAGACGGAACCCTAGGAGATAATTTTGAGAGCAAAGCATTAGTTATAATCTTTTCCTCCTATATCTTGATGAAGGAAGAATTCATTTATTTGCACACACTGACCTACTTTTGCCAGTAAAGCAACTACAAATTTATGAAAAAGATACATTAAAATATTAAAATGTTTTATGTCTTTAAAAATGCTGTAACTAATAATAAAAACTTTAAAGAACAAGAAACAGTACCAAAATCAGTTTTTAAATGCATAAGTATGTGTTTTATAAATTCCATTAATTTAAATATTTATCCAAGCTTTCTAAACATTAAATGATTTATTCATAAAATACTTACAATGTATTTAGAACACTAATTTTATTTAAATAACATTTTTAATAGTATAATAGGCAATACGTAGTATGTGTCTTTTGGCATACTAAACAACAGAGGTAGGAAGAATGTAACAAAGTTTAAATGAATCCTTACTGATGGATGATATAATGTCGTCTTCTTGCATATAAACTAATAATATTTTAAATTTTAATGTTAACTTCTTGTTTTCTTCAAAGAGTAAATAAAAATGTATTATATTCATTCTTTAGTCATAATATATTCAATATAATTAAACTTTTAAGGACTGTGATACAAACCATTTACCATTAGATTTCTGTGGTTTTTGGAGTAGATTGTTAGGTCATGAGGTTAATTGTGTCTCACTAAACATGTACCTGAGATATTCAACTCTTATTTGCTTTGTTTTCCTTTGTTGTCTGATGTTTTTATTTTTTTTTTTTTTTTTTTGTTTTTTTTCAGTTTTGATTTGGGTTGGGATTTGTTTTGTTCCTTTTGAATTGCTTTGTTTTAAGGTATGATTTCCTATGTACTAGAACGTGTTTCATAGACTATTCTGGCTTTTAACTCACACAGATTACCCTGGGTACACCTTCCCAATGCTGGGATTAAAGGTGCACCACCAAGACCAGATGCAAAGGGTTTTTGTTTGTATGTTTTGTTGTTGTTTGTATGTGTTTCTTATTTTATAGCTTCTAAGTTTTGAGTTCAATATTGATTAGACTTGTTGGATTTGCCTTTGTTGTATCATAGCACACATGGCAATTCAGGGCTGAATTTTTGGTCTTGATATGAAAAAGAGAAATGAAGTACCTAGGGTTTCAATATCCTCTTCAAGAGCAAAGGATGTGTGGCTAAAAGGGATTTCCTAGGCTTTACCTAACAGAATCATACTCCCACTATATTATGTTAATGGTTCAAAGTATTAACTTGGTGGTATATGTGTTTGGGGGTTGGGGGATGTAGAATGGTGCTTAAGTTCTGAACTAAACCAAGATTTCTTTATACATGTAGTCATACATGGTTTCAACAAATAAAGTTTACTTAAAATATAACATGAAAAGAAAATGATGATTAGTGTTATTATAAACATGCATAATATATACACATTTAACGTATGATTTCATTATTAAATGATCTTTTTCCATATAAAACTCATATGTATTTTAGATTTGTGAATAAAATATTATAGCACTTACGGTGAATTTTTGGCTTTTTCTTTTTGCTTTAAAAACTTTGTCTTAGAAGTGGAATCTGACAATTGTGTATTTAGAAAAATAGCAGCAAGTTTGTCTTGTGGCATGTGAATTTCCCAGCCTTTTGACCAAAACTGGTTACAGCAAAAAACATAAAATTTCCTCCTGTAGAGAAAGTCTCAAATCCAATAACAAAAAAGTTAACTACCCAATAATAGGTATGTTATGTATTTGAACAGTGGGCACATCTACCATGACAGTTTGGTATTTTATAGCATATCAAACACAGAACGAATAAGACTTTTGACATTTTTTTCTGCCTCAGCAACATTCAAAGCTCCTTCCAACACTCTGAAAGCTATACAACATGGAAAGAGTGTCCTGGTCATTTAAAGAATAATTTCTCTGTCTTAAAACAAAAGTATATAAAGTCTTCAACCTTAGGTTTTAACCATCTATTTATGTGAGTTAATGAAGCACAACACCTGTATATTTTAGGGACCTATGGGGCCTTCCTGACCACCAACTCATAAGAAAGTAAGTTCAATGTAAGGCATTGTAATTTTCAGATAATAAGCTGTAAATTCCGTAAACACCATGATACAAACTTGCAGAATACTTCTGATTGAACTCTTTTTTATATGTAAAGTTTTATTTTGAAATTAGTTTACTACATATTATATTCCCAATACCTGTTTTATTCATCCTTACTTTAGACCACCCTGTACTCTCATGGTTCTCTCCTCACTATCCCATGCTCTCTTTTTTTATTACGTGTATCCTGTTATCTTCCCTATAATATATTTTAATTGTGTACTGAGTTATTTTCCTACATATAACTTTTTCATGCACTCTTCATTTGGTTTCTTCCACTACCTTGATTTTTTACCCCCAAACTATGTGCCACCCTGCTAAAGCCTGTTTTACCCTCAGTGTTTAAACTCTCTACTTCTATTCTACATATAATCTGATATTCTTCACATCATACCTCCCCACTAGTGGAACATTTCTAGTTTCAAAACTTCCATTTGAGTAACAACTTAAAAACTAGTGTAATTTGATACTAAGACCCATATATGAGAAAGAACATGGTTGCTTGTCTTCATGGACCTGATTTACCAATATTCCAGTGAATGGACCCACGTCATGAACCTATGAGCAACATTAATTGAACTTAGTTGGTTATCAATGAAGAGTAAAGAGGAGGAGAAAAAAGTGGGAAAATGAAGTTAGGAAAGGATGCTGTTGGATAGGGAGTAAATGATAATATGCTATTTCATACATATATGAAATTATTGAAGACAAAATAGTAAAGATAAACATATGACCTTGTGTCAATAGAATAATACTCCCTTTCTTTGTTATTTTTTTCCTTATATTTTTTTCACAGAAAGAATAATCTGAGATAAACAGGTTCTTTCTTTTTTTCTTTTAGAAATTATGCCTATAAGTGGTCTGTTATTAATCATATAAAGAAATCATTGCTTCTGTCTGTACTATTTTAATCAAGTAGAAACCATTTCAGTTGCATTAATTATCAATAAACTCAATTCTTTTCACAATTATAATTTGATTCAGGTAAGAAACTGGAACAGAAAAGTAGTAGCTATAGTATATGTTTTTCTACCAATTCAGTGTAACACATGGTTCATTTACAGCACCTCATGTCTGAGGCAGTTATTTTTTTATATTTTATGTGAATTACCACCATATTAGGCTGTATTTAAAAGCTTGATACTTGTGATTATTACGAGCATTTACCTTCTCATTGTTTAAGCTTATTTATCAGCAGTAAAGACAAGCAGTATTCTGAGAACTAACTAATTAAATGACTATATGTTAATATTTTACCCTAAAATATCTAAATAAACCTTTTTTAACAATTATAGATAATTGTGTCCTATGATACAATTTAAACTGTAAGAATTAATAAGCATAGTAAAGAAAAACTAATAAAATTCGAGGCTCAAACAAAAGTTAAGACTGAAAATTTCAGTATGACAAAGCAACTCCTCAATATCTGATTCATTTCACAACATAATGTATTTGAGTGGCTGTAGTGTTTAAGCTAAATAGAGAAAGCAGTGTGCTAGAGTATGTATAATTCACTGACTAATAGCATATGAAATCTCTTTACACTGTTATGTTTTTGATATGTGTATGGTAAGTAGTTCTTATCAGAATAAGCAAATGAAACTATTATCTTAGAGCATCATTCTAGAAGAATGGTTCTATTGTTGAAACAATGAAATAGACAGAATATTCTGTCACAGAATCATTTTGTCATTATCCATACATTATATAAATGAGCACCAATAAATAGCTCAAAAGTACTACATTGAAGCAATAATAGTCATGGTATCCTCCCCAATGAGAAGTTCTGCACCAGTGATGAGTATGTCTTTTTAAATGAGTTGCCTACAAGAGCAGACAAGCCTCTGTCTGAGCATAAATTAAATCTTTTCTCAAGTTACATTGCTAACATCTTATGTTTTCTCTCTTTACTAGATGACTTTTTGCAAATTATTTGAATATGAACGAACTTAAGTGTTTTTTATTAAAAACTACATCAACTAGAATTTTTCCCATTTTAAAGAAGTGCTTGGGTAATACTTTTTGTTACTTTGTGAAAGTGAAGAATAGTTTTATCTTTTGCTTTTATGATGTTACTTTTCCCTTACACTGAAAAAATTATTTTAGGGTGATATCATCATTTCCATTTCTGTATCCTCTGAGACACTGGAACATTTTAATGCTCAACATATTTTGAATTTGCATATGAATTGTTGCAATTGAAACACTGCATGCAAAATGATAAATGGAATAGCCATTTCTCAGGAGTGAGATTATCTAAATTTTGATTTCTGTAAATCAGGCAAATAATTATAATACGGGGAGTTATTAAACATCTGAGAAACAAACTGGAGATAGCCAATAGCCAATTCAATATGACTTTTTGTGTGTCTCTACTACAAGAATCCATTTTTCTCCTTAATATTGTCAGTTTTAATGTCAGAAAAGGCACATGCTTAGCTTAACTCAAACTGATATCTATTGCATCATATATATTTAAAATATTTATCAAATATTTTATACATTTTGCCTAATGTCTGTATGATCAAGCATTATTCTTGTTACTGAAGCTTTTTTGTTGATCAATAAGATCCCAATCATATTAAAAATAATTGGTTCATCATATAATAGTCAAATTCTGTCATTCCAGAATTTCAATTCCTACTGTAAAATGTATTTCAAATTGCAGCCAATGTAAAAGCATTGCACTTTCATGCGATGTAGCTATCAGAATCTATGGTACTTCTGGACATCATTTTTTATTAATATTCTTATTAGATCTTATTACATTATGCTCAAAACATGATTAAAAACTTTTTATTCTTTTCAAATTCAAATTCTAATCTTATGTCTCATGGAGTTCTTGACTTAGTGTATCAATGACTATTTAAGTAAAATAAGATAATTTAGTTGGCTTTCTTTCTTTTATTTTTTATCATTCTTTCTTTTGTTCTTCCATCTCTCATCTATGCTTCTGTATACACTGAAATCTTGGATTTGGGGCAAAATACATATCTTTTTCTGTCGTTCCTGGAATTTAGTTTTTACCTTTTGGGGCAGGACTTGATAATATAGTTTGTAGAGAAATTTTAGTATGGAAACATTGCTGCTCTGGCAAGGGATCACATCCAAAGAACTTCTAGGTTTATGTAATTCGGCTGGAATGAAACAGATTTAATTCCCTCTGGATGAAACAATGACATACCGTTAATACACACCTTTGATCTCAAACAATAAAGTTAGTTTGTAGAAAGAAGCTGGCATGTTTGAAAGTGACATCTAATTGAGGGGCGAAAACAATGAGAATCTGAGGAAGATCTGAGAGAATGAGTCAGAGATAGGATAGGATAGAACCATCTCTTAGGAGAATACACAGGAAAGAGCGTCTACATAAGAGCGCAGAGAATGAATATGGATTGGAAGGCAGTTCAGTGGGTGTGATTCAGTTGATTTCTGTAAGGTCAGTTCAGAGGCAGGTTGTGTCCAGAGATTGAGAAGCCAGAAGATTAGAACTGATTGTCAAAGTTAATTTGAGGTTAAGCAAAGCTATTCAGTAAAAGCATAGAGAAACCAGTTTGAATAAGTCCTACTGAGTTTCTTCTTCTTGAGTATATTCTAATATCACTATATTTTCTGCTTATCAGAAATCAATAAATATTAATATTTTAAAAGTTAATTCTGCCATATCTTACTCAAATAAAATTGACATTTTAGAGTACTTGTATTTATTATTGTGAACTAGAGAAGGAATGTTTTGCAGTTCATTTTTCTCTGGATGTTTATTATGGAACAGATTTAAGATAGAAAATAGAGTACCACCTTAATTGTTTTATTATTTTTCATAAAACATTCATTAAAATTGTTATATTCCTTAAGAAAAATCACTCAGCTCAGTAATAATTATACTCTTAAAAAACTGTATCATCCCTAAAAATGTACTTCATTTAATTATAATTTAGATAACTATAAAATGTAACCTATGCTATCTTTCCTATTGTTGTAAGCCTTGATAATATTAGTGTGAATTAGACAAGCAAAAGATTCTACCTTATATAGATAAATAATGTAAATATTATATAAATGACTCAGTATGCCAGAAGATACATTATTTGTTATAGATATATACTAAAGAGATTTTGATGAAAACAGTAGGACAAAATATAAATTGATGGTTTAAGGGTTCCTAAGCAAAACTGTTTAGGTACTTTTGGAGCTTTTAAAGTAATAAAGAGCTTCAGACCATAGTGTGATAATGAATCATGTAAAAATAATTTCACTATGATCAAATAAAATTTAAATTATCTTTACAATATAAGTAACTGTATTTACATATATTTAAAGGCATACTGAATTATATCTTGGGCTAATATCCACTTATCAGGGAGAACATACCATGTGTGTTCTTTTGTGATTGGGTTACCTCACTAAGGATGATATTTTCCAGTTCTGACCATTTACCTAAGAATTTCATGAATTCATTGTTTTTAATAGCTGAGTAGTACTCCATTGTATAAATATACCACAATTTCTGTATCCATTACTCTGTTGAGGGACATCTGGGCTCTTTCCAGCTTCTGGTTATTATAAATGAGGCTGCTATGAACTTAGTGGAGCATGTGTCCTTATTACATGTTGGAGCATCTTCTGAGTATACACCCAAGAGTGGTAGAGCTGGGTCCTCCAGTAATACTATGTCCAATTTTCTGATGTACTGCCAAACTGATTTCCAGAGTGGTTGTACCAGCTTGCAATCCCACCAGCAGTGGAGGAGTGTTCTTCTTTCTCCACATCCTTGCTAGCATATGTTGTCACCTGAGTTTTTCATCTTAGCCATTCTGACTAGTGTGAGGTGAAATCTCAAGGTTGTTTTGATTTGCATTTCCATGATGACAAAGGATGTTGAACATTTATTTAGGTGTTTCTCAGACATCAGTATTCCTCAGTTGTGAATTCTTTGTTTAGCTCTGCACCCTATTTTTAAATCAGTTTATTTGGTTCTCAGGAGTCTAAATTCTTACGTAGGAAGACCAAAGTGTGGATACTTTGGTCTTTCTTAGATAGTGTACAAAATGCCCATGGGAGGAAATACAGAGAGTAGAGACTGAAGAAAAGACCATCTAGAAACTGCCCAACCTGGAGATCCATCCCATAAACAGTTACCAAACCCAGACACTATTGTGGATGCCAACAAATGCTTGCTGACAGGAGCTTGATATAGCTGTTTACAGAGAGGCCCTGCCAGTGACTGGCAAATACAAAGGGGTGTGCTCTCAACCAACCATTGAATTGAGAACTGGGTCTGCAAAGAAGGAGCTGAATAAAGGACCCAAGGAGCTAAAGAGGTTTACAGTCCCACAGAAGGAACAACAATATGAACTAACCAGTACACCCAGACCTCCTAGGGACTTAACCAGCAACCAAAGAGGACACATGGAGAGTCCCATGACTCCAGCCACTTGGGTAGCAGAGAATGGCCTGATCGGACATCATTGAGAGGAGAAGCCCTTGGACCCATGAATGCTCATTGTCCCAGGGTCAGGGAAAAGGGAGTGGGTGGGTTAGTGAGCAGGGAGAGGGGGGAATGGGGTAGGGGGGGTTTGGAGGGGAAACTAGAAAAAGAGATAACATTTGAAATGTAAATACCGAAAATATCAAATAAAATAAGGAAAAAAGTAAACAACAAAAAAAAGAATTTTTACTCTAAGGAAAATAAAGGCATACTGATACAGTAGTATTCATAGCAATGAAACCCCTATGTGTAATCTTCTGTCTTATTTACTAGTGCAATCAATGAAAATGAAAAATACAAATTAAAATATGCTAAATATAGGACATTAAAGGATTAATGACAATTAATTTTATAATTTCATACCTATGGACAACATGAGGGGAAATAATAAATGGGCTCTAGAGAATGCATTGTCATATTTTGTGATAAAAATTTTAATTAAGCAACATGACTGCTCTGTCAAGTAATCACATAGAAATACCATCTGGAATGACAGAACATTAATCCTTCTGGATAGCATCCAGACATACTCTTAGTTCACACCATTAACCTCCACCTCCAACAAAAGGCAAAGGTAGTTTGTAGAATCAAGCAACCATGTTTAAAAGTGATATCTAATTGAGTGGCAGAGTAGTGAATTAGAGAAAGATTTGATAGTATGAGTCAAAGATAGGGTATGGCCAACTGTCATAAGAACAGCAGACTGAAAAGAATCTAGTTAAGAACAGCTCAGAAAGAGAGAGGGTCAATCAGTTGGGAGTACAGTCAGTGCAATGCAGTATAATTGAGTCCCTTCATGAGTTCACACAGTTCAGTTCAGGTCAGCAGAGGCAATTGAACCAGAGAATAAGAGAAGTCAGAAGATTAGAACAAATTGCCAGAGTTACTATGAGTTCAAGTACAGCAATTATGTGAGAAGCTGAGAAAAAAAAAAAAAAACTGAATCAATCAGCCTGAAGAGGAGTTTTAAGCCAGAACACCTGAGTTGAACCAGCCAGCCAGAGTCCAGAATGAACTAGAGTGAATTTATTCAGCTTATTCAGCAGTAAAGCCCCCAAGACAATAATTATATTGGGCAAATACAATTTACTTCACTTTGATAGAAAACACAATAGAACTCTCAGTTTTAAGGTGGTTTTATTTGACCTGTCTAGCAGGTCTAGTTATTCAGGGTCCCGAAGAGGCGCTACCTGAGGGTCATGGGGGGGAGAGAAGAACGAGACCAAGCATGATTCCATTTGTCAAGGCCTCGTTTATTGTCACACAGGCAGCACGTTTTAAGCAGTGGGGATGAGGAAGTTGGGAAGGGGAACTATGGGGAAGTGACCTATGGGCCAAGCCCTGAATGAGGAAGTTGGGAGGGAGAGCTAGGGGGAAGTGAGCTATGGGCCAAGCCCTGGGCCGGGTGCCTGGGACATTCTGCGGTTTTTCTCGCGAAGGTCAGATTTTTATCTTGGTCTTGATGTTCCATCAGGAAGGTCAGGAGATTCACTCGAGGGGAGAGGTGGCCTGTCTATGTAGCCGGCAGTTGGCCTGTCGGCCCCCAACATGTCCCCCTTCTTTGTATAATTGATGGAGAGTCTGTCTTAGGCTACATGATGTGCACCCACAGCCAGCACCTAGAAGAGAGGGGTAGAGCCTCTGTCTTAGGCTATGTGAGGTGCCTCCATGCCCAGAACCTCCAATAGGAGTTTGCTCCCTGGGCAATGGCCTCAACTACTCCCGTCATGGAGTTACTCTACAGCCCTGGGATCATGCTCTACCGACTGAGTTAGCCAGGCTCTCAGATGTGCATCTGGCATGTGGCATCATGATACTCCCATCATGGACGTCTCCATAGCTTTTTATACCAAGGGTTTCGGTAGTCTGCGGCCAGGATTGAGAAATTGAGGCCAGCAGAGGAGGTGCCCAAGGACTCCTCGTAGGCACCTGGGTCATTATCTCTGACCTCTAGAGGATGGTAATGCACTAAAACCGGCTTGTTGGTGAGAGCGGCATCCACCTGTGACTTGATAAAAAGAGTTAATTTTTGGAAGGCCCACAGCCCAAAAGAAATGAACATGAGAAGACCCACCAAAGATCCCAAAAGACTAGGTAACAGAGTAGAGAGCCAAGGGGATGTAGAGAACCAGTTTTGATACCATGATTCTTTTTTCTCTCTTTCTTTCTTGCAGTTTTCTAGACTTTCCCTGACCTTTTTAAGGCTATCTTCAACCAATCCTGTCTTGTCTGCATAAAAGCAGCATTCTTATTTAAGGGCAGTGCATAACCCACCTTGTTGTAAAAAGAGCAAATCTAAACCTCTTCTGTTTTGTAACACTACCTCAGAGAGGGATGTAACAGAATCTTTAAGATTCTTTAGTCCTAACTGTAGCTCTTGTAGGTCTCTATCGACCACAGAGCTGAGCTGCGCATACTGCTGACTGGAAGTGACCAAGGAGGCAATTCCTGTTCCGGTCCCTGTGGCTCCCAAACCAAGGAGTATACCCAGGGTGACTGCTGCTATAGGTTCTCTTTTGTCTGGACAAATGAGTTCCCCTTTCCCAAAAATTAAGAAGCTCATCAGAATCATAAATGGTCAATTGAGGGAGGAGCTTGACAAACACACAATATTCTCTATTCTCTAAAAAGGCAGCTGAAACTATAAAAGTGGTCAATCCCGAGGAGCAAGCAAGATAGGAATCATTAGAAACAACAATGTATTGAAAGGAAGCATTAATTACAATAGTTTGATTACAAACCTCAATCAGGGCCTTGGGGGGCAGCATATCAGGTCCCAGAAGGCACATGCCTAGGCCAGAAATTTGGCCAAGGGTGAGTCCTTGCTTCTCTGGAGGACTCCGCCACAGAAGTGAGGTATCATTAGTGGGTAATAATTCTCCAAAGCTTGCAATCCGTTCGTAAAAGGGCGGGGAGGGTGAATAATAGACCAAACATTCCTCTAAAATAGATTCATGTATGTGGCTTGTATCGAAGCATTAGCTAATGATAGCACAAGCTCAGTAGACGAGGGAGGACCCATAGGTAGAGTAGGCTGAAACAAAGGATTGGGTGTTCGGGTATCTGGGATAGTGGGTGTTGCAGGGACCTGGTTTCCAGATACTCACATGCTCGGGCAATGGTGAAGTCGCGATGACCTCCCAGGCAGACATAAAGTCCCCAGGGAAGGAGCGTTAAGTGTTTTTGCCTGCCTTCAGTGGAGCACCCGGGGGACCAGTTAGAATCCGAAAGCTCGGGCGCGCTTTTTTGAGGGACAAAGGTGTCAGGGGTACCCCAATCCGCACTAGCTCCAGAGCGAGCTGGTGAGAAACCACCTCATTGGGGCTACACATCATTATCCCCATTTGAGAGACAATGTCTCTCCCCCAAAGATTTACAGGGAGGCCCTCAACAATAAAAGTCTGCACAGTACCCGAATTCCCCTCTGAATCTTTCCATGTAAACAACTTTGAACTTTGTAAGGTATTTTTAGACTGGCCAATGCCTTGTAAATGAGTCATCAAGGGCTGGAGAGGCTAGGCAGAAGGCCAGGAGCTCAAACTAAGAACTGTGTCAACTCCCGTATCTATAACGCCATCAAACTTTCGCCCGTCCAATGTAAGGCACAAGGAGGGGCGCTCCTTAGAGAGTTGCTGGACCCAGTAGACATCAGAGGAACCAGGTTGGCTATCTCCTCTGAGCCCTCCCATGTGAGCACCAGAGGAATCAAGCAGGAGAGGGAGCGCCTGGGCTACTCTCTGACCAGGGAGAATG
The DNA here is from genome assembly GCA_036184795.1 of Tokudaia tokunoshimensis. Lineage (NCBI taxonomy): Eukaryota > Metazoa > Chordata > Mammalia > Rodentia > Muridae > Tokudaia > Tokudaia tokunoshimensis. The sequence goes on from BTHU01000023.1 coordinate 77,835,061, forward strand.
GTGACTGGGCCCTTTTCTGCCTTAAAACTTTTATCTCTCCAGTACAGTCTACATCCACAAGTGACGGGTGGACACTGAGACCCTGCATAGTAGCTGAGGCATGCCCTATAATGAGAAAAAATGTGCCAGATGGCGGGGGTCCAAAAATTCCTGTGGAGAGAACCTAAACACCATCTTGGGGGTTCAAAATTGTGTAGGAGGAGGCACACAGGTCCAGTCCTGCGCTCCCTGCTGTTGCCCTAGATAAGCTGGTGCCGCAGGAGCTTGGTGCTGTGCTTGGGGGTGTGTGGTCATCTGTGGGTAGGGGCCCCGGTGTGGGGCCCCTTGGCCATTTCCCTGGACCGCAGGGAGGGCTTGCCCATTAGCATCAGTTCTAGACCGACATTCCTTGGCCCAATGACGGCCTTTCCTACAGCGAGGACAAACCCTAGGCGCGGTAGGCTTAGGGGCCCCTTGGCCAATGGCGGGATTAAGTGGCTGGCTGGGGTTGAGAGCGCTACATTCTCTAGCAAAGTGACCAGGCTGCCCACATCTAAAGCATGTTTTGCCTCTAGGGCGGCCAGAATCTCCAGTTTTTTGGAACACAGCCCCGATAGCTAAACTGATAGACTTGGACACTTGATGTGAGAAGGAGTCAACATCATTGCAAAGTTTAACCATTCCCGTAATATCAAGATCTTTGGTCTTGCCTCGTAATGCGGCTCTGCACGCCGAGTTAGCGTTTTCAAGAGCAAGCTGCTTAACGAGGAGCCCCTCACTTTCACTTTGACCTAGGACTCTTTCTGCTGCTTCCTGTAACCTCCCCACAAATTGAGCATAGGGTTCCTGGGCCCCCTGGACTATTTTAGTTAAGGGGGTGGTGAGGGCTCCTGTAGCAGGAACCGCTCTCCAGGCAGATAAGGCGGCCTGTGCTGTTTGAGCGAGTAAGCCAGGGGACAATCCTAATTGTTTTTCCTCGGAGGCAAATGGGCCCCTCCCACACAACTTGTCCGCAGTCCCAGAGGCGGTCCTGCCTAGAGGGTTTTTTCTGTTCCTACCGGCCAGACTCTTGGCCCTATCTATGAATTCAGATTTCCAAGTTAAGTATTGTCCTCTGGTGAGGACAGACTGCACCACCTTAGTCCATTCACTAGGAGTCAGATATCCGGACCCCGCGAGTCCTTCTGAAAAACGGACAAGGTAAAGGGTGCAGTTAAACCATAATTTTTAACAGCTGAGTGTAATTCTTTGATATGTTTAAGTTTCTTGTATACGGGATGTGAGGTCTCGTATTTGGGTCACCAGCTTTTCAAAGCTTATTAATATCTTTACCAACCTTATTCCACGTAAGTGGGTGTATATCAGGACCGCTTAAAACCAGCTAATGACATTTTTCATCAACAAAACAAAAGAACTTAATTAAATCTTTTTTCTTAACTCTTGTTCCTCTCTCCCTGAGGAAACACTTGATTTCTCCTATAAAACAAGCTTCCTTAGACAATTGTTTCCCCATGACAATCAGACAATTATTTGGCCAAACTCACCTCCCTTTCCAGTGACGCACGAGCGATGCGGCGTGAAAAGTCCTCGATTCCTTTTCCCGGGGATCCTCCGTTGTCCAGTAGTTGGCCGTGCTTCGGGTTCCTGTTCAGGCGCCACTTGACCCGTCCAGCAGGTCTAGTTATTCAGGGTCCCGAAGAGGCGCTACCTGAGGGTCATGGGGGGGAGAGAAGAACGAGACCAAGCAAGATTCCATTTGTCAAGGCCTCGTTTATTGTCACACAGGTAGCACGTTTTAAGCAGTGGGGATGAGGAAGTTGGGAAGGGGAACTATGGGGAAGTGACCTATGGGCCAAGCCCTGAATGAGGAAGTTGGGAGGGAGAGCTAGGGGGAAGTGAGCTATGGGCCAAGCCCTGGGCCGGGTGCCTGGGACATTCTGCGGTTTTTCTCGCGAAGGTCAGATTTTTATCTTGGTCTTGATGTTCCATCAGGAAGGTCAGGAGTTTCACTCGAGGGGAGTGGCGGCCTGTCTATGTAGCTGGCAGTTGGCCTGTCGGCCCCCAACATTTATTGTTAGTTATTTCTACATTTATTACATTTTCCCTTTGAAACAAATAAATAAAAAAAATATTCTCTTACACAACACCCCACAAATCATCAATTCTTGTGATTTTTGAAGTGTTATTTCTGCTCTACAGAACTGTACAAAAGATTTCTTAAAAACATGCAGAAATTTCTTTGGCAAGGCACTTTTATAAATGAAATAAAGACAAGTATTCAGATGAACATTCATGTTAAAGAGACAGAGCAACATCATCACATCTATATTCTCCAAATTCTCATAGGCCCTGGATATCTGTAGGAACAAGAGGCAAATGTGTGAATATTCAAATTTGAAGGCTGAACTGAGGTGCCAAACATTGTCCTACATAAGAAACCATAAGTCCCTAATAGTATGTCCCCTATTTCTCAAACTTACCATATGCTACCAATATGTCTTTGGGTGACTCTTTAAGATCATTTTACAAGTAATTTCCCACAATTTGTGTAATGTCTCACCTACAACTTTAGGAATCATATTAGGAGACTTAGATTAAATGAAATCCCTGTTACAGAAAAGAAACACAAGGCTTAAGTACCATAGAGATTTTTAAATAGATTTATTTATTCACCTATATGAATACATTTGTCCACATGTGCTCTACACATCAGAAGATAGCATTACATTGTGTGAGCTGCCATGTAGGAATTGAACTCAAGAATTTCAGAAGAGCAGTGAGTCCTCTTAATCACTGAGCTATCTCTCCAGCACCATAAACTATTTTTTGTGACAGGTTTTCTTTGTTTAGCTCTGGCTGTCCTGAACTCAGTTTGTAGACAAGGCTGGCCTCAAACTTACAGAGATCTACTTGCCTCTGCTTCCCAAATGCTGGGATTAAAGTTTTAGACCATCATGACCCCAAAGAGAATTTTAAAAAGAGAAATAAATAAAGGGTCACATATTTTATTCACTGTGCACTGAGAAGGGAGACATTTGAAAATGAGTGATATTTTTTTGACATTCAGGTGGCCCCTTGTAACACTGGTTATTTACCAGGAAATGTGAAAAAAACTGCAAAGTAGTTCAAAATCTATAACTTAAAAATCTTTCATTTTTATCACCATTATAATCAAGTCTTCAAGATAAAGTAACTTGTAGTATTTACTTATATTGCTTTAGTTTTTGGAAAACTACAAAGTATAATTATTTTATATATGCTTGACTAGAAATTATATTTAAAATATAACAAGAATTCTTTGCTTTTAAGAACATAGACAATTTTTATTATATATCTTTATATAGTCTAGCTTATTTATTATACCCTTTTGCAAATACCACAGAGAATTTTCATAAGAAACTACAAAATGGAAGTGGAATTCACTTTCTTTCCTGCATTATGATGTCTGATCTGGCAGTGGTCTGATCTTTCTGAGAAACCTAGGAAGGACATTGGATTTGTTGTCCACTTTTCACCATAACCGAGAGGCAAATATCCAGGACAAACTTTCAGTATGGTCTGCAAGTATGACCTTCTGAGCTATGCACTCTTGTCTACAATGATGGACTAGGAACTAAGAAGAATATCTCAGTTAGGCTGTCACAGGGAATTCTGCACAAATTGGCTCTAATTGAGAAAGGCTGTGTTGGGAGTAGAAAACAGAAAGATTCTTCAGTCTCAGTGAGTTGCATCCTTGATAAGCAAAGTTAAATACACAGGCTTCTTTATTGAGAAGAGTGTCTGCAAGCAGGCAAAGTCCTGCCCTCTTAGATGAGCAATGACATGCACATCACAGGTGTACCACCTGGGATTTTTCAACCCAGACCCCAACCAAGAAAGATGGAGCTAAAAAGAAAGGGAGGCCACAGGGTAACAACAGTTTTATAAGGGATAAAGGCCACAAAACTGCCATATCCCATATTTTACAATGGAGATGCCTGAGGATTATTACACTACGTACATATGAACAAACTTTATTCTAGAATGATGTGGGTCTCTTTGTCTGAAAAATAATCTTTAATCTCATTCTCTGTAAGTCACAGGTCCTTCCTGCACTGGCAAAGAAGAATGTTAAGAGCACAAATTAAAATTTATGGCCTACAGAGATCAGTTTTACTTCCATCCAATTTATATTAATGCTATTAGTAGCTCTTATCACCAAATCTGGAACATTTAAAGTTTGTCCATGTATTAGATATATGTTATGCTTAGCTAAAGCATAGCCCTGTCTAATTTCAGCATCACATACAAACTCAATTTCTCTATGAATTATTGTGATGTAATCTGAGAGTGCTACTCATCTGGGAGAATGGCAAAACATGAAGCACAGTTTGTAGATCAGTATCGTGCACTTTTAGTAATAAGAAATTACACAAAATACCACTTAGCATTTTAAAAGCTTAATATTTTTTTAAGTTCAAAAGAGAATGAATATGAAAATATCCTCAAACTCCACATGCATAGATCAAACAGTACTTGATATATGACTTGTGCTAAAGTTTGAAGTCATAAAGAGCATAGGTTCTTTGTTGTGCAGGTCCAGAGGCTTTGATTCTGAATCCTCATAGCTCTGTATTGCTTTCCCTCTTGCCTTGGGCAAATCTCACTGCAGGAAGAAAATTGAACATTCACTTTAACAAACTTAAAAACCAAAAGTTCCTTCCCCATGCTTTCTATAACTATGCATGTAAAACTATTTTTACAAGCTTCCTTAAATAAAAACAGTTTTATCATTCCCAAGAAAAATTATAGGGTTTGGAGTTCTATATAACAGTGAAATTTCCAGAAGTCTCACGAGAGCATTTTCAAATGGATTATAGTCAAATACATTTAAGAACAATTAATCTCAGGTAAGACAGAATTGGCAAATATTTTAAATAACAGAGAAACATTTGATGAGGTCTTTCCCCGTATTCCTTTACAAAATATAACTTAAATAGAAACACCTAATCCATATCATTGGGTGCTTGTAAAATGTTCTGGATATTATTGTATATTGCCAAGCAATAGAAATATTTTTGGAGGTTTCTAGGGTATTCTGAATGTGCCACTCAAATGTCCTAGACAAAGCCTCAAACTGGAATTACTGAGAAAGAACAGCTGTTTATTTCTTGAAGAAAACAGCTCACATACCAGACAGACAAGTGAATACAGATCTTATCATTGAGCTTTCTGGTAACTCAGGGTGAATTTTAGTGCTTTGAAAGCTCTCACAAAAGATGAAAGGAATAGCTAAACCTCACATCTTATCTGCCTTGTCACAGTGCTCTAATCTATGATCCAAGATGAAGACCAGGATCTTACCTGTAACTGGTGTGCTGTTCTTTCCTGGAATACAAACATGAGGTCAGGAAAAAAGGAGAGAAAGTACTTATCTTGGGCACAACCTACTTATTTTCTTTTATTATACTGTTCAGAAAATAGCTTTTAGTGTAGAAGAAAACACAAATTAAAGAATGAAATGCACAAAAAGGAGCTGCTTTTTATTTCTGTTGCTTCTAAAGCTGCAATAGAAATATGGAACATCTGCTACAGAAGGAAACTTCTTTGATGATGGCTGAGCAAGAGACTGATCTATGGGCATTACAAAATATCATCAGGAGTCATTTTATTACTATATTCTTTTAATAGACCTATCCTTTAGGTCTCTGTGCTATCAAGTCTCAGGTTCTTGCTCAGTCAAGCAGAGTCAAGTATTGTTTCCATCTTGTGGAGTGGGCCTTAAATTAAATCAGAAATTAACTGATTATTCACACAAGCTTGGAATACTGCACTTGCATATTTTGCAGACAGAACACCATGGTAGATCAAAGGATTTGTAGCTGTGTTGCTGTTACATTACTCCTTTCATAGTATGAAGAGTATCTTCCCAGAACAAAGACTAGAACATGTGGTGAAGGTTCTTTGTATGCAGCAGCATGACTTCTCCATGTTCAACGCATTGTGTGCATGCTTTCTTCAGCAATAAGGCCTTGTCATCATTTGTTGAGAGCAAATTATAACCTTGGCAATAGCCTTTGCTGCTTGTGAGTTCCTTGTGAACCCTTTGGTCAATAATTCAATTTGATACAAAGCCTTTCATGTACCTGAGGAATGCCTCATTTGGTAACAAGATGCCCCATCGGGTCTCTGTCTACCCCATTCTTTGGTGATTTCATTGACATCATCTTCATGTACGTATATATTTTGAGAAACTTCTAATGTGTTAGTTTTTGATACTACCACAGTAATAACCCTTAAATTTATTTGATCTTCTCCACATTTTTATCTCATCTCCCTCTTTCCTCCCTTTCTTCTCTTTGTGTTTCCATTCCTGCCCTTGCTTATTTTTAATCCATAACTTTCTATATTCACTTCCTTAAGAAATTTAGCCCTCATTGTAGGGTGATGGGGCCTGCATCAGCTCCTCCACAGAGCTCAGCCACTTGGGAAGGCAGGATGCAGGAAGTTTGTGCTTACCCCACACTGTCACAGGCAGGTGTTGGGCCATAAGGAATTCCTAGACACTGCTCTGTGTGATGGGGAAGCAAAATCTGAGGCACAGGACAGCCAAATCTGGCTCGGGGGTCCCCAGGCCTGCAAGGAGTACAGGGCTGTCTGGTTCTCAGACTCCCAGGCACTTCTAGGAGCTACAGAAGAGCTGAGAATGGAGTGGAGACCAACAAGCTGTATATGGCCTGGGGCCAGGGACAAAAGGGGTACTCCAGCTGGTCCCACGAAGAGAGAGTCCTTGGCTTGATGGTGTTGGGCTTCTTCGGCTTGGCTTGGTCATGGCTGGAAGCACAAAGAGGCCTTCTATGGGATACTAGATGGCAGATCTATATAGGTAAAGACCTTCTTCATGGCTTCCCACAGCAGATCCCGATGAAAAGGGGCAGTCCATGATTTTAAGACATTTATTGTCATGGCGGAAAGTGCATGAGTAAAACTATACACCACTTCTCAGGGTGGGTCTGCAGTTAAATATCTTTTTCAAGGAGGATTGTCTGGGAACGAAAGCTTATGGCTAAGCCCTTCAGGCCTTTAGGTACTTCATTAAAATGGAGATCTGTCTTGAGCTTATGTGACCACAGGCCACCTCCTCTACCTGTAGATGGGTTTGGGGAAATGCCCTTCGTGATTGATGGCTTCAAATCTATAGAGGGCTGCTGCTAGTGACAGGGTCCTGGTGCCAGAGAACAGGCAAAATGCCTGCCTTCTCTTCAAGGTCTCCAGGGTTTCTAGCTTTAGCTCAACTGGAAACCAGGCTACCTTTGACGGTCCCACACTCCCTACTAGTATCTTACTCTATACCTAAACTTTAGTTCTATGAATATATCTTGCTTATTATTGACTTACAATAAGCAAATCAAAGAAATACAGAGACCTACAGCTAGAAAATATGTAGGAAGAAACTTGTTTCCATCAAATCTCTCCTCTCAAGGCTTAGGAAACCACTAGAAGAGGAGAGAGAAAGAATGTAAAAGCCGGGGGGGGGGGGGGATAGAGGACATCTTAGATACAAGGCCTTCTAAACATATCAAGAAATACATACAAACTCAGAAAGACTGACACAGTGTACACAGAACCTTCATGACTCAGTATGTACAGGGCCTGCATGTATCTCATTTTGTGTTTTGATGGAATTCCTGAGTATGCTAGTGAATGGGCATCTGCATCTATATCTGTTTCTTGTGCTGTTTCTTGGACTCTCTCTATTTCTTGTTTTGTCTATTCCAAAATGTTAAGCTTTGTTGTTTTGTTTTATAATGTTTTATTTTTTATTACCATTTAGATATATTTTCCTCCCAAAGTGAGATCGAAAGATGGGAGATCCAGGTGGGAAAGAATGTGAGTAACTGGGAGAAGGAAAAGGAGGGGAATGCCTATCAGAATACATTGTGTGGTATAATTAGAATAAAAAGAAACATGGGGTATGGCATTCATGTACCATGTCTGATATAAGGATGGCTCTAAGTAGATATGAAATTGAAGTAACATAAAGGGAGGTGTAGCTAAAGGAAAAGCAGTGGTCATTGGGAAGGTACTGCTGGAGGTTGCTGGAGACTCAGTGGCTTTGGGGTGACTAACTTTCCATGTTTAAGTGTAGAGGAGAAATCAGCTTCTTCAATCATCATCATCATCAGTATAGACCTTGCTTTTCTCTTGATGTTTGGGCAATATCCTGTGATTTCAGTCGTGATATAGGCAACACAGAGGGCCAGTATTCCTTCTCTCCTGTGGGTAAGAAAACAGCTGTGAAGAAAACATGACTAGACTTTCTAGTTTAAGAAACAAATGTAAATAGGATCCTATGTTGTCAAATACTGTACTTAATGGCAGTTACACTTCATTCTTTTCTTACCTCCTCTATTTCATTGTGACTGAGGCTATAAGTCTGTCAACAGCAGTCACTGATAGTAGCAATCTAGCCTTTCATAAACCTGGAAAGTTACTTTTTGAATAAACCTTAGGGACATTGATGCCTTAAATTAAACTTGTAGCACACTGGAAAGTTTCATAAGACTGAATGTACTAGGGTCAGCTGATGGCATAAGAGAATGTATCCCTGACTGAATCAGCATAATATAATTATCATTAACATACCAACAAAGGCAAGTCTGTGAAGCTTTTGCAGGTGTCAAATATGGTTCTGGTACTCGGTGACATTAAATGGAACATCTAGGGAGTCAACAGATTCTGAGAACACTTTGATCATTATCAGGGATATACTGATTGTCAATGAAGGAAGCTCACTTTTCCAGCTTATTCTTTAGTAGTGTGGGGGTCACCATTTCATGTGTTTATTTCTTATTGCTTGGATAAGTACAGCATCTCAGAGACTTACTCAGCATCGTGGGAATGTGGAAGGCCAAGTGCTTCCAGTGCACAGAAGGGGTCATGCTGATATAAGTGTATTCTATGACCAAAGCCATAATAGCCCTAGAGTGATAGAATTAATATAATACTTGTGAGTCCAATGGGAAGATAGCTAGTCAGCACTTGGGTGACAATGGCATTAACAGTGGTCTCCATTTTAGTATTGAGTTCCTTACACTGGGGGAAGCAACATTCTTCTATGAAACTGCATCCCTCTCATCTGCTCCCCGAGCAGGGTACTTTGGACTCTCATGGTCAGTCCATCTACCTCTCCACAATTTTAATATATTTTTAATTATATATTTTAAATAATTAAATTAACACAATGTAGTGACTATTTTAACATACACCATGTTGCCTACCTTAAATGTAATTTTGTTATCATAGAACTAATGAAGAATAAGTAGTTTTAACTTTATTTATGGCAGACATAAAATAATTACTCAAAATTAATTTTGGATATTCTAGATGAAACCTTTTAGTTGTTTCAAACACTTTGTTGTGTATATTGTTGCAAGTCATCAATTTATTCCATATAAATCATTTAAATACATGCGTGAACATGCACATACACACACACACACACACACACACACACACACACACACACACCACACCACACCACACATAGCTGCCATATACTACACTACATCTTGAAATTAGGGTATTAGCAGCCTTTATCCACACTGTAGAGAAATGTCATTTACTTCTTCATTGTTCACAGTTTCTGAAAAATTAAAAGAAATTAAAGTTAATGAAAGAAACATTGGCCCATTTTGATACTATAAATGTAACAGCACTCATCTATTTTGAAAACTCTCATTAAGTGTTGAGTATATGGCAGAATTCTTGAAAGTAATTACTTTTAAGTTTGTTGTAAGAGAGTTATATAAAATCTATAATAGCTATTTCAGACCCCCTTTGGTTATTATACACTTAGAGATCATTATCTTTAACTTTGGACACCAGACCACTAATTTTCAGTCACCCTTAACCTATGTTACAGACATAAAATCTTTTTGCTGGAAACCATTTAGCTAGACCTTATTAAAAAGAACGCCCAGATAGAGAAATGAGAGGGGGTTGAATGGGGAAAAGAGGGAGGGAAGGGGGCTTATGGGACTTTCGGGGAGGGAGGAAACGGGAAAGGGGAAATGATTTGGAATGTAAATAAAAAAAAACTTAGAAAATAAAATAAAAAAAAAGAAACCCAATTAAAAATAAAAAAAATAAAATTACCAACATTAAAATTACTAGTGAATTAAAATTTCATTAGAGGTAAAGAAGATGAATACAAGAATTTCAACCTATTTAATACCTTACACTTCATAATAATACAAACATCTGTCACAGAAAAGAATATTGACACCTAGAGTACAAATATGTTCTCCTGGGATGATAGGGTATTAACAGAACAATCAGTATTACTCAGACTTAATTCCAAGCAACGTATTTTTAGCTAGTGTTGTCAATGTTTTTTTGAGCTTTTTTCATTTCTACTACAAATATAATGATATTCATCTATATTGACACAACCAATAAGTTTTTAAGTATATGTCAATCACCATGTACTTCAATCCATACATTTTAATTATTGACAGCAAGATGTTTATAGTTATTCAAAATTTAAATGTGTCACTAACTATTCAATAATCAACTGTTACATAGATAATAAAGGACAAATAATGAAATGTGTTTTAACTATTAATATATGCACATCTTAATTCAGAATGTGTTTAGATTATTTCAAAATTTAATATTTTGTGTGTAGCATTTACACTTAATTTTCAGTCTGTTTCCAGTTTGTTGTTCATTTTAGTACTTGCTGTATTTACCTATATATTAATTGGTAGTATACTGAAAATATCTAATGATAATACCTTAGTAGTAGAATATACAGTCAGGATAGGCAGAATAGATGAAAATAGAAAACAAGAATATCCTTAACTATGTATAAAGCCAAGAATTTGGGGGGGGTATGACATTATTACAATTGGTTGTGTCTCAACAGAATAAATCCCTTGAGAATCTAGTAAACTCAGCACAGTTCTACAAGACCGATCCTAAAAGATTAGAGGCTTCCCTGATAATCAAAATATTTTCCAATTATATTTTAAATACTAAATAATTCTTTCCAATTTAATTCTTTTAAGTTTATCCGTGCACATATTTAATTATTGTCATAATTCTCAAAATAACAAAAATAAGTTAGATTTATTTATTCATTTTTATGTAATATCATTTTTATATTGGGAAGAACAGTGGAAATTTTGATCAACTACATGGTATTATTGAATACAGCACATTTATTTTATGCTAATATACTTATATTACATAAAAATAATTATATTGTAGAGTATAACACTATAAAGTCATAGGTACATAAGATATTTTCTGTCTTATATTTTCTGATAAAAAGAAAATTCATCTGGATGTAGTATTATACAGTATTAATCCTAACACTGTAAAGACAGATGAGAAGAGGATACGTTTCAGGATAGCTTAGAATACACAGTGAGAACCTAGTTCAGAAAAAGTTATGTTTGATTATGGGAGTCTTTTATAATATTAATATTTTTACTATATTTAAATTATATATTTGAAAAAATTAATGTATTAATCTCTATCAAATTTATTCAAAATTAAGTCAGAATCCTTAAAATGCTAATCTTTCTACTTTGACATTCATAGTTCATACTAATAACATTGTAGAAGATGAATTAGAAGAAAGATTTGGGTTTCTAAATGGTCTGTTTTAAACAATTGTAACATGAATGATGTTGTTTAAGAGCTGTATAAACCTTAAGTGTCTCTTGCTTACTATTTTAGCATTACCACATATTGGGGATATTATAGGTGCATTTGAAAAAAAATGATTTAAAAAGAAATCCAATAACAAATGCAATGATTACTTAAAATTAACTATACTTCCAAAAGTAGTTATAAAAAATACTTTGACAAGATTTTTATTTTTTTTATTTTTTTTATTTTCTAAGTTTTTTTATTTACATTCCAAATCATTTCCCCTTTCGTTTCCTCCCTCCCCGAAAGTCCCATAAGCCCCCTTCCCTCCCTCTGTTCCCCATTCAACCCCCTCTCGCTTCTCTGTCCTGGCATTCCCCTACATCCAGTCTTTCCAGGACCAGGGGTTCTAAGATTTTTTTTTTTTTTTAATTTTTTTTTTTTTTTTTTGGTTTTTCGAGACAGGGTTTCTCTGTGTAGCCCTGGCTGTCCTGGAACTCACTTTGTAGACCAGGCTGGCCTCGAACTCAGAAATCCTCCTGCCTCTGCCTCCCAAGTGCTGGGATTAAAGGCGTGCGCCACCACTGCCCGAGATTTTTATTTTTATGTTTACATTTATCTTCAAAGATTTTCTAGGTTTATACACTTATTAACTATTATACTCACTCTTTGATGTGTAAACTCTGTTAATACTTATTTCTTTATATCTACAAGTATTTGTGTATATGAAGGCATATATATTACCTATATAATTTTAGGTTTTTTATTCTTCAAATTTTCATTCACATCTAGGAAACATTTTATTCATACCCATTATTCAATCTTCCTTTCACCAGAACCCATTATATTTATGTCCTCTTTTTAAAATGCATTTATTTATTTTAAATCACTTACTATAATCAACACTACCATTGTATGAACGGGCTTGGGGTCAACCACTGGGGAAATTTTTCAAATTTTACAACTCTATACAAGCTATTTGACTAAGGATATGTCATGTAATGATATAGTATGATACTTTATAATAAATATTATGCATATATTTTCAAAGATTAAAATTGGGTCATTTTCATTCTTTTATTCTATTTTGTGTTTTTTAATAATATAAATATGTGAAAGTACTGAAGGAAAGTCTTTCATAATGACGCTATTGACTCTTTTTAATCCTGCCTGATTTTTTAAACTTTATATTAATTATTTATATTAATTTTTTACATATTTTTACTTTTAGGAATATAATGTAAATACATCATTTTCCTCACGTCTTTCTCTGCATCTTCTCCTATATATCACCATTCTCTTTCAAGTTCATAGTTTTCACCTTTATTTTTACCTATATTACCTAACCTAATAATATATAGTGTTATATTATATATATATATATTCCTAAACACATAAATACTACCTGCTAAGTCTTCATAATGTTACCTAATATGTACATAATGTCAGAGCAGAATACCTATTATTACATTATCTACAGAGGGGATAGTATTCCCTGGGGGAGGTTATTTCTTTCTACTCTTAGTTTTAGATGAGTGCTCATACTATTTTGTCTATGGTTTTGCCCTGATGAGAACCCTTTCCATTGCTAGTATGTTCATTTCTTCTGCAGTTTCTGGGACTTTTTTTGACATCCATGTTGATAGCATTTCATAGATACAGCTTTTAAGACATTTCTAGAAGACACAATCCCACAGCAAACTTCACCATATTCTGGTTCTTAGAATCTGGCCCCTCTTCCACAGTGATTTTGAGCTTTGAGTTGAGAACCAGTATTGCAGATATATTAAATGGGCCTGGGTATCATAACATATCATCTTCTCTGCATTTTTATCAGTTGTGGTTTCTGTAATAATCTCTTGTCTATTGCAAGGAGATGTTTATTTGATGAGGGATGAGAACCACATTTATCTGTGGGCACGATAATAAATATTTAGAATGTATTTAGTAACTTTGTTGATTTAATTTTAAATGTCACTTATGATTTGCTACACTGTCATATCAACCTCATAGATCTGGCCATAAGTAAGCATGAACTATTGGTATTACCATGCTTACCATTTAGCATTGATTTAGCCTCTGGTTTTTCTAAGGTCTATGTTGTTTGCATATCATGAAGCTATAACTTTCAGTATGATAAGGGAAGTGAACATGTGAGGGTTGGAGCTAGCCCTCATGTTCTCCTGCTCTTCTGCCCCAGTGGCCAGCTGTCCTTTCCACAACTACCCTGGTCAGCTATACTGTAATACAGATGTAGGGCTCACTTCCTGGAATGCTGCATCAGGACTGGAGGGCTGTCAGGCACAGATCTGGTGGGCTGCCCAACTCAGCTTCCACTAAGGCCTTCACTGAGGCCCAGATCCAGGATGCTGGGCTGACCCACCCCAACATTTATCCCATATATGAACTGCTGGAGTGTGTGAAACAGTTGGTCCTGTAGACCTAAAGTTGAGGGATCTCTCTGGAAGATGGCAACAACATCATGTCCAAAAGCAGTCCTGGGGAGCATCCAGTATTGATAGTGTGGCAGAAATCAAAGGTATCAAACTAGACCAATGATTCATTCCAATGAACATTTACAAGTATGTTTGTATGGTTAAAGGGTGGCCTGCTGTGTGATGTACCATGACAGATTGCAACTTCCATGGAGAATTTTTTTGGTTTGTTTCTTTGTTTGTTTGTTTGGTTGGTTTGTTGTCTATGGGGGAGGTAGGTTGAAAGGGCATACAGTGAATATAAGGGCATAAAGAGATGGGTGGAATTGGGGTACCTTATGGGAAATTCCCAATGAATTAAGAATTAATTAAAAATGATTAAAGAAGTAAATTGGACCAATTTACAGAGATGTTTTTGAAGAAATTGGGTGAGATTCTGGGGAATATGAATCGTTAAGCTTTTACAGGTCATATTAGTTCAATGATTTATGCTATACATTTTAAATAGTATATAGTGATTTCCAAGCTTTAAGCAACTATTTTACCAGTTATTGTTATATATAAGATGTTTGTGACACACTAATTACAGCATATGTTGTTGATAAATCACTAAAATCCATCTTACTAACAATAATTTTTAGCTAAGTTGATCAAAAGTAGAAAGGGGATGGTGGGTAGCACTAATGTATTGACATTATTAATTTTTAATATTTACACTGACTGAATATTCCAGAGTGAAACTTAAACTTAAGATCTAATACAATATAGATCAATCAAATGGAGTTTTAGATTCTAAAAGTATTTCTACATTCATGCACTGAAAATAGGAGTTCCATATACATTTGGAAACTGCTTCAATAGATATAAATAATACTTCCAGTCAGGACATTTCAGCTAGATCTGAGACTTAACCTGGCAAAAAAATTATCAGCTACATTTATTCAATAATAGTTATATACTATATTTCAAGGGAATCTTCCATAATGAATTGAAGATCCAAAGATATAGTTGAACCTAACTCTCCATTTGTGTGTGTGTGTGTGTGTGTGTGTGTGTGTGTGTGTGTATTTAGACAAAAATTAGTAATTTGTGAAAATATGGCAGGGGAAAGGGATCTAGGCTTTGTTAATTGTGTGAATTATATGGGATAAAAAAGGTTAGTTGAAGTGGGCTTCATTATCAAGATATCCCTCAGACTATCCTTGAGGATAAGAATGTTACTTTCCTTTCTTTCAAAGAGATGACATCTTAGCACAGGAATTTTATCTCTTTCAAGAAAGAGAATCAAGGTCAAAGTGATCCTGTACCTGCTGTTTTTGAATGGCTTTAGCTCAAAATAATTCTATGTCAAAGTGGCATATTTAAGAATTATGTGCTCTGAATTCTTTATTGCATTGGATTTCAAGAAAGAAAAATAATAGAGGAAGACACTTAATATGATGGTTATGTAAAAACATTTCTGCCAGAGATTATAAGATAATCTCTTCTCTAGGGAGGTTAACATACATTAACATCTTTTATTTTTCTAATGACCAAACAGTTATATCCAAAAAAAGTTATCTTCTATCTTTACAAAATAATGTATTTTAAAGCCATGGCTTATTTTCAGAATGTCATGCTTTACTGAATAATCTAAATTTTTATTTAAATCAGTGTTCATTTATGCAAGGGAACTGGGTTCATTTATTTTATCTAAACGTGATTCGACTTGATTTTCTGGTATTCATGACACTCATTCTTTTCTAGCAACCTGGGGAAAAACCACTGAAAATTAAGATGAATTCTTTTATATAGATTTTGAAATGCAAAATTAGGCAGCATAAAGAATCAATGATCAACGTTGCTTTTATCCACATGATTTTATAATGTTTTAAACTTCTATGATGTACTTTTATTAGTGGACATTTTAAAGATAAAGAAGAGTTTTTGAATAACCACAATCATTTAATTAGACTTAAGGCCGGATCAATAGGAATAAATTTATTCTTGATGCTGTAACCCTAACAACTACTTTATGCACTACAGACTGTCAATGACTGCAGAGAGAAGTTTCAGTCCCTCCTCCTGCAAGGAATAAATATCTTGCCTGGTTATCTAATTATTAGTAAACAGCCATGAGCATCTACATATGAGCAACACTAACCTACCTCTCTTTTTCTCTCCTTATGTATACATATGTGTGTATGTGTAAATATATAAATGTAACAATAATAAATAAAGAAATTGTCATGAATTTGAAAGAGAGTAGGAGGCATATGAGAAGTTAGAAGGGTGAGAGAAGGATGGGTCAATTTGCATTCTTCTGCATGTTGACCTCCAGCTGAGCCAGCACCATTTGTTGAAAAGGCTATCTTTTTTCCACTGGATGGTTTTAGCTCCTTTGTCAAAGATCAAGTGACCATAGGCGTGTGGATTCATTTCTGGGTCTTCAATTCTGTTCCATTGATCTACATGTCTGTTACTGTACCAATACCATGCAGTTTTTAACACTATTGCTCTGTAGTACAGCTTGAGGTCCGGGATACTGATTCCCCCAGAGGTTCTTTTACTCTTGAGAATAGTTTTAGCTATTCTGGGTTTTCTGTTATTCCAGATGAATTTTTGAATTGCTCTTTCTAACTCTATGAAGAATTGAGTTGGGATTTTGATGGGGATTGCATTGAATCTGTGTATTACTTTTGGTAAGATGCTCATTTTTACTATATTAATCCTGCCAATCCATGAGCATGGCAGATTTTTCCATCTTCTGAGGTCTTCTTCAATTTCTTTCTTCAGAGACTTGAAGTTCTTGTCATACAGATCTTTCACTTGTTTGGTTAGCGTCACGCCAAGATACTTAATATGGTTTGTGGCTATCGTAAAGGGTATTATTTCTCTTACTTCTTTCTCAGCCTGCTTATCCTTTGAGTATAGGAAGGCTTCTGACTTGCTTGAGTTGATTTTATATCCAGCCACTTTGCTGAAGTCGTTTATCAGCTGTAGGAGTTCTCTGGTGGAGTTCTTTGGATCGCTTATGTATACTATCATATCGTCTGCAAATAGTGATAGTTTGACTTGCACTAAGCTCAATTCTAAGTGGATCAAAGATCTCCACATAAAACCAGACACACTGAAACTAATAGAAGGGAAACTAGGGAAGAACCTTGAACATATGGGCACAGGGGAGAATTTCCTGAACAGAACTCCAATAGCTTATACTCTAAGATCAAGAATAGACAAATGGGACCTCATTAAATTACAAAGTTTTTGCAAGGCAAAAGACACCATCAAAAAGACAAAGCGGCAACCAACTAACTGGGAAATGATCTTTACCAACCTTACATCCGACAGAGGGCTAATATCCAAGATATACAAAGAACTCAAGAAGTTAAACTCCAGAGAGGCAAGTAACCCTATTAAAAAATGGGGTACAGAGCTACACAAAGAGTTCTCACCTGAAGAATATCTAATGGCTGAGAAGCACCTAAAGAGATGTTCATCATCCTTAGTCATTAGGGAAATGCAAATCAAAACAACCCTGAGATTCCATCTCACACCAGTCAGGATGGCTAAGATCAAAAACACAGGAGACAGCAGTTGTTGGCGAGGATGTGGAGAAAGAGAAACACTCCTCCACTGCTGGTGGAATTGCAGGCTGGTACAACCACTCTGGAAAGCAGTCTGGCGGCTCCTCAGAAAACTGGGCATGACACTTCCGGAGGATCCGGCTATACCACTCCTGGGCATATACCCAGAGACTTTACCTGCATGCAATAAGGACACATGCTCCACTATATTCATAGCAGCCTTATTTATAATAGCCAGAAGCTGGAAAGAACCCAGATGTCCCTCAACGGAGGAATGGATTCAGAAGATGTGGTATATTTACACAATGGAATACTACTCTGCAATTAAAAACAATGAATTCACGAAATTCCTAGGCAAATGGTCAGAACTTGAAAATATCATCCTTAGTGAGGTAACCCAATCACAAAAGATCACACATGGTATGAAGTCACTGATAAGGGGATATTGACCCAGAATCTCAGAATACCCTAGACACAATCAGCATATCAATAGATTTCTAAAAAGATGGAAGGAGAGACCCCTGGTCCTGGAAAGACTGGATGTAGGGGAACGCCAGGACAGAGTAATGAGAGGGGGTTGAACGGAGAAAAGAGGGAGGGAAGGGGGCTTATGGGACTTTCGGGGAGGGAGGAAACGGGAAAGGGGAAGTGATTTGGAATGTAAATTAAAAAATAAAATTAAATTAAATTAAAAAAAATAAAAAAAAAAAGAAGGGTGAGAGAAAAGCATGAAAATGATGTAAATACAGAACTTGTATTCAATCTTTAAAAATACATTTTATATATAATATATATGTTATATTAAAACACATGTAAAATTAGAGAACATGCATACAAGGATTTATGTCCCTAGAGCATATCGAAGTAACCATTTGAGTTGTAATTTTCTTTTTTTAATTCACTCATAAAATACTTTTATACCACAGGTTCCTCTCCTTCCACACCTCTCAGTTCCCTCCCAACCTCTTTTCTCTGCAAAAGTAACTGTTATTTGCAAGCATCTCAGAAGCTTACTCCTGAATAAGCTCATCCTTTCTTGTTAAGAACTCCAGGCTGGTTGATTCAGCTCAGCTGTTCTAACCGAAACTACTCTCCAAGTTGACTGATTCAAGTTGGTTTCTCTCAGCTTCTTACTGAATTGTTCTGTTTGGCCTCAAACTAGTTCTGGAATTTTTTTTCTAATCTATCTTTTCATTCTCTGGCTTGTTATGTCTTCACCTTTAACCTGTCTCTGTAAAACTATCTCAGTAAAACTGCATCCTCTCACTCTCCCCTCTCACTTGCTTCTTTGCTTCCTTGCTGCACTGTTCTCTTAATTTGCCTTATTTTCCTTTTCTTATCTGTTCTCATAACAGTTGGGCATATCCAATCTCTGACTCATTGAGTCAAATTGTTATCTTATTTGACACTTTATCCATCCATTAGAAATCACTTTCAAACATGACTTCTTCCATCTACAAACTAACTTTGTTTGGGATTAAAGGTGCCACCTAAGGGCATGTCTGTATTTTACCCATATGGATTAAGGGGTGTGTCCAATCTGCATTCCAGCTAGATCACACAAACCTAGATCTTTAAATGTGATCCTGTGCCAGAACAGCCATGGTGCAAAATCAAAATTTCTCTACATTTCTTTCTCCTATCCTTTACTCCTCCATTTCCCTTCAGAAAAGAGCAGGACTCCTAGAGTTGACATTTAAAACAGAAATTCCTTTTGGAATCAATTGAATGTTTCTAAGAAAGAGAAAGCAATACAATTTTGCGTAATGTGATGTGATTTCATTTGTTTATATTTAAATATATTATATAACTAATAGTATTTTCCAGAGCCTAAATAATTAGAAATTGCTTTCAATTATTGATATTAGAATTTTAGAAACTTTGTGGAACCTATATTAATAAAAGTTTGAACAAAGTTATAAATAGTTGCTAAAGAAATTATTGGCCTTCATGAAATTCTTGGGGAAATGGATGATACTAGAATATATCATCCTGAGTGAGGTAACCCATTCCTAAAAGAACATACATGGTATGTACTCCCTGGTAAGTGGATATTAGCCTAAAAGCTCAGAAAAACCAAAGTACAATTCTCAGACCACATGAAGCTCAAGAAGTAGGAAGACCAATGTGTGGGCGCTTCAGTCCTTCTTAGAAGGGGGAACAAAATACTTACAAGAGCAAATACGGAGACAAAGTGTTGAGCAGAGACTGAAAGAAAGGCCATCCTGAAACTGTCCCACCTGGGTATCCATCCCATATACAGTCTCCAAACGCAGACACTATTGTGGATGCCAACAAGTGCATGCTGACAGGAGTCTGATATAGCTGTCTCCTGAGAGGTCTGCCAGAGTTTGACAAATACAGTGGCAGATGCTTGCAGCCAATCATTTGACTGAACATGGAACCAATGGAGGAGTTAGAAAAAGAACTGAAGGAGCTGAAGGGATTTGCAATCAATAGGAAGAACAATATCAACCAACCAGAACCGCCCCCCCCCCCCCCCCCCCCGCGAGCTACCAGGGACTAAACTGCCAGCCAAAAAGTATACGCATGGAGGGACCCATGGCTCCAGCCTCATATGTAGCAGAGGATGGCCTTGCCAGGCATCAATGGGAGAAGAGGCCCTTGGTCCTGTGAAGGCTTGATGTCCCAGTTTATGGGAATGCAAGGGCAGGGAGGCAGGAGTGGGTGGGTGGGTGGGGGAACACCTTCATAGAAGCAGGGAGAAGGAGGATGGGATAGGAAGTTTCTGGGGAAAAACCGGGAAGTGGGATAACATTTGAATTGTAATAATTGTAGTAATTGTATTAATTGTAATAATTTGAATTGCATTGGATAAAGAAAATATCCAATAAAAAAAGAAAGTAATTATTGGCATTTCAACATTATTTAAAAACTGAGATAATGAAATAAACGCTTGTTCAAATATTTGAGACTATACAATATCAATATAAACAGTACATTTGTCTGATTATTTTTGAAGTACTTCATTAGTTTCTACTTTGGGGAATTTACTTAAATCCATAACTACTTCTTTTATTGAAAATGGGATTTTTAAAATGTAATATGTTCAGGTTACAGTTTTCTCCCACCTCCATTACTTCCAGTTTCTCTCTATCATGCTTCCCACCTGAGTCCACTGCTTTTTAGTCTCTAATTAGAAAATAAACAAACTTCTAAGGAATAATAATAAAGTAAAATAAAACAAAATATTATAAGATAAAGCAAAATCAGAAACATCAGAGTTGGACAAAACAAACAGAAGGAAAAAATCTAAGAGAAGAAAAATTAATTAGAGAATCAGTAGTTCATAAACCCAAGAATCCCATAAACGCTAAACTGAAAACTACAATGTATATGCAGAGAACCTAGTGCAGATGCAAGCAGGACCTATGTAAGCTGTTATGGAGTACTTGTCATGTCATATAAGCTTTGCTCATTTTGATTTAGAGGACCTTGTTTTCTTGGTATACTCCATAACTTCTAGCTCTGACAATCTTTCTGCAACCTCTTCTTTAAGGTTTCATGAGCCTTGACAAGAGGTATTTGACAGAGATATCATATTTATGACCATGTGTTCAAAAGTTTCTTATACTCTGCATATATTTACTTTAAAATAGTAGCAAAATATTTTTAAATATTAATTTTAAAATGTAAGGAAATGTTAGCACATAGATTTCTCATACTCTAGTTAATATTGCTTGTGAGATTTTATTTACTTATTTATAGGAATCACTTATTTTTCTAATAATTTTAATTTCATCTTTCTTTTTAATGTTTTCTTGAAATTTAAATATTAGCTAAGATCATTGTGCTGTCATAAATTGATCTATATTTTATTTACTAGTCCTTGTTATATTACACTAGAATCTAAAAAAGTGTTTAAAATCTTTGATCCAAACATATTTTTATAATTAATTATTAATTTTTGAGAATCACTAATAATAATGAGAACAGTTTAAACATTCAATGGAATAATTTTACTTCTAGGAGTGTGTGTGATGATCTCTTATTGAAGTCAAAAGCACAAATATTATGTAAAAATCTAGTAAGATATTGAAAGAGTCAGTGACAAAATATATCCTGTAATTTGGAGTGTACAATCTTTTTAATTTGTATGAATTAAAACCACCCATGAATTTCTACCAGAAATCATACCTTGAAAAATATTTAGTAAATTGAAAAATTGCTTGAAATCAATCTTATCCCTGGCAGAATATTGTAAATGAATGTACTTTTATTACTAGAGATTTTATAGAGCCTTGGCACAAACATTTTCATTAGCAGATCCACATTATGAGATTCATCACTCTGCTTTTAATAGTTTTGTGATTGGACTTGACTTCCGTATCAATAAAACCAGATTTTTTCATAATGAAGACCGTACTAAGCAGTAATGAATCTTTATTAAATATGTAATGTGTTACTATTATGTGATTCACACTTATTTAAACTAAATCTATGTTTTAATGTAATGTCTCTAAGCTTAACCAAGATTTTGTTTTTCTCAATCTGAATGCTTGAACATGTTGAAGGATTTTGCTTCCTTGTTTGTATGTTTGCTTGCCATGTATCTATTAATGTGTTTATATGTGTGCATAGTATTTCTTTATTGAGAGGTGATTCCCTTCATTAGTTAAGTTGAGGGAACTTTTTTAAAAGAAATTTTCATGATTTAAGGAGCGTTAAACAAGTAAAAGATTTAACAGTACTGCATATACTAGTGATTACAACAGCTCCTTTCCCATCTCAAAGTCATTTGCCCCAGACTTGCTTGCTTCTACTTTATTTTCAGCTAATGTTATAGCAAGGAAATCCAGCTATTTTAATTCTGTAATTGATTATCTGTAGGATGTACAGAACTTTAATATAGCATCTTTAACAAAAAGTAATTCACACAATTTGACAAATAGGAAAACAACTGCTGTCATTCTTACAAAGTGCATGATTGTTGGTATCCTATAAAATCTATAAGCCCACCATAAATGCAGTCCATTTTTATCAGCAATAGTAAATGAATTTATACCATTTAAGCCTGTTCTTATGTTTCTGTACCAATACCATGTATATTTTGTTACTATTACTATGTAGTACTGCCTGAGGTAAGGAATGTTTAACAATATTCTTTTATTGTTCATAATTGCTTTGGCTATCTTGGATTTTTTTTTTTATTTTTCCACATAAATTTGAGAATTTTTCTTTCAAGCACTGTAAAAGATTGTGTTGGAATTTTGATGGGAGTTTATTGAATCTGTAGATTACTTTTGATAATATATTTATTTTCACACTGTAAATCATACAGAACCATCAGCATGGAAGATATTTCTATCTTCTAATGCCTTCTTCAATTTCTTTCTTCAGAAACTTGAAGTTCTTGTCATATAGATCTGTCACTTGATGGGTTAGAGTTATATCAAGATATTTTGGGCTATTGTTAAGTGTGCTATTTCCCTAATTTCTTTGCATACTCCATTTATAGTTTGTATAAAGGAGGGAGACTGATTTCTTTGAGTTACTAATATATCTAGCCACTTTGCTGAAGTTGTTTATAACCTGTAGGATTTCTCTGGTAGAATTTTGGGGATCACTTATGTATACAATCATAACATCTGCTAATAGTTATGCTTTGACTAATTCCTTTCCAATTTGTATCACTTAGTCACCTTTTGTTGTCTTATTCCTCTAGCTAAAATTTCAAGTTCTATGATGAATAGATAGGAAGAGAGTGGACAGCCTATCATTGCTCCTGATTTTAATGTGATTGCTTCATGTTTCTCTACATTAAATTTTATATTGGCTATTGAATTAATGCATATTGATTTCATTATATTTAGAAATAAGCCTTGAATCCATAATATCTCTAAGACTTTTAACATGAATGAAGTATTGGATTTGTCAAAGACATTTTCTGCATCTAATGGAATGATCAGTTGATTTTTTTCTTTCACTTTTTTAAATAGTAGATTATGTTAATAGAATTTCAAATATTGGAACATACTGGCATTCCTATGATAAAGGCTGCTTGATCATAGTGAATAATGTTTTTGATGTGTTCTTAGATTCAATTTGTGAGAATGTTGTTGAGTATTTTTGCGTTGAAGTCCATAAGCAAAATTGATCTGAAGTTCTCTTTGTTTGATGAGTTGTTGTGTGGTTTATGTATCGGAGTAACTGTGGCCTCATAGAATTAATCAGATGGAAAAATTAGATAGTTCATTCTGTTTCTATTTTATGGAATAGTTTCAGGAGTATTGGTATTAGTTCTTATTTTAATATCTTGTAGAATTCTGCAGTAAAATTATCAGGAGGAGGAGTTAGAGAAAGGACTGAAAGAGCTGAAGGGGTTTGCAGCCCCTTAGGAAGAAAAACAATATGAACCAACGAAAGACCCCAGAGCTCCCAGGGACTAAACCACCAACCAAAGAGTACACATGGAGGGACCGATGGGTCCAGCAGCATATATAGCAGAGGATGCCCTTGTTGGACATCAATGAGAGGAGAGGCCCTTGGTCCTGTGAAGGCTCATTGCCCCAGTGTAGAGGAATGACAGGACAGGGAATAGGGAGTGGGTGGGTAGGTTAGTGAACAGGGGGATAGAGATGGGATAGGGGGTTTTAGAGGGGAAACAAGGAAAGGGGATAACATTCAAGCCTTGAATTTTTCATTTGTTTTGCTTGTTTCTTGGTTGGTTGGTTGGTTGGTTTTGGATTTTATTTTATTTTTTATTTATTTTTTTGGTTTGGGAGGTTTTTAATGATTTCTTCTATTTCCTTAGGGTTTTGAGATTCTTTAGATAGTTTAGCTGATCTTCATTTAACTTTGACAAGTGGTGTCTGTTCTTTTTCAGTAAACCAGTTCTTGCTTTTGTTGATTCTTGTATTGTTCTCTTTGCTTCTAATTGATTGATTTCAGCTCTTAGTTTGATTATATCTTGCTATCTACTCCTCTTGGGTGTGTTTGTTTCTTTTTGTTTTAGAGATTTTATGTGTGCTGTTAGTATGATAATATGAGATCTCTCCAGTTTCTCTTTTTATTAATTTTTATATTATTATTTACATTCAAAATCATTTCCCTTTTCCCATTTCCTCCCTCCCTGAAAGTTCCATAAGCCCCCTTCCCTCCCTCTTTTCCCCATTCAACCCCCTCTCGCTTCTCTGTCTCGGCATTCCCCTACATCCAGTCTTTCCAGGACCAGGGTTCTCTCCTTCCATCTTCTTGGAAATCCCCACTGCTTGTGGGATTGCAAGCTGGTACAACCACTCTGGAAAGCAGTCTGGCGGTTCCTCAGAAAACTGGGCATGATACTCCTGGAGGATCTGGCTATACCACTCCTGGGAATATACCCAGAGTCTTTACCTGCATTCAATAAGGACACATGCTCCACTATGTTCATAGCAGCCTTATTTATAATAGCCAGAAGCTGGAAAGAACCCAGATGTCCCTCAACGGAGGAATGGATTCAGAACATGTGGTATATTTACACAATGGATTACTACTCTGCAATAAAAACAATGAATTCACGAAATTCCTAGGCAAATGGTCAGAACTTGAAAATATCATCCTTAGTGAAGTAACGCAATTACAAAAGAACACACATAGTATGCAGTCACTGATAAGGGGATATTAACCCAGTTTCTTTATGAATACACTAGAGCTCTGAATTTTTCTCTTGACACTTTCAATGTGTACCATGACTCTGAGTATGTTGTGCCTTCATTTTCATTGAATTATAGAAAGTGTTTATATTTTTTTCTGTATTTCTTTCCTGTCTAATTGATCATTCAGTAGATAGTTGTTTAATTTCCATTAGTAGGTAGGAATTATTTTGTTTCTGTTATTGTTGAAATCTAGTCTTAATCTGTGGTGATCTGATAGAATCCAAGGTAAGACTTGCTTTGTAAACTATCATACAGTCAATTTTGGACAAATTCTGTGAGGTTCTGAGAAGAAGATATATTCTTTTGTTTGCGGGTGAAATGTTCTGTAGATACCTGTTAAACACATTTAGTTCATAACTTCTGTTGGCTACAGTGTTTCTTTGTTTAAATTCTGTTTCTATGACCAGTCCATTGGTGAGACTGTGGTTTTGAAGTCTCCCTAGATTATTGTGCTGAGTTCAGTGTATGCTTTGAGCTTTAGTAAAGTTTCTTTGATGAATGTTGGTATCCTTGCATTAGAGACATAGATGCAGAGAACTGAGAGCTAATCTAGGTGGATTTTCCCTTTTACGAGTTTGTAATATCCTTCTTCATCTCTTTTGATTAATTGGTTGAAAGTCTATTAATTTAGATATTAAAACTGCTACCCAAGGTTATTTATTTGTTCTATTTGCTTAGAAAACCTTTTTCTAACACTTCACACTGAGATAGTGTCTATCTTTGTTGCTGAATTATGTTTCTTATATGGGACAGAATGACAGATCCTTTTTATGTATCCAGTCTGTTATCCTGTGTCTTTTTTGCTGGGAATTGAGTCCAAAGATGTTGAGAGATTCTAACAAGGAATAATTTTTAGTTCCTGTTATTCTGATGTTGGAGGTTGTGCTGTGTGTATGGGAATCTCTTCTAGTATCCTCAGTAGTGCTGGATTAGTAGAATGATATTAATTAAATGTTTTCGCACAGAATATTTTGGTGTCTACATTCATTGTGATTGAGAGTTTTGCTGAATATAGTAGTCTCACCTCACATTTGGGGTTTATTATGGTCTGAAATACATATGTTCAGGATCTTCTAGATATTTATTTCTCTGTTAAGAAGCTAGGTCTAATTCTGATTGGTCGGCAATTAGTGTTTCTGTTAGTTTCTGTTATGTAGTATGTTGCATGGCCTTTTTCCCTTTGTGCTTTTCATATTTTTTCTTTGTTCTGCAGATTTATTGTTTGGATTATTATGTGGCAAAAGAATTTCCTTTTCTGGTCTAATCTATTTGGTGTTCTGTATGCTTCTTGTTTGTTTATTGCTATCACTTTCTTTAGGTTAGGGAAGTTTTATTCTATGATATTGTTGAAGATATTTTCTGGCCTTTCGGATTTTGAATGTTCACCTCTCCTATTTCAATTATTCTTATATTTGGTCTTTTCATAGTGTCCTGAATATCCTAGATGTTTTTATTTAGGAACTTTTGACATTTACATTTTGTTTGACCAATGTATGAATTTCTTCTATGGCATCTTCTATGTGAGAAATTCTCTACTCTAGCTCCTCTATTATATTAGTAATGATTTTGTCTGTAGTTTCTTTTCTCTTTCCTTGATTTTGCATCTCCATGGTTGCCTCTGTTTGTGGTACTTTTTATTGAATCTATTGCCATTTGTAGGTTTTGGACTGTTTTATTAATTTCTTTCATGTATTCGGTTCTGTTCTCTTGTATTTCTTTAAGGGATATATTTATTTCTTCTCTGAGGACTTCTACCTGTTTGACTGTGTTTTCCTGTATTCCTCTGAGTTGCTTATATCTTCATTAAAGACTTCTATCATCTTCATCTTCAAGAGATGGGATTTAAGGTCACTGTCTTGCTGTTCAGGTGTGTTAGGATGTCCAGAACTTGCTGGAGTAGGAATGCTGGGCTTTGATGGTGACATATTGCATTGCCATTTGTTGATTGTGTTCCTATGCTTGTCTTTTGCTATTTGATTGTGTTGGTTGTCCTGAGTGTCCAAGGTAGCAGCAGACCTCATAGGAGGCAGTTATATCTGTGTATCTCAGATTAAACAGGCCTCCTCAGAGGCAGATATAACTACAAGCTGATCCAAAACTGGAGTTGTAGGTGATGACCTAAAGGAAGATGGTGATCCAACAGGGCACTGCAGAGCCCAGGCTACTTAGTGGTTTTCCCAGAAGGTAGGGAGATTTGTGTGGGGGTCTCATCTCTGTCCCAGGTTAGAGCAGGCCTTCTGTGAAGCAGGGAGATCTCTGGGGTGGGGGATGATATTCCAGTCAGTGGCTATAAGTAGAGTTGTGGACAGAAAGAAAATGTATCATGCTAAGATTAATGGAATAGTCAGAGCAGAGAGGCCTCTTGTTAATTCAGGAACAACTGACTATAACAACAATTTTCCTATAGATATTTCTAATAGCAATACATGTAAAGATGCAAAGCTCAAATGACATAAACATCCTGATTGCTGTGTGAAAAAAGAGATGTGACAATTCAAATTTTCTGAAACACAGGAGAAATCAAAAAGTTAACTTTAATCTGTAGAAGTTAAACAAAAACACAAACAAATAAATATAAGGCAACCCACAAATAGACTTTGAATAAAATAAAGTCCTGTGTCACTTAGTATATTTCAATAAGACATGTGAGCGGATAATGTAATGGAGATAAAATTTTGAGTTCAGTGTCAAAATAAATCATTTTCACAATTTATTATCTGATATGTAGAATAATTAAAGTTAATTTTGATTAGATATATACCCATCGGAAAAATAGACATCCAACAATCCAAGGTCTTTTGTTTTTTATAGAATTCATGAATTCAAAAGCTTACTATGTGTTTAGTTTTAGTGCATTCACAAAGTTTTATATATGAATGAAAAACTATTCTCCTGCATGGTACTCATTAATAGCAACATGTGTTTGTTTTATTTTTTATTTTTTATTCTTTAATATTTTTACTGGATAAATTCTTTATTTCAAATGTTATCCCCTTTCCCAGTTTCCTGCTCTGCTGGAAAGCCACTATCCCATCCTCCCTTCCCCTACTTCTATGAGGGTGTTCCTCCACCCTCCCCTTTTCTACCTCTCAGACCTCAATTCTCCTATACTGGGGCATCTATCAAGCCTTCATAGGACCAAGTGCCTTTCCTCCCATTGATGCCTGAAGAGACTGCCCTCTGCTACATATGAAGCTGGAGCGATGTGTACCTATTGGTGGTTATTTTAGTCCCTGGGAGTTCTGTGGGGGAGGGGGTGTTCTGATTGGTTGATATTGTGGTTCTTCCTATGAGGTTGCAAACCCCTTCAGCTCTATTAGGCCTTTCTCTAACTCCTCCATTAGGGACCCCATGCTCAGTCCAATGGTTGAGTGTGAGCATCTGCATCTATATTTGTAAGACTCTGGCAGGGACTCTCAAGAGACAGCCATATCAGGCTCCTTTAAGCAAGTATTTCTTGGCATCCACAATAGGGTCAGTGTTTGGTGACTTTATATGGGATGAATCTCTAGATAGAACAGTCTCTGAATGTCCATTCTTTCAGTCTCTGCTGTACACTTCTTCTCCATAATTGCTCCTGTGAGTATTTTGTTCCCCTTCTCAGAAAAACCAAAGCACTCACATTTTGGTCTTCCATCTTCTTGAGCTTCATGTGGTCTGTGAATTGCATTTTAGGTATTCAGAAATTTTGGGCTAATATCCACTTATCAGTGAGTACATACGATGTTTGTTCTTTTAATAATGGGTTACCTCTCTAAGGATGATATTTTCTAATTCCATCCATTTGCCTTAAAATTTCATGAATTCATTGTTTTTAATAGCTGAGTAGTATTCCATCGTGTAAATATACATTTTCTATATCCATTCCTCTGTTGAAGGGCATCTAGGTTCTTTCCAGCTTCTGGATATTATAATAAGACTGCTGTGAACATAGTGGAGCATGTGTCCTTATTACACATTGGAGCATTTCCTGGGTATGTGCCCAGGAGTGGTATAGCTGGGTCCTCAGGTAGTACTGTATCAAATTTTCTGAGGAGCTGTCAAACTTATTTCCAAAGTAGTTGTACCAGCTTGCAATCCCATCAGCAATGAAGGAAAGTCTGTAAGGCAAAGGACACTGTCGATATGACAAAATGGCAAATGACAGATTGAGAAAATATGTTTACCAATCCTACATCTGATAGAGGGCTAATATGCATTATATACAAAGAACTCAAGAAGTTGGACTCCAGAGAATCAAATAACCCTATTAAAAATGGGGTACAGAGCTAAACAAAGAATTCTCAACTGAGGAATATTGAATGGCTGAGAAGAACCTAAAGAAATGTTCAACATCCTTAGTTATTAGGCAAATCTAAATCAAAGCATCCCTGAGATTCCACCTCACACTGGTCAGAATGGCTGAAATCAAAAACTCAGGTGACAGCAGATGCTGGTGAGGATGTGGAGAAAGAGGAACTCTCTAATTTTTTTTTTTTTTACATTCCAGTCTTTATGTCCCTCCTTGTCTTCCCTCTGACTGTTCCACATCCCATACCTTTTTCCTGCATCTCCAAGAAGATGTA
Source organism: Tokudaia tokunoshimensis (assembly GCA_036184795.1). Lineage (NCBI taxonomy): Eukaryota > Metazoa > Chordata > Mammalia > Rodentia > Muridae > Tokudaia > Tokudaia tokunoshimensis. The sequence goes on from BTHU01000023.1 coordinate 77,864,904, forward strand.
CTCACACCCCACTCCCACCACACCAGTTCCTTGGGCCTCAAGTCTCTTGAAGGTTAGGTGTGTCTGAGTCTGTTCCTGTTAGTCATCTCCTGTGTATGTGTTGGGGACCTCATATCAGCTGGTGCATGCTTCCTGGTTGGTGGCTCAGTGTCTGAGAAATATCAGGGTCCAGGTTAGTTGAGACTGCTAGTCTTCCTGTAGGGCTACCCTCCTCCAAAGCTTCTTCCAGCTTTTCCCTATTTCAACCACAGGGGTCACCAGGATCTGTCCATTAGTTGGGTGTAAATAACTGCATCTGACTCTTTCAGCTGCTTGTTGGGACTTTCAGAGGGCAGTCTTCTCTTTGTAAGCACACCATAATATTAGTAATAATGTTAGGCCTTAGGTCCCACCTTTGAGCAGGATCCCAATTTGGACCTGTCACTGAACTGCCTTTCCCTCAGGCTCTTCTCCATTTTTGACCATGCAGTTCTTTCAGACAGGAACAATTATGGGTCAGAATTTTTGACTGTGGGGTGTTACCCTCATCCCTCCACTTGATGCCCTTTCTTTCTCCTAGATGTGGACTCTACAAGTTCCCCTCCTCACTGTAGAGTATTTCATCTAAGGTCCCTCTCTTTGAGTCCTGAGAGTCTCTTACCTCCCAGGTCTCTGGTACATTCTAGAGGTTTCCCCCACCTCCAATCTCCAGAGTTTGCCTGTTTCCATTATTTCTGATGACCCTCAGGGCTTTGTTCTTGTTCCCTCCAATACTTAATTTTTCCCGTCTTCCATTCCCTGTCCCTTTTCCCACTCAGATCCCCCTTCTGTGATTGTTATCTTCTCTCTCCCAAGTAGGAATGAGGCATCTTTACTTGGGCCCTTCAGCTTGTTAACCTTCTTGAGTTTTGTGTATTGTATCCTGGGGATTCTATGCTTTTTTTGTTTAATATCCACTTATTAGTGAGTACATACTACAACATGCATTCTTATAGCTACCCTTACTACTAAGAGTTGCATGTTATGAAAACAAAGGGAAATGCAAATCAAAACAACTCTGAGATTAAACCTCACACCAGTCAGAATGACTAAGATCAAAAACACAGGAGACAGCAGTTGTTGGCGAGGATATGGAGAAAGAGGAACACTCCTCCACTGCTGGTGGGATTGCAAGCTGGTACAACCACTCTGGAAAGCAGTCTTGCAGTTCCCCAGAAAACTGGGGATGACACTCCCAGAAGATCCTGTTATACTACTCCTGGGCATATACCCAGAGGCCTCCCCGGCATGCAATAAGGACACATGCTCCACTATGTTCATAGCAGCCTTATTTATAATAGTCAGAAGCTGGAAAGAACCCATATGTTCCTCAGTGGACGAATGGATACGGAAGATGTGGTAGATTTACACAATGGAATACTACTCTGCAATTAAAAACAATGAATTCATGACATTCTTAGGCAAATGGTCAGAACTTGAAAATATCATCCTTAGTGAGGTAACCCAATCACAAAAGAACACACATGGTATGCAGTCACTGATAAGGGGATATTAACCCAGAATCTCGGAATACCCTAGACACAATTCACATATCAATTGATTTCCAATAAGTAAGGAGAGACCCCTGGTCCTGGAAAGACTGGATGTAACAGTGTAGAGGAATACCAGGACAGAGAAGTGGGAGGGGGTTGAATGGGGAACAGGGGGAGAGAAGAGGGCTTGTGGTACTTTTAGGGAGGGGGAACTGCGAAAGGGGAAATCATTGGGAATGTAAATAAAAAATATATAAAAAAAAACCAAAAAACCAACAAAGCCTAAAGAACATCTGGTGCAGGATATATTAGAATTAGAGTCAGAAGAACTGCATAGTTGTATAAGTTCAAAATGTTGACAGATAATTCTAAGGAGCTACTGAGAACACTGTATTCAACCGTTATATAATGAGAAATACATACTGGCTTAACTTGAACATTCTTTGGTGCCAGATTAACCTTTGTAATTATAGAAATGTAATAATAGTCTTATTATCTGTAGTATGTAATTGTAGCTTTATGAGGTATAGTGGAGTTTTGCCTGTGAATGTTCAGCTAAACAACAACAGCATTATTCATAAACATTGATGCCCATAATCTGTTCTACTATGAGAAAACCCATTCATGTTTGTCATCTGTGCTGCCCTCAGTTTGATGTCCAGGATCCTTGCTGCCTCCAGAATCCATGTGGAAGTCCATGATTTGAATGCTGCTATCAGTATTGCCTGCTATGAGCCAGGAAACCTCTTTTTCAGTGATAAGATGATTTCATACTTATAACTGAGAATGAAGGCTTCTGTGCCAATCTCCCCTGTACCCCAAAATAAGAAATAATACAGACAGGAAGGTATTGACAAAAGTCCTCAAAATTTGTGAAAATTATGCTGGAACATATCTCTTCACAGATGATGGCTTCTGGTTGGGGGTGAGCAGGGAAGAACTCAGTTTTCTTTAAGGAACTATCTGCAGAGATTTTGACCATGTACAGTTGAGTATATGGGCACCACAAAGTTGACTTGGTGATTTCATTTTTCCTTTTCTTTAGAGGGGAAAAGATGCAAAGGACAGAGTGGGGACCTGGGAAGAATGGGAAACAATTGTGATTGGGGTACATTGAATGAAATTCTCAAATAATGAATAAAAAAAAATTTTGTTGGAGTGAAAATTAAGAGCAAAGAGTATGGAAGGCAATATAGCTAAGTGATAGGACACATGTATATCATGTATAAGGCATTAAACTAAAAATCCAGTAGTGCAAACAATAAAATATAAATAATGTGTTAGAAACATTTTAAGTGTAAATAATTTCAGCCAAGTTTTCAAGATTTGCTATGGTTATTAAGTTACTAAAATTACTAGTATTAATTTATGTTTGGTTCTTTCCAGAAGTGTCACAAATTACAAAATGTCAATTTGATACAGTAATAATTAAAGTAATGATTTGGAAAAAGAAATCTTTCAGTGTCCATAACCCATCAAGCTTTAAATTTAAGATTATAAAACATTTAATTTTAACTAATTCCAAGATTTTTACTTAAGACAATATTTCCTAGAAATTCAAAACACTAGACAAAACAGAGCAATAAACAAGCAGGTTGGAGCATTTGTTGCACTTCCAGAGGAACCCAGATCTGTTCCCAGCATCCACATAGGGAAGCTGACAACTGTCTCTATATCTTCTTGCAATTGTGTCTCTTTTCTCTGTCTGTCTCTGCTTTTCTCTCTGTCTCTTTGTCTTTTTGTATCTCTCTCTCTCTCTCTCTCTCTCTCTCACACACACACACACACACACACAAACACACACACACACACACACACACACACTACCTTAAACTCATGTAATCGATATTTGCTGAACTGCTATGAATTTTAAAAGCAGACAAAAATGTATATTAGACCATAAACGAAAGATAGAATTGAAGAACTCAAAAACTCCAAGAAGTGATCAAACATTATAATATTTTATTATATATCTTTTGATCAAACAATGCATCATGAATAACTTTTCAATAGTTAAGTTGTATTGGAGCTTTTAAGTCTATTCAGAATGGTTAGGCAGGGAGTTTTAGTCTCATAGGTTGTCCCTTAGGCATTCCTTTATTATCTCTCATCTACACTTTTGAGAATGGAATGAATAATAAGTAACATTCCTAAAAGCTACAAATTCATTTAGGGCATTTTTTTTCAATTGATTTTTTAGTAAATTACTACCACAGAATGGGATAATATCTTTTTACTTTAAGACTATAAAAGATTAATAAAACCATTGTTTAATAGTATGAAATTAATGAGGCATATTCTACATCTGTAATATATAAGTACTATTTTCTCTATATTGGGTTTCAGTTTTATTTTTAATTAAATACATTTAAGAGCACAATAATTATTAATGAATATATGTATAGAATACAAGTATTTGGGATTGAGAGATAGCTCGGTTTTTAAGAGCATTGTTGCTTTTCCAGAGGGTCCAAATTCAGTTCCTAGCATCCACATGGCAGCTCACAACTGTCTATAGCTATAGTTTCAAAGGATCCAAATCCCTCTTCTGGTTACTGTATGCACATAGTACATGAATATATATGCAAGCAAATACCCATTCACTTAAAAAATAAAATACCGGAACATTTTCATGGCATCATAAAGACTTTTTAAATATAATTTTGTTAATTACATGTACGTGTATGGGTATGTGCATACACAGGAATGTAGGCCAGAGGAGCTGGAACCCATCTGAGCTGGAATTACAATTGATTGTGAGCACCTGATGTGGGTGGTTGTTGGGGATTGGTTCTAATGTTTTGAATAAATCAGGAATCTGCATGTCCAAAAGCTAAAGTTTCTTGTCCTCAATTATTTTTTGATCAATTAACAAAGAGCAAATGGCCAATGGCTGGGCAGAGAAAGAGGGGTGGAACTTTAAGATTGTGTGGGCAAGGAACTGAAAGACAGAAAGAGGAAGAATCACCATGACTGGGGGGAGAAGGGTGGGAGCTACAGGTAAGAAAGTCAGCTTGCCCTGCATGTAAAAATTCAGGGACTTCCTTGATTGGGCCTGGGGTAGCAGGGGAAGGTTTAGGACTGTCAGGAGTACCAGAGGGGAATAATAATTAACAGGGAAAGGTTTACGATTGTCCAGCCTTTGAATAAGTCACAGCATGTCAAAAATTAACTGGTGTGTGTGTGTGTGTGTGTGTGTGTGTGTGTGTGTGTGTGTGTGTGTGTTTCATTCAGTAATCCACATATCTCTGGGGTGTGCTCATGTGACCTGCAGAGCAGCCAAAGTGGTTTTGCCAAACTATTGCTACATATGGTGCACAACGTTGTAGATGAGAAGTCACTGATTTTTACTTTTATTTTATTTGTTTAATGGATATTTCAAGTATTTACTTTTCAAATGTTATCCCCTTTCCCTGTTTCCCCTGTGAAATGCTCCTATCCCATTCCATCTGTGCCTCAGAGCTAAGGCTGTCCTGCAGTCCTCTAGACCCAAATCCAGCCTGCAGAGAGCTGGTCCCCCAGGAGTGCTGTCACTCCTAAGCTCACAGTTGAGACCATCACTTTTACTCCAATAACTGGCCAAAGAGGGACCCACCATGAGTGTACAAAACTATTTATTGACATAAATTTTAAATTTTTCTAAAGAGTTGAAACATCCTAACACTTGAAAAACATGAGAATAAGCAAACTCTTATATTCAGTATAAAACATACACTTTTATGGAAATCAAGGTTATTTTATGTATACTAATATAGTTTATGCATGGAGTGTTATATTGACTTTTAACAGTGTGTAATTTTAGCAGAATTTTAATCCAAGAATGTAGCTGCTCTTATCACATACAAAAACCTTCTAGGTCTGTGTGATCTAGTTGGAATGCAGCCAGACCTTTAGTACAGACCTTCAATCTGCAACAATGCCATATTTGAGGGACAGATAAAATGACAAATGAGAAAAACATTTGACAGAATAAGTCAGAGATAATATAAGCCCAGCTCTCAAGAGAAAAGCTATTTAGAGCATAAAGTAAGATCTGATGATTTTTTGAATTTCCTCAGTTTCTGTTGTTATCTCTCCCTTTTCGTTTCTGATTTTGTTAATTTGGATACTGTCTCTGTGCCTTCTGCTTAGTTTGGCTAAGGGCTTATCTATCTTGTTGATTTTCTCAAAGAACCAACTCCCAGTTTTGTTGATTCTTTGTATGGTTTTATTTGTTTCTACTTGATTGATTTCAGCCCTGAGTTTGGTGATTTCCTGCCTTCTATTCCTCTTGGGTGTATTTGCTTCTTCTTGGTCCAGAATTTCAGGTGTGCCATTAAGCTGTTAATGTATGCTGTCTCCCGTTTCTTTTTGGAGGCACTCAGGGCTATGAATTTTCCTCTTAGCACTGCTTTCATTGTGTCCCATAAGTTTGGGTATGTTGTGCCTTCATTTTCATTAATTTTAAAAAGTCTTTGATTTCTTTCTTTAGTTCTTCCTTGAACAAGGTATCATTGAGTAGAGCATTGTTCAGCTTCCACGTGTATGTGGGCTTCCTGTTGTTTTTATTGCTATTGAAGACCACCCTTATTCCATAGTGATCTGATAGAAGGCATGGGATTAGTTCGATCTTCTTATATCTGTTGAGGTCTGTTTTGTGACCAATTATATGGTCGATTTTGGAGAAGGTACCATGAGGTGTTGAGAAGAAGGTATATTCTTTTGCTTTAGAATTAAATGTTATATATATATATATATATATATATATATATATATATATATATATATATATATATATATACCTGTTAGATCCATTTGGTCCAAAGCTTCAATTAGTTTCACTGTGTCCCTGTTTAGTTTCTGCTTTCCTAATTGGTCCATTTCAGAGAGTGGGTTGTTGAAGTCACCCACAATTATTGTGTGAGGTGCAATGTGTGCTTTGAGCTTTAGTAAAGTTTCTTTTACGAATGAGGGTGCCCTTGCATTTGGAGCATAATTGTTCAGAATTGAGAGTTCTTCTTGGTGGATTTTTCCTTTGTATGTAGTGTCCTTTCCTGTCTTTTTTGATGACTTTAGGTTGAAAGTCAATTTTATCTGATATTAGGATGGCTACTCCGGCTTGTTTCCTAGGACCATTTGCTTGTAAAACTGTTTTCTAGCCTTTTACTCTGAGGTAGTGTTTGTCTTTGGCACTGAGGTGCGTTTCCTGCATGCAGCAAAATTTGGGTCCTGTTTATGTATTCAGTCTGTTAGTCTATGTCTTTTTATTGGGGAATTGAGACCATTGATATTAAGAGAGATTAAGGAATAGTGATTATTGCCACCTGCTATTCTTTTTGCTATCTTTATGTTTGAATGGCTATCTACATATGGGTTTGATGAAAGAAGGTTACTATCTCGTTTTTTCCTGGGTGTAGTTTCTCTCCTTGTCTTGGTGGTTTCCACCTATTATCCTTTGCAGGGCTGGGTTGGTGGAAAGATATTGTGTAAATTTGGTTTGATCATGGAATATCTTGGTCTCTCAATCTATGGTGATTGAGAGTTTTGCTGGGTATAGTAGTCTGGGCTGGCAAAAAAAAAAAGCAGAAAGGAAATAGGTAGTTTAGTTAGCTCTGTTCAATCATTTGAGTTTAGTGCATCAGAGTTTGTCAGTGAGTTAGTGCAGTGGGTTGAGCTCATTGTTGACTTCATGCAGCTCTGTGCAGGTCAGCAGAGGTATGAGAAGGAACCATAGGATTAGAACAAATTGCCCGAGTTAGTTTGTGGCTAAGCAGAGAAGATCAGTGAGAAGCTGAGAGAAGCCAGATTAAATCAATCAGCTTTGAGAGGAGTCTGGGGCAGAATAAGTGAGTTGAATTAGCCAGTCACAAATCAGAAAAAACAAAACAAAACATAAAAAAACAATAGGCTTTTTCAACAGTGAGCCTATGTATTAGCTAAAATTATATGAATTTTATGACATTTTTTTAATTGTTTAGCCTATGTACTAAGGTTCTTCATTTTTTAAAAGGATGACAAGTATACATCTTACATTTTACTTGAAATGCTTGAAAATGTACTAATGATCACAAATAATATGAGCAAATGAGTGAAGTTAAACCTAAAACGACAATGCTTCTAGTTTCCTATTGAGAAAATGGTGTAAAACTGTTATGCTAGATTGAAAAAAAATAGCCTTTTCTATCAGGAGTGTACAAACTGTGGCCAACAAGGAAAACAATTTTAAAAGTTTGAACAAAAATAGTCTTTACAGACACATATGTTGTATGCCTACTAAAAGCAGTATAAACCAAAATAAAAATCTTACTAATGTCTGTTTTCTAAAGCTATTTTTATAAGATGAAGTCTGAGAAGGCAAGAAGATGGCCATAGACTACATGACTCAGAAAGACTAAATGTTTAACATTATACAATAAACAACAACGTCAACAAAATATTTCTATTCTATTACAATATATGGTTTTAAGTGGAGTTTCTAGAAGATGATTAGCGTTTATTGCTATATATATGTATATATATATATACATTACATATATATATATGTATTATATATATATATACATACATAAATGTATATATATATACATTTTTTTCATGATTTGTGTTAGGAATTTCTTTTATTTTTAAGACCAAGGACAACTCTATTATAGTATTTTAAAAAAAATCCCAAGACAGGAAAGGTGTAACATCTCTGCAACCACCTGAAGAAGAAGAAGACTGAAGTTTAAAAAAAAAAAATGTCTGGTTATTTAAGCTGAAAAGATGGCCCCATGATGGTAAAGCAGCCTCATAACATGGTAGTTCTACCAAAGTAATAAAAAACACCTAAATGTTGGGAATACGCAAAAGAGTTAAGAAAAACATGTTTAGAAAGAGGTTTATAGTTTGTTTTTGGTTTGCCTGTTTGTTTGTATTGTTTTGTTAATTCAGAAGAACAAGCTGGATTACCAGTTCCATATCTGCTCTGGGGTTAAAGATTCTGGGAAAGGAACGTTCAGCCTCTCATTAAAGAACTAATTATTCTGCCTGTGCTTCTTTAAGGATTAAGTAGAGCCCACCTGCCTAGGACAAGTCTCTTATCCAGATAAATTAGAAGAGATACTATTCACTTGACCAGGGGATGTTCTGCTAGCATTGCTCCCTCTAAGAGGTCAACTTAAAAGTATTTAGAAGAAATAGCAGAGGTCAGAGCCCACAAACAATATTTGCTACCAAGAGGCCCAAGGACGTTTAGCTTTTAGCCAGGAAAATAATAATAATAATAATAATAATAATAATAATAATAATAATAATAATAATAATAATTTTATACTTTTTGTTTGATTATTTTCTATTTTAAACTTCCTAGCCAGTTTCTACCTTCTGTTTTCAAAGAATTTAACATATCTGACAAGCTGAGAACAACATTACTTTTGATTTATAAGAATACCAAGGCAAAAAAAAAAAAAGAATACCAAGGCTTATATAGTGCATTTAAACTTCAAGTTTTCAGTAAGTATAATTTCTATAACTACTATAAAACTGTGTTGCGAAGAATATAACACTGCTATTTATTTCAATGGACCCCTATTAAATATCTTTAGTACTAATAAATAAGAGAGTGATTGATAGATAATGAAATCCATTTATCTCAATTTCCTCTTCCATGATTAAATGCTATGAGTTATGAATATGAATGTAAAAATCAGTGTGACATTCAAATTATGCCTTGTAATAATGACTATTATACAATTTCAGAAGTATTTTTTTTCTTTTTCCCATGCACACTGTCCTAGGTATAAAGAATAACAGAAAGAAGATGGTAGATGGGTATAAACCAAAATATATCCCAATTTTAAATTTTCCCTTAGTGACAAATAGATCCTAGAAAGCATAATACAGTTTAATAATACAACATTCAGTGTCCTTAACTCCAAATTTTTTGTGTAGCAACACATATACCAAATAAAAGGCTGAAAAGTGCACAATATTACCTACTGAACTCTTTTTTTTTATTCTTATTTAGCTGTTACAGTGCATGATGATGGTAAGGAAGAGGACTGGGCAGAAACACACACCACACTATTCTATCCCTCACTGGCCTGGGACAACATATGTAGATAAAGCTGGCCTAAACTCACAGATATCAGCCTACCTTTGCCACACTAGTGCCATGATTAGAGTTGTGTGCCACCACATCCTGCCAGATTTTCTTTTCTTTCTTTTTTCCTTTTCTTTTTTTGCTATGCATTCTGTTAAGAATGCCTCAACCAACACTCTTATAGCTACCCCATCTCACAGATAATAATTGTTTATCTTGCTCTAAGAGGATATTAACAGACTCCTATTAGAATGAATGATTTTATGATTATAAGAACATTAAAATGATTATATTATAAATTAATCATTTCATATTCTATTAAGAACATATTCTAGAAATTAGGAGTGGATGCAAATTAAGCAATTATTATATGCATATACACTTGTATTGTATCATACCATATCGGAAAATGAAACTCAAACATTTCCATTTTCCCATTTGAAGAAATTCCTTAATATATAAAATGAATTTATGAATTTTTCTTTGCTTTTCTGTCATGAAAATGTGCTACATAAGTTTATATGATTTAGGAACACTTATTCTTATTTTTATCTTTCATTCCGTGAATAGATTAATCTTTTGTTTGATACATAAATTTTATCAAACCATCCCTAATACTGTAGGATGCAAAATGCAAATACCTTCTTATTTGTAGGTCCGAAATTTGGGCAGTGCAGAGCATCAATGTCTGGAATCATTGAAGGACATTCCTATTAAGATGATTCAAATGTTTAGACATGGCTGAAATATTCCAATGAGGAATTTAGATCCAATGTTTACTGTGAATTCTTCTCAGTGTATATTGTTTCTCTTCTGTGATAGTTTGATTCTTCGGTGTTTTACTTTATTATTTTTTTCTTTTATGTTGTCTTCCCACAATTTTGTTTTGTTTGGGCTTGCTAACAGTGTAGTTCCTCATGTATTCAGACATATCTGAGTATATCTGGATATCTACAGCAAGAATAGTCTAAAATAGCAAAGTAGAAGTACTTTATTACACTGACCCAGTCCAGAGTTATTGAGTCCAGATGCCAAAGGGTGTGAAAACCAGGAAGTAAGATTCATTTATTGGGCTATCTTTGTACACTAGCTACTCTATAAATAGTACTACTGAGAATTAAAATGGTGCTGCATCTGGTTGACATATTTCTGTTCCTAGAATTCATAGACTTCTTACATTCAAAGTCTTATGTTATAGTTTTTTTGTTTTATCTTCTTTGGACATTTTATATTCTTCTCTTATTACCATTTACCACAAGTCTTATCTCTCATCTTTTTAATTCTTCACAGCATTTATCCACAGTATGTGGCTTGTTTTTGCTTTCATAAAACAGAATAAAATTAAATGAATTAAAACACAAACCTTACTTATATGATTATTATGAATGTTAAATTTTTAATTTTAAAGTATATATTATTGAATAAAGTCACCACTGTTTCATTTCACTAGATCTCACAGATTAAATAACAAAGCTGTGGTATATTTATTCATTCTGGTGATCCAAAATGTAAATTATTTCCAAATGCCACTGAGTGAATTTATATTAAAATTGTGGTCAAAAATTTCTAGTGTGCTCAAACAGCATAAAGCCTAACAGTTTCTTGCTTTGAACATGCCCCTGCCTATTAGGCCATTGCATCTCCTCTGTTTAGAAATATAGTAGAGGCAATTCTGCTGCCAGGTGAAACTAGTTTGAGCACAGATCTGGCTGTTCACAAAAGCCTGAAATTGTTCACAGTGCAAGATAATTTTAATGTGGCTTTCCCAGATAGCTGAAATAATACATTTTGTAAATTGGATGCACTAAGCAATTATTCATAATATTACTGAAACCCTGTAATTTTCTTTGTTCCTTTCAGTCCCAGAGACGTGTCACATTTCACCTACCAGAAGGCTCTCAGGAAAGCATCAGTGATGGTGGATTGGGAGAACATGATGCAGGCAGCCTTTCCAGTACATCCCATGCACTGCCTCTTGGCTATCCTCAGGAAGAATATTTTGATCACGCTGCACCAAACAACCGCACTGAAGGGGATGGTAACTCTGATCCTGAATCTAGTAAGTGATCCTTTACTGCTTCCTCAATAGAAATATATTAATTGTGTTTGCAAATCAAGTTTTCATCGCTGTAATTATATGGGCCAACTAATTATACTACTAGGACTAGTAGCATATTCTTAAACGATAAACCTTGTTGGGTGGGTGACATGTATATATACATATATGTATATATGTAAATATATCAACTGATAATATTTGAAATCCATGATAGCAGTTATTCTAAATAAAATTTACTACAAAAATTCTAACATTACTTTTGGCCAGGCACAGATAGGATTTTTCCATTTTTGCACATCTTTAAATGCAATCTGACACTAGCAGTCATTTCTTAAATTGTATCCATAATAAATGATACCTAATTTTCATATTACTGATAGGTTCCTATATATTTTAGTAGAGATAAAAATAATTTTCAAGTATTTCAGTAGAAATAAGAATTCTAATTCCAGTGGACAGGAATTATTCTGAGGATTTCAATAACACATTATCATCACATTCTTGCATCATGTTATTGGTTAAAGTCTTACTCTTAACCAAGAAGCTGTTTACTATTGATATTTGTAGGACAGGGAAAATTGCTTTTCTCCTGTGAAACAGATATGGTGTATAAATCACATTCCAGGGTAGGCTCCATGGCATAGAGTAGATTGCCAGTACAAAATAATCACCATGTTTGTTTTGTTTTGATCTGATTTATCTTTCTTGTCTTTTTTTGGTGTGAGTGTGTGTGTGTGTGTGTTTATGTGTGTGTGTGTTTATATGTGCATGCATTTTGTTTTCTTTCTGTACTTTTTATCTGTTGATTTCTGGTTTATTGATTTGTTTTGAGTTCCTTTTATTAAGAGACAATTTTGCTTGTTTATTTGCTTTGAGTTCATTTTTTGAGAGTCAGAAATAAATAAAATAATGTTGGGTGGGAAGAGAGGTAGTTAAGATATGGGAAGACGTGAGGGAGAGAAACAAATATTATCAAAATATATTGCTAACTGTTAAATAAATATTGTAAAACCAAATTTAAAAAAAGAGATTTCTCATTTGATCTCCAGATAGAAGACACTAAAAGTGGACTTGATTTTTTGTTTTTTTGTTTTTTGCAAACCCTTGAAAAGACGAAATTTTAAAAAGTTATCAAGCTGATAGTAACATCAATTTATTAATTATACACAGTTTGTGAACACATAGAAAGCATAAAACGTATGGAAACACCAAATTTAACTACTTATTCACATAACACATTGTTAAACTTTCATATATTTAATATTTGTTCCATATTCAAGTTTTATAAATAAAATTTTGAATGATAAAGGCATTCCACATGTGTGATAGAAATGTATTATGGATACAAACAAATATAAATAGATTAATGAACACATTAACTGATACAAATTGTAATTTTTCAAAACTCAATATTATGAATATTGTCAATGTAGAATTTTAAGCATATGGGCTTTTAAATAATTAATTTATTTATCTGTTGTTTATCTTTTTAAAGATTTTTTATATTATATGTACATGTGTGTGCTTGCATGTATATGTAAATCACGTGTATGCAAATGGCCACAGAGGCAAGCTGAGAGTTCAAATACCCCCTGAAATTGAAACAACAGATGTCTGTAAGCCTCTGATATGGTTGTTGGAAACGAAACAAATCTTCAAGTGCAGTTGTGTTAAAATTTCTCATATATGCTATAAGTATACTATGCATAATCATTTTGTAAACCACAGAGCCATTCTCTAGCCATTCTCATCATATTTTAATTTCCTACTTTAAATGCTGAAAAATTATGGGAGATTAACTAGGTAGTTAAAATAAGTGTCAGCACCGTATAAATTTTCTCTTTTTAAATATAGGTGTTTAAACAAAGGTTTCACAATATGAAAATAATAAACATTAAGTCTTAAACATCAGATCTCTCCATTTTGTATTTTCATTTACATATACAGAATAATTAACTAATGTTAATTGGAAAACTATAAATTTTCAAGAAATATCAATATTAATGTCCATTATTTTTCTAGGGAAAACATATAATAGTGATAAATTTCACAATTCTAATGAAATAAGGTGAATTTCTCTTAAAAAATAAGTATGATTACAAGTAACATATATCATAGAAATAGCTTTCCATTCATAAGTTATCATTTTAAATATATCTCTATCATTTCTTGTGGATTAATATGAATACAAGGGTAGAAGACATATTAATTTTATAGAATAGAATAAAACAGATTCCTTTGCATATGTCTTATGTTGCTAATCCCTTTTCAAATAAGATTATTTAGAATGAACATCTAATCATGAAATAATCTTTTAAGCTGGATAAGACAGGATGGATTTTATTATTATGATAATTATAGATTATTGTATATATTAGAAACTATAAATCTTTAAAGGTGTATGTCTATAACAACAGCAATTTTACTTTTAAAAAGATATTTTAAGGTGGAGATTTGCCCTATTTTTCCTACTTGTATATAAAGATGCAACCTTAGGTGTAATCTCTAATGTCATCAAAAACAAATAAAGACACAAATGCTAGTAACATGACTTTATGCAACATAAAAAGGCCTATATAATATGAATAAAACAAGCATATGTATTCATATAATCTTGTTTAATTTACTAGGATTAAGCATTTCTCTCCTCTGATAAGAATGAAACCATTGTAGTGGCCAGTTCATATTTTGCTCATATTTACTATATAGTATGAAACAAGAGAAAATGTCAAGTTTTCAAAGATCAGAAGAATTAATTTTAAAATTGGTCCGGATGTTGACTGTAATATTAGCAACAAATATTGTATTTGTATATCTCAGTATGTTAATAAACTGAGATTAGGTGTAGAACTATTTAAATTTGGTTTCTGTTTCTATACAAAGCTGAATATTATTGGACAAATATTTAAAATTTAATTTTAATATGGATAATATCTCTCTATTAGTAGATAATCTACTCTCCTACTATATCCATAATATTCCTTTAAATTGTGCTCCCATATATTACTGTTAGTTGTGCTACAGGCAGAACAGGATCTGATTTCCAGCACAACTGCATAGTACTTCACTGGAAATTAATTACTCTTATTTTACTATGGCGTATTAGTGAGATTTATAAGATATTTGAGTGTATGTAAGCATGCTTGTATCTATGCGCTTTAATTAAAAAGGAAAAAAATTCTATTGTAGAATTCTCTATATAAAAGTAGGTTTCTTTAGGCAAATACCAATGATGTACTTTGATTCCTCCAAAATACATCTATAGTTCTGAAATCTAATAAGTTTTATGATATGGAACAGATGTTTGTACACCACACAGTGTTAATCAATAGAACCACAAATGGAAGCATAAACTATTAGAAGTAATGGCTGTCCATGAGTGATAGAATAAATTTATGCAGCTTCCTTCTCATATTTTGAAATGCATTGTATCCTCAGTCTGTTTTCTCTCCTGATAATGAATTGCTTAAAATACCACAATGTGCTAAACATCCCTTGTAGATTCACAAAACTGAAAGAAGTTTTCATGCGTAAGAATTTTCTTAAAACTTTCTAAAAGATTTTGTTAATATTACTTTAATTATATAGCCCCTTGGTTGATCAAATTTGCGGATTATATGAGCAAATTATAAATACATTTTCTTACATTTTTGCAATAGTATTAACTTTTCTTTGTAAAATGGAACAGAAAGCTTGTTATTCTTGAAAAGAACCAGAGTTTGATTCCTTGTATCACAGCTGCCTGTAACCCCAGCTCCTATACATTTGACACCAATGGGCATCTGGAGTCATGAGAATAAATCAACATACAAGTACACATTAATATACAATGAAAAATAATGTTTATTAACAAATTTAAATATTACAAATTATTTATCTACTTTTTCAGAGATAGATTTTAGTGAAACATTTGGTGTCATTCAATTTGTCAGTTTCTGAAAATTTGTTTCACAGTTGTAATCACTTTTTTTAAGCATTTAATATGAGGGTTACTTGGAGCACTGGTTTAGAGTTCTATGTGTTTTGGGTAACAACCTACATTCCACACATTTATTCTTATAATACTAACATCACATTATGTATACTATTTTCATGTTTTTGATATTAGAAAAACAAATAAACATAAGGCCAAACAGAAAGTTTAGCTAATAAATGCCAGATTTGAATGGTTTTGAATGGAAGTATATACCTGAAAAAATAGTATACAAATTTTCAAAAAAAGTTCTAAAAATGAATTCATAGAAATAGACAGCAAATGGCCCTGTTATAGCATATTGTATTACTCTATGGCAGTGAATTTTATATATCCAGGTGTAGTATTTGTCCAGTGATTTGAGGACTCTTGAAACTAAGAAAATACATTGTATATGACTTTTGTTCTTATTTTGGTAAAATATAATTTTTGACAATAAGCTATAAAAATATTTTCTATTTTTCTTTCATAAAACTATGTCCTAGTATTATAATCTGTACTGATCTTTGAGATTGACAAAAATACTAGTGTATACCACATTAAATATTAGAGACTTATGAGCAGTGTTTGCAAATGAAAGCAGTATAGTTAGGTTCCCCCCACACAATGAATGTATTTTTACTATTAAATTTATATCTGAGTGCTGGCATATTATAATTTGACTGATTATAACTAGTTTTAATGTTCTTTTGGCAATGATATGTTGGAATGCTCTTAAAGAGACTGAAACTTGTCTATAATATACTAGCCACTGACCACTAATCTTTATGGGAAGTTTTCCATCAGTTCCCATAAGGAGAAAAGCTAGATGTGATGGCCTGCAAATCTTATCACCTTGCTGGTATAGGCAATATATATATATGTGTGTGTGTGTGTGTGTGTGTGTGTGTGTGTGTGTGTGTGTGTGTATGTATGTGTCATTTTGTGCTTCATTAATGTGAGAGCAAACTGAGCTAAATGAAACCTTGCTTATAAAAAAACATGAGGGAGAAAAATACCTTAGCTTAATAAAGGTTTTTTTGTTCAATCAGAGTTCAAATCGTCTCACTTTGAAAATATATTTTCACTATACATGAAATCACAGGAACAATGGCCTCCCCTTCCATTGATGCCAGATAAGGCAATCCTCTGCTACATATGTAGCTGCAGCCACAGACCCATCCATGTATACCCTTTGGTTGGTGGTTTAGTCCCTGAGATTTCTGGTGATGAACGGATTATTTGATATTTTTGTTTTTCCTGTAGGGTTGCAATTCCCTTTAGCTTCTCCATTCCTTCCCCTAACTCTCCCATTGGGGTCTCCATGCTTAGTCCCATGGCTGGCTGTGAATATCTGCATCTCTCTTAGTCAGATGCTGAAGGAGCCTTTCAGAGGACAGCCATACTAGGCTCCTGTCTGTGAGGTGTGATATGGAGCAAATGCCTCAATCTCACCTGGGAGGGAGAAAAAAGAAATTACAGGAGGAAGGGAGGGAGAGAAGGACCTGGGTGGAAAAGGGGACAGGGAGGGGAAGAGGGGAACATGATCAGGGATGGGGGATGGGGGTGGGAACAGAACTGAAACCCTGAAGGCCAGAAGAAAAAATAGAAGCAAGCAACCTCGGGAGGTCAGAGGTGGGGAGACCCTTTAGAATGTACCAGAGACCTGGGAAGTGAGAGATTCTAAGGACTCAAAGGGAGGGACCTTAGATGAAATGCCCTACAGTGGGCAGAGGGAACTTGTAGAGTCTCCCTCCAGCAGAAAGACAGGGATAGGGTTGCCATCCCACTGGAGGGATGGGGTTGCCATCCCATGGTTAAACACTCTGACCCACAATTGTTCCTGTCTGAAAGAAAGAAGTTGGGGGGGGGGTGGAGTAGAACCTGAGGAAAAACAGGTTTTGACGGGCTCAAATTGGGATCCACTTCAGGGTGAGGCCCCAAGGCCTGACACTATTACTGATGCTATTGTCTACTTACAAACAGACCTATCATGATTGCCCTCTGAAAGGCCCAACAAGCAGCTGAAAGTTATCATATCTGTTTACATTCATTTTTCTTTCACTAAATAGGCTTGCTCAGCATTCTAATATACTACTAATTAATTCACATAAAAGAAGCAATTAATCTTTCTCCAACAATACATTTTGATTGATCTTCTAGCATAATGTAATTAATTGGTTGTGGGATGTGGGAAACTGATTTGATTGACTGGAATACTACTCAGAGATCTGCCAAAATTTTCTTAGTTGGCTAAGACTATTAACAGGAGTATCACAAGGGTAATTATTAGCTGAGTGTTTCATTAGTTGAACACCTAACTTTAAGTATTAACAACTAGTTATATTAAATAAATAAGTAAATAAACCTCTAAAAACTTACAGAGATCTTCTTGTAATACATCATTAAATGTACCTTTTTCTAATTAGGTATGTTAGGTATTTAATTAAATCTACAATTTCAAAACAAAATAAAATCATTCAAATATTTTCAAAATCAATAGTTCTAATTGTACTGTATAGGGAAGAAGAGATGGAGTGATAATTTTAGTTACTCATCTAAAATTTCAAGTAGATATCATAATTTATTTAGGTAGAATAAAACATTATTCATAAATTGAGGAGACATTAGCACATTTCCCAAAAGTTACAACATCCTTTTTATGAACAGTTTGTCATCATTTACCTACATATTGTAGGCTAATTGTGTGTCTCTCCTTTGATTTCTATGCGATAAGATGGACATGGAATAAGTATATAGCCCATGATATTCTTGAATTCTCTGCCTCAGAAGTACTAAGATTTCAGGTGTGCAATCCATTATTCACTGTAATTAAATATTAAATAACATAATTTGACCATATACCATTCTTTCATGACACACTTTTTTACAGGAGCCACACATAAATTCACATATTTCCCTGAAAATAAAAATAAATATCTATCATTTTGTTGAAAATATTATGACAAATAAAAGGGAATTCATTCCAATTAAGAGAAGTTATGCTCCACCATAAGGATATTTAATTTAGTAGCATGTATTCAGAGAAAATATAACTCCATTTTTGGATTTTGATCACTTCCTGGGTAGAAATAATGTTGTGTGAAACCCCAGATTGTCCATTGTGTGACAAATATACCCATATTCTACTGTCTCTTGTTTTGCATATCTACAATATATGGTAGGTTGTGTGTATTAAATATATTTATGACAGAATATTTTTATCCAACATGTACATTCATTAATCAAGGAGCTCCTGTTTCTAAAATCTGTAATCTTGGCCTATAATGATGCCAGACCATGAAGGAAATATGTTATTTAAATCAGTTCACCAAATGTGAAATACTTTGAAAATTATGTCCCCTAGCATTTCTAAGCAGTGGTATAATTGTTCACGATATTAGTTACCTGGATAATGTGTTTGAAAATGGTGAGTCTAGCTTGTTAAGTATACCACAATTAGTTTTCAATTGTCATTGTTTTGCAAACCAGAATTAACAGTTTTATACTTCTATTAAAATAGTAAAATATTGTTTTATATATAATATCTTAAGGTAGCAATAACATCAGAAGCATTTGTTTTGTTCTAAAAGAAATGCATTGCAATCACTGATACTTTTGATACTCTACTATACTGTCTTATTTTAGGGTGTGTTATATTGTGATAGAGTTAGACATATTTATTGAAATATATTGATTTCCCCCACCAAGAGTTCAAGTCTTCCACTATTGAAGAAAGAGAGAGTAAAGGACATATGACAGTCATATTTTTTCAATATCAATCTGTTTAGACAGATGTAGAAATTTTACCAGTTGATGGGATATTCCAGTTCTTTTAGACTGAAGTTTATTTAAAATGAAGATTCTAATAAAAACTGGGAAAAATAACTCTTATGGTGAGTGAGTCCTTATCTATAACTTCCCTAAGTAAGAAATTCAGTAACAATGCAGGCCAATAAAAAAAAAGTTTTCTAATTTGTAATATCTAGATTTAGTGAAGGCAAAGGAATATATATACAAGAGATGATCTTGAAAAGATGTTACAAATGTCATGAATCAAAATAAAAAACTCAACGCTTAAAGTAAGCAACCTGAAGACATTTCAGCATTCCATTTTGGTGACAGCCTAGAAGATGAGTGTTATCTTTAGTATCTTAAATCCAACATGGATTCAATGAAGGTTCATCATTCATAAGTAGACCTCTTTAAATAAAGCAATAGCTCATCTTGTCTTTTCAGTTTGAAAATGACAAGCTCTGGGAGCTTGGCACCAGCTGCCACAGAGCCAATGCCATAAGATCTCCAGTGTTCAGTAAATTGAATAACCACCTTCAGTGACAGAGAATTAGTGGCATTCTCTATACAATAAGCCTTCCTGTGCTTCTAAATTAGCTGCCTACACCATATTATAAAGTTCATTTGACATTTATGTTTCTATTATTTATGAGTAGAGAAGATATTTGTTTTATGACCTTCTGTCACTTGCTGCTTTTATCTATTTCTTCTCATTTTTTCTTTGATTATAAAACAAGATCATATGCCATTTAATTCTTTTCTTTAGTTATTTGAAGGACTGTTGATTAAAAGGTCTAAATCTCAGCTCTCATTTGCATTATACAAATGTTAGACTAGATGTCACTCAAAATACCAGGGAGTCTGTGTAATAGGGACAAAATGCAACTGTTTGGTGACTTAGAATATTTAGCAATATTAGCCACTTGCCAATTTCTTAAATATAAAACATAAATTTTAATGAATAAGAAGTGCCACAGTAATATATTCTGAGTTTTCTTCATACTTTTAAGTTGCAAAATAGCTTGCAACTCTCACAACTGGCCACACTCACATGCAAGATCCAGTAAGCATAATATCGCTGGGGTCTCGGGCAGCTTGTGTGTATGCGGCTCCCAAGTGCTGGGCTGATCTGCAGTAACTAGCATGCCAACTCTGCTGTGGGACTTCTGCCTGGCAGAGGGACCCCACACTGGGCGGGAGCCTACCAGCTTTCCTTCCGCGACCTCTGTTCCCGCAGACTGCACTGAAGAGACAGGTACCCAGGCTCTTCCCCAAATTAACATCACTTGGGACATGGCCTGTTGGGGCTTCCATCTGCGCCCAAGAACGGGTCAGCGCTGTGGTCGTCTGGGTGCCAGATCTGCAGGCCATCGCGTCTGCAGGGTGAGCAGCACCACGGAGAGAGTGCAGAGTGCACTCTGCCATCTTTGCTCCAGTGGCCGGGAAGTTGGGACAGCCAGGCTCTGAGACAGACAGGCATAATATCACTTGGGTCTTGGGCGGATTGTGTGCACGTGGCTCCCAAGAGCTGGGCGAATCTGCAGTAACCAGCCTGCTAGCTCTGCTGTGGGACTTCTGCCTGGCAGAGGGAAGCCCCCTCCCCCCCAGGAGAGATCACACACCCCTGCACAGGGCAGGAGCCTACCAGCCTCCCTTTGGCGACCTCTGCTCAAGGAATCCACTAGGCTGAGCCTTTGGATGTGCAAGGACTCCCCAATATAAGATCACTTGGGGCAAGGCACATCAGGGCTCCAAAGTCACTCAGGAGCAGGCAGGCCCCAGAAATCGGTGCCAGGGGAATCCTGGTAATCCAGGGGCGGGGCAGAAATAGCTTTGCAGGCTCACAGGAGGTCCAAACAACAGCCAGTGGCATCAGGACCAACTAACATCAGAGGTATCCAGATGGCAAAAGGCAAATGTAGGAATGTTACTAACAGAAATCAAAGTAATATGGGACCATCCGAACCCAACTCTCCAACAGCAGCAAGTCCTGGATACCCCACCACACCCGAAAGACAAGATCTGGATTTAAAATCACTTCTCATGATGCTATTAGAGGATCACAAGAAGGACACAAATAAATCTCATAAAGAATTACAGGAGACCATGAATCAACGGTTAGAAGCCCTTACAAAGGAAACACAAAAATCGCTTAGAGAAATGCGGGAGAACATGGATCAAAAGATGGAGGCGCACAAGGAGACAACACAAAAATCGCTTAACGAGATGAATCAACGGGTAGATGCACTCACAAAGGAATCACAAAAATTGCATAAAGAAATGCAGAAGAATATGGGACAACAGATGGATGCCCATAAGGAGGCAACACAACAATTGCTTAAAGAAATGAATCAACGGTTAGATGCCCTTACAAAGGAAACACGAGAACTGCTTAAAGAAATGCAGGAGACAATGGATCAACAGATGGATTCCCATGAGGAGGAAACACAAAAATCACTCAGAGAAATGCAGGAGAACGTGGGTCATCAGGAAGAAATCCTGAAAGAGGCAATGCAAAAATACCTTAAAGAAATACAGGAAAATACAAACAAACAAGTGAAGGATCTCAGCAAATCCATCCAGGATCTAAAAAAGGAAGTAGAAACAACTAAGAAATCACAAAGGGAGACAACTTTGGAGATAGAAAACCTTGGGAAGAAATCAGGAGTCATAGATGCAAACATAAACAATAGAATACAAGAGATGGAAGAAAGAATCTCAGGTGCTGAAGATTCCATAGAAAGCATCGACTCAACAGTCAAACAAAATGCAAAATGCAAAAAACATGTAACCCAAAACATCCAGGAAATCCAGGACACAATGAGAAGACCAAACCTAAGGATTATAGGTATAGATGAGAGTGAAGATTTGCAACTTAAAGGGCCAGTAAACATCTTCAACAAAATTATGGAGGAAAACTTCCCTAACCTAAAGAGAGAGATGCCGACGAACGTACAAGAAGCCTACAGAACTCCAAACAGACTGGACCAGAACAGAAATACCTCCCGTCACATAATAAGCAAAACACCGAATGTTCTAAACAAAGAAAGAATATTAAAAGCAGTAAGAGAAAAGGGCCAAGTAACATTCAAAGGAAGACCTATCTGAATCACATCAGACTTCTCACCAGAGATTATGAAAGCCAGAAGATCCTGGGCAGATCTCATGAAGACACTAAGGGAGCACAAATGCCAGCCTAGACTACAATACCCAGCAAAACTTTCAATCACCATAGATGGAGAGACCAAGATATTCCATGATAAAACCAAATTTTCACAATATATTTCCACAAATCCAGCCCTGCAACGGATAATAGGTGGAAACCTCCAATACAGGGAGAGAAACAACACCCTGGAAAAAATGAGATAATAACTTTCTTGAATCAAACCCAAAAGTAGATAACCACTCAAACATAAAGATAGCGTCAAGAATGGCAGATGGCAATAATCACTATGCCTTAATCTCTCTTAATATCAATGGTCTCAATTCCCCAACTTAAAGACATAGACTAGCAGACTGGACACGTAAACAGGACCCAGCATTTTGCTGCATTCAGGAAACGCACCTCAGTGTCAAAGACAAACACTACCTCAGAGTAAAAGGCTGGAAAACAATTTTACAAGCAAATGGCCCCAAGAAACGAGGTGGAGTAGCCATCCTAATATCAGATAAAATTGATTTTCAACCTAAAGTCATCAAAAAAGACACAGAAGGACACTACACACTGATCAACGGAAAAATCCACCATCAAGAACTCTCAATTCTGAATATCTATGCTCCAAATGCAAAGGCACCCTCATTCGTAAAAGAAACTTTACTAAAACTCAAAGCACACATCGCACCGCACACAATAATAGTGGGTGACTTCAACACCCCACTCTCTGAAATGGATCGTTCAGGAAAGCAGAAAATAAACAGGGACAGAATGAATCTAATTGAAGCCTTGGACCAAATGGAACTAACAGATATATATATATATAGAACATTTCATCATAGAGCTAAAGAATACACCTTCTTCTCAGCACCTCATGGTACCTTCTCCAAAATTGACCATATAATTGGTCACAAATCAGACCTCAACAAATATAAGAAGATAGAAATAATCCCATGCCTCCTATCAGATCACTATGGAATAAGGGTGGTCTTCAATGGCAAAAAAAACAAAAGAAAACCCTCGTACACATGGAGGCTGAACAATGCTCTACTCAATGATAACTTGATCAAGGTGGAAATAAGGAAAGAAATCAAAGACTTTTTGAAAGTTAATGAAAATGAAGGCACAACATACCCTAATTTATGGGACACAATGAAAGCAGTGCTAAGAGGAAAATTCATAGCCCTGAGTGCCACCAAATAGAAACGGGAGACAGCATACACTAACAGCTTAATGGCACACCTGAAAGCCCTGGAACAAAAAGAAGCAAATACACCAAAGAGGAGTAGAAGGCAGGAAATCATCAAACTCAGGGCTGAAATCAATCAAGTAGAAACAAATAAAACCATACAAAGAATCAACAAAACGAGGAGTTGGTTCTTTGAGAAAATCAACAAGATAGATAAGCCCTTAGCCAGACTAACCAGAGGGCACAGAGATAGTATCCAAATTAATAAAATCAGAAACGAAAAGGGAGAGATAACAACAGAAACTGAGGAAATTCAAAAAATCATCAAATCCTACTACAAAAACCTGTATTCAACACAACTAGAAAATCTTGAGGAAATGGACAATTTCCTTGACAGATACCAAGTACCAAAATTAAATCAGGATCAAATAGACCATCTAAACCGTCCTATAACCCCTGAAGAAATAGAAGTTGTCATTGGAAGTCTTCCAACCAAAAAAAGCACAGGTCCAGATGGTTTTAGTGCAGAATTCTATCAGACCTTCAAAGAAGACCTAACACCAATACTCCTCAAACTGTTCCACAAAATACAAACAGAAGGAACACTACCCAACTCCTTCTATGAAGCCACAATTACACTAATACCAAAAGCACACAAAGATCCGACAAAGAAAGAGAATCTCAGGCCAATCTCTCTTATGAATATCGATGCAAAAATACTCAATAAAATTCTTGCCAACCGAATCCAAGAACACATCAAAACGATCATTCACCACGATCAAGTAGGCTTCATCCCAGGGATGCTGGGATGGTTCAATATAAGGAAATCCATCAATGTAATCCACTACATAAACAATCTCAAAGAAAAAAACGACATGGTCATCTCATTAGATGCTGAGAAAGCATTTGACAAAATTCAGCATCCTTTCATGCTAAAGGTCTTGGAAAGATCAGGAATTCAAGGCCTATATCTAAACATAGTAAAAGAAATTTACAGCAAACCGGAAGCCAGCATCAATCTAAATGGAGAGAAAATTGAAGCAATCCCACTAAAATCAGGGACTAGACAAGGCTGCCCTCTCTCTCCATATCTTTTCAATATAGTACTTGAAGTTCTAGCTAGAGCAATTAGACAACAAAAAGAGGTCAAAGGGATACAAATTGGAAAGGAAGAAGTCAAACTATCACTATTTGCAGACGATATGATAGTATAATTAAGCGACCCAAAGAACTCCAACAGAGAACTCCTACAGCTGATAAACGACTTCAGCAATGTGGCCGAATATAAAATCAACTCAAGCAAGTCAGAAGCCTTCCTATACTCAAAGGATAAGCAGGCTGAGAAAGAAGTAAGAGAAATAATACCCTTCACGATAGCCACAAATCATATTAAGTATCTTGGCATGACTCTAACCAAACAAGTGAAAGATCTGTATGACAAGAACTTCAAGTCTCTGAAGAAAGAAATTGAAGAAGACCTCAGAAGATGGAAAAATCTGCCATGCTCATGGATTGGCAGGATTAATATAGTAAAAATCAGCATCTTACCAAAAGTAATACACAGATTCAATGCAATCCCCATCAAAATCCCAACTCAATTCTTCGTAGACTTAGAAAGAGCAATTCAAAAATTCATCTGAAATAACAGAAAAACCAGAATAGCTAAAACTATTCTCAAGAGTAAAAGAACCTCTGGGGGAATCAGTATCCCGGAACTCAAGCTGTATTACAGAGCAATAGTGTTAAAAACTGCATGGTATTGGTACAGTAACAGACATGTAGATCAATGGAACAGAATTGAAGACCCAGAAATGAATCCCCACTCCTATGGTCACTTGATCTTTGACAAAGGAGCTAAAACCATCCAGTGGAAAAAAGATAGCCTTTTCAACAAAAGGTGCTGGCTCAACTGGAGGTCAACATGCAGAAGAATGCATATTGACCCATTCTTATCTCCTTGCACTAAGCTCAATTCCAAGTGGATCAAGGATCTCCACATAAAACCAGACACACTGAAACTAATAGAAAGGAAACCAGGGAAGAACCTTGAACATATGGGCAAAGGGGAGAATGTCCTGAATAGAACTCCAATAGCTTATGCTCTAAGATCAAGAATAGACAAATGAGACCTCATTAAATTGCAAAGTTTTTGCAAGGCAAAAGACACTGTCAAAAAGACAAAGCGGCAACCAACTAACTGGGAAATGATCTTTACCAACCTTACATCCGACAGAGGGCTAATATCCAATATATACAAAGAACTCAAGAAGTTAAACTCCAGAGAGGCAAGTAACCCTATTAAAAAATGGGGTACAGAACTAAACAAAGAGTTCTCACCTGAAGAATATCTAATGGCTGAGAAGCACCTAAAGAGATGTTCATCATCCTTAGTCATTAGGGAAATGCAAATCAAAACAACCCTGAGATTCCATCTCACACCAGTCAGGATGGCTAAGATCAAAAACACAGGAGACAGCAGTTGTTGGCGAGGATGTGGAGAAAGAGGAACACTCCTCCACTGCTGGTGGAATTGCAAGCTGGTACAACCACTCTGGAAAGCAGTCTGGCGGTTCCTCAGAAAACTGGGCATGACACTCCCGGAGGATCCGGCTATACCACTCCTGGGCATATACCCAGAGGCGTTCCCTGCATGCAATAAGGACACATGCTCCACTATGTTCATAGCAGCCTTATTTATAATAGCCAGAAGCTGGACAGAACCCAGATGTCCCCCTACGGCGGAATGGATTCAGAAGATGTGGTATATCTACACAATGGAATACTACTCTGCAATTAAAAACAATGAATTCACGAAATTCCTAGGCAAATGGTCAGATCTTGAAAATATCATCCTTAGTGAGGTAACCCAATCACAAAAGAACACACATGGTATGCAGTCACTGATAAGGGGATATTGACCCAGAATCTCGGAATACCCTAGACACAATCCGCATATCAATAGATTTCTAAGAAGATGGAAGGAGAGACCCCTGGTCCTGGAAAGACTGGATGTAGGGGAACGCCAGGACAGAGAAACGAGAGGGGGTTGAATGGAGAAAAGAGGGAGGGTAGGGGGCTTATGGGACTTTCGGGGAGGGAGGAAACGGGAAAGGGGAAATGATTTGGAATGTAAATTAAAAAAATAAAATAAAATAAATAATAAAAAAAATAGGATCACCATCCCAGATATGTCATTTCCCACAATGATCAGGGCTTTCTCACATCAATCCTATATAAACAACTAAGGAAATCTGAGAGTGGAACAAATAGTCTTCCCCAGGAGAAAGATTGGCCGTTCAGTGCAAATTGTCAACTGTGAAAACATACGTACCAGTAATATTATATAGAGAATAAAAAGTTGATTTCTGAGGATACATATATATATATGTGTGTGTGTGTGTGTGTGTGTGTTTGTGTGTATGCGTGTGTTATACATACATATACACATATATACATTCATGAAACAGACATTAATGAAAAGAAGGTCATAAATTTGAAAAAAAAGGTGTAAGGGGAGGTAAATTGGTGGGTTTGAAGGAGGAAAAGGAAGGGGAAATGACATAATTATATTTTAATATCAAAAATTCAAGAAATAATTTAAAATACTTAATTAACCTAATAGAATGCACCACAGGCTTATTCATAGGACAGTCTGGTGGAGTTTTTGCAAATGAGTTTTTTCTTCCCTGATTACTTCAGCTTGATCAAATTGATATAAAATGGGCCAGCAAAGATACAACACTCACTAGAAAAATTTGTGAAATACAACACAACAAAAAACTCATTAATTGACAGATCAATTATTAAGATTTTATTTAGTTGTTTATTTTTATTTTTCCCAAATAACAATGCTCTATAAAAGCTATGCCAAAAATCCAAAACTCTTGTATATATTATGGTATTATGAATGTTTTAAAATGTATTGTGAGCCCATATTTCTAGGATTGAGTTTAGATGAAATACAGAAGAACAGAAAAAAAAATGGAAATGTCACAAAATAACTGTTTTTACTAACGTAGAACATTGTACTTTCAGTATTGAAGTAGAATGAAATCCAAATATCAAAATTCTATTTAAATTTACATTGTTCTAAACTATCATCTTCTTTTCCCATTATAGTTTTACAGAACAGCTTAGTGTATAAAGTGTAATATCTGACATCCAAATGCCATGGAAAAATTCTTAAGCTCAATCGGCCCAATTCAATATCTTTGTAAGTCCCCAAAATCTCCTGAGGGTTTCAAAGGAACTTTCATGTAGAAATTTCCTATAGCACCAAACAGAATAAAGTGAATCTGTCTTTTCATTTTCCTTCAATACAGGATAAATGCAGAATTCTTTGGGAACAGAGATTGAAAGACCTCTGAATAGGCCACATTACCCCCACATGTTAAACTGAATTTCCAGTGTTATTTCACTATACTATATTGCTTTTGCATAGGAGAAATAAACCTACTATACCATTTCAAATTGCCTTTATAAGTGTTTTCAATAACAGTGGAATATCCCTTTTGTATACTCCTAGTAAAAGTTTTCCCTGATGAAATTTTAACATAATCTATTTTAAAATACATTATGTTTTGGAGGTGCAAATGTTTCAGCATCCTCTGATTTTGTCTTAAATTTTTTTATGAAAAAAGAACATAGTAGATTTCATACTGTGTATAGTTCAAAAATTAGATATGAAGAAAAGCATTTCTAAAGTAGTTGAGAGAAATTGACTGGATTAAAACCTCACTTGTGGCTTCTTATTAAGCTTTTGACCCCTTAGTGTAACATTTAATAGTCCTGTGTCATAGTGTTGATCTTTTTTTAAAAAGAAAATTATCTGGGTTTGTTCTTAAAATGGTTATGCTGAGATCAGGTAACTCTAAATGTTGTCCTAAATAAACAGAAATACGCATATATCTGATGAACATATGTATTCATTACATTAAAATATTTTCTTTGATGAATACCTTGTCTAATAGTTCTTTTGCATTCTGCATTATTATAAACTACATTGATATTTTCTTAAAAATGCAAACACATCAGTAAATGTGGGGGCTTGAATGAAGTTTTAGAAAATCCCCAGGTGGTATTAATACTGATTGTCTAGTGACCATATTTTTGAAGCAAAGTTCTATCTAATATGAGGAATGAATAACCACAGTAGAGCAAATAACTTGATACATTAAAATAACTCATAATAAACTGTGAGAACATTTTAAAATAAATTATATTTCTATTTTAGATATCTTAAATTTTACCATACTGGAATTTACAACATATATGCTTAAGGATAAGGGTTTTAATAATGAAGCATTACAAATAGAATTCTAGTTTTAGTGTATATTCACTGGATTGTCTTGTAAAGATCCTTCCTCTTCTATCTGTACGATTGCCTCACATATATGTGTTCATGCAAACACATATGCATTCGCATATCATATTTGTCCTCCCAGCTCTCATGTACAAAGCAGTGCATTCCTATTGTATACAATCCATGCCTTTCTAGAAAAGAGAAAGGCTATTTTTATTCCTGGCACTCAGGCATTACCAATTTCATTCTATTAAATTAATTAAGTCAAAAACAGGAAAGAAAGTCCCTTAACAAAGTTAAGTACAGTTGCACTGTCAACTAGTTGAGTCAGCAAATATCTTTGACCTCTCTCAAATCAGGTAACTCTCAATGTCAGACTAGCTGATTAAAAAGCATTTGGATCATCTCTAGGGTGAATGTTCTGATTGCTGAGAATAATTATCTCAATGTAAGAGGTGAAAAGAAAAGGGTACCTAAGAAAGTAACAGAAGTTGGACAAAATGAGAAAGAAAAATGTTCCTATTGAATATGTGCTGCACTGTTTATTTGACTCCTTTTACATTTATTCAGAAAAATCTATTTTTCTGTATGCCTCCTGGGTCATAAAAATGAAATGTTCTGTTGTTAAAGTTCTAATAGTTTTGGGAAGCATATTTGCTTAGCAACTCAATGTGGATGCATCCTATGATAGAAAATTTAATTGGGTAACTGCTGATTATGTGTGAATTTTATCTCTTTCTTTATCTCATTGCTTTCTAATATATCACAGTTTAGTTGGAATGAATGAAGAATTATTGACTGGTTATTTGTCTGGTATCTTGTTTTATTAGCAGCATTCACTGTGATTGCACCCTCTCTCTAAAAATATATTTTAGGAGACTTTGTGCCTCAAGTCTAATGGACATAAAAGGAAGGGAAGTTGTGTTTTTAAATGCATGATGTTTTCTGAATATAGATGCTTAGGGAACTTGTAGGCAGATGTGGTTTCATCTCTCAGAGTATATAGCTTTGTCTATCCCCTGATAAAAATCAACTGTAGCCAATTTTATTTAACATTGTGTCTGATTTGAATGAAATCTTCAGAAAATAAAAATGTATTATTTGATTTCTTTTCAATTAATTTAGAATTTTAAAACTAACAAGTGAATATTTCAGAGACGAATAATCATCCTTAGCAATAGCAATAGAATTATAATCACATATTTAAAAATAAAATGTTCATGCTTGACTTTACAGAGACTCTGTAAGTGAATAGATGGGTATGGTAAAATGGACAGATTTATCATGTGCTATTGTAAATTTGTAAATATGGTTTACCTTCCATAGCAGGAGTGAAAATGTTCTAGGTGAGAAATTGAATCCATTGAAAGCAAAGCAAACTAATATACTCATTGTAGAATGGAATATTCTGTGACCTTAGCACTTTTATTAAGTCCTATTATCTTCTTAGAAAAGAAGTATCATTACCATTATGATTTTTTATTTCATTTTTGAAAATGGGTCTCACTATCTAGTTAAGATTTGCCTTAGCACCTCCCACCTTTTCTACCAACGTGCTAAGATCATTGGCATGCATGAATTATGAACAGCCTAATATTGTGTAATTTTTAAGGTATAGTGACACCATTTATTATTTTTTTTGGTTTTGTGTGTCTTAAGATAATTAAATGGTATTAAATTTTAAATTTTTTATTCTTTCTTAAATTTTTATTTAGAATAGCTATATTATATGCAATGAATTTATTTATTGAAATATTTTGGGTGAGTTATTGCAAATAAATTCCTGCCAAAATGCCATTAATTTCTTTTTAAGAGTTACTAGGCAAATAAAATTTTATTTTAATATATGAGGTGTTACAATGCCTCATCCCTGAGTTTGTAAAACTTGGTGTGCATATGTACATATCAAATGCCCTTTTAGACTTCATTCTATGATCATTTACAAGGAGTAATTTTCTAATAAAAACAGTCCTCAGCTATTATTTAGAATTCTTGAAATGATGATTTAAATTTTTGACTCATTCAAATTTGCTCCCTTTTCTCTGAATCTGGATCTTTATTCAAATAAAGAAGGAGATTTTAGGTGCAATGACTGTCAGATGCATAGAAAAAATCTCCTAAATAACATCTTTTATTAATACCTGTTATTCATATCAAAGCATTAAAATAAAATTTCTATTGAAAGAGAAGTGATGGTTAGCAAAAATAAAAAATAATAATATAGGTAAAATTGAGGAGCCTTGAATATCTAAAAATGGCAGAAGATCATTATGCACAGATTAAGCCTCAAAGGAAATTATGATAAACAGATAAAAATAATGTAACTTTTAAAATATGAAAATATATAAAGAATGAATTTAAATGATTACAAACATTAACAAACTATTTTAAAAAAGAATTAAAGTAATCTACTCTACATGTTTACTCAGAAATAGTGATTCATTTGTACATTGTATTAATGTGGAGACATAGCATAAGATAACAAATTTTAATAAAGGACAAGTTTTTGAAGTAAAATATATTATAAATTAGATTATCATAAAGTATTTGAATATTGAGAAGTATGGATTGAATATTATTTCTATAAATTATTTACTTGACTGTTTTGGATACATCCAAAACAGAGGAATATCACTTCAAAAATAGAGTGAAATCTTAAAATAATAAATACCATATATTTACAATATTCACTAGAATTGTTTCACAAATCATGCCATTGTAGTCCTGGGTACAGGACCCTATCACTCACAACTAAAACTATGAGAGGTTTTCTCTTGTGTTATTTTGATTACATAATTTTACTTTTTTGGGGATTTTCCATAATTAGCTGACTTTCATAAAAATCTTCTTACATAAATTAAAGATCAATTATTAACATTGTATTACCAGCTGATTATCTTTTTCATATACATGTTCATATTTTTAAATATTTAACAGTCTACTATAAGTACATGTATATGTAAGTATATATATATATATGTATGTATGATTCACTATTGAGAGTTTTTTGTGTGTGTAAGAGAAATTAATTTATCATGAAAAAGAAAGAAAGAAAAGAAAATTCCTGTTAAGTTACTGGGGACTAATGAAATAAACGGGTCAATGACAAGCCTTTACTCTCACTTGTGGGTGTTAAGTAGAAATGATTATTTCATTAGATTACTTTGGTTGTGGAGAGGGAGGAAATGGGTGGTTGAAGGCAAAGTTAATTACACACTGCTTTGTTTTTAATACACTATAAATAGATTTGCTTAGCTCAGCTTAGTAATAATGTTTAATGATTGTGTTTTAGTTAGAGGATATAATGTAGGTAAGAAAAGGTAATGAATTTGCTCTTGTGAATATAGTATCTCGTTGGGAGCAATTAGAACTCTATTTAAACCACTCAAATACAAGCACTTTTTATTTTGATAATGTTGTACACTTGGGAGTGGGTATTCTAGAATTACCCATAAGACAAGGTCATAAAAATCTAATGCAATATTATATTAAAGCCTTTCATTTACATACCTGCTATCTTCTTGATATATTCTATTAATTTCAATTTGAATTGTATGGGAGATTGATACACATGTATAGATGTATGGATATAGATGATATAGAAATAGAAATATTGATATATAGACATAGAGGTATAGAAATAGATTATAGATTTACATACAGACAAAAATATAAATTATTTTGATTAAATAGATTATATAGATATACAGATGATAGATATAAGATATATAGATACATAGATAATAGATAGATAGATAGATAGATAGATAGATAGATAGATAGATAGATAGATAGATGATATATAGAATCATCTAAATTCAAATTTTCAGGTTTGTTGCAAGTCAGAACACAATTTCAAGTAGTCATAATGCCTATCACTAAAAATGTTATACAGAAGTTATTCTCATTGCCAGTCTTTTAGCTGACCAATCTCATTTCCTTTTTCCCTTTTTTTTTCTCAATTTTAAGAAAATGGTTTCTTTGTTACATTGGCTGACCTCAAAATCCTGTTCTATCCTTCAAAGTATGGTGATTACATATTTGTGTGATCAAATAAGGCTTATTAATTTTATGATAAATATCTTGAATCTTTAAAATATATTCAGTAATTTGCCATACATAAGTTGTATGAAAATTGAATTTGAAATTGTCTTTGGAAATGTTGGTGACATATATACAGCAAATGCATTTTATTTTTTAATCCTGTGGGGTGATTGCATACTATAATTAATTTTTAACATAAATTCTGTAATATTCAGTAGGCCATCATTATTTCCAAAATCCTCAGTAATAAACACATTTATTTCTGTTGTCAATGTAAATTTAAGAAGGGAAATGAAATAATATCTTTTAGCAGTTTTCATTTTACCAATGTCTTCAATTCTATAACATGTAAATGTTTGTTTTCTTATTTTACTCATTTCTTTTTAACTCAGTTGAAAATTATTACCTGAGGTGGATATGCCTCTCATGGCAAATACTTTGATCAGTTTGTGCAAGGCTCTGGAAAATTCAGTCAATCTTTAGAAAATAAAGGAAAATGAGGAAAAGGAGGAGAAAAGATGACAAGGAAAAGAAACAGAATTAGTTGATTTAGTATTAGAAACCTTACTATATTCTTTAAATATGAAAGAAATAAATAGTTTAGTAAAAAGCTGATTGCTTTGAATCTGTATATTGGTTTTGGTAAGATGGTCATTTTTACTATATTAATTCTGCCAATCCATGAGCATGAAAGATTTTTCTAACTTCTAAGGTCTCTTCAATTTCTTTCTTCAGAGACTTGAAGTTCCTGTCATACAGATCTTTCACTTGTTTGGTTAGAGTCACACCAAGATACTTTATATGGTTTGTGGCTTTCGTGAAAGGTTTCATTTCCTTTATTTCTTTCTCATTCTGCTTATCCTTTGAGTATAGGGAGGCTCCTGATTTGATTGAGTTGATTTTATATCCGGCCAGTTTGCTGAAGTTGTTTATCAGCTGTAGGCGTTCTTTGGTGGAGTTCTTTGTGTCACTTAAGTATACTATTATATCATCTGCAAATAGTGATAGTTTGATTTCTTCCTTTCAAATTTGTATCCCTTTGACCTCCGTTTGTTGTCTAATTGCTCTAGCTAGAACTTCCAGTACTATATTGAAAAGATATGGAGAGAGAGGGCAGCCTTGTCTAGTCCCTGATTTTAGAAGGATTGCTTCAAGTTTCTCTCCATTTAGTTTGATGTTGGCTACCGGTTTGCTGTAAATTGCTTTTACTATGTTTAGATATGGCCCTCGAATTCCTGATCTTTTAAAGACTTTTAGCATGAAAGGATGCTGAATTTTGTCAAGTGCTGCAATCCCCATCAAAATCCCAACTCAATTCTTCATAGAGTTAGAAAGAGCAATTCTCAAATTCATCTGGAATAACAGAAAACCCAGGATAGCTAAAACTCTTTTCAACAGTAAAAGAACTTCTGGGGGAATTAGTATCCCAGACCTCAAGCTGTACTACAGAGCAATAGTGTTAAAAACTGCATGGTATTGGTACAGTGACAGGCATGTGGATCAATGGAACAGAATTGAAGACCCAGAAATGAATCCACACTCCTATGGTCACTTGATCTTTGACAAAGGAGGTAAAACCATCCAGTGGAAAAAAGATAGTCTTTTCAACAAATGGTGCTGGTTCAACTGGAGGTCAGCATGCAGAAGAATGCAAATCGATCCATTCTTATCTCTTTGTACTAAACTCAACTCCAAGTGGATCAAGGACTTCCACATAAAACCAGACAAACTGAGACTAATAGAAAAGAAACTGGGGAAGAGCCTTGAACACATGGGCACAGGGGAAAATTTCCTGAACAGAACACCAATAGCTTATGCTCTAAGACCGAGAATTGACAAGTGGGATCTCATAAAATTACAAAGTTTCTGTAAGGCAATGGACACTGTCAAAAGGACAAAGTGGCAGCCAACAAACTGGGAAAAAGATCTTTACCAACCCTACATCCGACAGAGGGCTAAAATCCAATATATACAAAGAACTCAAGAAGTTAGAATCCAGAGAGCCAAATAACCCTATTAAAAATAGGGTACAGAGCTAAACAAAGAGTTCTTACCTGAAAAATATCTAATGGCTGAGAAGCTCCTAAATTAATGTTCAACATCATTATTCATTAGGGAAATGCAAATCAAAACAACCCTGAGATTCCACCTCACACCAGTCAGAATGGCTAAGGTCAAAACCACAGGAGACAGCAGGTGTTGGCGAAGATGTGGAGAAAAAGGAACACTCCTCCACTGCTGGTGGGATTGCAAGCTGGTACAACCAATCTGGAAAGCAGTCTGGAGGTTCCTCAGAAAACTGGGCATGACAGTCCTGAAGGATCCTGTCATACCACTCCTGGGCATATACCCAGAGGCTTCTCCAGCATACAATATGGACATGTGCTCCACTATGTTCATAGCAGCCTTATTTATAATAGATGGAAACTGGAAAGAAGCCAGATGTCCCTCAACGGAGGAATGGATACAGAAGATGTTGTATATTTACATAATGGAATACTACTCTGCTATTAAAAACAATGAATTCATGAAATTCTTAGGCAAATGGTCAGATCTGGAAAATATCTTCAGCGAGTTATCCCAATCACAAAAGAACGCACATGGTATGCAGTCACTGATAAGGGAATATTAACCCAGAAGCTCGGAATACCCAAGACACAGTTCACATATCAATTGATTCCCAAGAAGAAGGAAAGAGAGACCCCTGGTCCTGGAGAGACTGTATGTAGCAGAGTAGGGGAATACCAGGACAGAGAAGCGGGAGGGAGTTGAATCTGGAACAGGGGGAGGGAAGAGGGCTTATGGGACTTTTGGTGAGGGGGGGAACCAGGAAATGGGAAATAATTGGAAACGTAAATAAAAAATATAAAAAAAAGCTTATTGCTGAAAGAAAAATAATCCAGCAATAAAAATTTATACGTTAAATGTACTTGTTAAATAATTCAAGCTATGTTCATGACATTTCAATAGTTTAGACTAATCTTATTGTAGGCAGCAATCTAATAACAAGGAATATTAATAATTTATTTTATGCAGATAATAAAACAAAACAGGTTTAATATGCTATGACTCAGCCAATAAAATGTAAAACAAAACCACTGTCCATATATACAATTTCTAGCTTGATTTTGCCTTTCGAAACAGGGTTTCACTATGTAGGATTGATTGTCCTGAAACTAGCTTTGTAGAGAAAGCTAGCCTTAAACATCTGTTATCCCACTGTTTTCTCACCCCAAGTTCTTGGAATATACAAAGAAAGTGTCGTGGCCATGTCGGTCTCCCATTTTTGTACAAGTTAAGATTAACATGACTGATTGAAGCATTAGGTTGATTATAGTCTGTCTTTAGAAAATGGAGTTTCTCATTGCTTTAATTTATTTTTCTGGGTTACATATAAACTCAAGTCAGTGTAAATTCCCACATAGATATTCCAAATCTGAGAGTGTTCTAATTATTTTTTCCAATATTTTCATACTGCCCCATGATATGTTGCTGTGTGTACTGTGTATCTGTTTTTCTAAGTGTACAGGGAACATATGCTGGTACTTTATTTTGTAAATTTGCATGTTACTTCAAGCGTTCCTCACATGAGCTCAAAAATAAATATTTTATGGATGCTAAACCAATGTAAATGCTTCATTTACTCAGCTACTGACAAGTGAAATAGCTTTACCATATTTTACCTCTGCTCTCATATTTTGTCAGTGACTGCTGATTACAAGTACTGCTAGTGAAAAAGAAATCAGCATAGAACACTAGAGTTACTTTTCAAATAAAGTTCTTGTTTCAGCATTTAGTTTCCCAAACAGCTTTTAATCAAGGTTGTGGGAAATGCCATAAAGTTTCTACTGAATATTTAACAAGCAGGAGGTCATTACAAACATGTCTTATCAAGGGCAAGTGAAATGAGATTGTAATCAGGAAAATAAAAGACATGCTAAGCAAAGTTTTGTCTTCTAGATAAAACTGAACGAAAAATAATCAAAATGAGTCATATTATCTAGTTACCTTTGTGAGATTTATTCTTTCTACTTTGAACAATCATTTTCAAAACTCAAAAATAGAAGTAATCCATTTGATCTGATTTGTGAGCTTATCTTTATGATGATGATTAACATTAATTTTGTACAATGACTACATTTGCAGAATTTAACTATGAAATCCTTATCATTCAGTTGATATTTAGAACACTCTTTTGTTAAAAAGAATTTTATTAATTTTAATTATTTATTTATTTTATGTGAATACACTGTTGTTCTATTCAGATACTCCAGAAGAAGACACCAAATCCCTATATAGATGGTTTTGAGCCACCAAGTGTTTGCTGGGAAATGAATTCAGAACCTCTGGAAGAGCTGTCAGTGCTCTTAACCAGTGAGCCATCTATGAAGACCCATTTTTATCAAACTTTGAAATGTTCTTTGATAGTTATACATTTTATAATTTTTACCATTACTTAAAATAAGACTAACAACCCATGATTCTCTTTCAGAAAGCAAGAGCTGGTTTAACAAAGATATTTTTAAATTTCTAGATAATAAGCTGTTTCTTCCACATGAGACTTTCCAACCATTTTCTACTAAGAATGATAAGAGGTAATCAAAAGTAGTAATGCATACTTTGAATATTGATGGCTATATAGAGATATTTTGGTGGCAGACCATTGCTGTGTATATCACATGCCTGTTGTAAAGCAAGATTTTCTGAGAGAAAATAAATCATAAAATTGAAATTTTCATTTGTAATTAAATAAGATATAAAAGTTAAGTCTCCTTTTGAATCACATAGTCATGTAGAATGTCAATTTTGTAATTATACTTGTTTTATTAATTCTCAGAGCTTCATACAACCTATCTTGATCACACGCACATCCATGTCTCTTTAAATGCTCTCTTCCTTTCCACTTTTTATTTGTCTTTTTAGAAGAGACTATCTCACAGTAGATGTACTGCTCCTATGGCTCTTAAAATCTTTTTATCTTCTTTTTTTATACTATACCTGAGCATTATGTATAGGATTTATGCTGTAAATTTATTAATTGTATGCAGTACACTACAGTCAGTTGATTGCTGTCTTTTGATAATTTCAACTGTAATTTACAAATTCAGAAAAATCTGTTTAAGTTATTTAGTCTTACTGTCCATTCAAGGTTTAGAGGTTAGTAAAAATATGCTTCTGTTTATTTCTTAGGTTTTGTTTGTATGAAAGTAGAACCATGTTCTTTTCTAAAATAAAGGAAGCCATATAATATGAATTCAATAGATTATACTTCATTATCCATTTCAGAAATCTTTGATGACACAATATAAGAAGGTTTTCAATAATACAAAGTGTGATGTAATACCGGATTACAGAAAGATGTTTATCCTGGATAGAAGAAATGGTAGCCATGTATCATGAGGCAGAAAGAAGTGATTTATAATCTAATTTGGGAAGATTGAGTAATTATATTATCTACTTTTCTCCTTTCTGTGACTAAAATAATTGACAAAATTATTTAAGGAAGGAAGGGATTATTTTCTCTTACAATTAGAGGGGAAATCCATCACAGGAAAGATAAAGATAACATGGTGGCAAGAGTATGAAACTGTATATCACATTGACTCTGCAGTCAGGAAGCAAAGAGCAATCAATGTTTATGTTAAGTTCACTTTTCTCAATACAGTCAGGAATTGCAGCTGATCAAATGGTACTTAATACACTCAGGAAGTTTTTTGTCAACTTTTAATGTAGGTACTTCTTAATATACATGTGCACAGTATTCTCTAATACGATACTAGAGACTATCAACTTGACAATCAATAATAACCATCACAGCAATGTTCCTGGGTTTTAATATTTTAGTGTCAAACAAACTGAGGAGGAGGGTAACCCCATAGGAAGACCAGCACTCTCAACTAACCTGGACCCCAGAGATCTCTCAGACCTTGAGCCATCAATCAGGCAGCATACACTAGCATATATAAGATCCCCAAGACATATATAGCAGAGGACTACCTGGTTTGGCCTCAGTGAGGGAAGATGCATCTAACCCTTGAGAGACTTGAGGTCCCAGGGAGTTTGGAGGTCTGTTGGGGGAGGTCCATCCTCTTGGAGACAAGGGGAGGGGGAGAGGAAATGGCGAGGGCAGAGCAGGAAGGGGATAACAACTGAACTTTAAAAAATATGGAGGAGTTAGGGGATGGAGTGAAGGATCGAAAGGGGCT
The DNA here is from genome assembly GCA_036184795.1 of Tokudaia tokunoshimensis. NCBI lineage: Eukaryota > Metazoa > Chordata > Mammalia > Rodentia > Muridae > Tokudaia > Tokudaia tokunoshimensis. Next base: position 77,904,175 of record BTHU01000023.1, read on the forward strand.
TGCAATCCCATAGGAAGAACAACAATAGCAACCCACCAGACCCCACAGAGCTTCCAAGGACTAAACCCCCAACCAGAGTACACATGGAGGAATCCATGTCTCCAGCTGCTCTTATAGCAGAGGATTGTCTTATCTGGCATTGGTAGGAGCCCTGATAGAAGCAGGGGTGAGGAGATAGACTGTAAAGAGAAATCTTGGAATGGGGATAACAGTTGAAATATAAATAAATGAAATGACCAATAAAAAAGAAAAAAAAGATTAAAGAATAATATTAAAAATGTTCAGAAGAAGCAAGGAGTGGCCCCTGGTCCTGGAAAGGCTCGATGAAGCAGTGTAGGACAGAGAAGCAGGAGGGGGTTGGATGGGGAACAGGGGGAGGGAAGGGGGCTTATGGGACTTTTGGGGAGGGGGAACTTGGAAAGGGAAAATCATTTGGAATGTAGATAAAGAATAAAAACTAAATAAAAACTTTCATATTCATAAATGTGATATACAACACTCCTTTGAATATTTTAATGAGTTTAAACTGAACTAGGGGTTTAGAATACTTTTCCCTCAGGGGACAAAGACAGTAGTTATAACCAAGATGGCTATAGTAATGTTCAACTGGCTATCCTCCCTGCTTTTCTACACATATGCCTTTAGAACTCTGGTAGCACAATATTTATAGATCTGTTTCCAGAAGATGATATCCTATTCATTATCTCTATTTAAAATAAGTGGATAAATTCTGCCTCCTTTGACTTAAAAAGCACAACCAATTAAGATGCCACAGTTTTCATGAATTTCTGTTTTTCTACCATTATTGTTATTTTTCAAGTATTACTGATATCTCAATCTAATTTTTCATATTTTTGAGTAAAGCAGAACATCCTAGTATGCCCAATATATTCAAATTTGTTTGATTTCTTTTAGCAAAACTGTTTTGTAAAAGTGAAGATTGCCATGTTCCAACATATTATTTTTTAAATTTTTTTATTAAATATAATCTTCATTTACATATCAAGTGGTAAAACCTTTCCCTGTTTCTCCCCTCCCCAATATCCCACAAACCCTCCTCCCACTCCTTGCCTCCAATTATATGCCCCTCCAACCAAACCACTCCCACCCCCCCTCTTGATTTACCCTTGTTGGGGCATCTATTGAACCTTCACCTGACCAAGGACCACTCCTCCCACTGATGCCTGACAGGGAATTCCTCTGCCACATTTTTGGCTGGAACCATGTGTACCCCTTGGTTGATGGTTTAGTCCCTGGGAGTTCTGTGGCATCTGGGTGGCCAACATCATAGTTCTTCCTATGGGGCTGTAAACCCCTTCAGCTCCTCCGTACCACCCTCCAACTACTCCCTTGGGGACCCCACTCCCAGACCAGTGGTTGACTGCTAGTATCTGCCTCTGTATTTGCAAGGCTCTGGCAGGGCTCCTCCGAAGATAACCGTGGCATGCTCCTTTTGGTATGCCCTTCTCGTCCACAACAGTATTGGGGTTTGGTGACAGTTTATAGGGTGAATCCCCTGGTAGAGCAGTCTCTGGATGGCCTTTACTTCAGTCCCTGCTCCACACTTTTCCTCCATTATTGCTCCTCTAAGTATATTGTTCCCTTTCTCAGAGGAACCCAAGCACCCCCATTTCAGTCCTCTTTCTTCTTGAGCTTCCTGTGGTCTGTGAATTGTAACTTGATTATTTTGGGCTTTTGGGCTAATATCCACTTATCAGTGAGTGCATACCATTTGCGTTTTTTTGTGATTGGTTTACCTTGCTCAGGATGACACTTTCTAGTCCCATCCATTTGCCTAAGAATCTCATGAATTCATTGTTTTTAATAGCTGAGTAGTATTCCATTGTGTAAATATACCACATCTTCTGAATCCATTCCTCCGTTGAGGGACATCTGGGTTCTTTCCAGCTTCTGGCTATTATGAATAAGGTAGCTATGAACATAGTGGAACATGTGTCCTTATTACATGTAGGAGCATCTTCTGGGTATATGCCCAGGAGTGGTATAGCTGGGTCTTCAGGTAGTACTATGTTGAATTTTCTGAGGAATCGCCAAACTCATTTCCAGAGTGGTTTTACAAGTTTGCAATCCTACCAACAATGGAGAACTGTTCCTCTTTCCCCACAACCTCTCCAGCATCTGATGTCCCCTGAGTATTTTATCTTAGCCATTCTGACCGGTGTGAGGTGGAATTTAAGTATTGTTTTGATTTGCATTTCCCTGATTGCTAAGGATGCTGAACATTTCTTTAGGTGCTTTAGAGCCATTCGAGTTTCCTCAGTTGAGAATTCCCTGTTTATCTCTGTATCCCATTTTTTAATAGGGTTATTTGACTCTCTTGAGTATAACTTCTTGAGTTCCTTGTATACCTTGGATATTAGCCCACTATCAGGTATAGGATTGGTAATGATCTTTTCCCAATTGGTTGGTTGCCATTTTGTCTTACTGAACATGTCCTTTGCCTTACAGAAGCTTTGCAGTTTCATGAGGCCCCATTTGTTAATCCTTGTTCTTAGGGCATAATCCATTGGTGTTCTGTTCAGGAACTTTTCCTCTGTGTCCATGTGTTCGAAATTCCTCCCCACTTTCCCCTCTATAAGCTTCAGTGTGTCTGGTTTTATGTGTAGGTCCTTGATCCACTTGGACTTGAGCTTTGTACAAGGAGATAAGAGTGGGTCGATTTGCATTTTTCTGCATGCTTACCTCCAGTCGATCCAGCACCATTTGTTAAAAATGCTGTCTTTTTTCCACTGGATGTTTTTATCTCCTTTGTCAAATATCAAGTGACCATAAGTGTATGGGTTCATATCTGGGTCTTCAATTCGATTCCATTGATCTTCCTGCCTGTCTTCATACCAATAACAAATAGTTTGTATCACTATTGCTCTGTAGTAGAGCTTGAGGTCAGGGATGGTGATTCCCCCAGGAGATCTTTTGTTGTGGAGAATAGTTTTTGCTATCCTGGGTTTCTTGTTATTCCAGATGAATTTGAAAATTGCTCTTTCTGGATCTATGAAGAATTGATTTGGGATTTTGATGGGGATTGCATTGAATTTCTAGATTCTTTTCAGCAAGATGGCCATTTTTATTATATTGATCCTTTCAATCCATGAACATGGGAGATTTTTACCTCTTCTGAAATCATCTTCGAGATCTTTCTTCAGTGGCTTGAAGTTTTTGTCATACAGATCTTTCACTTGCTTCGTTAGGGTTATACCAAGGTATGAAATATTATTTGTGACTATTATGAAGGGTGTCATTTCCCTAATTTATTTCTAAGCTTGTTTATCCTTTGAGTAGGGGAAGGGTACTGATTTGCTTGAGTTAATTTTATATCCCAACACTTTGTTGAAGTTGTTTATCAGTTTTAGGAGTTTTCTGGTGGAATTTTTGGGGTCGCTTAAGTATACAGTCATATAATCTGCAAACACTGATATTTTGACTTCTTCTTTTCCAATTTGTATACCTTTGACATCCTTTTGTTGTCTGATTGCTCTGTCTAGAACTTCAAGTACTATATTGAATAGATAGAGAGAGAGTGGGCAGCCTTGTCTGGTTCCATATTTTAGTGGGATTGCTTTGAGTTTCTCTCCGTTTAATTTGATGTTGGCTGCTTGTTTGCAGTATATTGCTTTCACTATGTTTAGGTATGGGGCTTGGATTCCCGCTCTCTCCAAGATTTTTTTCATGAAGGGATGCTGTATTTTGTTAAAAGCTTTTTCAGCATCTAATGAAATGACCATGTGGGTTTTTTATTTTCTTGAATTTGTTTATGTAGTGGATTATGTTGATGGATTTCTGTATATTGAACCATCCCTGCATCCCTGGGATGAAGCCTACCTGATCATGGTGAATTATAGTTTTGATGCATTCTTGAATTCAGTTGGCCATAATTTTGTTGAGTATTTTTGCATAAATGTTCATGAGGGAGATTGGTCTGAAGTTCTCCTTCCTTGCTTGGTCTTTGTTTAGCTTAGGCATAAGCATTATTGTGACTTCATAGAATGAGTTGGGTAGTGTTCCTTGAGTTTCTGTTTCATGGAATACTTTGAAGAGTAGAGGTATTAGCTCTTCTTTGAAGATCTGATAAATTCCCTGCTAAACATATCTGACCCTGGGCTCTTTTGTGATGGGAGACTATTAACGACTGCTTCTATTTCCTCAGGACTTATGGCATTTTTAGATGGTTTATCTGATCCTGTTTTAACATTGGCGCCTGATATGTATCAAGAAAGTTGTCCATTTTGTCCAAATTTTCAAACTATGTTGAATATAAGTTCTTGTATTAGGATCGGATGATATTTTGAATTTCCACAGTTTCTGTTGTTATGTCTCCATTTTCATTAATGATTTTATTAATTTGGGTAGTGCTCCTTTTCCTTTGGTTAGTCTGGCTAAGGGTTTTTCTATCTTGTTGATTTTCTCAAAGAACCAGCTCCTGGTTTTGTTGATTCTTTTATAGTTCTTTTTGTTTCTATTTGGTTGATTTCGGCCCTGCATTTGATTATTTCCTGCAGCCTATTCCTCTTGGATGTATTTGCTTCTTTTTGTTCTAGAGCTTTCAAGTGCTCTGTCAAGCTGTTGGTGTATGCTCTCTCCATTTTCTTTTTGGAGGCACTCAGAGCTATGTTTTCCTCTTAGCACTGCTCTCATTCTGTCCCATAAGTTTTGGTATGATGTATCTTCATTTTCATTGAATTCTAAAAAGTTTTTAATTTCTTTCTTTATTTCTTCCTTGACCAAGCGACCTTTGAGAAGAGCATTGATCAATGTTGATGTGTATGTGTTTTCCATTGCTTTTGTTTGTGCTTAAGACTAGTCTTAAGCCATGGTGATCTGAGAAGGTGCATGAAATAATTTCAATATTTCTGTATCTGTTGAGGCCTGTTTTGTGACCAATTATATGGTCAATCTTGGAGAAGGTAACATGAGGTGCTGAGAAGGAGGTATATTCTTTTGCTTTAGGGTGGAACGTTCTATAAATATTTGTTAGATCCATTTGTTCCATAACTTCAGTTAGTTTCACTGTGTCTCTTTTTAGTTTCTGTTTCCATGATTTGTCTATTGTTGAGAGTGGGGTGTTGAAGTCTCCCATTATAATTGTGTGGGGTACAATGTGTGCTTTGAGCTTTAGTAAAGTTTCTTTTATGAATGTGGGTACCCTTGTGTTGGGAGCATAGATGTTCAGAATTGAGAGTTCATCTTGGTAGACTTTTCCTTTGACCAGAATGAAGTGACCCTCCTTATCTTTTTTGACAACTTTCAGTTGAAAATCAATGTTATCTGATATAAGAATGGCTACTCCAGCTTGTTTCTTGGGACCATTTGCTTGGAAAATTGTTTTCCAACCATTGACTCTGAAGTAGTGACTGCCTTTTTTACTTAAGTGGGTTTCTTGTATGAACCAAAATGTTTGAGTACTGCTTACATATCCAGTCTGTTGGTCTATGTCTTTTTATTGGGGGAATTGACACCAGTGATATTAGGAGTTATTAAGGAAAAGTGATTGTTGCTTACTGTTATTGTCTTTGTTGAAGATAAAATTCTGTTTGTGTAACTATCTTCTATTTGGTTTGTTGAAAGATTATTTTATTTCTTTTTCTATGGTGTGGTTTCCTGCCTTGTGTTGGTATTTTCCACTCATTATCCTTTGTAGAGCTAGATTTGTAGAAAGATATTGTGTAAGTTTTCTTTTGTCATGCAAAGTCTTGTTTTCTTCATCTACGGTAATTGAAAGTTTTGCTGAGTATAGCAGTCTGGGCTGACATTTATGTTCTCTTAGTGTCTGTATGACATCTCCCCAGGATCTTCTAGCTTTCATAGTTTCTGGTGAGAAGTCTGGTGTAATTCTGATAGGTCTGCCTTTATATGTTACTTGACCTTTATCCCTTACTGCTTTTAATATTCTTTCTTTGTTTACTGTATTTGGTGTTTTGATTATTATGTGACAAGAGGAATTTCTGCTCAGGTCCAGTCTGTTTGGAGTTCTGTAGGCTTTTTGTATGTTCATGGGCATCGCTTTCTTTAGGTTAGGGAACTTTTTTTCTATAACTTTGTTGAAGATGTTTACTGGTACTTTAAGATGTAAATCCTCACTCTCTTCTATACCTATAATCCTAAGGTTGGGTCTCCTCATTGTGTCCTGGATTTCCTGGATGTTTTGGGTTACAAGCTTTTGGCATTTCACATTTTCTTTGACTGTTGAGTCAATGTTTTCTATGGAATCTTCGGCATCCAATATTCTTTCTTCTATCTCTTGTATTCTATTGTTGATGCTTGCATCTATGACTCCTGAATTTTCTTTCCAAGTTTTTTTTTTTTTTTTTATCTCCAGAGATATCTCACTTTGTGATTTCTTTAAAGCTTCTACTTCTACTTTTAGATCTTGGATAGTTTTGTTCAGTTCCTTCAGTTGTTTGTTTGTGTTTTCCTGAAATTCTTTAAGAGATTTTTGTCTTTCCTCTTTAAGGACTTCCACCTGTTGACCCATGTTCTCCTGTTTTTCTTTTAGAGAATTTTGTGATTCTTCTTTAAGGGCTTTTGTATGTTGACCTATGTTCTTGTTAGACTCTGTTGGAAGACCTCCACTCAATAAGGCCACAGAGACCAGAATCGCTTCAATCTGCAAGAGGTTTAATGTTCCAATGTACATTGGGGTCCACTAGCATGCAGGCAAGAGGAGACCACAAGCTCACAAAGCAAACCCTTTTATAAACATTTTGGCGGGGAGTTCAGCGGTCACCTGAGTTGGACAACTGTGATTGGTTACCCTGAGCAACATTTAAAATTCTTGAACAAATGGAATGGGGAGGTTCTCTCTCATTTGGTCCTGTCCTGCCCACCTTGTGGTATTTGTGGTATTTCCTGGCATTGTCTTTTTGCCGAGTTACTTCCCCCTCTGTCCTCACCCTAGGCAGGGTAGTTCTCTGTTTAGCCCATTTTCATATCTGTCCTTACCCCAGACAGTCATGGGTGGAATGGAAAGTTCCTGTCCAGCTGTGTGCCCCTTTGGTTGTGGGGAGCTGGCCTGCTGTTTCTGACAGGGTTCTCACATTCTTCCATAATTCTCTATGTGATTTTTGTGTTGCCTCTTTAAGGGTTTCTTCCTGTTGACCCATATTTTCCTGTATTTCTTTAAGGGATTTTTGTGATTCCTCTTTAAGTGTTTCTACCTGTTGACCCATATTCTCCTGTATTCCTTTAAGGGAGTTATTTATGTCCTTCTTGAATTCCTCTAACAGCAACATGAGATGTGATTTTAAATCCAGCTCCTGCTTTTCTGATGTGATGGAGTATCCTGGATTTGCTGTTGTAGGAGAATTGGGTTCTGATGGTGCCATGTTGCCTTGGTTTCTGTTGGTGGTGTTCTTGCATTTGCCTTTGACCATCTAGTTATCTCCAGTGTTAGCTGGTCTTGCTGTCTCTGACTTTGACTTCTCTGTCCTGCAGGCCTGTGTATCTGTACTTCTGGGATTACCTTTTTCTCAAATACCTGCATACAGCTTGTTTTCCAGGAATTATCAGGATATGGGGTCTTCCTTGTGGCAGACTTGGCAAGGGTTGGAAGTCCTGCAAGTCATTGTTTCTCAAATGCCTCGCTGCTACTGGATCAAATGCCCCAGTGCTGCTGGATCTCAGGAAATATGGTCTTCCCCTGTGCAGACCTGGCACAGGCCAAATGCCCTACTGCTCCTGGATCTCTAGAAATTGCCAGGAAATGGGGCCTTCTCCCATGGCAAACCTGGCACAGGTCTACCACATTGGAGTGAACAGGACAGGTAGCAGAGGAGGGAGGGGTAGAAGAGACAGAAATGGAGTAGCGATCTAGAGGGAAGGGAGGTTTAGGTGCTTGCTGGGTAGTAGGTCCCCACTTGGGCCTCCAGATGTGGGGGGTGTTTCTTACCGAATGCCCCACTGCTGCTGGATCTCTAGAAAGCACCAGGAACTGGGGCCTTCCCCTTTGGCAAACCTGGCACAGATCTACCACGTTGGAATGCACGGGACAGGCAGCAGAGGAGGGCCCAACATATTATTTTTGAAAAAATAAATTAACACTTTTAATTACATTAGCTAGAAGCATTAAGGAGATAAATTTACATTGTAAAATGCAGTTAGAAGGAGGGTTAAATACTGAAATATTTACCATCATAGTAACAATTATTCATTACAATATGACATATGTCTCATTTAGGAGCATTACTTATAATATTATATTTTATACAGTTTATATTGATGTTCTGTATATTAAATAACAGAAATAAATATTTTAAAAGTAAATTAGCAAATTCTCTTTGGAGTCATTCAGTTTAAGCTTAGAACTCTAAACATTGCATTAATATATGTTATATACTTCCTGAGAATAGGGGATTGGAACATTGATTGCTAATATGAAGAGTTTTAAATTGCTTTAGTGTAATTTATTTGGTATCATGACTTCCTTTGATTGTGGCTATACTTATTTTAATCATGTAGCACTAATTTTTGAGATGCTACTTACAATATCAAATGAGTTTTTAGAATTAACATAAATTATGAAACACAGTCTGGTATTATCATAGTTCAGCAAAGGACAATTTTAAAAAGTAACTCTAGCATGAAGAAATAAATAGTCATAAAAGGCATAGGGTAGAAGTTTCTTGACATTTAGTTCTTGCACCATATCAAAAGATTAGCATCTTTTTTTAATTAGTCACTTTAATTTCAGTCAAGAATAAGAACATAAACTCCTTTAATGCTGATATACTCATAATTTTATATATATATATATATATATATATATATATATATATATATATATATATATATATTTGGTTTTTCGAGACAGGGTTTCTCTGTATAGCCCTGGCTGTCCTGGAACTCACTCTGTAGACCAGGCTGGCCTCGAACTCAGAAATCCGCCTGCCTCTGCCTCCCAAGTGCTGGGATTAAAGGCTTGAACCACCACCACCCGGCAAATAGGTAATCTGAATGTATATACTAATAAAATTATAATGTAGAAATGAAAAATATGTTACAAAAAGAAAGAATATGCTTTGGTCAAAAGAATACAGCTTAAAGAACATTATTCTCCAAGCTCTGGTTTAACAAAAAATATGAAATTCTGTCATCCAGTCCTGCTAAGGTGCATATTGTATTGAACATGGCTTGTTTGGAAATGGATCAAGAGGTAACAATGGCTAAACTAAAGTTAAATTTGGTTCTTTATTTTATTTGATACACATGTCCCTTAGTTAATTGCTTTACTCAACCTCATTTTGTTTGGGCTTATTCTATTTCAATTAGCAGACTCTTTAACATTTATATTTACTGAAAAATCAATTACTATAAATTATTTACTCAAGACTTATATACTTTGAAGTGGGAAATACTTGTCTTTCTCTGGCACTTTAAGAGCCCATCTTTTGCCATTTAAGAAAATAAACATGTATTTGCATGTAAAGATGGTGATAATAAAAAATAAAAACCTAGTAATATGTTTGTACTGATAATAGTCTTAATTGCTTTTCCAAGGCATTTAGAAAAAAATATACCCTATATAAAAATCTTTAACATCCTCATGGATTGAAATCAGTGAATGCCATTAATAACTCAATTTTAATGAAATACCCTTTATTCATTTTCGTTTTTCTCCTATCCTTGTCATTGAATACATTGATAGGAAGGAAAATAATTAAGAAGAAAATCACACTTAGAAATTGCCAAGCACAATTATCTTCCCCCGCCCCTATGCCATGCTTACTGATAGTCTTCCCTCCAGGTGTTTAGTTGGAGATAGAGAAAATCTATTTTCTTAATGAATATAGGGAGTTATTTTGCTTGAGGACACATCACCAATGTCAAGAATTAGCAGCCCAGAAATAAAAGTAAGATTCAGTTTCAAGGTGAAATTTGCACTAGACTCCTACCTTTCTCACAAAATTGCAACTGTGGCTCAAAGTAAAGAATTTTAATGCTATAATGGCATAAAAAAGGATAAGAAAACCTGACTTGCAGAAATGTTAGCTTTGAGGAAAGTATTAGATTATAAATAGAAAAGAAAATCTTTGATATAAAAGAAAATGTAGTATTATTGATATTTACATAATTGTTGAAGTGATCTAACATGATTTAATCCCAAAACCATGAATTACCTTTTAATTACAAAATACAATTCTTTGGATTTTAGAAGCATATGCATTTAATCAACAAAAGCTAATACCCGTACAAGGAAATAAAAATTTGATTTGGAGGTTTCCCAAAAGTGTCAGGTTGTGGGAAAAAAAAGAAAAAGGGGCACGGAGCCTGGCGCAGGCAGGCACAGGGGCACACGCCAGGCCGGGCCGGGCGGTGTGCAGACCTCGCTCTAGGGCCAAGGTAGCGTACATATGCATGCGCGCCTCAGCCTAAAGGGGAGCGGGCGGTCACACTGCCAGCTGGTTCTGCACATGGCGCGCGGGAGTGCAGAGAGATCCCGGATCTCTCTGCGTGTTACCTGTGCTCCGACTGTCTGCTTAGCTGAATCCCAGAGTCTCAGACGGCATGTACCAACTAGCTCTGTGTGGCGAGTTTAATAAGAGGCAGCCCATAGCTTTGATGTTTTATTATTAAGAAAATAGAAAGAAAAAAGAGATAGAAAGATAAAGAAAGAAGAGAAAATAGATAAGAGAAGCCATGACCATGTGGAAAGGGGAGAAGACAGAGAGATAGACTAAGAGGGCCGGGAGAGAACAGGAAGAGAGAGAGAGAACATGCGCTGAGGGTTGTTATTTATAGTGAGTTGGGCAGTCAGGTAACCAGAAGGCTGGGACAGTGTGGCTGCAGGCAGGTGACTGCCTAGGCAGAGTCAGGCTAGAACCTGGGGCGTGGCCACACGTCTCATTAAGGTTCCACATCAGGTGATGCTTTACAATAACTTTATATATTCTTATATAAAGTGAAATAAAAATTTATTGTCTGAGAGTAAGAAAGAAGTATCTAGAACCTCCCTTAAAAAAATCCATGTGGTAAAAGGAATGAAAAAAGAATTATCCAAATAATTCTGTTATTAGCTGTATAAGTCCAGAAGATTGCTAATAAAAAGAGACTTTATATGTTTGTTTATTTATTTACTGTTCTTGTTGTTGGATTAATAGAGACACCAATATTAAAACTTCTGGTAAAATAAGACAAAGACAATTTTTAAAGCACAAACAACATGAAAGGCAATGTTCTCTTACTCCGTTTGTGTTGGTTAATTCACTGAAGACATATGTTCAACTTATATTTCCTTTCATGCTGAATCCATTTATAGATATAGGTTTTCTTGATTTCTAAGAGTGAGTAGAGGCAACAGGGAATTTGGAAAAAGATAAAGTATACTGCAAAATATACTGAATAAGAGAAAGGGAACAAGATCTCTTATTTGTCAATGATAGTGCATTTTATTTTATTTTCATTTATTATTTTTAAAGTTGATACATGGAATATAATAAATACTATAAAATGTGATCCCTTCCAATTCCCTCTCCTAGCTTCAAGTCCTCTTTTACCTTATTTTATTTTTTTAAATCCCTCACAGTAAAACTTTTATTCACCAGATGTAATTGTCTTCATGTTGGCTTACTAATTAATAAACTCATCCTTTCTACTTATTTCTGACTTGTGGCTGGCTGTTCAGTTCAGCTCTTCAGTCTCCAAGCTGATTGATTCATATTGTCTTCTCTCAGCTTCTGTCTAAATTTCTATACTTGGCAAAACTGCTTCTGAACTACACTGACTGCACTGACTGCACTGAAACTTGACTCCATTCAACTTATATATGCAGTCAACTGAGCTCAACAGAACTGACTGCATGGACAGAATTCAACCCCTCACCCCCACACACACACACTTTCTGTGCTACTCTTAAGTAACCTCTGTTTCCTGTCTGTTGCCATGAGAGTTGGATATATCCTATCCCTGTCTCCTTTTCACCAATCTTCCTCTGATTCATCACTTTGGCTGCCTTTCAACTAGATGTCATTGTTTGAGGTTAAAGTTATATAATAAAGGTATGACTGTATCCAATCTAGAAATACTAAAGGTCTGTGGTGTGTCTACATTTCAGCCAGATCACAAATAACTGGAAAGTCTGAGGATGTGAGCCCTCGGCAGAGTAGCTATATTGCTAGATTAAAATTCCTCAATGAATCCATTTAGTGTTAAACGTATACACAAGGTTGAGGGTCCATACACTGGATCATTGGCAACTTTCTAGTGACCCTTACACATTCTTGAATGGTTAGACTTCAAAAGCTTTCTGCTGCCAATAACTCTTCAACTTGAGATGAGGTCTCATGTATATCTCCTCTACCTGTACTTAAATGTTTATTGGCTTAACCTTGTGTTGTTGTTGTTGTTAAGGTAACCAGAGATACAATAAGATAATAAGTGTGATAACTGTGTTATTCTCAGAGAACAGACAATTCAGAGTATCTTTGCCTATACTTGGATTCTTTTTTTTTTTCAGTGTTGCTTTTTATTGATTTTTTTCTTTTTCTTTTAACACACTAGATTTTATTCTCTTCCTAGTCCACCCTCTGGCTGTTCCATATTCCATACCTCCTTCCTATCCCCCTGTCTCCATGAAGATGTCCCCCCACCAAACACCCACCCTACCAGACCTCTAAACTCCCTGGGGCCTCCAGTTTCTTGAGGGTTAGTTGCATCTTCTCTGACTGAACCCAGACCCAGCAGTTTTCTGCTGTATATGTTTTGGAGGCTTCATATCAGCTGGTGTATGCTGACTGTTTGGTGATCCAGTGTCTGAGAGATCTCAGAGGTCCAGGTGGAGACTGCTGGTCCTTTGACAGAGTTACCCTCCTGTTCAGCTTCTTCCAGCATTTTGCTAACTCAATATCAGGGATCAGAAGCTTCTATTCATTGGTTGGGTACAAATATTTGCATCTGACTCTTTCAACTTCTTGGGTCTTTCAAAAGACAGTCATGATAGGCCCTGTTTTGTGAGTGCTCCAGAGCCTCAGTAATAGTGACAGGCCTTGGGACCTCCCCTTAAGCTGGATCCCACTTTGGTACTGTCTCTGGGCCTTCTTTTCCTCCGGCTTCTTTTCCTCTCCATTTCCATCCCTGGAGTTCTTTCAGACAGGAGCAATTATGGGTCAGAATTTTGACTGTGGGATGGCAACCCCATAACTCATTGATACCCTGTCTTTCTGCTGAAGGTGGATTCTACAAATTCCCTATCCCCACTGTAGGGCATTTCATGCAGGATTCCTCCCTTGGAGTCCTGTAAGTCTCCTCACAGGTCTCTGGTATATACTGGAGAGACCCCGAACCCCCTACTTCCTGACATTGCCTGTTTCTATTCTTTCTCCTGGCCCTCAGGTCTTCAGCCCTTTTCCTCTACCCAATACCAGATAATGTTCCCCTCTCCCCACCCCTGTCCCCTTTCCCTTCCTGGTCCCTCCTTCCCTCTCCCCTTGTGGTTACTTTCTTGACCCTCCAAAGTGGAACTGAGGTGTCCTCACTTGCGCCCTTCACCTTGTTGACCTTTTTGACTTCTGTGGACTGTATCTTGGGTATTCTGTACCTTTTTGGGCTAATATACACTTATTAGTGAGTACATACCATGCATGTCCTTTTGGGTCTCAATTACCTCACTGAGGGTGATATTTTAGTTCCAGCCATTTGCCTGTAAAATTTAGGATTTCCTCATTCTTAATTGTTGAGAAGTATTCCATTATGAAAATGAACCACATTTTCTGTATCTATTCTTCTGTTGTGGGACATCTGGGTTGTTTCTAGCATCTGGCTATCATAAATAAAGCTCCTATGAACACAGTGGTACACGTGCTCCAGTGGCATGGTAGGGCATATTTTGGGTATATTCCCAAGAGAGGTAATGCTGTGTCTTCAGGTAGATCTAGTCCCAATTTTCTGAGGAACCTCAAGATTGATTTCCAGAGTACTTTTACCAGTTTGCAATCTCACCAGCAAAAGAGGAGTGTTCCTGTTTCTGTACATCCTCTCCAACAACTGTTATCACCTGAGGATTTGGTCTTAGCTATTCTGATTGGTGTAAGGTTCAATCTCAGGATCATTTTGGTTTGCATTTCTCTGATCACTAAGAACTTTGTATATTTCTTTAGGTGTGTTTCAGCCATTTGAGATTCCTCTGTTGTGAATTCTTGGTTTAGCTCTATACCCCAATTTTGATTGGATTGTTTGGTTTTTTGGTGGTTAGCTTCTTTAGTTATTTATTTATTTTGGATCTCTATGGGATGTGGGGTTAGTGAAGATTTTTTTCCCAATCTATAGGTTGTTGATTTGTCTTACTTGGGTTCTTTATATTGCTTGACCCATTTATCTGAGATTTTCTCTGAGTCTTGGGGTAGAAGTAAGTACTGATAAAATATTTTATTGAGTGCTTACCTTAGAAACCTTAACCGAAGATATTTATGTAGAACACAACCTTCAGTATTTTCCTTCTACACTGACTTTCTGACTTGGCAAGTATAACTTCAATGCATACACATTTTTATCTTGACCGACTGTTTCTCCCAATGTGCTACACTGCCACATTGGATTTAAAGTGTTGAAAATTTAATTTCTGAAACAAAAAGTGAGATGTTGAAAAATCAGTATATATTATATTGTCTATACAGTACTATGTATACTATATATGTATGCATATGTTCTATGTTTTATGTATATATACACACACACACACACACACACACACACACACACACATATATATATATATATATATATTTGGTGTTTCTTTTTATCAGCCTCATTGTAATATTTTTTAACTGTAAGTAGAAGGAAATTATTTCTTTTCAATTAGTACCTATTAACATGTTATTGTGTCTCATGTTTTATATTACAATTTGTGTAAATAAACCTATTTTTGGTAGACAAAATTGTAACCATACTCATTGTCTTAGTCAGGGTTTCTATTCCTACACAAAACATGACCCAGAAGCAAGTTGGGGAGAAAGGGTTTATTCAGCTTATACTTCCTCATTGCTGATCATCACCAAAGGAAGTCAGGAATGGAACTCACGCAGGTCAGGAAGCAGGAGCTAATACAGAGCCATGGAGGGATGTTGCTTACTGGCTTGCTTCCTCTGCCTTGCTCAGCTTGCTTTCTTCTAGAAACCTCCCGCCTTGATCCCTAGTTGAGTAAATGACTTACAGCTGGATTTCATGGAGGCATTTCCTCAACTGAAGCACCGTTCTCTGTGATAACTCCAGCCTGTGTCAAGTTGACACACAAAACCTGTCAGTACACTCATTTTCTTTATGACTGGCAGGTAAATGCTATGCACTATATATGTTCAGGTGTTAATGAATGAAAATGGCTGTTTCTTGTAAAGCTGCTTGGTTTTACTGCATGATTAACATACCACATTAAGTTTATCTATTTGTTTTGCTTTATACAGAACAAAAAAGTAGCACAAAAAAGCAGGTAGATGGTATTCCAAAATCTCCTTCATTTACTTAAATGTGATTTTTAGAAATCCAGTCTTTTGAGTGTTTAATATATTTTATTTTATTTGATGATATATTTCTTCCCTTCCTGTGTGATGCTGATTAATAGTAGGAAGAAATTCTTTAGGTGACAAGAAAGGGAAAGACAAATCATTAGTAAACATCTAATATTGTTAACACTTAAGAAATATGGGACTTTGAATAATAAAAGCCATTTACATGTGATTAATTGAATGTTTAATAATGATATATGCCTGCCAAAATGATAATTAATCTCTTTGGTGTCACTGAAGTAATTGTTCACACAGTTGCATATTGTGCTCTAAACTTCTCTCATTTAATTTGTTGGCAAACAATTAGACTTGAATTTTCACCTACTAGAGAGAGAACATGTCAGCATTACTACTTCAATGACTTATCAGGCTATGTATGAAGACATACAGTTTTAACTACAGTAGTTCAAAGACAAAGGTAGGAAAATCTTTGTGATCTCAGTGACAGCCTAGTCTACATAGCAAGTTCATGGTCAGCTAGGACTACAGAGTAAGACTATATCTCACTAAACGGAAACAAAATCAAGCAAGTGAATAAAAACACTTGACCAAATAAAAACTGTCTAGTATTTCCTCAAATCCATGTCCAAGAAAAAGAACATATTACTAAATAATCTAAAAAACTAAGTTTTGATAATCCTTATTTTGGTATAAATTCAATTTTAAAGAGAAAGATAGCAGGGAAATTGAAAATGTCACAAAAAACTTACTAAAGAATTCTGAATTTTTAGAATAGCAGATGGACTAACCAGATTCAAATAAAAATTCAATAATGCAATAACGTTACTGACAACTTATCCTATAATCTTACTCTTTCAATATCCATTAGTAGTGCTTATTTGTGAAGGTATATTCTTTAGCCTACATGTGAATAACATTGTTTTAGGGACTGATCAAACAGAAAAAATCAACATACACATCCTTGAGTCTACTCTTCATCTTGCTTTTGGTCTAGTAATTGAGAGTTGTAACATATTTCCTCTGAATTTATGTATAAGCTCATGTTTATATTTCACTTTTAACATAATTTATGTTTTAAAAATTCATGTGACTGTGTCTGCTTATAAAATTTTATATCATATCACTCTTTAAAAATATATAAATTTTAGTAAAAAAGCAAATCATATGTAAATATGAATTGAATAAGGCTTTAAATTTTTAGGAGAAACATCTGATCAGAAATAATGATTTCAAAATGAGGTATCAGAATTTCAGTTTAGTAGAATATAACCTTTGGCTTAGAAAAGTGTTTCTTATTTTCAAATTATTAATAGTAATATACTGACCCATAAACCTAGAATAAGTGTTTTTGTATTATATAATATCCATTCAAATGTAATAAACAATGATATTACTTTACTTTTCAGATAAATTTAAACTACAAAAATTTTTAGCAGTACATATTATTTGAAAGAGCAAGGACACTCTATCCAAACTATGCTGAGTTTTGACAATGATTCTTTGCTTGATCAAACTTGTATTAGGCCTTTAAACATTCAATGAGTATGTTTTCTTATAGAACTAAGTTTCACTAAAATTAATGACAGTTTATTTTGGCAAGAATGGTTTACTTATGGTATTTTAAATTTTTTTCACTATCTAAGCAGTATACTGTAAAAAAATGTCAATTAACTATATGACTGCTACCCAAAGATATTATATGATTTTCCGACCAATTATTAATATTTACTGTTTTTGTTACTGTAACACTTGATGCAATTTATTTATTTTCTACCTCAATAAATGTTTTAGTTATTTGCTATGATATATAAACTATGGTTAATTGATATTATGTAGCTGTGACTGCAACATTTAGACATCTCATCTGATAAACTGTTTTTTTTAATCTAGAAACTAAATAAACTTTTAGTGACATACACATGACTTATGTACATTGAGGGCATTATAAAATAATTCTGACTCAGAATATAGCAAAATGACTTGAATGAAAAAGAAAATAACTCTATGACAACTTTAATTGAAATGATATATTTAGCAAAATATACGTGACTGGAAATGATAGCTATGTAAATTTCATTTATAGTACAATGTGGCATGTTTAGAAAAGCAAGAAAATGTCACCAGCAGACAAAATTTTATTTGCTATTTAGCAGGGGTTTCATAACTTACCACTTTCTTTCGAACTGAAGTTTTTCTACATTCACTTAAGGTCATAATTCACTTAATATGTTTACTGGGGAGGGGTGCCAGACAAATGCCCTTTCAAGGAAATATGTTCCTTGGAGCAACAAGCCAAAGTCTAATCATTCCAAAAATCCAACTTCCTCTAAAGCCATTTGAAATAAACCTGCACTGTGCTTTGGCACTGTGCATATTTATTAGCAAACAGAGTAAATTCCAACTTAAGGTGAAAGTTCAACTCACAATCCCACCCTTACAAATCCCTCTCTCATTGTCTTCCTACCCATTTTAGTCAGAGAGGGAGGAGACACCCTAGTGTACTAGCCTACTCTGGGATATCTAACCACAGAAGGACTAGGCATATCCTATCCTACTGAGGCTCAACCAGACATTCAAGATAGGGAGAGACAAGTATCCAATGGCAGGTAAAATAGTCAGAGAGAGGCCCTGCTCCATTTTTTGTATGTCCCACATGAATACCAAGCTATACATTTGCTACAAATATGTAGGTGTCTTAGGTCCAGCCCCTGTATGTTCCTTGGTTGGTAGCCCAGTCTCTGTGAGGCTCCATGAGCTCACGTTAAGTTGACTCTGTAGGTCTTCCTGTGGTGTTCCTAACCCTACTGTCTTGCTCATTTTTTTCTTTCATCCTTTTAACTACCTGCCTTTCTGTTTTACTTTGTCTTTGTCTTTCCTCTATAGTCACTATAGTATTTTTTCTTGTTCCTCTATATGAAGTATGGGAAAATATATGAGAGTAAAGAACACACATATTCCAAAATACAAAAATAAATGGCAGTAAGATCTACAAATTTCATTCATGTACTCTGATCAACCATACTTTGAGTTTTCTCTTTTTGCTAGGATATTGACCACTATGTCCAATTTTTATTAGTTTATAAATATAGAGAGGTACATTAATCTTGTTTTAGAAGGTACTTCATGTAGTTATCATATTTTTTATTAATTTGTAAAGTATTTAAAAGTATTGTTAAAGTTTCATCCTCATATTGTTAACTAAAATACAGGAATAATTATAGATGCTTAATTTTAAAGCTACAAGTACTTTGTAATGGCATGCCTGCTTTTATATGAGTCTAACATTATTATAATTATTGATAATATATACATAAACCATGCTTTTCTAGTGAAAAGGATATGCTTAGAGTGTCAGAATCTATCTAAGATAGGCTAAAAGCTAATAGGTGGCTTCTTAAAGGTGACCCATGATTTTTACGGAGTCCCACACAGGTGAGCTCTAAGTGACAAGGCCAAAAGACACTTCATCTCTGAATTGTGTCTTGCAACTGATAGGCATTTTCTGTCATTGTTATAATAGTATAATGATTCCTGGCATTAGCCCACCCTATTGGACAAATTTTTCTACAGATCAAGGAAGATGTACTATCTTGTAGTAATGTTGTGTAGACAAATAGATGAATTTTTAATGTCTAATAATGATTCTATAAAATTCCTAAATTTGTAGAAGGAATATTTAGCTCTTTAAGTAATAAAGGCTGTAATTATGGTTCTGTAAAACTTCATGTGTCACAATCTAATTGCACTAGGTTAGAAAGCATGCATGAAACAGATTTATGATCATGGAAAACATTCCTTCTGTACTGGCTGTAAAACCATTATCAGATAACTAAAGTTCATAAAACTAGGTATGGACAATTTATTGTAAGTGCAAAGATAAAAAATATTGTCTGTTTTATCTAGACAAAACCTCAAAATTAATGAGGTACTAGGCAGATGATTTGCCTCTTGTCAAAGGTGTGCTAAGACAGAATTATTGTTCCAAACTCTTAATGAACCTGTGAAGCAAGTGACAGATAGTGAATGTTTAGTTAGATAACTAGTCTTAATGATACTATATGTAAACATCTCTGTTGTAAATCCTTATTCAATTTATTATTTGAATTTATGTTTGAACTTGTGAACTTTTGAAGAAAAGATTCTTGGAATACCATGGGATCACATATCCTGAGAAAGTACAAGAAATAGGAAAAATGGGGCTGGTGAGATGACTCAGCAGTTAAGAGCACTGACTGCTCTTCCGAAGGTCCTGAGTTCAAATCCCAGCAACCACATGGTCGCTCACAACCATCTGTAATGAAATCTGATGCCCTCTTCTGGTGTGTCTGAAGACAGCTACAGTGTACTTTCATATAATAAATAAATAAATCATTAAAAAAAGAAATAGGAAAAATTAAATAGGAGAACAAAATACAAGAACAGAAGCAGAAGAGAAACAAAATAGAAGCAGAATAGAAGCATAGCATAGCAAAAAAAATAGCATAGGAGGCACAGCAGAAAGAGAGCAGAGAGAGCAGGTAGGCTACTTCTTACTAAGAGACGTTTTTTGTTTTTTTTGGTTTTTTGTTTTTTGTTTTTTTCCCTTAAGGACTAGAGAAAGAGGGGTTTCTCCCATTTTCTGTTAAAAAAAAGACTGGAGTGTCCTTGAAAAGTGTTTTCTATCTGTGAGAAGTCACAGCCTTCAAAGAACCTGGTCTGGGGAAGGAGGACAAAGCTCTCCCTTACTTTATCCCTAGGAGTTTAAAAATTTAGTGCTAATCTCCATAGGCCTAAGACTTCAGTCCTCAGAGTAACTTAGAGTCAAGAAAGGTAAAAGTTATTTTTTTTTAAATTTTTTTTATTTTATTTTCTATATTCTTTATTTACATTCCAGAATGATTTCCCCTTTCCCAGTTCCCACCTCCCCAAAAGTCCCATAAGCCCTCTTCCCTCCCACTGTTCCCCATTTGCCTAAGATTTTCATGAATTCATTGTTTTTAATTTCTGAGTAGTATTCCATTGTGTAAATATACATGGAAAATATATCTGATAAAATTGAAGAAATATAAAGAAAAACACTTGAAGATTGACTATTTCATGGAAAAATTATACAGATAAAATGGTAGGCATAAAAATATTCCTAAATTGATTGAAAGTGGAATTATACTATCATATCATCTGCAAATAGTGATAGTTTGACTTTGTCCTTTCCAATTTGTATCCCTTCGACCTCCTTTTGTTGTCTAATTGCTCTAGCTAGAATTTCAAGTACTATATTGAAAAGATATGGAGAGAGAGGGAAGCCTTGTCTAGTCCCTGATTTTAGTGGGATTGCTTCAAGTTTCTATCCATTTAGTTTGATGTTGGCTACCAGATTGCTGTATATTGCTTTTGCTATGTTTAGATATGGGCCTCGAATTCCTGATTTTTCCAAGACCTTTAACATGAAAGGATGCTGAATTTTTCAAATGCTTTCTCAGCATCTAATGAAATGACCATGTGGTTTTTTATTTGAGATTGTTTATGTAGTGGATTATATTGATGGACTTCCTTATATTGAACCATCCCTGCATCCCTGAGATGAAGCCTACTTGATAGTGGTGAATGATCATTTTGATGTGTTCTTGGATTCAGTTGGCAAGAATTTTATTGAGTATTTTTGCATCGATATTCATAAGAGTGATTGGTCTGAGATTCTCTTTCTTTATCGGATCTTTATGTGATTTTGGTATTAGCGTAATTGTGGCTTCATAGAATGAGTTGGGTAGTGTTCCTTCTGTTTCTATTCTGTGGAATAGTTTGAAGAGTATTGGTGTTAGGTCTTCTTTGAAGGTCTGATAGAATTCTGCACTAAAACCATCTGAATCTGTGCGTTTTTTGGTTGGAAGACTTCCAATGAACACTTCTATTTCTTCAGGGGTTATAGGACGGTTTAGATGGTTTATTTGATCCTGATTTAATTTTGGTATTTTGTATCTGTCTAGGAAATTGTCCATTTCCTCCAGATTTTCTAGTTGTGTTGAATACAGGCTTTTGTAGTAGGATCTGATAATTTTTTGAATTTCCTCAGGTTCTGTTGTTATCTCTCTCTTTTCATTTCTGATTTTGTTAATTTGGATACTGTCTCTGAGCCCTCTGGCTAGTCTGGCTAAGGGCTTATCTATCTTGCTGATTTTCTCAAAGAACCAACTCCTCGTTTTGTTGATTCTTTGTATGGTTTTATTTGTTTCTACTTGATTGATTTCAGCCCTGAGTTTGATGATTTCCTGCCTTCTACTCCTAGTGGCTGGATATAAAATCAACTCAAGCAAGTCAATAGCCTTCCTATACTCAAAGGATAAGCAGGCTGAGAAAGAAGTAAGAGAAATGATACCCTTCACGATAGCCACAAACCATATAAAGTATCTTGGCGTGACTCTAACCAAACAAGTGAAAGATCTGTATGACAACAACTTCAAGTCTCTGAAGAAAGAAATTGAAGAAGACCTCAGAAGATGGAAACATCTGCCCTGCTCATGGATTGGCAGGATTAATATAGTAAAAATGACCATCTTGCCAAAAGCAATATACAGATTCAATGCAATCCCCATCAAAATCCCAACTCAATTCTTCATAGAGTTAGAAAGAGCAATTCAAAAATTCATCTGGAATAACAGAAAACCCAGGATAGCTAAAACTATTCTCAAGAGTAAAAGAAACTCTGGGGGAATCAGTATCCCGGACCTCAAGCTGTACTACAGAGCGATAGTGTTAAAAACTGCATGGTATTGGTACAGTGACAGGCATGTAGATCAATGGAACAGAATTGAAGACCCAGAAATGAATCCCCACTCCTATGGTCACTTGATCTTTGACAAAGGAGCTAAAACCATCCAGTGGAAAAAAGATAGCCTTTTCAACAAATGGTGCTGGCTCAACTGGAGGTCAACATGCAGAAGAATGCAAATTGACCCATTCTTATCTCCTTGCACTAAGCTCAATTCCAAGTGGATCAAGGACTGCCACATAAAACCAGACACAC
Source organism: Tokudaia tokunoshimensis (assembly GCA_036184795.1). Classification (NCBI taxonomy): domain Eukaryota; kingdom Metazoa; phylum Chordata; class Mammalia; order Rodentia; family Muridae; genus Tokudaia; species Tokudaia tokunoshimensis. Next base: position 77,926,642 of record BTHU01000023.1, read on the forward strand.
TGAAAGTGATAGAAAGGAAACTAGGGAAGAACCATGAACCTATGGGCACAGGGGAGAAATTCCTGAATAGAACTCCAATATCTTATGCTCTAAGATCAAGAATTGACAAATGGGCCGGGTGGTGGTAGCACATGCCTTTAATCCCAGCACTTGGGAGGCAGAGGCAAGAGAATTTCTTTGTTCGAGGCCAGCCTGGTCTACAAAATGAGCTCTAGGACAGCCAGGGCTACACAGAGAAACCCTGTCTCAAAAAACCAAAAAAAAAAAAATAATAATAATAATAAAATAAATAAATAAATAAATAAATAAATAAAATAAAATTGACAAATGGGACCTCATAAAATCACAAAGTTTTTGTAAGGCAAAGACACTGTAAAAAAGACAAAGCGGCAACCAACTAACTGTGAAATGATCTTTACCAACCCTACATCCGACAAAGGGCTAATATCCAATATATACAAATAACTCAAGAAGTTCGACTCCATCTGGGCAGTGGTGGTGCACGCCTTTAATCCCAGCACTTGGGAGGCAGAGGCAGGCGGATTTCTGAGTTCGAGGTCAACCTGGTCTACAGAGTGATTTCCAGGTCAGCCAGAGCTAAACAGAGAAACCCTTTCTCGAAAATCCAAAAAAAAAAAAGAAAAAGAAGTTCGACTCCAGAGAGCCAAGTAACCCTATTAAAAATGGGGTACAGAGTTAAACAAAGAGTTCTCACCTGAAGAATATCTAATGGCTGAGAAGCACCTAAAGAGATGTTCATCATCCTTAGTCATTAGGGAAATGCAAGTCAAAACAACCCTGAGATTCCATCTCACACCAGTCAGAATGGCTAAGATCAAATACACAGGAGACAGCAGTTGTTGGCGAGGATGTGGAGAAAGAGGAACACTCCTCCACTGCTGGTGGGATTGCAAGCTGGTACAACCACTCTAGAAAGAAGTCTGGCAGTTCCTCAGAAAACTGGGCTTGACATTCCCAGAGGATCTATCTATACCACACCTGGGCATATACCCAGAGGCTTTCCCTGCATGCAATAAGGACACATGCTCCACTATATTCATAGCAGCCTTATTTATAATAGCCAGAAGCTGGAAAGAACCCAGATGTCCCTCAATGGAGGAATGGATTCAGAAGATGTGGTATATCTACACAATGGAATACTACTCTGCAATTAAAAACAATGAATTCACGAAATTCCTAGGCAAATGGTCAGAACTTGAAAATATCATCCTTAGTGAGGTAACCCAATCACAAAAGAACACACATAGTATGCAGTCACTGATAAGGGGATATTAACCCAGATTCTCGGAATACCCTAGACACAATTCGCATATCAATAGATTTCCAAGAAGATGGAAGGAGAGACCCCTGGTCCTGGAAAGACTGGATGTAGGGGAATGCCAGGACAGAAAAGCAGAGGGGGTTGAATGGGGAAAAGAGGGAGGGAAGGAGGCTTTTGGGACTTTTGGGGAGAGAAGAAACGGGAAAGGGGAAATGATTTGGAATGTAAATAAAAATCTTAATAAATAAATAAATAAATAAATAAATAAATAAATAAATAAGAAAGTTGAATTATAAACATTTTCTGATAAAATTTAAAATCTACAAAGAAAATATTTCTGACAAAACTCAAGAAATACATAGAAAAACACGTTAAAACTATCTCATGACAACCTATACAGATAAGATAGTAGGCATAAAACTATTCTTAAATTGATTGAAAGTAGAAGTAAAAACATTATCTGATACAATTTAAGATCTACATGGAAATTATCTCTGATTAAATTGAAGAAATTTATTCAGATAAACTGGTAGGAATTAAAATATTTAATAGTAAGCAACATGTACTTTCCCCAAAACAAATTTTGCCACCCCATTCCAACATCCCCACTGATGGTTTCCCATTGCTGCTATTCAGAAAGAACTGGTGATCAGACAGGCTCCCTGCACTTGAATATTCACAACTATATAAATATTTATTTATTCAGAAATATCCCCAAGTAAAACTGAAGCATTATGGTTCTGAGCATATTTAAATTGAGCTGGTGATATCCTTAATAAATGAAGGTATGATCTAAAGTCAGTTTATTTTTGCTTTAAGATTTCTGACAAATATTCACATTGATTACCAAAAATTTCTATATTTATAATAAATGCAATCAAGGTGAAATTACTATAAGTTCACTTAACTGTTGGTTTTAAACTAAAATTGATATTGAAAAAAGTATGAGTCTTGAAATATAATTTATTAAGTAACTGTAGTTTTTACACATGTACAAAAAGTATAGGCTTGTCTCTTTAAGCCATTGTAATTAGAGTCATAATAAAACCCCTACAGAACACATGTGCATATCATAAAGTAAAGAGCAATTACACCCTCCTCCTATGGATTTCATAGTACTTACTAATGTAAGTTGAATCTTGAATGTGTGGCCATTACTGTCTTAGTAATATGACAGTTTAGTATTTTATTAATACTTCTGTAGTTTTCATTCTATTTCAACTGTTGTGACTTATTTTGTCCTCCAGCATGTCAAGGTAAGAGTGAAGTTTTTCCCCTTATATTACAACTTGATAATCGTGGCAAATAGAACTATGTAAAGAAGTATTTACACAGCAAAATCATCATAGTTTAATTCTATGATATCTCCTTTACTTGCTTCTGTATATTTGAAACTCGTCCATAAAATTTCCTTGAATGATTCTTCTCATTTATAGATTGAATAGGTGATTAGATGCCTAAGATACTGTAGTCTTCCTGTATATTTTATAAAAACATCACAGTTTTCTTTTCATGTCATGAAATCTTTTAGATTTATTTTCATTGATTGTCCTGTACTATTGTAACATCTGAAAATTTAGCCTTTTAGCTTCTTTGATGGTATAAGTAACATAAACGAAATAAATCCAGCTTGAACCACAGCTATTAAGGCACCTGGGGTATTTATAATCTCCCCCTCACTTTTGAGCAGGAGAGTTTTTAAAACATATGTGGTAGGATGAATCTGGAGCAGATGGACTCATGTACTCTGGTTTTCAATAAAGTATGAATAGATACCATTGCATGGAGACCAGCTATCTCTCTATCAATGGAATTGAATGTGCCTTATAACACATGATACTGGTTGAGACTAAATGTTATCTTAGGTATATCAGATTAATGTAGTTTGGGAACTACTTTTTAAAAAAATAGAAATGATAATTTATGTAAAAAATAAATTTGTTGTTAGTAGATAATGGCATGAAATGGCATATATAGCTTTTCATATATATTTTGGAGAATATAACTAGACTTTTCTCTTTCATCTGTAGGACAAACTTTAACTTGACTAATTAGAAATATTTTAAAAATTCTTTGAGTGTACAAAAGACAAAATGAAACCTGAAAGTGGATGTCATTCTACTGTAAATAAGCATCCAGGAATATATACGGAAAATTTTGTCAACCCAGAATAGAGACTCTATTATTAACTGAATCACTGTTCCTAAATCTTTTAGGTACCTAGTATGTTATTTTTATGATGTCTTATCAACCACATACTGTCCTTAGTCATAAAAAGGTTGTTATTGAAAATCAAGTTCAGAAGGCTAGTGAATTTTTTAAAACATTTTAAATACAATTTTATTATGCTTTAGCCATTGTTTATGGTACTAGTTTCCACAATAGCATTTAAATAGCAGTATATAATGAACTATATCCTATCCCTCCCTATTTTAGAGTTTCATTGGTGTGAATGGACCCCATGACCAAGGCAACTCTTATAAGGAACAATATTTAGTTAGGACTGGCTTGCGGGTCCATTATCAAGGTGGGAGCAATATCAGAAAGAGTTTAAGGAGAAGCTTAAAGTTCTACATTTTGATGCAAAGGAAGACAAAAGACTGTCTTCCATGGGGCTAAGAGGAGGGTCTCAAAGCCCAATCCCACAGTGGCACACTTCCTCCAACAAGGTCTTACCTACTCCAATAAGGCCACACCTCCTAATATTGCCACTCCCTGTGCCAAGCATATTCAAACCACATTTCCCAACTCTGAACTTTCCTTCCTCTTCCTCCTCCTAGCAGTTTTGTTACCCTAGACAGTTTCTTTTCTGAGTTCGTGTCATATTCTTGTCCATGATTTTATGTATATGTATAGGAACCAGAAATGAAGGATTCAGTGGGATCTTAAGGATGAAAAGAATTGAAAATCTATGACCAGATTCTAGTCCTGGTGGCTAAGTGAGTGTGAGTCAATTCTGTCTTCAAAGCCGTAGACCTTAGTATGACTCTACTTCCAGTTTGCCTGAAATAATGATTTTTGCAGACTATCTGAGTATAGTTAAGCACATACATCCCCCTTTACTTCCAGAAATATCCTTCTCTAGATGGCAAACTATATGGCAACATTGACAATGCCTCCTACAGACCAAGGCAGCAAAACAAAGAGCTCAAGTTCTCACACTGAAAGCTTTAATTAAAGGTGAATTTCCTGCACATAAAAAGTAGTCAGTAAAAGTTATTGATGAAACAATTGTCTAATTACAAAGTTTCTAATAGCTCAGCATAACAAATGAAACAAAAAGAGCTTCAGTTTAATGTATATCTATTAAAATGTGATTTTTCTATTGTAGTTTCTTTCAATTAATATTAGTGTTTATAGATTCAAATATTATTCCATTTAATTTTCATAAATCAGTGTCTTGAAATAGTCTGTACTTGAACAATGAAAAGGTAGGATATGTAGTAACTCCAATGCTTTTATACACAAGATTTTGTGCATAATTTTCTCTTCTGTTGGAGGGAGTTTCAACTAGAGAGTCAACAGGAGCTCTTTCCTATGGAAAGTCATATATCCAAATAAAGGATTGGCTTTTTTTTTTTTACCAGTGGAACACGAAGGCTTTATTGGGGGCTTATGGTGGAGCACAGAGGAGACAGCACACATGTGATGGTTCTGGGTTGGCACTCTCATTTTTGACTTCTCGGAATCTTTGCCATGTCCTGCCTATCTTGGCTCTGTTGCTTGGTTGTCTGCTCCTATACATTCAACTCTACTTAGCTCACAAAAGATGGCACTACCCCTGCCCCTCCCCAGGAAAGACATATACTGTTCAGAATTAGTCATTGTACACATATCATTGCATCGAAGTTTCTCAAGAGCTTAGAAATAAGTCAGTAACTAGAACATGGTTATTGAATGCAACCTATTAAAATACCTTACACTGTGGAAGAAAACTAACTGGAGTTCTGACCCTCTCTATTCTGTTTTATTGTCATTTCCTACCCATTACACAGGGCAGGCATCTTAATAATCACAGTGCCTGTTCCTCTTTATGGGTAAGGATGAAACACAAGAAATGTACAACCTTCTGGTCCATGGTTACCCGTGAGTTGCATCAACTCTGACTACCTTGGCTAGGCAGTTGTGCAGTTTACACAAAAGAAAGAACTAGTCCTGTTATCAAGAAGCTTTGATTGTAGCCAAGAATAGACACAAGACATAAAAATGCTGGTGTCAGTGGGACACCACTTATGAGGGCACTGTGCTGCTGACTAAGGTGGAGGGCTGGTGTGTTCAGAAAGAAGCTAGTAGCTGGACACATAATTTAGCTGGGCCCTCTGAAACTCACCTCATCTCCACACTGGACACTCTGGTCTAAGGACTGCAAAGTTCTCTGTGGAAACAGAGGGAACAGGCAACAGGGGCTGGACATAGGGTACAGCTGCTGGTGAAGTCTCCTTGTGGTGGTTTGAATGAGAACAGCCCTTATAGGCTCATAGATTCAAATCCCTGGTCATGAGGGAGTGGCACTGTTTGAAAGGATTAGGAGGTGTGGCCTTGCTGGATGAAGTGTGTCCCTGTGGGAGGGTGGGAGACAGTGTTGAGGTTTCAAAAAGCCCTTTCCAAGCCCAGAGTCTCCCTCTTCCTGCTGCTTGTGTATCTAGATGGCAGAATTTCATCTACTTTTCCAGCACCATGTCTGCTGTGCTTTCGGCCATGATGATAATGGACTAAGCCTCTGACACTGCAAGCAAACCCCAATGAAATGCTTTCTTTTATAAGAGCTGCCATGGTCATGGTGTCTCTTCACAGCAATAGAACACTGACTAAGACATTCCTGCTCATGACCAACTTGGGCTCATATGGATGCCTTTCGCATCAGTACCATTCAGATGGCCTTCTCAGAGGCCATCTGAATCTGGGACAGCCTTTCCAGCCAAGACTCTTTAATGGTTGCCTCCTCAAAGCCTTGCTATTTCTTTAAAGTGTTTTGCTAGGAACATTTGGAAGTTCCATGGTATAACAGTGGCCCTCATTTTCCCACAAGATCAATTCAATTTCCTCCATAAGTTTCTGCAGCTGGGCCTCCTGCTCATCCCCTTGTGCCCTGTTGTTGAAGCCACAATGGCGCCTCTCACATGCAACATCCAGAATATCCAGGCTCTTATTGTTGTTGTCTTGAGTATATTCTTCTAAGGAGCCCTCAGCCAGCTCTTCCTTCTGGGTGAACACCAGAATAGTATAAGCCAGGATCCTGTTCCCAAAGATCTCCTGGAGGCACCTGGCAGCCTCCTGATCCTTGACAGTATACCGGCCAACCTGCATCACCAGGAGCACTGCATGGGCCCTGGTGAGGCCAAGATGTCACAGATCTTCTTAGCTGTTGCCTCAGGCTGGTTCTGAGGTGACAAAATATCTGGGGTGTCAATCACCTCAAGTTCTTTCCCCCCAAACTCTCTGCTGCCTTTCTGGAAGGATTGGCTTTTTCAAGTCACACATTTTCTTTCTTTCTTTCTTTCTTTCTTTCTTTCTTTCTTTCTTTCTTTCTTTCTTTCTTTCTTTCTTTCTTTCTTTTTAATTTCTTGGGGGTTTTTTGGATATTTTATTTATTTACATTTCAAATGTTATTACATTTCCTCATTTCCTTGCCAGAAACCCCCTGTCCCATCCCCCTCTTCCTGTTTCTATGAGGGTGTACCCACACCCACCCATTTACACCTGCCCCCCTGCTCTCGCATTCCCTTACATTGGGGCATCAAGTCTTCACGGGATAAAGGACCTCTTCTCCCATTGATGCCTGACAAGTTCATCCTCTGCTAAATAATGTATCTGAAGCCATGGGTCCCCCCATGTGTACTCCTTGGCTGGTAGTTTAGACCCTGGGAGCTCTGTTTGGTTGATATTTTTGTTATTCCTATGGGGTTACAAACCCCTTCAGCTCCTTCAGTCCTTTTCTAACTTCTCCATTGGGGACCTTGTGCTCAGTTCAATAGTTGGCTGTGAGCATCCACCTCTATAAATGTCAGGCTCTGGCAGAGCCCCTCAAAAGACAGCTATATCAGGCTTCCATCAGCATGCACTTCTTGGCATCTGCAATAGTGTCTGGGTGTGGTATCTGTATATGGGACGGATCCCCAGGTGGAACAGTCTCTGGATGGCCTTTCCTTCAGTTTGTGCTCCACACTTTGTCTCCTTATTTGTTCTGTGAGTATTTTGTTACACCTTCTAAGTAGGACCGAAGGACCCACACTTTAATCTTTCTTCTTCTTGACCTTCCTGTTGTCTGTGAATTGTATCTTGGGTATTCCAAGCTTTAGGGCTAATATCCACTTATCAGTGAGTGTATACCATGTGTGTTCTTTTGTGATTGGGTTACCTCACTCAGGATTCTCAGTTGTGGAATGGTCAAGAAGCACCTAAAGAAATATTCAACATCTTTAGTCATTAGGGAAATGCAATTCAAAACAACCCTGAGATTCGACTTCACACCAGTCAGAATGGCTAAGATCAAAAACTCAGGTGATAGCATATGCTGGCAAGGATGTGGAAAAAGAGGAACACTCTTCCATTGTTGGTGGGATTGGAAGCTGGTACAACCACTCTAGAAACCAGTCTGGTGGTTCTTCAGAAAATTGGACATAGTATTACCTGAGGACTCTGCTATACCACTCCTAGGCATACACTCAAAGGATGTTCCAACATATAACAAGGACACATGTTCTATTACTTTTATAGCAGCTTTATTTATTATAGCCAGAAGCTGGAAAGAACCCAGATGTCCTTCAACAGAGAAATGGATACAGCAAATGGGGTACATTTATAAAATGGAGTATATATACTTAGCTATTTAAAACAATGAATTTGTGAAATTATTAGGCAAATGGATGGAACTAGAAAATATCATCCAGAGTGAGGTAACCCAATCTTACATTTTCTTATAACCTATAATCTCTAACATGTCACATTGTAGTACATAACCGCACTGAGACTCATTATCTAGTTTGCTATAAAACCATATTTGATATGCTCAAATTACTGATGTAGATGAAAAGATGAATTTATTCCAACAAAATGATTCTCTTAAAACTTCTGGCATACTGATAAAAAACAGATGACATGTCTCATTTCAATTTGGGAGTTCCGGTCTTTGTAGAAGAATCAAGTTTGCTTCATAAGAGAACATGAGACTTATCTGCTGCCTTTGAAGAAGAGTTACTGTGATTGATTACAGTGTCAAAATTAATAGGCTTCAGTATGTTGTGCTACATTCAACTTTAAGCTTCTGTACATTTTAAAACTATTCTCTTTGTCGTATCTTTTCAAATATTAGGCTTTCCCCTGGAATTCTATGGGAATTCAATTTGTTATGTAAAATATTTTTGTCCTGATTCCATTTTGGAAACTTTATCGTCTATTTTTATCTGTATGATGAAGACAATGCTAAATAGAATTCAGCAGAAGAGCACCAAAAATGAAAAATAACTGCTATGAATTAATATGACACAGTCTCCCAAAGCGATTGATTACATGTTTATTCAGTAGTTGGGCAGTAATTTGACTAAAAGTTTCATTTTTAATATGAACTGAGCAGTTTCTTCATTTTCTCTGAGAATCTTCATTTTCTGTGAAAATTTCAGTGTTGCTTCACTAATTGTGTTCAAGGATAAATACTGTGCTGACAAAAGAGCTTGACTTAAAGTAGTTTGGCTGTATTTAATAGTGTAAATATCTCGGTTATATGACTGAACTCTGACTACTTCCTTGAAAATAATTTGCTGCTTCCATTGAAGTTAGTTGTACAACCTCCAACTATTAATGCTGATTAGAAAAATATCTCTAAATCACAATGGAAGGATGGTAACTGTTCTGTTGCAGGAGAGTGTTTAAAATACGTCTTAGCAAATTTCCTTGTCATTAGGCAGTGAATTGATCATAGAGATTGCAATGTATTCTGTATATAAATTAAACTAAGTCAGGTTTGCAATGCAGTTTTCATCTGCCATGTATGATAGTATACTCTTCATCATGTTGATCCCTATGAACTCTATGATGATTCATATCTTATTAGTAAGGTTAAAATATAATCTCTATTTTTTATTTTATTTATTTTCCTCTTATAGAGTACATCCCAATATAACACATCCTATCTCCATTTAACTCAGTCACCTCCTATATATCCTCTGCCCCAGATCTATTCCTCCCATGTGTCTCAGAAAAGAACAGCCCCCACCCAGGGATATCAATGGAAATAGCACTAGATACTATAAGATCTGGCATGAATCCTCATATCATGGCTGAGCAAGGCAACAAAATAGGAATAAAAGGCTCCCAAATGTAGACAAAACTGCAGGCAAAACTGCTAGAGACAACCCCACTCCCACAGCCAGGAGTCCCTGCAAAACACTAAGCCAACAACCATAACATACAGACAGAGGACCTACCACAAACCCATGCATGCTCTGTGATTGCCATTTCACTTTATTTGAGCACCTATGGCATGTTCTTCCTTTGTTGTAAACCCCTCCGGTTCCACAGTTCATTTGCCCCACTTCTTTAGGGTTCCTATAGCTCCAAGGGGAAAAACTCCATGGTGACCTCCAACCTAGCTGTGGGTCTCTGCATCTTTTACATCCCCTCTGCATTATAATGACTGAACTAGGCAGAATATCACTCAGAATCATTTCATTTGTTTTTATTTTAGCCTTTGTTTTTGTTTTTGCTTTTTTTTGAGGTAAAGGTTTTTTTTATTAGATATATTATTTATTTACATTTCAAATGTTGTCCCCTTCCCTGGTTCCCCCCTCTGAAAAATCCCCTAACCCACCCCAATTCCCCTGTTCACCAAACCACCCCCTCCAGATTCCCTATCCTGGCATTCCCCTATACTGGGGCATCTAGCCTCAAGGGCCTTTCCTCCCTTGGCCATCCTCTGCTGTATATGCCTCTGGAGCCATGGGTCCCTCTATGTGTACTCTTTGGTTGGTGGTTTAGTTTCTGGGAGCTCTGGGGGTACTGGGTGGTTGAAATTGTTTTTCCTCTACAGTGTTGCAAACCCCTTCAGCTCCTTGGGTCCTTTCTCTAGCTCCTCCATTGGGGAGCCTGTGCTCAGTTCATTGGTTGGGTGAGAGTGTCCCCCTCTGTATTTGTCATGCTCTGGCAGAGCCTCCCAGGTGACAGCTCTATCTGGCTCCTGTCAGCAAGCACTTGTTGGCATCCACATAGTGTCTGGGTTTTGTAACTCTAGATGGGATAGATACCTAAGAGGGGCAGTCTCTGGATGATCTTTCCCTCAGACTCTGCTCCACACTTCGTCTCTGTATCTCCTCCTGTGGGTATTCTGTTCCGCCTTCTAAGAAGGACTAGAGTATCCATATTTTGTTAGTCCTTCTTCTTGAGCTTCACTTCATCTATGAATTGTATCTTGGGTATTCCAAGCTTCTGGGCCAATAACCAGTGAGTGCAGACCATGTATGTCCTTTTGTGATTGGGTTACCTAGCTCAGGATATTTTCTAGTTCCATCCATTTGCTTAAGAATTTCATGAATTCATTGTTTTAAATAGCTGAGTAGTATCCCATTGTACAAATGGACCACATTTTCTGTATCCATTCCTCTATTAAGGGACATCTGGTTTCTTTCCAGTTTCTGGCTATTATAAATAAGGCTGCTATGAACATAGTATATAGAGCATAGAGCATGTGTCCGTACTACATACTGGAGAATACTCAGGGTATATTCCCATGAGTGATATAGCAGGGTCCTCAAGTAGTATTATGCCCAATATTCTGAGGAACCACTAAACTGATTTCCAGAGTGGTTGTACCAGCTTGCAATCCCACCAGAAGTGAAGGAGCGTTCCTCTTTCTCCACATCCTCTCCAGCACCTGCTGTTTCCTGGGTTTTTGATCTTAGCCATTCTGACTCATTTGAGGTGAAATCTCAGGGTTGTTTTGATTTGAATTTCCATGATGCCTGAGGATGATTAACATTTCTTTAGGTACTTCTCAGCCATTCGATATTCCTCAGTTGAATATTCTTTGTTTAGCTCTGTACCCCATTTTTAAAAGGGTTATTTGGTTCTCTAGAGTCTAACTTCTTGAGTTCTTTATATATATATTCAATATTATCCGTCTGTCACATGTAGTTTGGTAAAGATCTTTTCTGAATTTGTTGGTTGCTGTTTTGTCCTATTAACAGTGTCCTTTGTCTGACAGATACTTGGTAATTTTATGAAGTCCCATTTGTCAATTCTTGATCTTAGAGCATAAGCTATTGGTGTTCTGTTCAGGAAATTTTCCCCTGTGCCACACTTAATTTTCTATTAGTTTAAGAGTATCTGGTTTTATATGGAGGTCCTTGATCCATTCTCTTGCTCATAATTCTAATTAGTTATGATCACATGGTGATCACAGTGAAATACCCAACTTACGCTCAGTGTCAATAATTTCTATGGAAGTCTGATATTTAGTGGTTTTCTATTAAGAAATGTGAAATTTGAAGGGTAAATGTGAGTTGGGAAAGTCAGATTATGATAATGAATGATAATTCATCTTAAAAATACATAGTTGACCTTAATAATGGAGGTATAAATATGAGTATAATTAGTTTGTTGATGACCCATGCATTCCCTCCTTTCTCTCTTTAAACTTAGCATCTGGTGATTAATTAATTTCACTGGCTTCTAGTAATTGCATCATATTTTTCTGGAAGTTTGCTTTTATTGCATTTGAGGCATTTAAAGAAGCCAAAGAGAAGATTTCTCACGTGAAATGTTTCATAGATTTAAATGAAAATACAAGCTCTGCAACACATTCAATTATCACATGCATGCTGTGCACTATATTTCTTTCTTAAGATATTCCTATAACAGAGACATCATAAATTCAAGTTTTTCTAAAAATAGCACAAGGATCAGAAAGCACTTTTGTTAACAGATATGCTGTAACCAGCAATGGTGACTTATATCTGTATCTCAAGAACTTAGTGGACCTTAGCAGGTGAATTACAAATGGTATCAGGTTAACTAAGACTACAAGTGTGGATACCTTGATACAATAAGAGTCAACTATTAAAAACACTATAATTTACAGAAAAAATAGATAAGAAAGTTAAAAAAATAATAGTTCTAAGTAGAAGCAACATATGAGTGGCCGTTTACATAGCTTGTTAACAATAGAGAAACAAAACACTCCTATAAAATGGAAAATCGCAAAGGGAGGAGAGGCCCTTGATCCTGTGAAGGCTTGATGGTCCAGTGTAGCGGAATGCTAGGGTAGTAGGGCAGGAGTGGGTGGGTGAGTGGATGAGCACCACAATGGAGGCAGTGGGGAAGGGAATAGAATGGGGGTTTTTGGAGAGGAAACCAGGAAGGGGGATAACTTTTGAAATCTAAATAAACAAAATGATCAATAAAAAATAAAATAAAAATAGAAAAAGAAAAATAACAGAATAGAAATCACTGCGTGTTCACTGGCAAAGCCATGAATGGCCAGAAATATGATTTATCCTTAATGTTACATGCAATAAAACCCACAGAAAGACAGCATTTTAAGTTCTATCAATATCTAGGGTGGTAATATCATCTAATGGTTATATGTTTTACCTTCATACTTGGTCAAGCAGCCTAGTTGATATATTTTCCATTCCAAAACCTTATTTAGTGACAAAGTAAGTAAAATGTAATTCGAAAAATTCTGTAGCTTACCTCGTGTGTTGCTTATATATTGTATAAATACATTGTAGAGACCAAGCTTACCTTACTCTAAATTACTCAATGCTTCATAAGTTGCCTTGGGTGACTCCACTTAAAATGGTAGAATTTGGCTTTATGTTATGTATGAATACATAAAAAGAATTTCTGAGTTTCATTTGTGCACATACATACCTCTCTGTATAGCACCAAGCATGAGGCACAGACTAGTAAGAAACTTATTACTAAATGTAAAATGATACCATCTATAAACTAGTTAAATGAGATTGAAAACATGACAATATGTTTGGATTAAAACCATATCAGAAAAATTAAATTTAACAATGTGTAGATTATATCAGATCAATGAATGACACAGTTTTCTTACCTGGGACTCTGTAAAGAAGGAATCAAAAATTATGATGGTGACAGAAGTGCCATCCATTGTGATTGTCATGAGACTAATAGGCAAAGAAATTCCAAATGTATTTGGGCTTCATCATGTGTTGCTCTTTCTCTATTGATGAGGACCAATAAAGCTACTTTGACACTCATCATGTCTCATATCTTATCTCTCTCATTATACCTCATCTTCCTGTCTCATCTGTCAGCCCATTAATCAGAACTGGACTGGATATAACAACATCATATACAGCTCATCTTGATCAATGTGAGCACCTATCTAGACCTATCAACATGACTGTGCCTGATTCATTTTCTTAGAATTCTCTGTGTTCCTGACTTACCTTATATGTGTATCAGCTCTTTCCTTTGGCCTTATAAGGTATCTTTGTATTTTATTCTTTAATATTTTGTAGCAGTCCTCAAAACCTATAACCATAAACAAGTAATATATGTATGTATGTATATATTTAAAACAAAACAAAATAAAAAACTTGTTCTCACCAATAACAAACAGTGAAAGGAACGGACTACTTAGTAAACTGTAGACAATAGTTAACAAAATGTCTTAGGTTTCTATTACTGTGATAAACAACATGAACAAAGGCAACTTGTTGAAGAAAGGACTTATGTATTCTAATAGTCCACAGTTCACACTATATCACTGAGAGAAGTGAATGCAAGAACTTAAGCCAGAAAGAAATCTAGAGTCAGAAACTGACACAATCCCTGAAGGCATGCTCTTTACTGGCTTGCTTCTCATGACTCTCTTAGGCTGCTTTCTGTCATATCTTGGACATGGAATGGAACCACCCACAGTTTGGTATGTCCTTCCACATCAATCTTCAATCAAGGAAGTTCCTGCAGATCAATTGTTTGAGGACATTTTCTCAACTGAGATTCCCTTTTATCTGATAACTTTAGCTTCTGCCAAGGCAAAAGAAAAAAACCTTTTCATGCCTAGCATTCTCATGCTCACTCCTTTCATGTCAAGTATTTTTTAATCAGCCTTCATTCTTGTGCCTCCTCCACACCCCTTGTCTCCTTCCTTGCTTCTTGAATTCTATTCCAACCAATGCTTAAATAAAAATTTTCAAAGTTAGGTCCCACAATTTAGAGAGAGCCTGAAGTGACTGCCCCATTTTTAACCAGGAAGTTTTTTTTGCAATTGACACAAATATGGAAAAGGAAATTTAGTTTTCACCAGTGGAACATCACTGGGTATATCACCAACCATACAGGACAGTCCCTATGCTCAGAACTAGTTTTTTGACAAAGAAAAAAAAAAAACCTCAATACAACCTTTGATCTTGTATTGCTTTGGGGTTTTTTTTTTGTTTGTTTGTTTTTCGGATTTTTTCCCCTTTGGTTTTGAGATAATATGGCATGAAGTTGGCAGGATAGAGAGGTGGGATGATAGGGAAGAAACTGTGAAAGAGGAAGGAATATTGATAAACTATCTTGCATGAGCAATGTTATAAAAACTTAACAGGCTACATTTAGGAATATGTGCATATATACATATAAATGTATACATGCAATAATAATTAATGAAAGAAGAGGACATAAATTTGAAAGAGACAAGGGGTATGTATGGGAAAGTTGGGAGGGAGAAAAAGGAAGGGAGGGATTGTTATAATTAAATTGTAGTCTCAAAAATAAACAAGAAATAATACTATATGAAAAAAATTGAATAAAAATAACATAAATGAGTACATTGTTAATGATAAATCTGAAGAAATATTATTTAATATTATAGATAGAATGTATTTTTCTTGAAGTGGTTTAGGTTTGTCTTTGTTTAGTTTGGGATTTTTATCTTTCTTGATTTTTGAGACAAAGTCTGATAATGTAGCCCAATCTGTCCAGACTGGATATCAGCCCCATCCTTCCTTAGCCATTCAAATGCTATAATTAGAAGTATAAACCAGAAAAAGAAGCTTGAATATTTTAAAATTTAAAAGTATCATATTATGTGCAAACTATATAGGAAAAAAAGCAGCAATTTTTTCTTGTTTTTGTTTGGGTTTTGTTTTGTTTGTTTTAATTGGATATTTTATTTATTTACATTTCAAATGTTATCCCCTTTCCCAGTTTCCCTTATGCAACCCCCTATCCCATCCTAGCTTACCCTGCTTCTAGGAGGGTGTTCACTCACCCACTTATCCACTCCTGCCTCACCACCCTAGTTTTACTCTATACTGGGACTTTAAGCCTTCACAGGATCAAGGGCCTCCCGTCCCATTGATGCCAGATGAAGAAGGACCCTTCATCTCCTTCAGTCCTTCCTCTAACTCCTCCACTGGGGTCACTATGCTCAGCCCTATGGTTGTCTGCCAGCATCCTCATCTATATTGGTTAGGATCTGGCAGAGCTTCTCAGGAGATAGCTATATCAGACTCGTGTACGTGGGGGCAGTCTCTAGATGGTCTTTCCTTCAGTCTCTGCCCCACTCTTTGTCCCTGCATTTCCTTAAGACAGAAGCAATTCTGGGATAAAATGTTGGAGATGGATGGGTGGCCCCATCCCTCAACCAGGAGACCATACTTAACCTTTAGATATGGTCTCAACAAGTTCTAGCTCCCTTTTGATGGGTATTTCAGCTAATGTTATCTCTGTGGGTCCTGGGAGGCTCTTACTTTCCTGGCATCTGAGAATTTCTGGTTGCTACCCCCAGTTCCCCATCACCCACTGTTACACACATCTGTTAAATTTTCTGATCCTCTGTACATCTCCTCCGTCTTCTCCCATACCTGATTCTTCCCCTCTTTTTCTCCTCCCCCTCTTCTCATCCTCCCAATTCCCTCCCATACTCTACTTCCCTTGATTATTTGTTTCCCCTTCTAATCAGTACTGAAGCATCCATTCTTTGATCTTTCTTCCTCTTGAGCTCCATGTGGTCTGTGACAACTCACATGGGTATTCCAAGCTCTTTGCCTAGTATCCACTTAAAAGAGATTATGTTATCCAGTCGCAATTAAATGGCTTTTGTTAAATAACAATATTGTCACATTGTATTTGAAATCTCCTAAATTAAAGTTTTTATAGACTTTAACCACAAAAATGATGAGTATTTGAAAGGAGGGATATTTTTAAATTTCTTACACATTGTAATATTTTATCTACATTTATTTTATACAAGCATGGCAATATCTTAAACGTGTACAATTAATTTAATTAAATTATAGGGTAACAATAAGGAGAAAAACGCATTGCTTAGTGTTCTCTCATTAATTCTGTAATTAATTTTATCAATTAATTCTGGACAATTTTATTGTCTTGGAAGATGTCTTTCTAAAAGTAGATATACTTAAAAATATAAAATATTAAAAACATACGTGATATTAAGTAACAAGAATTAAAAACTTGCTTGACTTTAACAAAACTTCTACCATGAAAACATATTAACATGTGGTTAAATTCAGAATGTCAATGAAGCAGAAGCAGGTTTTATTATTTTACTATTGCCATGGAGTCAAAGGTTGGGAATAAAAACATAATTATAATCTAATCTCCATATTGTGAGACTGAATTTCAATTATGTGTGACAGTGGTTCAAGTTTTAGTCTTAATTATTTTCAAAAGAGATAAATTTTTGATTTCTCATGCAAATTTCCATTTCCAACGTACTAGTTATTTTTTTAAAGATTTATCTGTTTATTAAACGTAAATACACTGTAGCTGTCTTCAGACATTCCCGAAGAGGGGTCAGATTTCATTATGGATGGTTGTGAGCCATCATGTGGTTGCTAGGATTTGAACTCAGGACCTTGGGAAGAGCAGTCAGGGCTCTTAACTGCTGAGCCACCTCTCCAGCCCCAATGTTCTACTTTTTTCTCTATATATAGCATTGCTCTTAATCATGCTTCAACATTCTCTTCTCCATTTAATAAAAATAAGGAACAATTGATCTTCAAATACTATACATTTATTAAATATCTCAAACACAGAAGTTTTAAAATTGTATTTGAGCCAGGCAGTGATGGTGCATGCCTTTAATCCCAGTACTTAGGAGACATAGGCAGGCAGATTTCTGAGTTTGAGATCAGCCTGGTCTATAGAGTGAGTTCCAGGACAGCCAGGACTACAAAGAGAAACATTGTCTTGAAAAATATATATATATATTTGAACCTTTAATTCTCCCTACTCATTTAAATTTTCTTGAGTTATTATTTTTTATTACATTAATTGTTTTCTTGCTCATGTCTGAAACACCACTTTATGGAAATATCCTTAATAATTCAATAGTAAGCAAAACCCTTTAGAGTTCCCTTGAAATGAAAGATTATGCCAAATCTCTTTGTAAAGGAAGGTAATACTTGCCATCTATATACATTTTACTGAGGATGAATATGTAGAATATAAAGAGAACTAAGCTAAAATCCAAACTTAAGAAAAATAACAAGGAAAAATGGACTAAGAATTGAAAACAAAGCCAGGCAGTGGTAGTGCACACCTTTAATCCCAGCACTCGGGAGGCAGAGGCAGGTGGATTTCAAAGTTCGAGGCCAGCCTGGTCTACAGAGTGAATTCCAGGACAGACAAGACTATACATAGAAACCCTGTCTTGAAAAATTAAATAAACAAAACAAAAAAAAACAAAGTTGTCAAATGAAGAAATATAGACATCCAACAAGAAACCCAAAAGAATATTTGTAGTTACTAAAAATCTTCACTATATTTATTTCATTAATCTAATGAATGTTTAGGTATAAGGGTGCAGAACATAGATTTGATTTATAAGTATATGGCCCTCTTTAATCCTAAGTGTTTTTAGCACACATACAAGCAGAAGTATGTAATTATTTATTAACAATCAATAAAAGCAGTAAATAATTTATACATATATGTATGCAATGTGATAGATACACAAATACTTTATATGAAGAAGTGTACACATATCTCTCAATGTAATGAAGGACTTTTATCTATTTGTTGATAACATGAACAATATTATGCACTATGCATTAATAACGCATAGTTTGTGATTTGCATTCAACATCATATAAAAATATGTTTATTTGAATGTTTGTACAACCTTCAAAAATGCATGCTTCTTTTAATTTTTGGTTCATAAAAAGTTTTCAGTTCACTTGCTGTGATATAGTATTGTGGCATGTCTTTATTGGATTTTTCCCCTTAGAATTCTTTCTAAGAAGTTCAGTCTTATCATTTTGAAGCAGTTATTTTCAAATATGTGTTGTTTGAGTTACCTGAGATTGTAACAAAATTAAATATTTTGATAGTGAGTTCAATTGATATTAATGTCTGTGAACACTCATTTAAATTTATTTGAGCACCAAACTCATATTTGCAGTATGAATAAGGAGGCATATTTCATATCAGCATCCTTTTGAAAAGGTAGTTTACAACATAGTTTGTACTTAATAAGGTCATATACTCACTAGGTTTTAGTTGATGAGAAAATAATAAGTTTTGTCCAATGCAGTGATTTGATAGCATAGATATATAGAGTTTCTAATTTATTAATATGGAATATTTTGCTATATCTGAAGAAGATCTCAAATTAAGGACATGTACATTATGATTCAGCACTGTATTTACAGATATAATATGAGTTTTGATGATTTTGCCATCTCAAAAATTTTGTTTGCAGTCTATTAATTGAATAGTACCTGACATCAGCAGCATCACATAATCACAAGTGAAAAATTAAATGAAATGAAATACATTCAATTTTTAATAGAACTAAACTCAATACATATTATCAAATTTTCATTTGTAAAATAATTACATTTTTGAATCAATGAATTTAATGTCATGCATATTTTCAACAACCAAAAAAAAAAAAAAAAACAACAAAGTTTGATGTCAAATCTCCACATCATGGTCATTCCCTCTGAAACTAGATTTATTTTTGAAATAATATTTTGTAAAAGATATTTAAATCATACAAAAATAAGAAAATAGAGAATCATTAATTTAAACAGAAAATCTTAAAATATCTTACACTTACTATATTAGAAGAAAAGTGAAGTTTTGTCTTTGATTCTATCAATTTTGTATCCTCATGGGAAAGAAGTGTGTTTCTTAATAGGTAAAGTCTCAAAGCATTATTATATTGAAAGTAATGTAAAAAGCCTTCCTAAAAACTTAATTGTAATTGATTCAGAGAAAAACATGAAAATCTCATTTTTGTGGTCACTTACTAAAAACATTTGTTTAATGATGACAAAATTATTAAGTGATATATAGAAATGAAAATTTATTTTTAATTGTATCAAAATTTATTACATCTTTGGGAAATTTTATAAATTTGTTTTGCTTATATTCATAAATTCCCCCAACTAATCCCAAATTCAAACCCTCTCCTCTATCTACTCAACTTTGTATTCTCAATTTTTTTAGCCCAGCATCTTCAATTTGTGATATATACATACACATATACATACATATACACATACATATACACATACATACACATAAACATACACATATACATAGTGATTACATTTCTCTTTCTTGGATGTGTAGAATTCCATAGCCAACTTAACAAGTTCTATACTCCTAAAGAAACCTAACTGTATTCTATGAAATGCTATCAATCTTGACTAAAGATTGACTTAATGTTCACCTTCCCTCTCCACCCATGCTGAGATTTAGTCTTACAGTAAAACATCAAGACAAAGAAAATTTACAAAAGAGTTAGTTGTGGCTTATGTTTTCCAAAGGTTAGACTTCATAACAGCTAGACAGTGTATTTATCTGCAAACATAAAGATAGAGAAATATAAACCAGCAATCATGTTAGACTGTTAGAATCTCAAATATGTAATCTCCTGTTATGTATTTTCTCTAACAAGGCTACAATTCATAAAGTTACCCAAACACTCCTACCAATTGCTAACCAAGTATTTAAATGACTGAGACATTAATGGCCATTTATTATTCAAGCCACCACCATTTGGTGTGAGATTTCGCTGGGTATATGAATGCTATTACAAGTTCTGTGTGTTCATATTGTATGTGCAAAATTCCTTGTTGTGTCCTGAGAATACCTTCTTCCTTATATTCACCCACTACCTCTGGCTGGTACAGTATTTCTATCCCTAATCTGTAAAAATCTATGATCCTTAGAAAGATGATATTACTTAGGTGCCTAATCTCAGTCTGAGAAATCTAGTCTTCTTTTCTATGATCATTGGCCTTTTATAGGTCTGTATGTTAATCACTATCAACTACAAATAGAAGATTCTCTGGTAATGACTGAGCAATATATTAATCTGTGGGTATAAAAATCAGTCATTTATATCCATATTATGAGTATAAATTATATCTGTAGCTTAATATTATAGATATTTAGCAGAATAATAGTAGCAGATTCTCCACCACAGTATATGATCTGTGTCATCACAGATTCTTAGACTAACAGTGGATATGAATGTCATTCTTTGAAGTGAATCTTAAATCCAATCAGTATATGTTCGGTTATATGTTGTTCTGGCCTCTACTGAAGCAATGGGTATATTTTTAAAAGCCATCCATTATTGTAGTTTCCATGATTTACATCTGGGTAATATTAAGATTACTCTTATCCTCCCACAGAGAAAATTTGAGCCCAATTGGCAATGTGACTTATTTTATTTTATTGGATATTTTATTTATTTACATTTCAAATGTTATCCCCTTTCTCCCCTCTGGAAACCCCCTATCACACCCTCCCTCCCCCTGCTTGTATGAGGGTGCACACCCATCGACCCACTCCAGCCTACCAATATACCGAGGCACCAAGCCTTTCCAGAACCAAGGGCCTCTCCCCCCATTGATGTCCTACAAGGTCATCCTCTGTTCTTTGGTTGGTGATTTAGTTCCTGGGAGCTCCGGGGTAGTTGATTAATACTGTTATTTCTTTTTGTGGGTTGCAAAGTCCTTCAGTTCCTCCAGTTCTTTCTTATTTTCTTTTTCTTTTTTAAGATAGAGTTTCTCTGTGTAGCCTTGACTGTCCTGGAACTCACTCTGTGGACCAGACTGGCCTCAAACTCAGAAATCTGCCTGCCTCTGCCTCCCAAGTGCTGGGATTAAAGGCATGTGCCACCACTGCCCAGCTCCTCCAGTTCTTTCTTTAACTCCTCTATTGGGAACCCCGTGCTCAATCTAATGGTTGGCTGCAAGCATCCACATCTGTATTGGTCAGGATCTGGCAGAGTCTCTCAGGAGTCAACTATATCAGGCTCCTGTCAGCAAGTACTTCTTGGCATCTGCAATAATATCTGGGTTCAATGTGTGTATATGGGACAAATCCCCAGGTCGAGCAGTCTCTGCATGACCTTCCCTTATGTCTCTGTTCGACAGTTTGTCTCCCTATTTCCTCCTTTGAGTATTTTGTTCCTCCTCTAAGAAGAACTGAAGCATCCACACTTTGGTCTTCCTTCTGGACCTTCATGTGGTCTGTGTTTTTTATTTTGGGTATTCCATGCTTTTTTCCTAATATCTACTTATCAGTTAGTACATACCATGTATGTTCTTTTGTGACTGGGTCACCTCACTCAGCATGATATTTTCTTATTCCATCAAGTTGCCTATGTATTTTATGAATTCATTGTTTTTAGTAGTTGAATAGTACTCCATTATGTAAATATACCACATTTTCTGTATCCATTCCTCCCTTGAAGTACGTCTGGGTTCTTTCCAGCTTTTGGCTATAATAAATACGGCTGCTATGAATATAGTGTAGCATGTGTCCTTGTTATATGTTGCCGAAGCTCACTCCCATCTGGGCTCTTCCAATACCTAGCTTTATTTAAACCTTCCTGTTCCATTATTACTCTTTAAACGTTATTCCAAAACATTCTATCTTTTATCTCTTGAAATTCCCTCACATAACCACTTACTAATTTCCTGGCCTCTACTCCTTATTAGTTTTTAAAATTCAAATGGAACACACATAAAGTTTCAAAATCAAACATCCACAAAAGAGATAATTTTTCTTTCTGCAGTACTTTTTCTTTCTAGATCAGAATTTCCTCACTCAGTTTTACTGTTTACAGCTCCATCAATTTCCTATGAGTTCAACTATTTCATTCTTAATGTTTTGGTATACTTCAGCCAATAATATTCTATAATTTATAGAACATTGTAAGACTCCACCTCAGAAAGGAAAAAGCTTTGTGTTAGGTTGATTACATTTCTTTCTTAGGTATTAGGATGTACTCAATTTTTTAAAAATCCTAATATCAGAATATGATGCTATAAGGTGATTTCTCTAAAATCTCTTGATAAATGAAAGATTTTATGAAATAAAATATGTGAAATATACCATGCAATTGACATTATAAATTATTCAAAATTCTAAACTGTAAAAAAATCTTATTTAATAAAAATATATGAAAAATACTTTAATATTTGAATGAATCAAAATTTATTATTTATTTTAATCATTTGATGAACATCTAGACCTTTTATTTCCTGGATATTATGAATAGAGCATCAATGAACATGAATTAAAAGTTATTTGTGTAGAATGATACAGAGTTCTAAAGGTATATGTCCAAGAGTATACAGGTGGATTAAATGTTAGATTTATTTCTAGCTTTGAAAGCAAGCATCATTCTGATTTCCATAGTAGCTAGTTAATGTTGCTTTTCCAACAGCAGTAGACAAATGTTGCTATTTCTACACATTAACAACATCATTTATCATCATAAAACAATAAGTATCTGCAATAAGGGAAACCCATTGATCAATGGAATAGAACTCAGGACCACATTTTAGCTCATCTTCCTAAAGATACCTAATTTTGACTAAGAAGATGACAATATACATTACCTACATCTTCAACAAGTTTTACTGGTAATTCTGGATGCATACAAGTAGAAAATAAACTTTGTTCCTTATATGTTACTATACACAAAATTCAATTCAAAATTACCAATTAATCTGATTGTCTGAACATGGTAGAGGAAAAAGAAGATATGTTTGAAGCCAAAAGTTCAGTAAATAACTTTTTTAAAAGGACCCCTAACAATATGACCAACAATTAACAAATGGCACCTTGCTATGGTCAGATCAGCTTTGAGCACAATGTGGATTTGAATAATAGGGGAATAATTGACATAAACACAAGATTCTGTGCTCACTTCATGAATGAACAATATTTAATTTTCTATAGATTTCTCTACAGCCTTTGACTATTTACTAAAGATAGCTATTTCAACTAAATTTGAGCAAAGAGTCTCTCGGCTCCCTTATCTGAGTTCTTCCTTATTCTCTTCCTCCAACCTTGTGGTCTTCTTTACCATGGATCAGTCTTCTTGGGACTTATCTCATGCCTTAATTTTTCCACGGTATCTGTAGCTTTATATACTCAGAACTACATTTAGGTTTAAGTTTCTGTCCAAGAAAGAAACTGCAGGCCATATAGAGTACAAAAATCCTGAATGAATCTAAAAAACCTTTGGTACAGAAAACAAGATCATTGTTTGAACCAATGAGCAGCCTACAGAATAAGAAAAATAATTATCAACTAAAACCATAAGGTTATTATTTCAAATACGCAAAGAGCTCAAAAAAAACTAAACAACAAGTAAACAATTTAACTTACCAAATGTGTCCTGGTATTGAATGTAGAGCTCTGAAACATTGAAATATAAATGAATGAGAAACATTTTTAAATCTTCAATTTCTCTTGTTTTCAAAGAAATGAAATTTAAGACTATTCTGAGAGTTCTACTTACCTCAATACAAAAGACTAAGATAAAACACTAGATGATGAGATATCAAAGTATTCTAATGCCAAATGCACTGATTTTAAATACTCTAAATGTAGAATAGTGATTAGTAATTATTCAAGTAAGTAGCATTTTAATTTTATAATGCATTTAATCTGATATAATTGATAAAATTAATATGAAAACAGAATTACTAGAACTTTGTACATATGATAAAATTCTTCATATTAATAATATATATTCAAAGGTTAGTAAATACTTATAGATTATAGACGTATAGATGATAAAGAGAAAGAAACATATATAAATAAATGTGTATATACATAGAAATATAAATATCAATTTCAAATTGTATCTAAGATTAATGCTTTCTGATTATATATATCCATGTATAGGTTCAAAGGCAGAAAGAATTCAAAAGAATGAATACTGGAGATGAGTATGATTATGCTTATTTCTAATCCCAGAACTTGAGATAATGATGTAGAAGATCAACAGTTTGAGGTCAGCCTATAGTAGATAGTATATTCTAGGTTAACCTATATGATAGAGCCAGACCCTATCTTAGTAAATTTATAAATAAAATAAAATAAATATAATATGATTTTTGTCCAAATTAAATTGTTTGAACCCAGATATTAATATGTTTGAATATATGACAATGGCAAATCACTCATTTTCTGAGTTTTCTTTAATTTGTTTTATTAATTATTTTGTTTATTTACATTCCAAATGTTATCCCCCTTCCTTATTTCCACTCTGCAAACCCCTATCCCACTCTCCTCCACACTACTTTTATGAGGGTGCTCCCCAACCCATCCACCCACTCCTGCCTGACCGCCCTAGCATTCTCCTATGCTGGGGCATCAAACCTTCACAGAACCAAGGGTCTCCCTCCTATTGATGACAGATAAGGCAACCTTCTGCTATATATGCAGCTTGAGCCATGTGTCCCTCCATGTGTATTCTTTGGTTGGTAGTTTAGTCCATGGGTGCTGTGGGGACTTTGGTTAGTTGATATTTTTGTTCTACCTATGGAGTTGCATACCCCTTGAGCTCCCACAGTCCTTCCCCTAATTCCATCATTGGGTTCCCCATGCTCAGTCTGATGGTTGGCTGCGAGCCTCTGTATCTGAATTTGTCAGGCTCTGGTAGAGCCTCTTTACCAACCCTACATCTGACAGAGGGCTAATATCCAATATATACAAAGAACTCAAGAAGTTAAACTCCACAGAGGCAAGTAACCCTATTAAAAATGGGGTACAGAGCTAAACAAAGTGTTCTCACCTGAAGAATATCTAATGGCTGAGAAGCACCTAAAGAGATGTTCATCATCCTTAGTCGTTAGGGAAATGCAAATCAAAACAACCCTGAGATTCCATCTCACACCAGTCAGAATGGCTAAGATCAAAAACACAGGGGACAACAGTTGTTGGTGAGGATGTGGAGAAAGAGGAACACTCCTCCACTGCTGGTGGACTTGCAAGCTGGTACAACCACCCTGGAAAGCAGTCTGGCGGTTCCTCAGAAAACTGAGCATGACACTCCCGGAGGATCCTGTTATACCACTCCTGGGCATATACCCAGAGGCTTTACCTGCATGCAATAAGGACACATGCTCCACTATGTTCATAGCAGCCTTATTTATAATAGCCAGAAGCTGGAAAGAACCCAGATGTCCCTCAACGGAGGAATGGATTCAGAACATGTGGTATATTTACACAATGGATTACTACTCTGCAATAAAAACAATGAATTCACGAAATTCCTAGGCAAATGGTCAGAACTTGAAAATATCATCCTTAGTGAAGTAACGCAATTACAAAAGAACACACATGATATGCAGTCACTGAGAAGGGGATATTAAACCAGAATCTCGGAATACCCTAGACACAATTCGCATAACAATAGATTTCTAAGAAGATGGAAGGAGAGACCCCTGGTCCTGGAAAGACTGGATGTAGGGGAATGCCAAGACAGAGAAGCGAGAGGGGGTTTTATGGGGAACAGAGGGAGGGAAGGGGGCTTATGGGACATTCGGGCAGGGAGGAAACGGGAAAGGGGAAATGATTTTGAATGTAAATATAAAAAACCTTAGAAAATAATAATAATAAAAAAAAGAGACATCTATATCAGGATCCTCTCAGCAAGCACTTCTTGGCATCAGCAATAGTGACTCAGTATGGTGGCTGCACATCGGATGGATGCCCAGGTTGGGCAGTTTCTGGATGGCCTTTCCTTCAGTCTTTGCTCCAAAATTTGATCCTGTATTTCCTTTAGACAGGAGCAATTCTGGGTTAAAATTTTTGAGAAGGGTGGGTAGTCACATCCCTCAACCAGGGGTTTTTGCCTAACCTTTCCATATGGCCTCTACAGTTTCTCTCTTCCCTTTGTTGGTATTTCAGCTAATGTCATCCATTTTGTGTTCAAAACTTACTGAAAGAGAATGAAAAACATTTTGATTGTCTGTGAAATAATAGATGTCCATCCCTTGATGCTATAAACAGTGAAATAATATCACTTTTAATAATGTAATATAGTGTTGTATTGAATTTATCCAAAAGCAAGTCAAACATAAACATTGTATATTGTATAAACACTATTCTATAATATGATATAGAATATAACATTTGGAATATTTATGTGTTTTTTCTTTACTTCTCTATGATTGCTTTTATTTGTGTCTTACAAGTTCATTGACATGTTTAGTAAATAGTCTATATGGAGCCATAATTAAGTTGTAACTTTATGGATATGTCAATTTTTAAAACAGTTCTTGAGGTACACAAGATTCCTGTCCTAAACATAACTTATAATGCAACCGGTAATGCTCTAACTTTGTAGTATTAAATATTAATTTGGAATTATGCATTAATAATGTAAGTCAATTGACTTTTTAAAAGGAAGCCTGATGTTGTCTGTTAAAGTACCTCATATTGTTGATACACTGACAAAGACTTCATTAAGGACATATATTACAAAAAAATTGTGAAAATAAATGCCATGAGTCTCTATACTGAATTTGATACTAATTGATCACACTTTGTGAAAAGATAATATGAATATTTTCCATGTTAAATATTCAAAGTATAATGTTTCTGAAGCTCACGGAATACATTAGGAGAGTGGAGGCCATATTTGGAGCAAACTAATGGCAGATTGTGAAAACTTTGTCTTTCATAATTATTAGTAAAACTTAAAATTCAAATAAGTTGAATTTAACCCAGTTGTTTATTGTTTTATGATACCATTCTAGAGGAGATGTGAACAAGCTTCTAGCAAAGAAGAGATGAAAGTAAAGATACCACCAAATTCCAACTCATTGAACCAAGGGGTTATATTGGGATTATGTACAAGAGTTTAGATCAGGTTTTATTTATAGGACCTGAAAAGATACCACCAAAATCTATAAGTTGGACTCTTTCATTTATAGGCACTTGTTGGTTTATGGGTTTTCCTAGTTACTCAGCGGTCTTGCTTGTTTTTGTTTTTTTGTTTGTTTGTTTGTCTGTTCAGATGCTTTTTGTGTCATTTTGGCAGTTAGGCTTGTCTGATTATTGCTTACTGAATATATTCACTTTGGGATGGAGACATGTAGTGAATCTGTACATCTGTAGAACTTTCAGAAGCTTTCTTTTACTTCTGGAGCTTAAGGAGCTTTGTTTCAAGATGGAATGATTCACTTTTCTTTTGAATATCCTAAATGAATGAAATTCCTTCAAGGATAGAATATTTCACATCTTTTTGAATATCTTGTGTCTTGCTTAGCTTCCCTTCAATGTGAGGATTTTCTTGGACAAACTTTCTACACAATATGTACTCAAATGAATTAAAAACTATTTTTTTAACTTTTTATGGTACTACAAAGAGCAATATTGTTAACTTGTCTTAGTTATGCCATGAATTATTTTTAGATAATTGCTTTTACTGAGATGATTTATTTTCTATGCCTTTTGTAAGTCATAAATTATAGTTTGTTATTTGAAATTGTGTATAGAAATTTTACATTCTAATACATAGACTGAAAAACTTTTTTCCTGTACAAAGGTTCTTACAAGCATTTGTCTTACAAACTTAGATTTTAAAGTTAATAATATTGAATTAATTTTTACAAATTTATTTTTATTTTGTGAGTGACTGTTTTGCTTGCATGTATATAAGAACACTGCGTACTCCTGTAGATCAAAGGAATGTTTTCAATGTACTGGAAGTGGAGTTAAGTACACTTGTCAGCCACCATGTGTTTTCTGGGAATGAAATCTGGATCCTGTGAAACAACAAAAATGCTCTTATGCACTGGGCCATTTCTGCATCCCCTAGTTTTTAAATTTGTTTTGAAATCTGTATGTTTTATATTATCTAAATTCTTAATTTAGATTATATGAAAATCATAAATTTTATTTTTTTCTTCCTGATGTATTCATCCAAAGTGCATGCATTTTCTGAACAAATTAGAGTCTGGTAATTATACATATCCTTGACTGAATTGGCTTATTTTTATCATTTTTATAAATAAACACATATGCTGTAAAATCTTAGATGTCATTATCATTTTTATAAATATTTGTTTTAGTGAAATGATACATTTTCTTTATTTTAGATATTAGTCAATTAACTGTAACAAACCACAAATATTTAACAGATATACAGTAAAACAATGAGAAAATTGATGGGTATTAAATTTAAAATTGAATAACAAACTACTAAGTTCATATAGGGTGATAACATTCAATCTAGTGAGGAAGATAAATTTCTACTAGGACATTTTTTTTGATAGAGTTTATTTCAACCATTAGAATCCTTATTTAACCCAATCACAAAAGAATACACATGGTATGCAGTCACTGATAAGTGGATATTAGCCCAGAAGCTGGTAATACACAAAACACAATTCACATATCAATTGACTCCCAAGAAGAAGGAAGGAGAGGCCCCTGGTCCTGGAAAGACTTGTTGCAGCATTGTAGGGGAATACCAGGACAGAGAAGTGGGAGGGGGTTGAATGAGGAACAGGGGGAGGGAAGAGGGCTTATGGGACTTTTGGGGAAGGGGGAACCGAACGGGGAAAGGGCAAATTATTTGGAATGTAAATAAAGAATATAGAAAATAAAATAAACAAAACAAAAAGAGAATTGTTATTTAGAATTCTAGTACTTTTAATCACTACTAATATTGAATATCCTGATTACAATTAAGATTACAGGATAAAGACTGAATCATTTGTTATGCTTTAACCAACTCCCATCATGATTGTTTAATATTTAACTTAATTGTATAATTTTGCTTTTATTTTTGGAGACAGAAGACCATATAGAACTTTAAGTTAGTTCAAGTAAAACTGAAGTACATTTGTTTAGGACACTTTTTCTTTCTTTCGGTAAGATAGGACCTTATAAGATAAAGGGACATTAGTATGGTTCACTTTATGATACAGAGAAGGGATTCAAACAGACTAAGAAAGGAATGCTGCTAAGGGATAGGAACCGCGTGGTTTCACAAAGTTTTGTCTGCAAGCAATGGGTAATAGAGGACAGGATAGGACTGGTATATGTTTAAATGAATGTACCAGTTATTCATGACCATATTTCTTGTATAAATCTCTGGTAAGCTCTTAGAAATTTTACGCTGCAGATATAAATTCATTTCTTCATAAATATCACATTCTGGGTAGAAGTAACGTTAACATTTTAGGTATGAAGAAGCCAAGAAAGTTAGAGATTAATACTTAGGGATTCAAAGAAATGTAGAAATGAATTTACAGTTTATGAAAGATTTATATATTCTTCCTAGTTATGGAAAAAGCAGATCTCAGGCAATATGTTATCTCTAAGTGACGTTCTTTCCTTTTATAAGTACCCAAAATATAATATTTATATTTTAAGCATCAAAGAGCCATTACCTTGAATCTCTGTCTTTTAATCATGAAGTGTAGATGATTTCTTTGGCAAAAAGCATTTGGCTTATTCAAGAAACCTTTTAACATGTCTTGTGCACTTAGTTAATCTGTCAGGCTGATAAAATAGGTCTTTCTCTGACCATCTTCTTCCTGCGCATATAAGCTTTTATTTAATTCATTTTGAAATAGCTAGGTTCTACTTTTCATTTCCTCTTCATATTTGTGGAGCTGTCTTTTATGCTTTGTTCTTTGCTGACATGAAATATTTATCTATATCTTGTCCAAGAAGATCAGTTCCCTGCAGCATATATCCAACATATCTCAGCACATAGAAAATGTCTCTTTTTATTTATTTCTAAAATCTATAGCGACTTTCATATTTGTTAGAGTTATCTACTGATATTTAAAATGAAAAGTTAAAGAACTCTGTGGACATCAATTACACATAGAAACTGCTATTAATAATAAATTTTAAATTAATTTATATCAAACTAAAATTGCACACACAACTGGTATATATGAAGCAAATGAAGATTTGAATATTTTTAATTCTCATTACATTGGTAATAAAAAAGTTCTTATATTGCTTTGGGGAAAACACTATATTATCTTAAATTGATTAAAAATGACACTGGTCTAAAACAGATCATATTTTAGAGGTGGCCTATCATTTTATTATTATTCAAATGCATTTTTTAAACTGATAGTTTAACACAGTAAAAACTTTCAATAAGTCAATCTTAACGCATTTCTTATTCTGTAGAAAAGCTTAAAATAAATTAATAGAACATTGCTTTGAAGAAACTTTTTGCCATTTATATTAGTGAAAGTTATTTCAATTAAAATACTTGAAAAATTTACAGGCTATTTCTAAATATGGTTTCTCCCAACCAGGTCACTCCCTCCCTCTGTCTCCCCTCATTATTTTCTTCCCCCTTCTAAATGAAATTGAAACATCCTCACTTGGGCCTATTTACCTGTTATGCTTTTGGCCTGTGGGTTGTATCCTAGGGATTACGTACATTTTGGCTAATTAATATCCACTAATCAGTGAGTATATAACATTTATGCCCTTTTGGGTTACCTCATTCAGGATGACATTTTTTAGTTCCATCCATTTGCCAGCAAACTTCATGATGTCCTCATTTTTAATAGCTAAATAGTATTCCATTGTGTAAATGAACCACATTTTGTGTATCCATTCTTCCAGCTGCTGGCTATTAAAATTAAGTCTGCTACGAACATGGTAGAGCATGTGTGCTTATGGTATGCTAGGGCATCTTTGGGGGAAAAGCCCAAGAGTGGTATAGCAGGGTCTTAAGATAGAACTATTTCCAATATCCTGAGCAACCTCCAGATTCATTTCTAGCAATCAAGGAGTGTTCTTTCTCTACATCCTTGCTATCATGTACTATCCCTGGAGGATTTTTTTTATTATTTTCTAAATTCTTTATTTACATTCCAAATGACTTCCCCTTTCCGGGTTCCCCCTCCCTGAAAGTCCCATAAGCCCTTTTCCCTCCACCTGTTCCCCATTTGCCTAAGAATTTCATGAATTCATTCATTGTTTTTAATTGCTGAGTAATATTCCATTGTGTAAATATACATGGAAAATATCTTTGATAAAATTGAAGAAATATATAAAAAAACATGATAAGATTGACTATTTCATGGAAAAATTTTACAGAAAAAATGGTAGGCCTGAGAATATTCCTAAGTTGGTTGAAAGTAGAATTATAAACATTTTCTGATAAAATTGAAAATCAAAAAGGAAAATATTTCTGATAAAACTCAAGGAATATATAGAAAAACACATTAAAGCTGACTATTTCATGAAAAATTATACAGATAAAATGGTGGCCATTAAACTATTCCTAAAATCATTGAAAGTAGAATTAATAACATTTTCTGATAAAACTGAAGATTTACATGGAAAACTTCTCTGATAAAATTGAAGAAATTTATACCTATAAATTGGTAGGAAGAAAAAAATATTCATAAGTTGATTGAAAGCAGAATTATAAACATTTTCTGATAAAATTGAAGATTTACATGGAAAATATCTCTGATGAAATTGAAGAAATATATAAAAAACACATTAAGATTGAGTATTTCATGGAAAAATTATACAGATAAAATGGTAGGCATAAAAATACTCCTAAGTTTTTTGAAAGTGGAATTATAAACATTCTCTGATAAAATTGAAGATCTACAAGGAAAATATTTCTGATAAAATTCAAGAAATATATAGAAAAACATGTTAAAACTGACTATTTCATGGAAAATTATACAGATAAAATAGAAGGTATAAAAATGTTCCTAAGTTGATTGAAAGTAAAATTATAGACATTGTCTGATAAAATTGAAGATTTACATGGAAAGTATTTCTGGTAAAATTGAAGAAAAATAGAAAAATGTTAAAATTGAAGATTATCATGGACAATTATACTGATAAAATGATAGGCATAAAAATATTCCTAAATTGATTGAAAGTGGTATTATAAACATGTTCTGACAAAACTGAAGATTTACATGGATAATATTTCTGATAAAATTGAAGAAATATATAGAAAAATGTTAAAATTGAAGATTATCATGGAAAATACTACAGTTAAAATGGTCGACATAAAAAACATTAGTAAATTGAAAGAGGAATCACAAATATTTTCTGATAAAATGAAGATTTACAGGAAAAGTATTTCTGTTAGACTATGATTTTTGTTGGGGAATTGAGTCCATTGATGTTATAAAATATTAAGGAATAGTGATTGTTGCTTCCTGTTATTTTTGATGTTATTTTTATATTTGTGTGGTTAATTTCTTCTGGGTTTGTTGTAAAAAGAATACTTTCTTGCTTTTTCTAGGGTGTAGTTTCCCTCCTTGTGTTGGCGTTTTCCAACTATTATCCTTTGTAGGACTGGATTTGTGGAAAGATATTGTGTAAATTTGGTTTTATCATGAAATATCTTGTTTTCGCCATCTATGGTAATTGAGAGTTTTGCTGGATATAGTAGTTTGGGCTGGCATTTGTGTTCTCTTTGGGTCTGTATGAGATTTGCCCAAGTTCTTCTAGTTTTCATTGTCTCAGGTGAGAAATCTGGTGTAATTCTTATTGCCTGCCTTTATAGGTTACTTGACCTTTTTCCCTTATTGCTTTTAATATTTTTTCTTTGTTTAGTGCATTTGGTGTTTTGATTATTATGTACCGGGAGGACTTTCTGGTCTGGTCCAGTCTGTTTGGGGTTCTTTAGGCTTCTTGTATGTTCATGGACATCTCTTTCTTTAGGTTAGGGAAGTTTTCTTCTATAATTTTGTTGAAGATATTTACTGGCCCTTGAAGTTGGAAATCTTCACTCTCTTCTATACCTATAATCCTTAGGTTTGGTCTTCTCATTGTGTCCTAGATTTCCTGGATGTTATGCTCAGGAGCCTTTTGCATTTTCAATTTTCTTTAACTGTTGAGTCAATGTTTTCTATGGTATCTTCAGCCCCTGAGATTCTTTCTTTCTTTTTTTTTTTTATTTTATTTTTTTAATTTACATTCCAAATCACTTCCCCTTTCCCGTTTCCTCCCTCCCCGAAAGTCCCATAAGCCCCCTTCCCTCCCTCTTTTCTCCGTTCAACCCCCTCTCATTACTCTGTCCTGGCGTTCCCCTACATCCAGTCTTTCCAGGACCAGGGGTCTCTCCTTCCATCTTTTTAGAAATCTATTGATATGCTGATTGTGTCTAGGGTATTCTGAGATTCTGGGTCAATATCCCCTTATCAGTGACTTCATACCATGTGTGATCTTTTGTGATTGGGTTACCTCACTAAGGATGATATTTTCAAGTTCTGACCATTTGCCTAGGAATTCCGTGAATTCATTGTTTTTAATTGCAGAGTAGTATTCCATTGTGTAAATATACCACATCTTCTGAATCCATTCCTCCGTTGAGGGACATCTGGGTTCTTTCCAGCTTCTGGCTATTATAAATAAGGCTGCTATGAATATAGTGGAGCATGTGTCCTTATTGCATGCAGGTAAAGTCTCTGGGTATATGCCCAGGAGTGGTATAGCCGGATCCTCCGGAAGTGTCATGCCCAGTTTTCTGAGGAGCCGCCAGACTGCTTTCCAGAGTGGTTGTACCAGCCTGCAATTCCACCAGCAGTGGAGGAGTGTTCCTCTTTCTCCACATCCTCGCCAACAACTGCTGTCTCCTGTGTTTTTGATCTTAGCGATCCTGACTGGTGTGAGATGGAATATCAGGGTTGTTTTGATTTGCATTTCCCTAATGACTAAGGATGATGAACATCTCTTTAGGTGCTTCTCAGCCATTAGATATTCTTCAGGTGAGAACTCTTTGTGTAGCTCTGTACCCCATTTTTTAATAGGGTTACTTGCCTCTCTGGAGTTTAACTTCTTGAGTTCTTTGTATATCTTGGATATTAGCCCTCTGTCGGATGTAAGGTTGGTAAAGATCATTTCCCAGTTAGTTGGTTGCCGCTTTGTCTTTTTGACGGTGTCTTTTGCCTTGCAAAAACTTTGTAATTTAATGAGGTCCTATACTCAAAGGATAAGCAGGCTGAGAAAGAAGTAAGAGAAATAATACCCTTTACGATAGCCACAAACCATATTAAGTATCTTGGCGTGACTCTAACCAAACAAGTGAAAGATCTGTATGACAAGAACTTCAAGTCTCTGAAGAAAGAAATTGAAGAAGACCTCAGAAGATGGAAATATCTGCCATGCTCATGGATTGGCAGGATTAATATAGTAAAAATGAGCATCTTACCAAAAGTAATACACAGATTCAATGCAATCCCCATCAAAATCCCAACTCAATTCTTCATAGAGTTAGAAAGAGCAATTCAAAAATTCATCTGGAATAACAGAAAACCCAGAATAGCTAAAACTATTCTCAAGAGCAAAAGAACCTCTGGGGGAATCAGTATCCCGGACCTCAAGCTGTACTACAGAGCAATAGTGTTAAAAACTGCATGGTATTGGTACAGTAACAGACATGTAGATCAATGGAACAGAATTGAAGACCCAGAAATGAATCCACACTCCTATGGTCACTTGATCTTTGACAAAGGAGCTAAAACCATCCAGTGGAAAAAAGATAGCCTTTTCAACAAATGGTGCTGGCTCAGCTGGAGGTCAACATGCAGAAGAATGCAAATTGACCCATCCTTATCTCCTTGCACTAAGCTCAATTCTAAGTGGATCAAAGATCTCCACATAAAACCAGACACACTGAAACTAATAGAAGGGAAACTAGGGAAGAACCTTGAACATATGGGCACAGGGGAGAATTTCCTGAACAGAACTCCAATAGCTTATACTCTAAGATCAAGAATAGACAAATGAGATTCTTTCTTCTATCTCTTGTATTCTGTTGTTGACGCTTGCTTGCATCTATGACTCCTGAATTCTTTCCAAGATTTTCTATCTCCAGAGATGTCTCACTTTGTGATTTCTTTATTGTTTCTACTTCCAATTTTAGATCCTGGGTGGTTTTGTTCAGTTCCTTCAATGGTTTGTTTGTGTTCTCCTGTAATTCTTTAAGGGATTTTCATGTTTTCTCTTTAAGGGACACTACCTGTTCACCCATGCTCTCTTGTATTTCTTTCAGGGATTTTTGTGTTTCCTCTTTAAGGGCTTTTACCATTTGACCCATGTTCTCCTGTATTTCCTTAAGGGAGTTATTTATGTCCTTGATGTCCTCTAACAGCATCTTGAGATGAGATTTTAAATCCAACTCTTGCTTTTCCGGTATGTTGGAGTATCCAGGACTTGCTGTGGTGGGAGAACTGGGCTCTGATGTTGCCAAGTAGCCTTGGTTTATGTTGGTAGGGTTCTTGTGATTGCCTTTTGACATCTGGTTATCTCTGGTGTTAGTTAGTTTTGTTATATCTGTCTGAAGCTTGCCCCTTCTGTGGGCCTGTAAACCTGTGTTTGTACTCCTGGGAGACCACCTCTCTTCTGGCAGGGTCTGTGCACAAAAGGCTGTGGAGCTGTCTGGTTCCCTGAATCAAATAGAGTTCAGAAGGGAAGACTTCTGTCCCAACAGCTCGACTGATCATATGCCCTGTGTCCTCCTAGCTGTACCCTTCCAGAGAGAAGATGGAGATCTAACCTCCACACTCAGAGGTGAAATCGCTGCTGGGAAATCATTCTCTCCTGGTGGGCTAAGCACAGAAGTCTTTGGAGCTGCCTGTTTCCCCACTGCAAATGGCGGCCAAGAGGGCTATCCTTTGAGTTTTTAATCTCAGTCATTCTGATTGGTGTCAAGTAGAATCTCAGGGTCCTTTGGATTTGCCTTTCTTTCATGACTAAGGACTTTCAACATATCTCTAAGTGCTTCTTGGCAACTTGAGATTCTTCTGCTATGAATTCCTGCTTTACTTTGTACCACATATTTTAATTAATTTATTTGCTTTATTTTGGAGGTTAACTTCTTGAGTTCTTTATATATTTTGGAAATTAACCCTTTGTTGAATGTAGTAGGGTTATTGAAGATATTTTCCCAATCTGTAGGGTGTTGATTTTTCCTATTGACTATGTCCTTTGTCTTACAAAACCTTTTCAGTTTCATGAGGTCCCATTTATTTATATTTGATCTTAGAGCCTGAGCCATTGGTGTTCTGTTCCAGAAATTTTCCCCTGTTCCAATGAGTTTGAGGATCTTTCCCACTTTTTCTTCTATTACATTCAGCATATCTGGTTTTATGCTGAGCTTCTTGATCCATTTGGATTTCAGCTTTGTGCAGGGTGATAAATATGGATCTATTTTCATAAAATGTCAGGGTATAAAATTAATGCAAACAAATAAACAGCATAACTTTACACAAATGATAAATAGGCTGAGAAAGAGATTAGGGAAACAACACCGTTTAC
The DNA here is from genome assembly GCA_036184795.1 of Tokudaia tokunoshimensis. Taxonomy (NCBI): domain Eukaryota; kingdom Metazoa; phylum Chordata; class Mammalia; order Rodentia; family Muridae; genus Tokudaia; species Tokudaia tokunoshimensis. The sequence goes on from BTHU01000023.1 coordinate 77,963,462, forward strand.
AATAGCCACAAATAGTGTAAAATATTTTGGTATAATTTTTACCAAGGAAATAAATGATGTGTAGGACAAAAACTTCAAATTCCTGAAAAAATAAATTGAAGAAGACCTCAGAAAACTAAAAGATCTCACAAGCTCATGAATTGGTAGGATTAACAGAGTATAAATGGTCATCTTACCAAAAGCCATATACAGATTCATTGTAATCCCCCCAAAAATTTCAACTCAGTTCTTCACAGACATGTAAAGAGTAATTCTCATCTTCATGTGGAAAAATAACAAAAACAAAAACAAAAAAAAAACAAAAAAACAAAAACACAGGATAGCCAAAATAATTCTCAAGAATAAAAGAAATTCTGAGAAAATCATCATCTCTAACCTTAAGCTGTAATAAAAAGTAATAGTGATAACAAGTGCATGGTACTGGTACAGCGACAGACAGGCAGATCAATGGTATACAAATGAAGACCCAGAAATAAACTCATATACCTATGAACATTTGATCTTTGACAAAGAAGCCAAAAACGTAGAGTGGAAAAAAGATAGCATCTTCAATAAATGGTTCTGCTTTAACTGATGTTCCATACGGTAGAGGAGAATTTGATAGCATTTGAGTATGGACAACCACAATTTTGTTAACACAGATAATGGTTATTTATTTATTAAAGCAAATTTAAGGTTTTTGGTAATTTCATAATCAAAGGAATACACTGACTTTATTTTTTGCACTCAACAAATTATGGCTTCCTTAATATGTATCCTTCTAACACTTATGGCAGAAGAGGATACTTTAGAATTTATAGTTTATTCAATAATTAAACTCATGTTTTCAACCTTTACTTAGCATAGATTAGATGCTCATTATATGAATGATATTCTTACAGTATTTGTGTTTGTAGTCTTAACCTTTCACAAAATTTGAACAGAATATTTGACTTGAGTCCCATTGTTTCATATTTTGAAGTTCATACACTCAAGATTACAATAACTATACAAGTTATTAGTCATGAAATGAATAAAGAAGATACAGTGGTGATTTGTGCTATACCACAGGAAGAAGAAAGTGATTTGGGAAATTTTTACAATGTTTTAAAATTAATATCTAAGAAATGTTGACATTAGTTTATTAATTTAGAATTCTAGCCTTCAGGTCTATATTTTTTTCAGTTTTCTTCTGTTGCATTCCATGACTTTATGCATTAAACTTTGAGAGGCTTAGTATAAGAAAATCAATACACAATTTGTTATTAATAGTTATCTCAAAATATTGAGGCTATACATTAGGTTTAACCTCACTTGTATACTTTTATTTTCTTCAGTTTTTCTATTTACTAGAATTTATTATAGAAATTTCAATGTAATTTACTTTAGGATAGCATATATTATTCTTGACCATGATGTCAATATTTTTGAATGAACATTAATTAAAAAGTAATTAATTTATTCATCTATTTATCTAGAATATGATTACTATAACATACATAAATTTCCTCTTTGACTTGTGGGAAATAATATGCATGTTTGGTGGTGAATTTATAAGAAATTATTCTAAAAATAATAATAAGAATAACTTCACTGAAATATTTTGTTAGTCTAGTGTCTTCTGATTTGGCAGTCATCCTAATTTTTATCACTAGCATTTGGAGACAAGAATACTCTGGGTAAAACGTACTGTTTTCTTGCATTCTGAGTTTTCAGTAGGAGTGTATATAAATGCTAGTCGCATTTCATTGGTGTACTACATTTTCTTCTCACAGTCAATGAAGGTAGACAAAAAGCTATTTCTTGTATAACACAGAGCTTCTCATAGATAGGTAATTAGCTAAAGGTACATAGGCATCTGAATGCACAATCACTACTTGCTGAAAGTGGAACATATTACATAGGCTTGGTTAAATCGAATTCTCAAAAATTATAGAAGACAAACTTAAGTAAAGTCAATCTTGTTTAAGTTAACACACTCTGTGAAATGTGGTTGAGAATACAATGGAATTTAACATAATTTACTATGTCACTTATATAGGATAGTTGGAAGAAGAGTAAATATATATTGTTTAACTTTATGCAAATCTCTTTTTAGCTTTCATTCCTGGACTAAAGAAAGGTACAGTAGAAACAAACACAAAGCTTCAGTAAAATGCATGTTTCATTTCAAAGTAAATTGTTCATGTTTGTTTTGGAAGCTTTTATTTTTATTTTATTTTTTTCACCTTATATAAAGCATTACAAATTTTAACTGCTTGCTTCAGATTTTAAAAAATCTAAGAGATATTCCTTAAATTGGTTATCCTCACCACTTGAATGATTTTTTTTTTTACAATTTCTTTGCACCAATTTTTAGGTAGCAAAATTAACATAATCATATAGTCATTTTTTGACTTAAAGTAGCTGCTTTCAAATTAAATATTGATTTGATTATATTATTCTTCTTATCAGGGGAATATTTTCAATATCTGTCTAAGAGAATACAAAAGATCAAATATTATCTTCTTTTCTTTTCTAATTTGACCTCTAAATTTTCATACTCTATAAATGCTAAAGAAAATAGTCTCAATTCTCTCTTGTAATGGTATATAAGGTATACTTTTTACCAATATTTGTCGTAGTGATTATTTGTGAGTCTCTACTAAGATAAGGCTGAGAAACAACCAATATTTTTAAACATGAAATTTAAGCAATCAGTTAAAATGTATTTAATTTTATGTTTTGTTCATAAAATTTTAAGATGCTATTGAATATTCTGAATGCCTCTTTTATATTTATGCTTATTTTAGCTGCACAATTCAAAATGGCCTTTCTATTGTTCTATTATCCAAAAATTATGATTTTTCCTTTGTTAGTTACAAGAATACGATCAACAATCAATTTTTACTTCAAGCAATCTAAAATAATTACTAAAGTATAGCTTTTTCTGAAGTCAGTAATAAATCCAATGTTACACATAGACCTCTTTCCTCTTCAAGTTTGATATGAGAATTTGAAATATGATTATTTTTCTATTTTGAATATTTTCAGATCTTGGAACTTCTTGTGTTTTGTTTAAATACTTCTTTGTCATTTTATATGATCAATCTTTTATTCTAATAAATTTCAGCAATCCTCAAAAGTTTGAAAATTTAGTGATATCTTACTCCTAATGTCCTTCAGTGTCTTATATATTGAACATTTATAAGCATAATAAAGTTAATATTAAAATATTGCTTATGCTTTTATAACTCTCCCCTTCTTGTGGTTTTGTAGCTATTTCCCTGCAAATTCACAAGTTGTAGATATGGAATTGACATCAGTGTTTGTGTTTATGATTCATGTTAAATACTTTTCAAATTAGTTGATTTCATTGTAATAACATCCACTGAAGAATGTATCATTTATTTATCAATATATTTACCTTATGAGCAACCTCATGTGGAGAAATGCTTGCTTTTGTCCTTAATTCCTGCTCTGCAATTAGGCTTTATTTTCTGCATATGAAAGAAAACATGTGATAACTGTGTTACTCTTTCTGATTTATTTTACTCTGCAATGTGTCTCGATAAACTCTTCATAGAGGTACTGTGGAATAAAAAATTTAAATATGAGTCAGGACCACATGGATACTCATAAAACTGTTATACCTGACAAGATGAATATACTCAGTGAAGTCAATTAAGTATTCAAAGATTTGAATTTTAAGTTTCTTTTTCTTTCTATCTTTCTGTTCTCATTCATTTTCCTTCCACACTCCTCCCATCTTTCAAAGATCAGGGTAACCATGAATAGAATATATATCTGGGTATGAACTTTATCTTCTGAGTGTACTGAGATTACAGATATAAAATTTGGTTTATACAGCACATGCTAGACAAGCACTTGCCTAACTAAGCTCATTCTCTAGACTCATTTACTTCATTTAAAAAATTGCAGAAACCATGTGTTCCTGGTATATAATAATATAGATAAAGCCATAAAACTTTGAACTACTTAGTATTCATATATGTAATTAAAAGTGTATACTGTCTTTAGCAAACATTTGACTTTCATGTCACACTTTCATATGCAGGATCTATTATTATTTCAATTTTTAAAATTTTATTTGTTTATATTTCAGCCATTGATCCAGCTCCAGGTCCCACCTCCAAGTTTCTCATTCCATTGCCCATCCCCTTGACTCTGATAGGATGTCTCCCACCAGCATATCCCTTCCCTGGGGACTCAACTCTTTACAAGATTAGGCATATCTTATTCTATTGAGGCAAGATCAGACAGAACTCTGCTATATATGTGCCAGGGGTCACAGACCAACCTGTGTATGCTGCTTAGTTGGTGACTCAGTCTCTGGATGCTCCCAGGCATCCAGGTCTCTGGGATAGTTGAGACTACAGGTCTTCCTATGGGATTAACTTCCCCTTCAACTCCTTCAATCCTTCCCCAAATTCAACCATAGATGTCCCCAACTTCAGTCCAATTGTTGGGTGTTTATTTTCTGCATCTATCTCAGTCAGCTGTTGGTAAGGCCTCTCAGAAGACAGCCATACTAGGCTCCTGTCTGTAAGCACATAATAGCCTCAGTTATGGTGTCAGGCCTTGATGACTATTCCACTGCCCCATGAGATGGATCCTGAGTTGGTCTGGTCATTAGAATGTCTTTCTTCAGTCTCTCAACATTTTTGTCCTTGCAGTTCTTTTAGACAGGAAGAATTTTGGGTCAGAAATTTTGACTGTGGTTTGATAATTCCATCCTTCTACTTGGGGTCCTTTCTATCTACTGGAGTTAGACTCTTTAAACTCCATTTCTCTACTGTTGGAAATTTTAGCTAATGTCACCTCACTTGAGCCTTGAGGATCTCTAACATACCATGTTTCTGGGAAATTATAAAGGGTTCCCCCACCTTCCACACCATCCTGGGCCTCTGGTCCTCTCTCCTGTCCCTTTCACACACATTTCTGATCTTGTTACCCATTTACCCTCCCCATTCCCTCTCCCAACCTGATCCCATTCTCCTTCCTCCTTTGATCTTTATTTTGTAACCTCTTCTAACTGGGATTGAGGCATCCTTATTTGGGCCTCCCATCACTTTAAACACTTTACTCTCTGTGGGTTGTATCATGAATATTCTGTATTTTAGCTAATATCAACTTATCATTGAGTACATACCATGCATATCCTTTTGGGTCAGGGTTACCTCACTCAGGGTGATATTTTCTATTTCTATCCATTTCCCTGCAAACTTCATGATATCCTTGTTTTTAATAGTTGGATAATATTGCACTGTATAAATGAAGCACATTTTATGTATTCATTTTTCGGTTGAGGTACATCTGGGTTGTTTCCAGCTTCTGGCTATTACAAATAAGGCTGCTGTGAACATAGTGGAGCATCTATTGGGTGTATGTCCAGGAGTGGTATCACTGGGTCTTCAGATAGAACTGTTTCCAATTTGCTGAGGAACTGTGACATTGGTTTGCAGAGTCATTGTACAAGTTTGCAATTGTACCAGCAGTGGAGGAGTGGTTTTCTTTCTCCACATCCTCTTCAGCACCTGCTGCCATTCTAACTGTTGTAAGGTAGAATCTCAGAATTGTTTCTCTTTGCATTTCCCAGATGACTAATAATGTTGAACATTTCTTTAAGTGCTTCTTGACCATTTGAAATTTCTCTATTGAAAATTCTGTTTAGCTGTGTACTCCATTTTTAGTTAGGTTATTTGGTTATTTTTTTGGTTGACTTCTTGAGTTTTTATACATTTGGATATTAGCCCTCTATTAAATGTAGGATTGGTAAAGATTTTATCCCAATCTGTAATTTCTTATTTGTAATATTAATGGTGTTCTTTGCCTTACAAAAAATTTTCAGTTTCTATTGTTTCATTTTTTAAGAGCTAGAAACTGAGGCAACATAAAATTGAATAGTAGGAGACTCAAAGTGTTAATATTTGAAGTTTTATGCCTGCATAATTCAAAACCAATTCAATTTTTTGAACATTGGTCAGTAAACTATTGAGACTAAATTGCAACTAAATTTATTCTTCAAATTTTGTCAGATAAATACTATATATTTAATATGTTCATTACATAGTTTCATTTTAACTGTATACCAGGCTCAAAAGTCATACTATGTTTTATTCTTGCTTGTAAGGCAACAAAAATAAAAGTCATCTGCTTTTTAAAGTGTAGCCATTGGTTTGCTGTCTATAATTTTAATTCATTTATTTTATATGTTTTTGCTACATTAATACAATATTCCTGGAAATAAACAAAACCTTTTGGGTCTCAGTAAAACTTGAAGTGTAAGTTATACAGCTAAATCCTCATCTGAAATTATTTCTGACTTTAAATGCTAAATTATGTCAAGGATTCTTATTTAGGAAAAAGAATATGGAAAAGTATAAATTTTATCTAGGAGAGACTATAGTAAATGAGTTTTCTCTTATCCAGCTGAATTGCCTTACCTATATGTGTACATCCGACTTCTTAGTTATTAAGTCTGTGTAAAAGCAAAATGTAATTTATCTGTATGAAGTATAACCATGGAGTTTTTCATATGTCAAGTTTTTAGACAGAAAGGTACCTTTCAAAGAGTAGCACATTTTTCATATGAAGACGTTAATTAAAATGTTTATGCATAGGTTTTAGGTTTCAAATTTATAGCATGTATCATATAATTAATCTCTTGTTATTAATTTAATATCTCCCTCTATTACCACGCTACATGACCAAATCAAGTGAGGTTCTGTTAACTTTCTTTTAGGTTACTAACAGGTAGACATGAAATATAATTGAAAACTTTTTTCAGAAAGAATTAAGTCTTATAAAGCATTAGGATTTCATTATTTTAATATTTAAAATAGTTTTCTTCAAATAATAAATGACAAAATAATTCTATATTCCCTACATATGTTACATTAACAGAGAAATATACAAAATGTGTCTCCTAATATAATTGTGTTGCTTGTTAATGGTTTTTTGTAACAAAGGAAAATGAAAGCAATTTTGAAACTATTTATTATTCAAAAATAAACTCTAGAAGTAAACTAATTTCATTTTGGAAACAGTACACTAATTAACTTCTAAAAATCGCTGTAATGCTTTACTATTGTCACTCTGATGAAACTTTTGGTGAAGCATGGTATCAGAATGTAACCTATGAAACAAAATGTTCTATTCAAATTTCATACTTTGTGTTAGATGCTTAAAAATATGAATGTAGATGAAATAAAAGGCATTATTAATTGACATCTGTTTATTAGAACAATTTAAATGAGCTGTAAAATTTCCAAATATGGATATAAAAAGTTTAAATATTATTATAAGTCATTGTTTTATGCTATAGAAATTATTAACATATAAAAAGTTTGCTTTGTATAAATTGTGAACTTAAAACAATAGTCACATAATGTCGAGTTTTAGATTATATATTGTTCCATATTTTTGTCAACAGTCATATGGAAATACAAAAGCAATTTTAAATTTCCAGTAGTTGTATTATTAAAAATGAAAAATAGTCAAAATTAATTTTAGTAAAACAGTTAACAAAACATAGCACAGGTTTTACCATCATAAAACATAATAAACTAAAATTTATAAATGTTTTAATTCTCTCTCACAATACATATTGCAAACAAGTATCTGGTTTATGAATAGAAAATTCAATTCCAACCAGTCATGTTTTGTGTCTTAGAATAGCTACTTGTGGCTAATAGTCCTTAATTTGGTGAACTTTGAGATTGGCCACTGTACACAGTGTTTTGATGTTATTCCAAGAATAATAAATGAACAAGCAACAAAAATCAACATTAGAATTCCTGTGTGTGTACTTGTTCTTTACAGAAAATTACTTTCCTAGACTGTCATAATTCAAACAAAATGAAATGGGAAAAAACTTCTCTCTCTCTCTCTCTCTCTCTCTCTCTCTCTCTCTCTCTCTCTCTCTCTCTCTCTCTGTGTGTGTGTGTGTGTGTGTGTTTGTATTTGTGTGTGTGTTCATATGTCTGTCTGTCTATCTGTCAAAAACAATAATGGCTAAAGAAGTGCCTCACCACCCGCCCCCCACCAAAAAAAAAATACTTGCTATCAAGGCTGAGTTACTGAGTTAAATTCCTGGGACCTATACTACAGAAACAGAGAAACTAGATATTTAATTATTTACATTTCAAATGTTATCCCCTTTTCTGGTACTCCCCAAAACCCCTTATCCCATCCCTCCTCCCCCTACTTCTATGAGAGTGTTCCACCACATACCCACTCCTTCTTTCCTGGCCTGGCAGCCTGGCATTCCTCTATACTGGAGCATCGAGCTTTCACATGACCAAGGGCCTCTCCTCCCATTGATGATCAACAAGCCCATCCTCTGCTACATATACAGCTGGAGCCATGGGTTCCTCCATGTGTACTGTTTGTTTGGTGGTTTAGTCCCTGGGTGCTCTGAGGTTACTGGTTGGTTCATATTATTATTCCTCCAATGGGGTTGCAAACATTTTCAGCTCCTTGGGTCCTTTCTCTAGCTTCTCCATTGGTGACCCTGTGCTCAGTCCAATGACAGGAACCTGACATAGCTCTCTCATGAGAGGTTCTGCCAGAGCCGGACAAACACAGAGGCAGTTGTATCACTGTTAAAATAGGTCTCAGAAGATCAAAACATTTTTTTCCTTTTGGTGACATGAGACAAATTTCAAATATTATTGATATAATTTACCATAACATGGATCTTGTATTAAGAATATGCTTTTCTAAGGACAGTAAAAAAAATGAATCTGTTAAATAGAGTTACAAGAAATTATGTAATGCATAAATGTATATTATGATGTTTGTGCTCAGTAGGCAAATTTTTGGGAACTATTAAAAAGAATATAATAAAATCCTATGTGTCTAGTATAGCTTAAAGTAATTTTTACCATTTGAAAGTCACTTATTGCCAGGCAGTGGTGGCAAATGCCTTTAATCCCAGCACTTGGAAAGCAGAGGCAGGAGGATTTCTGAGTTTGAGGCTAGCCTGGTCTACAGAATGAGTTCCAGGTCAGCCAGGATTAGACAGAGAAACCCTGTCTTGAAAAAAAACAAAAAAAATCAATTATTAGTATTATAAAATTCACTAATTTAGAATCAAGAAATATATAATACCTAATAGAATAAGGAAATGAAATGCTCATTTGAAAGATCAATATTCAAGCAAAACAAAATGCTTTATGTGCAAAAGCAAATCTAATTATATCACGGTTGAGATAAATATGCAGAAGATTATTTGATATTGAGATTTAAGTGATATACCAGAAATGTATTTACTGCTTTTTATTTGTTTTTTGCTTGTTTGTTTGTTTTTGTTTTTTGCTTGCAGAAAGCAGCTGTTGAATAGTTTGCCTGGTTTTAATATACAATTCACTAAAGCTTATATTTTCTAATTAGTCAGTATATAATCAAGCAGAATGAAAGATGTTTAAAATTGTCATAATTTCTAATAATGAGCTGTTTTTAAATGAATTTATTGATTTATTTTTACACTTCATATTTTATCCCACACCACATCCACCATCTGACTGTTCCACATCCCATACCTCCTCCCTTCCCCCTGTCTACACATGGATGTCCCCACCTCCCACCCCTACTGAACTCTAAACACCCTGGGGCCTCCAGGATCTTGGGGTTAGGTATTTCATCCCTTAGTACACACAGACCCAGCAGTCCTCTACTCTATGTATGTTGGGGGTCTCATATCAGTTGGTATGTTCTGCCTGTTTGGTGGTTCAGTGTGTGAGAGAGCTTGGGGTTCCAGATTAATTGAGAACGCTGGACCTCCTATAGTGTCGCCCTTCTCCTTACCTTCTTTCAGCCTTCCCTAATTCTACAACAGTGGTCAGCCACTTCTGTCCATTGGTTGGATGCAAATATCTGCATCTGACACTTTCAGCTGCTTATTGTGTCTTTAAGAGTGCGGTCATGTTAGGTTCCCACCTTTTTTTAAATTAGATATTTGCTTTCTTTACATTTCAAATGGTATCCACTTTTGTGAGCTCTCCATGGCTTTAGTAATACTGTCAGGTCTTGGGACCTATCCTTTAGCTGGATCCCACTTTGGGCCTGTCATTGGACTTTCTTTTCCTCATGGCTCCTCTCCATTTCTATCCCTGTCATTCTTTCAGACTCATGGGTCAGAGTTGTGACTGTAAGATGCTTCTCCCTGCCCTCATTTGATGCCCTGTCTTCTTGCTGTAGGTGGGCTCTATAAGTTCCCTCTCCCTACTGTTAAGCATTCCATCTAAGGTCACTCCCTTTGAGTCCTGAGAGTCTCTCACCTCCCAGATCTCTGGTGCATTCTGGAGGGTCCTACTAACCTTCTATCTCCCAAGATTTCCTGTTTCTATTCTCTCTGATGGCCCTCAGGGCTTCAGTCCTTTTCCCTCACACAATACCAGATCAGGTTCCCCTCTCCCCCATACTCTCCCCTGTCCACTCCCCTGCCCAGTTCCCTCCCTCCCTCCTCAATTGTGATTTCTTTCTTCTCCCTCCAAAGTAGGACTGAGGAGTCCTCACTTGGGCACTTCAGCTTGTTGAACTTTTTGAGTTCTGTGAACTGTATCTTGGGTATTCTGTCTTTTTTTTTAATCACCTCAGCCTATTACTTTAAGATTTATTTATTTATTTTATGTCAGTACACTGTAGTTGTGTTGAGACACTCCAGAAGAGGACATCAGATCTCATTATAGATGGTTGTGAGTCACCATGATGTCACTGGGATTTGAACTCAGGACCTTTGAAAGAGCTGTCCGTGCTCTTAACTACTGAGAAATCTCTCCAGCTACTAATATCCACTTATTAGTGAGTACATACCATGCATATCCTTTTGGGTCTGAGTTAACTTGCTCAGGATATTTTCTAGTTCCTTCTGTTTTCCTGCAAATCACAAGATGTCCTCCTTCTTAATAGCTGAAGAGTATTCCATTGTGTAAATGAACTACATTTTCTGTATCCATTCTTCTGTTGTGGGACATCTAGGTTGTTTCATTCTTCCAGCTATCACAAATAAGGCCACTATGAACATAATGGAACATGTGCCACTGTGTCACGGTAGGACATCATTTGGGTATATTCCCAAGAGTGCTATAGCTGGGTCTTCAGGTAGATCTATTTTTAATTTTCTGAGGAACCTCCAGATTGATTTCTGGAGTGGCTGTAAGAGTTTGAAATATCAACAGCAATGGAGGAGTGTTTCTCTTACTCCACATCCTCACCAACATGTGTTGTCAACTGAGGTTTTGATCTTAGCCATTCTGATTGGTACAAAGTAGAATCTCAGGACCATTTTAATTTGTATTTCTCTGATCACAAAGGACTTTGAACATTTCTTTACCTGCTTCTCTGCCATTTGAGATTCCTCAGTTATATAATCCTGGTTTAGTTCTATACCCCATTTTTTGATTCGGTTATTTTATTTTTTGATGATTAGCTTCTTTAGTTCTTTATATATTTTGGATATTAGCCCTCTGTTCAATATGAGGTTAGTGAAGATTTTTTTCCCCAGTCTGTGGATTGTCGATTTGTCTTATTGACTATGTCCTCTGCCTTACAGAAACTTTTCAGTTTCATGAGTTCCCATTTATCAATTCTTTTTTTTTATTTTCTAAGTTTTTTTTATTTACATTCCAAATCATTTCCCCTTTCCCATTTCCTCCCTCCCCGAAAGTCCCATAAGCCCCCTTCCCTCCGTCTTTCCCCTTTCAACCCCCTCTCGCTTCTCTGTCCTGGCATTCCCCTACATCCAGTCTTTCCAGGACCAGGAGTCTCTCCTTCCATCTTCTTGGAAATCTATTGATATGTGAATTGCGTCTTGGGTATTCTGAGATTCTGGGTTAATATCCCCTTATCAGTGACTGCATACCATGTGTGTTCTTTTGTGATTGGCTTACCTCACTAAGGATGATATTTTCAAGTTCTGACCATTTGCCTAAGAATTTCGTGAATTCATTGTTTTTAATTGCAGAGTAGTATTCCATTGTGTAAATATACCACATCTTCTGAATCCATTCCTCCGTTGAGGAACATATGGGTTTTTTCCAGCTTCTGGCTATTATAAATAAGGCTGCTATGAACATAGTGGAGCATGTGTCCTTATTACATGCAGGTAAAGCCTCTGGGTATATGCCCAGGAGTGGTATAGCCGGATCCTCCGGGAGTGTCATGCCCAGTTTTCTGAGGAACCGCCAGACTGCTTTCCAGAGTGGTTGTACCAGCTTGCAATTCCACCAGCAGTGGAGGAGTGTTCCTCTTTCTCCACATCCTCGCCAACAACTGCTGTCTCCTGTGTTTTTGATCTTAGCCATTCTGACTGGTGTGAGATGGAATCTCAGGGTTGTTTTGATTTGCATTTCCCTAATGACTAAGGATGATGAACATCTCTTTAGGTGCTTCTTAGCCATTAGATATTCTTCAGGTGAGAACTCTTTGTTTAGCTCTGTACCCCATTTTTAATAGGGTTATTTGGATCTCTGGAGTCTAACTTCTTGAGTTCTTTGTATATATTGGATATTAGCCCTCTGTCGGATGTAAGGTTGGTAAAGATCTTTTCCCAGTTTGTTGGCTGCCGCCATTTATCAATTCTTGATCTTAGAGCATGAGCTATAGGAATTCTGTTTAGGAAATTTTCACCATGTGCCAAAGAGTTCAAGGATCTTTCTTACTTTCTCTTCTATTAGACTCAGTGTACAGGGTTTTATGTTGAGGTACTTGATCCATTGGGACTTGAGCATTGTGCAAGTTGTCAAATATGGTTCTATTTTCACTTTTCTGCATATAGACAACCAGTTAGACCAACATCATTTATTAAAGATGCTATCTTTTTCCATTTTATAGTTTTGGATTCTTTGTCAAAGATCAAGTGTCCATAAGTATGTTGTTTTATTTCTGGGTCTTCAATTTTATTCTGTTGATCAACTTGTCTGTCTCTCTACCAATGCCATGCAGTTTTTATCGCTATTGCTCTGTAATAAAACTTGAGGACAGGAATGGTGATTCCCCCAGTGATTCTTTTATTGTTAAGAATTGTTTTCACTATTCTGGGTTTTTTGCCTTTCCAGATGGTTTTGAAAATTGATCTTTCTGTGTCCATGAAAAATTTTGTTGGGATTTTGATGGGGATTGCATTGAATCTATAGATTGCCATTGGTAGTATGGTCATTTTTACTATGTTAATTCTGCCAATTCAGGAGCATAGGAGATCTCTTTAATATCAGAGATTTGCTTTGAATTTTTTGTTGAAAGACTTGACGTTATTGTTATATAGGTCTTTCCGTTATTTGGTTAGAAATACTGCAAGATATTTTATATTATTTGTGGCTATTGTGAAGGGAGGTTTTTTTCCCCCTAATTTCTTTTTCAGGCTGTTTATCATTTGCATAAATGAAGGCTACTGATTTATTTGAGATAATTTTATATCTGGCCACTTTGCTGAAGTGGTTTTTCAGCTGGAGAAGTTCTCTAGTAGAATTCTTGGAGTTGCTTATGTACACTATTATATCATCTGCAAATAGTGATACCTTTATTTCTTCTTTGCCAATTTTTATCCCCTTGATCTCTTTTTGTATTCTTACTGTTCTAGCTAACACTTTGAGTGCTATATTGAATAGATATTGGGAGAGTGGGCATATTTCTCTTGTCCCCAATTTCAGTGGGATTGCTTCAAATACGTCTCCATTTAATTTGATATTGGCTGTTGGTTTGCAATAAATTGTTTTTATTTTGTTTAGGTATGGGTCTTGAGTTTCTGATCTCTCCAATACTTTTTTTTTTTTTTCGAGACAGGGTTTCTCTGTGTAGCCTTGGCTGTCCTGGAACTCACTCTGTAGACCAGGCTGGCCTCGAACTCAGAAATCCTCCTGCCTCTGCCTCCCAAGTGCTGGGATCCCGGCTAAAGTTTGGCTTTCTTTTTTTTTGTTTTGTTTTTTTTTGTTTTGTTTTGTTTTGTTTTGTTTTTTTTTTTTTGGTTTTTCGAGACAGGGTTTCTCTGTGTAGCCTTGGCTGTCCTGGAACTCACTTTGTAGACCAGGCTGGCCTCGAACTCAGAAATCCTCCTGCCTCTGCCTCCCAAGTGCTGGGATTAAAGGCGTGCGCCACCACCGCCCGGCTCTCCAATACTTTTAACATGAAGGGGTGTTGTATTTTGTCAATTTCTTTTTCTGTATCTAAGGAGATGATCATGTGATTTTTTTCTTTGAATTTGTTTATATAGTGGATTAAATTAATGGATTTTCATATATTAAATCAACCTTACTGCCCTGGGATGATGCGTAATTGATCGTGGTAAATGATGGTGTTGACGTGTTCTTAAATTGTGTTTTCTAGAACTTTATTATTTTTGCATCAATATTTATAAGTGATATTGGTCCGAAATTCTCTTTTCTGGTTGGGTCCTTGTGTTGTTTAGGTATCAGAGTAATTGTAGCTTCATAGAATGAGCTAGGTAGTGTTCCTTCTCTTTCTACTTTATGAAATAATTTGAGGAAAATTGGTATCAGGTCTTCTTTGAATGTCTGGTAGAATTATGCACTAAGTCCATCTGGCCCTGGGCTTTTATTTGTTTAGGAGTTTTTAATGACTTCTATTTCCTTGTGCTACATGGGACGGTTTAGATAGTTTACATACTCTTGATATGACTTTGGTATGTGATATCTTTCTAAAAAAACCATCTATTTCATCTAGATTTTCTGATTTTGTTGAGTATAGACTTTTATAGTAGGATCTGATGATTTTCTGAATTTCCTCTGTTTCTGTCATTATGTCTCTTTTTTCTTTTCTGATATTATTAATTTGGATAGTGCCTCAGGGCCCTTCAGTTAGTTTGGCTAAGGGTTTATCTATGTTGTTGATTCTCTCAAAGAACCAGCCTCTGGTCTTGTTGATTTCTTATTTTGTTTTCTTTGTTTCTATTTGGTTGTTTCGGCCCTGAGTTTGACTATTTCCTGCCTTCTCCTCCTCATTTGTGAATTTGCTTCTTTTTTTTCTAGTGCTCTCTGTGTGTTTTTAAGTTGTTAGTATAAGATCTCTTCAGTTACCTTACCAGGGTGCTAAGTGCTGTGAACTTTCCTCTTAGCCCTGCTTTCATTGTGTCCCTTAAGATTGTGTATGATATGTCAACATTTTCATTAAATTCCAGGAAGTCTTTAATTTCTTTTATTATTTCTTCCCTGACCAGGTTATCATTGAGTAAAGAGTTATTCAGTTTCCACATGTATGTGGGTTTCCTGTAGTTTTTGCTGTTATTGAAGACAATCCATAGGCCATGGTGATCTCATAGGATGCATATTTTTTTTTTTCAATCTTCTTGTATTGGTTGAGGGTTGTTTTGCGACCAATTATATGATCGGTTTTGGAGATGGTACCATGAGGTGCTGAGAAGAAGGTGTATTCTTTTGTTTTAGGGTGAAATGGTCTGTAGATATCTGTTAAATCTACTTGGTTCATAACCTCTCTTAGTTTTACTGTGTCTCTGTTTAGTTTTTGTTGCAATGGCTTGTCCATTGGTGAGAGTAGGGTGCTGAAGTCTCTCACTATTTTTATATGGTGTTCAATGTAAATTTTGAACTTTAGTAAATTTTCTTTCATAAATGTGGGTGCTCTTGCATTTGGGGCATATACGTTCAGAACTGAAACTTTCATTTGGTGGGTTTTACCATTGATGAATATGAGGTGTCCTTCTCCATCATGTTTGATAACTTTTGATTGAAAGTCTATTTTATTGGATATTGAGATGTCAACTCCTGCTTGTTTCTTGGGACCATTTTCTTGGAAGACCTTTTTCCATTCTTTTACTCCAAGATAGTATCTGTCTTTGCTATTGAGGTGTGTTTCTTATATGGAGAAAAATGCTGGGTCTCGTTTGCATATATAGTCTGTTAGCTTATGTCTTTTTATAGGTGAATTGAGTTTAGTAATGTTGAATTGTTTTAAAGAGAGATGACTGTTGGTTCATGATATGTTTGTTTTTGTAGGTGGCTTTCTGTGCTTGTGGTTCTCTCCTTTTGGCTTTGTTTTGTAAAGCTTAATATCTTGTCCTTTCTTTGGTGTTGGTAACTTCCTTGTATTGGAGTTTTCCTTTGAGGACCATCTGTAGGGCTGGGTTGGTAGATAGATACTCTTTCAATTTGGTTTTGTCCTGCTGGTCTGATGCCCTGGCTGTGGTAGTACTCCTGGGAGGCCTTCAGACTGTTGGGTCTTCAGTAGAGCACTCAAGATGCTTTTCAACGGCTCTGAGTTCAGTGGGTCCTCTAGGATGGGTCAGGATATGGTGTCTTTACTGGAGCAGAACAGCTAAGAGTCTGTCCCAGCAGAAAGGACCATGCAGAAGGGGCAGAAGAGAAGGAAGAGGAGTGATATTCAGAAAGGTGGGGGTTATGGTTGGTGATGGGTCCCAAGTCCAACAGGCTCCCAGCAGCAGCTATGGGACTCCATGTGGTGAGAGGGTTTCTTACCAACTGCTCTGAGTGCAGAGGGTCCTCTAGGGTCAGGATATGGTTTCTTCCATGAGCTTTTTATGCTTCATTACAATAATTAAGGATACTGCCAGGAAGAGATGGTTTAATCTACAAATATGCTAACTACCAACTCTGATGATCTGAATCTGTTCTTAGGAACTTTATTTTTCAAAGTGAAAACCGACTCCTACAAAATGTCTTCTGCCTTGCATAGTTGCAACATGGGCACATGTACATTCACATATATGTACATACACAAAATAGAATCCATACAAATAAAAAGAACTTAATAAAATTTATAATTCATATATTCTGACATTCTATATTATTTTATTTTTGTAGACCAATGAATAAGCTTTTGTTTATTCTTTTTTATTGGATAATTTCTTTATTTACATTTCCAATATATCCTTTCCTGGTTTTCCACCCCCTTCCCTAAACCCCCAACCCCCTGCTTCTATAAGGGTATTCTCCCACATACCCAGTACTACCTCCTCAATCTCGACTTCCCCTACACTGGGGCATTGAGTCTCCACAGGACCAACGGCTTCTTCGTAATTGACAACATTATCCATACTCTTTATTCTGTTCACAGTTTCCTTTTTCTTGCCTCCTACCATATCCTCCCAATGTCCTCACACAGTTAACTCCACACCTCCTTTATGCCTTTCTTTAGAAAAGAAGCAAGCCAACAAACAAATCAGAATAAAACAGAAAAAGAAAGCAAGCAAACAAACAGATTAATAACATTTAATATTTATTTATCATCTTTTGTCTGTCAGGTACTTTAGTATATATTTTTCCTGATTCCTCATTCTCAAAACATGTAGTTATTTTAGAAATATATTCAAATAGATCATAAAGTCTAACAAACAATATAATATTATCAGCTATATGGTACACAAACTCATAAATTATTACTTAAGATATTTAATAAGGATACTGATTGCTTTAGCTTGTAATCAAGTCATGTGACATTTCAATGCCTTCACTATTAAAATAGTAGTCTCATTGTTCAAACAAGATCTACTTCATCACATGCCATATTCCATTCTATTATACACTTTTCAAAATAGAGAATAAATGCAGAACAGTCTAGAAATTATATAACATACAATAAAATTTTCTAAAATCAACATTTATCTAATTTCACATAACTTTATTCATTTTGAAATTAAGATATGCTTAAATTTTATGTTATTTCATAAACTAAGAACTATCTTTAAACATTGTTAAAACAAATGTTATTCTCAAATATGCTTAAACTCACATTTTATCATTTCTTATAGCTTCAGAAAAACACACTGTGTTTTTTTTTTACTGTTACTAATTTGTGGTCTATTTTAAATTCATATGCCAAATATCTATGGCAATTGTGAGTCAGAGTTAGAAGAATCTGGTAGAAGAATACACTACTATAAATCTATAGCACCAGTGGGTGTGAAGTTGAAATACTTTCGGAAATTAAATTAACTTCACAGCTCTTTCAACATTTTGAGGGATCATACAAGGTTTTTTTCAGAAACTTCAACAAAATTATATGAAAGAAAAACAATGCAGGGAAAGCTCCTCATAAAATGTAATTAATAGTTCTGTTCAATCACTAGAAGTTATTCCTAACATTGAAATTTTAATTATGTGTCAGTTTTTTTATTTCTTTCCATGTTATTTTGTATATTTAACATTGTTTTTGTTTTTTAATTTTAATGGATATTTAAAAACCATGTGAAGAACGTACAAAGTTATATCCTATATATGTGAACATTATATAATGGTTATATGAGATTAATTATATTTACCTCAGTAAAAATTTTGTCTTTGCATATAATTATAACATTTAGAAACCTTTCTTCTTGCTCTGTATGGTATATAGTACATTATGGTTTTCTGTATTCCCCATATTGTGTATTCCTCACAGAGCTTTGTCTTTTATTTAACTATAACTGAGTGCTCATTGATGAAACTTTCCACATTTCAATTTCCCTTGACCCAGTGGAATCAGTATTCTATTCTACTTGTAAGATGACAAACATGCAGGGATGGTTCAATATAAGTAAGTCCATCAATGTAATCCACTACATAAACAATCTCAAAGAAAAAAACCACAGGGTCATTTCATTAGATGCGCAGAAAGCATTTGACAAAATTCAGCATCCTTTCATGTTAAAGGTCTTGGAAAGATCAGGAATTCGAGGCCCATATCTAAACATAGTAAAAGCAATTTACAGCAAACCAATAGCCAACATCAATCTAAATGGAGAGAAACTTGAAGCAATCCCACTAAAATCAGGGACTAGACAAGGCTGCCTTCTCTCTCCATATCTTTTCAATATAGTACTTGAAGTTCTAGCTAGAGCAATTAGACAACAGAAGGAGGTCAAAAGGATACAAATTAGAAAGGAAGAAGTCAAACTATCACTATTTGCAGACGATATGATAGTATACTTAAGCGACCCAAAGAACTCCACCAGAGAACTCCTACAGCTGATAAACAACTTCAGCAAAGTGGCCTGATATAAAATCATCTCAAGCAAGTCAGTAGCCTTCCTATACTCAAAGGATAAGCAGGCTGAGAAAGAAGTAAGAGAAATGATACCATTCACAATAGCCACAAACAATATAAAGTATCTTGGTGTGACTCTAAACAAACAAGTGAAAGATCTGTATGACAAGATATTCAAGAGAACCCAGATGTCCCTCAACGGAGGAATGGATTCAGAAGATGTGGTATATTTACACAATGGAATACTACTCTGCAATTAAAAACAATGAATTCACGAAATTCCTAGGCAAATGGTCAGAACTTGAAAATATCATCCTTAGTGAGGTAACCCAATCACAAAAGATCACACATGGTATGAAGTCACTGATAAGGGGATATTGACCCAGAATCTCAGAATACCCTAGACACAATCAGCATATCAATAGATTTCTAAAAAGATGGAAGGAGAGACCCCTGGTCCTGGAAAGACTGGATGTAGGGGAACGCCAGGACAGAGTAATGAGAGGGGGTTGAACGGAGAAAAGAGGGAGGGAAGGGGGCTTATGGGACCTTCGGGGAGGGAGGAAACGGGAAAGGGGAAGTGATTTGGAATGTAAATTAAAAAAATAAAATAAAAAAAAAATCATCTGGAATAACAGAAAACCCAGGATAGCTAAAACTATTCTCAACAGTAAAAGAACCTCTGGGGGGAATCAGTATCCCCGACCTCAAGCTGTACTACAGAGCAACAGTGTTAAAACTGCATGGTATTGGTACAGTGACAGGCATGTAGATCAATGAACCAGAACTGAAGACCCAGAAATGAATCCACACTGCTATGGTCACTTGATCTTTGACAAAAGAGCTAAAAACCATCCAGTGGAAAATGGATAGCCATTTCAAGAAATGGTGCTGGTTCAACTGGAGGTCAACATGCAGAATAATGCAAATTGATCCATTCTTTTCTCCTTGTACTAAGCTCAATTCCAAGTAGATCAAGGACCTCCACATAAAACCAGCACACTGAAACTAATAGAAAGGAAACTAGGGAAGAACCTTGAACATATGGGCACAGGGGAGAATTTCCTGAACAGAAGTCCAATAGCTTATGCTCTAAGATCAAGAATTGACAAATGAGACCTCATAAAATTACAAGGTTTCTGTCAGTCAAAGGACAATGTCAAAAGGACAAAGCAGCAACCAACAAACTGGGAAATGATCTTTACCAACCCTACATCCGACAGAGGGCTAATATCCAATATATACAAATAACTCAAGAAGTTCAACTCCAGAGAGGCAAGTAACCCTATTAAAAAATAGGGTACAGAGCTGAACAAATAGTTCTCACCTGAAGAATATCTAATGGCTGAGAAACACCTAAAGAGATGTTCATCATCCTTAGTCATTAGGGAAATGCAAATCAAAACAACCCTGAGATTCCATCTCATACCAGTCAGAATGGCTAAGACCAAAAACACAGGAGACAGCAGTTGTTGGCGAGAATGTGGAGAAAGAGGAACACTCCTCCACTGCTGGTGGGATTGAAAGCTGGTACAACCACTTTGGAAAACAGTCTGGTGGTTCCTCAGAATGACACTCCCAGAGGATCCTGCTATACTAGTCCTGGGCATATAGCCAGAGGCTTCCCCTGCATGCAATAAGGACACATACTCCACTATGTTCACAACAGCCTTATTTATAATAGCCAGAAGCTGGAAGAACCCAGATGTCCCTCAACTGAGGAATGGATTCAGAAGATGTGGTATATTTAAACAATGGAATACTACTCTGCAATTAAAAACAATGAATTCATGAAATTCCTAAGCAAGTGGTCAGAACTGGAAAATATCATCTTTAGTGAGGTAACCCATTCACGAAAGAACACACATGGTATGCAGTCACTGATAAGGGGATATTAACCCAGAATCTCGGAATACCCTAGACACAATTCACATATCAATAGATGTCCATGAAGATGGAAGGAGAGAACCCTTGTCCTGGAAAGACTGGATGTAGGGGAATACCAGGACAGAGAAGTGAGAGGGGGTTGAATGGGGAACAGAGAGAGGGAAGGGGGCTTATGGGACTTTCAGGGAGGGAGGAAACGGGGAAGGGGTAATGATTTTGAATGTAAATAAAAAAGCTTAGAAAATAAAAAAAGATGATATACTTGTAATTAATATATATATTTACATATATACATGTAATCTTACAAGTAGAATATATATATATATATACATTCTACATGTGTTTGAGAAAACATGCATCTGTTTGGTATTTTTCGTACCATGATTTCTATCTTTAACCATTTTTCTATTGTAAAAATTTCATTTCTGTGACTGAATAATATTCAATCATTTATGTGTAGCACATATTAATTTTCCATTTATCAGTTGATATACATTTAGGTTGTTCTTATTTCTTGATTATTTTTTATATAACTGAAAGGAAGAAAGAAAGAAAGAAAGAAAGAAAGAGAGAGAGAGAGAAAGAAAGAAAGAGAGAGAGAGAGAAAGAAAGAGAGAGAGAGAGAGAGAGAGAGAAAGAAAGAAAGAAAGAAAGAAAGAAAGAAAGAAAGAAAGAAAGAAAGAAAGAAAGAAAGGAAGGAAGGAAGAAAGAAAGAAAGAAAGAAAGAAAGGAGAGAGAGAGAAAGAAAGAGAAAGAGAAAGAATGTCATAGGCCTCAGCAAACTTTTAGACTATATCTTTTGATCTGTGTCTTACTCTCAAAAGTAAGTTGAGAGTAATGTATGAGTGATAACATTAAGTCTATTTTATATCATTATAAAATTGATATGCCAGTTACCAAAAGAGGTTCTAGATCTTATAGAACTGGAGTTATAGACAATCATGGACTGCCCTGTTGGTACTGGGGGTTGAACCTGGGTCTTCTGCAAGATCAGGTGCAGTTCTTAATCAGTAAATTATCTCCCCAGTCCCTGAATTTTAAAATTTTATGTATTTACTGAGTTGTTATCTAATTTTCTGTTAACAATTTGGTAAATTAGGAGGATTAGAAGTTATCTATTTCTATTTCTAAAAAAAAATAAATAAATAAAAATAAAAGTCAAATAAACCTTAAGGAAGATTGCAAGACTGCAATATATTCAGCAACAGTATTTTCATACCAGCAGTCAACAAGAAATTAGCAGCTAATAACTCAAAACACTGTATTCTCAGATATAACAACTTTTATTTTGACTTTCTTTTCACTTTAGAATAGGTAGTATGTCATTCCCTTTCTACATTATTGTCTTTCATTTCATATCATCATTTTATTTTGTCTTCTCATAGTTTCTCAAAAAGAATCACACAACACAAAACAAACATAACAACAGTAATTAATTTAGAGAAATCTGTCTTTTCTGTGAGGTTTTTTAACCTGCTTCAAGCTATTATTCTCTCATTGATTAGCAATTCAGGTGGCAAATTTTTTTTCTTTCTGGGACAGATAATTAGGGGAAGTGAGTTTTAGATCTAATTCTGCCCATAAAAAGGAAAGGAGAGTGCTTTGTTTAGATCATTAGAGCTAACTAAATAAGCTATCAATATTCAGGAGATATCACACAATCTTTCAAATTATTCTCACAGAAAACTTGACAGAAATGACCTGATCAATCCATCTGTGTTTCATTTCAACCATGAGCTTTGTTCTTGATTAAAATCCATTCAGCAACCTTACTGAAAGTAAAGAAGGATGTTTTAGTGATCTAAAAAAGTCATACATTAATGTCAATTAATTACTTAACCGTAATAACACAGACTAGCAAGAACATTGATATAGGTGGGTTTTTCCCCCAGAGACTTCATTGTTTCTGTGGTTGAGAATGTAGAGGCAGTGAGCTGCAGTTCTTGCTTCTATCAACAGTATGTGGTGATTCTTTTACTATATTTTTCTGCTTAAGTTGTGAGAAATATTCAGTAAACTTGAAAGCATTCATTACAAAATTTAAAATACTGTGGACAAAATATATTATACCTCTAAGCTGTTGAACTGAAATAAGAAATAAAAAAAAGAAGGACATGACTGTTCCTAGATATGGTGGAGGTTTATTGTAGATAAAAGAGACAGCATAGCCAGAGTCAGAGACACCTGGGAAAGTCTAGAGTGAACAAGATTCTGAGAAGGGCCATGCGAAGAGTGGGGGGCAGAGGAGAGGGTAAAGCCAGGAGACCAAGAGGTCAAGAGGGTAAAGAATAGACAAAAGGGTCGGGTAAGATGATATAGAACAGAGCAGCTGGTAGAAAATCAGCCCAGGTTGTGGCCTGGAAAAGTTTAGGGTAGGGGACAGGGTATAATAGCCATACCCTGTAACAGATAGAGACTTAGTTGTGCTAGGAGAACTTGGCATATGGGTCCAGTTTGATTTGTTAAATAAGCATATCTCACTTATCCATTTGTCCTGTTGTTGAGACCTAACAGATATAAAGTTATTCAGCTTTTTTTCTCCCTAAACTGTTTTGGTTTTTAATTTTCATTTCAGTATTACACTCTGTCACACCAAAAGGAACCTGGTTCATTAACATGACAACAGAGTTCTAGTAGGTATTGGTTTTCAGAATGTGCTTTATTCTCTGGAAATCATCTGCATACAACCACCTGGAGGCCTTCTCTGAGAATCAATGTTGTGTCAGAAGTCTTTTCCTGTTGTGCTAGCTAGTTTAGTGAGCTAGGCAGAGTATTTAAAAATTTAAATACTAGTTTGTAGTTAATATGGAAGTGACCCTCTATAGGGTCCTTAACCTTGCAGATTTTCATCTTGAAAATGAGTTGAAAAAATGGCATTAAATAAGGTGCCTAAAATAACATTTTGTATGCTCTATCACTGTTTATACATGTAAAGGTAATTCATACAAATACATTTATCAGTTGTATGTCACTGTTAAACAGCTTATTTGAAAATGCAAAAAAAGCATATATGTAGGGTGACAAATGAAATTTCTGTGCTACATACTAGGAAAACTAATATTTCACAGAAAACTGAAAAAACATTTCTTAACCATTGCATTTCCTTTATAATGACCTCTTTTCCTGAATTTCCTATAGAATTGCTATGCATCTCTTTAGGCTTCCCAACACATTATTGAATAATAGTTTAAAACCGAGCAAAACGTTTCATATATGCTCATATCATCATGAAACTGAGTGGAGAATTGTTTTTATTCAATTGCCTGTGAGTTTTCTCAATGTATGCAAATAATTGACTTCTGTTTTCTTTCTGAATCATATGAAACAGACATATTAAAATACTTTAAAAATACTTATGTGGCTATACAGATGTATATTATACACAAAAGTTAACCCTGTAGGTGGTGATCTATTACAATAAGTAGATTTCAGTGAGATAGTTTATTATGACTGTAGGATAATCTGTTTAATTTCAAAAGAAATATCAAAATTTTCTAGGAATCTTCTGTACAATACTGTATATATAGCCAGCAGTACTTTTTCATTCATTTAAAACAACAATATTGAAGATGATTTATAAAAACTGTCATAAATAACTAAAAATTTTAGAATTACAATTAATAAATAAAGCAATTCACTCATTTGTCTGTTTTGCTCCAAGAAACACAGAATGCATTCGAGGACAAATAGTTTGGAAAGCTTTTTGCTAACACTTTCATGGTATCTAACAAGAAAATAGAGGATTTATCCAACTCCTACATATTTATATCTAACTATTAGTACAATTTTATGCCAAAATTGTTTAACGTTTCTTATTATTTCAATTTACAAGATCGGAATAAACAATGCAAAAAAAGTATAAAAATTTTCAAATACTCAAACACAGGTTTACAAATATTTTTTAGTTTGGGGTTTTACAGGCTGGCAGTTATAAAAGGGATTGAGATGGTCATATCCTGCTGAATCTATATACAATTCAGTCATTCTCTTAAGTTAAATGAGGGTCAAAGTGTTGTGCATGAAATAGTGAAGAGATATAAATTGTTCAGAATGGGTTACTTTAAAAATATTTCAAAGCCCATGCAAATATTGTCATTTCCAAGTGTTTTTCATATCATTTGTGATTCAAGAAATATATTTGTTTCAGATTCTCAATAGGATATAAATTCACTTTTATCTTCTCTGTGTGAACTGCCTAGCAGTTTCATAGATCAGAACATCTAGCCCCTATTAGGAGTCTTAAATGTCACTGTCATTTTAATCCTATAAAAAATGAACTTTATGCTTGTGGGCCTGTCAGACAATATGTATAAACAGTTCACCTTTCACTGGTTTCAGGAGAGAGAGGCTGACATTTGATTTCTTTTCAAAAGCAAAGTTGTTTTCTCCAATGAATAGGCTAGAACCACTGTAATCCATCCTTTCTCACTGATGACACTGAATTTACATAAAGCATTCAAGAAACACATCCATCTACAACTGTGTCTTTTAAGAGTAAAATATCTGTGGCTGTAAGTAGTGTCAGTATTTTTTCTTCTTCTTCTAACCAAAAGTACCATTAAATGCAAAACACTTGTAAATACTTGACCAGCATTATCAGTAGAATTGAATACAACCATTTGGCATTACTAGATAATATTGTGTTGGTTATATTTGGAGAACTAAAAGTCCTATTTTATTAGAAACAACTCTATATTAATGCTATAAAATGCCATTATAAGTGCATAGCAGTTCCCATACCTCAGTAATCTGGCATCTCAATATGTAAGCTGAGACTCAAAAATATTACACAGCTTGCTTAGAGGTACATAATTATTAAATAGAAATGACATTTAGACATCAACTTATTATAATTCATACCACTTCATTTTAATTATAGTATATTGCATTGTAACAGGTTCCCTTAATAGTTGATGACATTTTTATATATTGATGCAACCCTCCCATCTAGTTGTTCTTATTTTATCAACTAATACAAATTTCTCAGCATAATATAGTCTTATGTATAGCCTGTCCTTCTAGAGTAATTCATTGTTTATCTGTCCCTCAATCCCAACTTTTTTTTTTTTTTTAAATTTAATTTTATTTTATTTTTTTAATTTACATTCCAAATCACTTCCCCTTTCCCGTTTCCTCCCTCCCCGAAAGTCCCATAAGCCCCCTTCCCTCCCTCTTTTCTCCGTTCAACCCCCTCTCATTACTCTGTCCTGGCGTTCCCCTACATCCAGTCTTTCCAGGACCAGGGGTCTCTCCTTCCATCTTTTTAGAAATCTATTGATATGCTGATTGTGTCTAGGGTATTCTGAGATTCTGGGTCAATATCCCCTTATCAGTGACTTCATACCATGTGTGATCTTTTGTGATTGGGTTACCTCACTAAGGATGATATTTTCAAGTTCTGACCATTTGCCTAGGAATTTCGTGAATTCATTGTTTTTAATTGCAGAGTAGTATTCCATTGTGTAAATATACCACATCTTCTGAATCCATTCCTCCGTTGAGGGACATCTGGGTTCTTTCCAGCTTCTGGCTATTATAAATAAGGCTGCTATGAATATAGTGGAGCATGTGTCCTTATTGCATGCAGGTAAAGTCTCTGGGTATATGCCCAGGAGTGGTATAGCCGGATCCTCCGGAAGTGTCATGCCCAGTTTTCTGAGGAGCCGCCAGACTGCTTTCCAGAGTGGTTGTACCAGCCTGCAATTCCACCAGCAGTGGAGGAGTGTTCCTCTTTCTCCACATCCTCGCCAACAACTGCTGTCTCCTGTGTTTTTGATCTTAGCCATCCTGACTGGTGTGAGATGGAATCTCAGGGTTGTTTTGATTTGCATTTCCCTAATGACTAAGGATGATGAACATCTCTTTAGGTGCTTCTCAGCCATTAGATATTCTTCAGGTGAGAACTCTTTGTGGAGCTCTGTACCCCATTTTTTAATAGGGTTACTTGCCTCTCTGGAGTTTAACTTCTTGAGTTCTTTGTATATCTTGGATATTAGCCCTCTGTCGGATGTAAGGTTGGTAAAGATCATTTCCCAGTTAGTTGGTTGCCGCTTTGTCTTTTTGACGGTGTCTTTTGCCTTGCAAAAACTTTGTAATTTAATGAGGTCCCATTTGTCTATTCTTGATCTTAGAGTATAAGCTATCAGAGAATAAGCTACCAGAGAACTCCTACAGCTGATAAACGACTTCAGCAAAGTGGCCGGATATAAAATCAACTCAAGCAAGTCAGAAGCCTTCCTATACTCAAAGGATAAGCAGGCTGAGAAAGAAGTAAGAGAAATAATACCCTTTACGATAGCCACAAACCATATTAAGTATCTTGGCGTGACGCTAACCAAACAAGTGAAAGATCTGTATGACAAGAACTTCAAGTCTCTGAAGAAAGAAATTGAAGAAGACCTCGGAAGATGGAAAAATCTGCCATGCTCATGGATTGGCAGGATTAATATAGTAAAAATGAGCATCTTACCAAAAGTAATACACAGATTCAATGCAATCCCCATCAAAATCCCAACTCAATTCTTCATAGAGTTAGAAAGAGCAATTCAAAAATTCATCTAGAATAACAGAAAACCCAGAATAGCTAAAACTATTCTCAAGAGTAAAAGAACCTCTGGGGGAATCAGTATCCCGGACCTCAAGCTGTACTACAGAGCAATAGTGTTAAAAACTGCATGGTATTGGTACAGTAACAGACATGTAGATCAATGGAACAGAATTGAAGACACAGAAATGAATCCACACTCCTATGGTCACTTGATCTTTGACAAAGGAGCTAAAACCATCCAGTGGAAAAAAGATAGCCTTTTCAACAAATGGTGCTGGCTCAGCTGGAGGTCAACATGCAGAAGAATGCAAATTGACCCATCCTTATCTCCTTGCACTAAGCTCAATTCTAAGTGGATCAAAGATCTCCACATAAAACCAGACACACTGAAACTAATAGAAGGGAAACTAGGGAAGAACCTTGAACATATGGGCACAGGGGAGAATTTCCTGAACAGAACTCCAATAGCTTATACTCTAAGATCAATCCCAACGTTTTAATCAATGCAAATATTTTAAAGTTCATTCAATGATTCCAACAGTTTTCTGTTTCAAGTCCAGTGTAGTGCTTGAAAGGCTGCTTTGAAATGAGTACTTAACTTTGAAAATACTCTGAAAGGCGACTTCATTGAGTTCCTTTCAATTTGTTCTAGTTTGCTTTCTATTGTTCTGCTGAAGAACAGGATCAAGTCCAAAAGAAACTAGACAAATTGCTATCTGTGGTTCCTATTAGCCTACCAAAGAGTCTCCTGGCTCTCTTAGTATCACAAGTACCATTGCATCCTGACTCTTCTCATCTTCTCTCATCCTAACTCTTACCTTTAACTTCTAGAACTCATGACTTCCCTATGCCTCACTCCCCCCGACTCCACCCCCAGCTATTTTGACTATTATTCTCTAGATCTCCCTTTGCTCATATTCTCTTTTTCTTCTTCTCTCACTGTCCCAGCCTCTCTCTCCTCTCATAGCCAGGACCGGTGTGCAAGCTATATTCTGTTAGCTGTTTTCTGCCAAAAGGGCAAAGCAAAGCCAGAAAGAAGTGGTTCCACATGGCTAGGGTCCAAGTTGGAGTGCAGGAAATGTTATGGCTCTCAAAAGAAAAGCAAAGAGGTTGGGCAGCCTGTGCAGGGCAAATAGCTGAGGTCCTGCTACTGTGGCAGTGATAGAACCAGCAGCAGGGGCAGCAGTGTGAGCCTGGCCAGCCAGGCAGGTCCAAGGTCCACTGATAAATGCTTCTGGAGAGAAAACTCTTCCCCAAGTATTGTAGCTCAGTAAAATAGCTGTTTTCGGATGATCCTCATTGAAATAAGTTGTGTGCTTTATTTTATGTGGACAGGGAGTGTAAACATTGAGGAATATGGTGGGATATAGGGTGTTTCCTATTGGTTCAGTTTGAGATGATAGTGATGTTCTTTTTGCATGGGGAAGGACTATAGGTGTTTTCCCTATGTGACTTATGGTCACGGTCCTCTAAGTGGGGCATCCTGGTTATACATTCCAGAGTAAGTACAGAAGTTTCTAGGGAGTGGCTTAACTGTGGCTAATCTCAAGTCTCTGAGATTACCAGGTGTGAACTCACTCAACTACCATTTCTTCTCTCTGGTGGCACAGCCTACTTGACCACAATATTCTGTCTTGGCTCTGGATATTACGAGAAGTCTCTGACTGCACTCATATTTACAGTAAAAACCTTCCCCTTAAATTTATCTGGGAGGGGGCATATCCTCAGATTATACAAAAATCAACTCAGAGTGCAAAGATTTATTTCATCTTACAGCTTATAGTGTATCATGAAGGTATCTCAGAACATTAACTTAACACAGGAAGCTGGAGGCAGCAAATGAAGCAGAAGCCAAAGAGAAACCCCGTTTACTGGCCTGTTTTCCATTGTTTGCTCAACCTGCTTTCTTATATAACTCACCAGTCAAGGACGCCACTGTCTAGAGTTGATTGTCCACTATCATCTATTTTATTTTTCCTCATCTTAAAATGTTGAAAGTCTTTTGTAAGAAGACATCCCTAGAACTGTTTGGGAGCCTAAATTTTGTGTTCCATAGCACTGTGAAATTATATTATGAAGATGACTAGCTCCAGGTAATAGTTGCAAAAGAATAAAGAATATTGAAGAACTATTTCAGTAGTGAGACAGGATGGCTTAGTACTGATCTGGGCTCAGTTGCAAATATAAGAACATAAGAATTTATTTCCAAGGCATGAGTTACAGAATTAAGCCATATTAAAAATAGTAAAAGAAAGAAAGAAAAAAAGAAGGAAGAAGGAAAGAAAGAAAGAAAGAAAGAAAGAAAGAAAGAAAGAAAGAAAGAAAGAAAGAAAGAAGGAAAGAAAAGAAGGAAGGAAGAAAGAAATATTAGAGGAGGTTATTGCTAAACTGACATCACAAGCATGAATCAGAGTTAACCAATGAAAGTTCGGGGAAAGTAAATGTGTATACTAAGGTATACGTTACTGTGTGTTGCAGGAAAAGGCTTAGAAGTGGTTGACCAAACTTTGGCAAATGAAATAGTGTTTGTTATAATCACAATATTCAACACAGGGTACTGGAAACAAGACTAAGACTAAAGTAACTTGACAAATATAAATCAAGCTATCTACATTTTACCCAATACATAGTTATGATCTTAGTTAATTTCATATAGATATCTACATATTAATGGTTTAAGAATAATTATGTGGTGACAAAAATCTTACTTCAAAATTTACCAGGTATATTATTGGAGAAGATTCTATGCATATAGTCATTACATTCAGTTCATTTAAAAATAGTATTGATATGACAAAAAAGAAATTTAGTTATTTTAGCATGGTCATACACATTGGAAGAAATAATGTCAGAAAAGTTACAAATTCATAGTAAGCCTGGAATACATAGTAAAATTCTATTCCAAAACAAAGAAAATATCAAATAATTTGGTGAGACTGGGAAAAGTAAACACTGAGTTGTTCAATTTTTATTTATTCAATCCTTTATTTGTTTATGATTCAGCTATTGCCCCCACTCCCAGTCCTCCCTGGGGCCTCAAGTCTCTGGAGGAATGTGCATCTTCTCCCACTAATGTCAGACCAGGTCTCTTCTATGTATGAGTTGGGGGCCTTGGACCAGCTCATATATGCTGCCTGGTTGGTGGCTCAGTGTTGGAGAGATCTCAGGGGTCCAGTTAGTTGAGACTGCTGGTCTTTCTATGGGTCACCCTCTTCTGCTTCTTCCATCCTTCCCCTAATTCAACCATAAGCATCCCCAACTTCACTCTAATGGTTGGGTGTAAGTATCTGCATCTGTCTCAGTCAGTTGTCTGTTGGGCCTCTCAGAAGATGGTTATGCTAGGCTCCTATATGTAAGCACATCATAGCATTAGCAATAGAGTCACAATTTGTTTTCTCCCCATGAGCCAGAACCCCAGTTGGGCCTGTCACTTGACTGCATTTCCCTCCTTTCCCTCAGTCTGTTCTCCATTTTTGTCCTGGCGGTTCTTTTAGAAAGGAACACTTCTTGACCAGAAATTTTGAGTGTGGGTTGGTACCACCGTCCCTTCTCTTGAGGCCCTGTCTATCTGCTAGAGATCCACTCTTTGAGCTCCCTTTACCCACTGTTAGGCACTTCATCTAAGGTCACTCCTATTGAGTCCTTAGAGTCTCTTACCTCTCAGTTCTCTGGTACTTTCTAGAAGATTCCCCCCTCCCCAAAGCTGCTTATTTCCATTCATTGTGCTGACCCTCTGGGCTTCTCTCCTGTTCCTTCTCCCTGAATATCTGATCCAGTTCCCCTTTACTGCTTCCCCTCCCTTCTCCCACCCAAATCCATCCCTCCCTCTGCCTCCCTTCATTATTTTCTTCTCTCTACTAAGGGGGATTAAAGCATCCACTTTAAGTTACTACTTGTTAAACTTCTTAAATTCTGTGAGTTGTATTCTAAGAATTCTATTCTTTTGACTAATATCCACTTATTAATGAGTACATTCTATGTCCTTTAGGGGTCTGGGTTATCTCAAACATAATGATATATTCTAATTCCATACATTTGCCTACAAAACTCATATTTATTGTTCTTAAGAGATGCATCCCTTATCACTTTAAATTATAATATAAAATGCATATTTTAATAGAATATCATTGTAATTCTGTTACTGGGCTAATATCTTTGAAAATCACAATTAGGTGTACTCCACAATGTTTGTATGTTTTCTTTGTAAGGAGACTTTGAATGGGTATTCTTTTTTAAAGACAGTTTATAACTCTGTTTTATAATAATCAAATCATGGGGTTTTTGTTTGTTTGTTTGGTTGTTTTTGATTTTTCGAGACAGGGTTTCTCTGTAGTCCTGGCTGTCCTGGAACTCACTCTGTAGACCAGGCTGGCCTCGAACTCAGAGATCTGCCTGCCTCTGCCTCCCAAGTACTGGGATTAAAGGCATGTGCTACCACTGCCTGGCTCAAATCATGTTTTTATATAAACATTCAAATATGTACATCAGCACAAACATTAACACATGTAATTGCATGTGTATATACATATTATACATCTAAAATATGAAAAAATTTACATTGTATAAAAACACACATAAATGTGCAAGAGTATTCCCAAATAAAATTCTGATAGACATGATCTCATTAAATTATGAACATGAATTCCATGAATAAAAATAAAGATAGTTTAACTTTACTTAATTGCAGTAAAATCAGTCCAAGTATGAAGGAATAAAGGCATCAGAGCAAATTACAATGTTTCTGTAGCAATGATGCTATTCTATTGAAACAGCATGTCTTCACATATGGCATGCCAAATTATTCACTCTTTACAGACACCTGTGGTTCTCAACAGAATGTGCTGGATTATTGCTAAATATACAGACAGTTGATAGTTTAAAACGAATCTGCTACATTTTCAAAGAAGAGTTGGTTTTTTTCTCTCCCAAATATTTTTGCCCAGTTCATTAAAACTACAAATTGGAAAAAATGATCCAAGAATGAAACATTAAATATGCTTATTGCTTTAACCAAATAGTTCATAAATTAAGCTACTTCTAAGTGAATCAAATGAATTTTGGTGTTATTTTAAATTGCAAGTATGTTTAACATTCAATAATACATAGCACTTGAAATTTATTAAAAATCATATACATATACAAACTAATTCTTTTTAATAATTATCTTTAATCTTTTTTTATACTCCAGCCATTATACCCCTCCCGGTCAGCTCTCCTACAATAACAATTCAAAAATAAGAAATTAAGTATAATATGAAATAGTGAGTCTAAATTTCTCAGAAGACCAATTTCTTAACTTGAACTATAGACTTTCTTTTCTTTTTTTCTTTTTGTTTCTTTTTCATATGAGTAAAAGCTTAAACACTAAGTTACAGACCCAAACAAAAGAGCCTTGTTTACTATTCATATATGTTGTCACCAGCAATATATCAGGTAGAATACCAAACTTGTAATAAATGCGATACAGAGGAAAGCTTGAGAGGCTGCATACAACATTGCTTTTTTATGTAGATTCTCTGAAACATTTTTAAAAAGAAATTAATAGACATGTATTTATTTTCTACCATATTTCCTAATTCTATTAGTTATTAGATATCATGTGATGCATTGAATTAGATATCATTTGATGCATTGAAATTTAGTCAGTTTTTCTTCTTTTCTTTTCTTTTCTTTTCTTTTCTTTTCTTTTCTTTTCTTTTCTTTTCTTTTTGTTTTCAATACCAGGCTTTTTGTAGACCTGGCTGGTCTTGAACTTTCTATGAGTTGAGAACAATGTTGAACTTCAAACCCTCTACCTCTACAAGTGTGCCTGATTTCTAAGGCTTCATGAATGCACGGCAACCAAACTATATCCCAGTCTTTTATATATTATGTTGGTATTAAAATCCAAGGCACTTAAGTACACTGAATGAAATATATAGGGTTTTAATCATAATAGTTGCATTTATTAAAATTTTTAATATTATCTATGGTCATTTATTCAGAGGAAAAATTTATTCAGATGTTGCTAAAGTTTAGAGTTTTCCTTATTTTATATAAATTCATATAAAAGAAGAAAATCTCTTCACTTTATTCATATAAACGTGAAGTGACTTTTGTCTTGGTAAAAGGTATAAAGTTTTTTTCTTAAGTTAAAAGGAGCAAAATTAAGTATACTATAATTCTTAAAGTTCAAAAAGTCACAGGATTGTTACTATGGTTTTAATTTATAATGTGCTTCCTATGAATTGAAACCTTCAAATGAGGATAAAAGTGGGTGGCCCAGAGACTCAGCAAAGTTAGGTAATTCAAGAAGCATATAAAGTCAACAAGCAAGAAGTTTAGAATGCCGCACCCCTGTAAAAATGTGCATTGTAATGATGCAGTTGCCTAAAACATATTCCTGTTATGGAAGTAGCCTCTATGCTCTCATTGTATAAACAGCTAGACTTTGGTGAGATAATTATTGTTGGTCTTTATCACTAATCATTCTGAGGTAAATACATGTTTGTTTATCTGTCCCCAGGAAAAATAATACACAAAGCAAGCTCTGATTACTGTAACTATGATTAATTTTCTTCAGTTTTGAGTCCTGATTTTCAGTGCATTTTCTTTGTAAGATGTTCCCAGTACAAGAATTTTATCTTTATAACCTGGATAAGTGATTTTGTTTATTGCTTGAGAAACACCCTTGAAAAGCAGGGTTTTTTTTTTTTTTTTGGCTCACTAAATAAGCAAAAGCTTGTTTCACAGTTTATACATATAATCTAACACATCAAGAAAGGTATATCTCTAAGATTGGTTCCTTGCTTGTGTGTCTCCAGTCAGAAAACAGGGGAAATTGAATGTTGGTACTCTTTTACTTTGTCATTTTTATTCAATTAAACTGTCTGCATTACATGAAATATTTGATTTATCCTTAAGGAAACCCTTCCAATATAAATTAGTGTTTGATTGGAATTGTGTTGTAATGAACAGGCATCACTTCAAAAGCCCTTAATAAAGAAACATTTTTCTGAACTTGTAGTATTCTAATAACATGTTTATTTAAAGAAACAAAACAGGAAAAAAATCCAAAATAAGCAAGTACATTAATATTGAACCATAGAGCATAAGTTTCTTCAATATATTTCCATCCTCTCAGAATACACAATATTTTTTCTCCATATTTTCAAAGAGCTAAACCCCTTATGAATGAATGTGATAGTAATTAATGGACAGGTAGCAAAAGTCAAAATGCCATTCTATATAGAAATTTACTTATTTTAATGTATGCCTGAAAAAATTTGCACATAAAAATTGGAATGCAACATATCTTAAAGTGTTTGAATAACATTTTATTACTACAATTGAACTCATGAATTATATGCCTAAATATAATATGTCACCTGAAACATAGTTTGATCAAGATGATACTTTGTCCATTTACTCAGATTGATGAGAAAAATAATATGTGTCTGGTGTTCACCATATGACTATATTAGAGAAAAAACAAATTTATCTATTGGGGAAAATTACATCAACCACCCATTTTTATTCAGTTTCATAGAAAATTTCCAGAGAAACAAGACATATTAAAATTAAAGCACCAGCAAAAA
Organism: Tokudaia tokunoshimensis; assembly: GCA_036184795.1. Lineage (NCBI taxonomy): Eukaryota > Metazoa > Chordata > Mammalia > Rodentia > Muridae > Tokudaia > Tokudaia tokunoshimensis. The sequence continues at coordinate 77,998,409 of BTHU01000023.1, forward strand.
AATCATTCACTAAGTTGAAGCTGAGAAAAGCAAACGTGACAACAGTTACAGAAAGCAGCAGTGCCTCTTGAAGTTAAGCTGTTCTGTCATATAACATTAATTGGAACATTATCTGGTGCAGGAGCAGTATAAAAATTGTCAGATTTGCTTCTTAACTGAAATGATAGGATGGAAATTGTTGAGTGTGTCTGAGTTTTGGTTGACACTAGGGAAGAATTGATATAACAGACTTGCCCATATGCTAAGTTTTACAGTGACTGACATTTATGAACTCCACATATAATTATTTATAATAAATTATAACTTGAGAGTCTGTATACACTGATTCTTTATGAGCAAAGAAAAATCAAGTAGAAATAAAATATTAATCATAGTAACCAAAATATTTTCTGTCTTTGAAGGAATCTTTATTGTATTAATTCTTCAAAATTGTTACTGTTACTGTCTTCTTTAACTGTTTAGAACACAGTACATTTTTATAATGGCAGTTACCTAGTCATTCATTAAAAGAGTTCATGTGACCTCAGTTAGATTTTGTTTATTTATCTCCTCTATATTTTGACATAAGACAATATAGATAGACAAACCAGAGACTGTGGGTAGGCTGACCTTTTTCACAGTTTAGAGTTGATAATATAAGAAATGATTAATAGGTGTGTGTTTGCATCCTTTCCTTTAGGCAAGGAATTCTTTGACTATACAATAATCAAGTTCATAGCAAGCAAGAAAAAATTCTTTGATAGAAAAAAACAATTATTAACCTTTCATATAGGCCATTAATTTTCTTGATTTCTATGTTGATTTAAACTTTCCAATAATTTCTTGAAATATGTAACACTTTTAAAGACAAAAAACATTCTCATAATCTAGCTCTAACAATTTTCATATTTGGCAATGCTACATAGCATATTTTTCTTTCAGCCACTTTTATATGTAAGGGTATATGTCTGATGCTTTCATGGAGGTCAGCATCCAGAAGAGATTTGGAAGGTCACAGAATTTTTTTTTTATAAAAATGATGTATTTAGAATTAACATACTATTTAGGAAACCCTGAAACATTTGACTAATATGTAGACTATCACCAGGTTATTAACACCTTATGGATATACAATAATTTGATAATAGAGGAAGTGATTAATAGCTGTGTGTTTGATTCTTTTTGTAATATACTATGCATGCAAATTCTCTTATTCCTGAAAAATCAATTAGTAACATATGCATGTAGGTTGTAGCAACACTAAAATGATGTTTTAGTGGGAAGAGGCTTATTTGCCACGAAGCCTGATGACCTGAGTTTACTTCCTGAGACCATATGAGAGGAGCAAACAAATACTGAAATTTGTACACACACACACACACACACACACACACACACACACACACACACAAACACACACACGTGCACACATACATAAGAAGGTGAAACAGCCTTGCAACTGATAATCTTGGCTCATTTAAAGACAAGGACACCATACATCTGGAGAAAAATTTATTTCAATAACCATGCTTTTAATAACTGTCCCAAATTTCTACTAAACATAAGAAGATGTAGCGTAAGGCTATTTAATCCATTACTACCACGTTCCAATCAAGAAGAAGCTTTGGGTAGGTGCTATGCCATCAGGTTAACCTTGCTCATCTTTTAGGATGGATTCAAATATTCAGTGAATCAGATGTATTCTTCACAATGCTTCCCTGTGTCAACAGACTATAATTTGGAGAGTTTTTCTAAAAGATGCATTCTCTCTTAATAGAATTCTCCTGCTTATGCATTCTATTTGATTTTTATGAAATTCAGTTTGTATCATCGTAACACATCTCTTTCTGATATGCATCAGATTCACTGGCTGTTCAATTACTGTGCATGAAAGGTATTCTTAAATTATGGAAATCCCTTCTCAGACCTTCAATTATCTTAAGTGTTTATTCCAAAGAAATGCACATTTAGCAATAACGTTCAAAACTGCTGAATGTTCAGACCTTAGACAGAAACACTGAGTGCAGTTGGTAGTGCTGCTGGTCAATTTCTCCAACTGTGTAATTTAGAAATAAAGATATTTGGAAGTGAGTGTAATCTCTGATGGAATGTTGCCTGAATGTGTCCTCATGCACATTTACATAACTGTGCAAATTCTCTCAACATATGAGTATATCTGAAAATTACCCCATCTCTTATACACATCCATAAGCTTTTTCTATGGCAGCAAAGTGATTTGGGGATACCCAATAAATTATATTGACTCAAAGAAGCAGTTATACTGAGTGCCTTTACAACATGTCACTGACAATTGCTCACATTGGAAAGGACATCCATGACTCTTAAACTTCACAATACTTCTTTTAGATAATAATAAGTTTAATAGGAAATGTTATTGGGTTTGGAAAGGCACAGATATGGAAGAATGAGTCTGAGTTTGAATATTGTATCCATTAGTTGTTGGTATAATGAATTTCAACTATAATATGGATATAATTCTACTAACTTTAATGAAATTATATGTACAAAAATAAGTGTAGTGCTTGTAACAACATAGTTTTCAAATTTTTCAGTTATTTTTGCTGATGATTATCATTCTGCTAGTAGACAAAATGAGAGAAGTAATTACACTGAACTGGATGAGTTTGAAGAATGAATTTTAATTCACCACATTTGTACCTTGACAAGTTTAGTGACAAAGAATCCAGGCAGAAAACTGTTAGCAGATTTTTCTGTATTTTATTAGAAACCATTCAGGATTATAACAAGAAAGTCTTAACTTTCATATTGCATTCTTGGCTTCTTGATAGTGTGCATAGGGTTATCAAAAGTTACCAAGACACTTCCATACACCTGGAACATTAACAGATGCCCAAGAGTATGATAGTTCTTTTCCTTTATAGAAAACAGTAGAAATTTAATAAGGCCTTCATCTGTGGCATCAAAAAGCAATATCTATGGCTTATCTGTACTCAGAGAAACACTATTCCTCAAAATATGTATCATTATAAACTGATGCTATAAGGAATGTATTACAATTCAAAACCTGGAAACCTCCTCATCCATGAAGCTGATTTCATACACCATCTGTTATGTGAGTGACATATTGACATAATGATCTGCTTTTCTAAGGAATCAGCACGTTCTTGCCCATAAGCTTCCTTTTACCTATGCATCAGAAAGCAAAATAATATCAGCCTGGTTCACTGAATTGAGTCAGTACTCTTCCTATGATGAAAATATAGATACATCATTGGAATGTATAGCAGATTTAATAACTGTCACATTCATAGGTTCACAATTATCATAATTATCACATCATAATTCTAAGATGTATGTGGGGACTAGATATAATTGTATTAAACTCATCAGAATATTCTTTTTCATGTTACAACATTTTTAGAGAGCTGACAAAACTGTCGGAAGGAAACTGGCTTTATGAAATAGTGAATTGAGTTTCTCCTGAAAATTAAATTATTTAGCTCAAATGAAATTACTACTAGAGGAATGTTTAAAAGATGATATATGAAAGAAAGAAAAAGTTTAATTAAAACCATAATTAGTAACGTTGTACCTACAGGCCATAAAACAGAGCCATCATTTCACAGCGGGAAAATCGAGTACTAAAGTACAATAAAAGGGAAGAATTTTAGTAAAATGAAATATTTTGGATGATTTTGACATGTGAGCTTGAAATTTTAATGAAATTTAAAAAGTAACATTGCACAGTGGCTTAGACGATGAATCTACAATCAGAGCAGTGAAGTTTTACTTTTTTATATATAATTTGTAACTGTATAATCATAGCAAGTTATTTAAGTGCATGTGGTTTTTTCACCTGTAAAATGGGGATAATATTAGTTATTATTTCATGGAAATGCCTTGGAGATTAAATGAGAGGTAATAAATTATATTGAGTTTAGGGAAGTGTCTGGCCTTCAGTAAGTGTTATCTGTATTTAGAATGATTAATGTAGATGGAGTAGAGTTCTTAAAAAAAAGCTTAATATATGTAAGTCAGTTCTTCATTATAAATAATATAGACATGCTCATGTTTAATCTTGATAAAAATATTACTACTTGCAGTAAAAGCATAAAAGTTAAAAGGTTTAATCATTAAGGTATTTGCAACATGCATGCAGATACACTGCTACTACAATTCAATAAGTTGAGAGATTCTTTATTCTTTCATTTAATAAAAGCACAGAACAACATGATGTGGTAATGGAAATATTGAGAAATTTCAAGGAGAAGGGTGCTATGAAAGTAGAAATAAGATGAAAGTAGATGTAAGGGAGAGATAATGGAAGAAGTGAAGAAAGAAACAAGAAAATAAACTTGTTTGGAAAAAAATATCACATTAAACCCAGTTCTATGTAAACTAATAAAACATTAAAATAAAAAAATCCACGGTTTCAAAAATCATAGCACAAAGAGTCAATACATACTATGAAAATGAGAACATTTATATTGTAAGAAAGCTAAAGTACTACTAATAAATAATGAAGGGACTTTTTAGGTAAAAGTAAGCCTATACAATGGTAAAAATATTTCATAAAGGGAAGTTCTTGATGTTTCGTATCATAAAGAAGATGAATACCAAAGTCATGTTTACACATAATATAAACTTTAATAAGGTATATATTTTTATCTGGGCAAATATAATCTAGATGTTATCTCCATTGATCTTAAATGTTAACGTACTTCTGCAGGATCTTGATGATTGAGCTGTTATTTTAATCTTTATATTTTAAAAAATCCTACTGTTGTAAGTCTCCAGTTATCTTAACAAATTTTGGGTATCTAACTTATTTCTTCCCAATGTAGCTGAACATTTGTATTCCCAAATATTATTATGACTAACAAGTATAGTGCAAGCCATTAAAACTTACTGGCTCAAATTGATTGCGATTATTTAAGATCATCTACCTGAATTAACAAATTGATGTACTTATAACAACATCACCTTTACCTTCAAAATTGTTTTGAACTCTTGCCAAGGTCATAGAATGTTTTTTCTTAAGTGATATATGAAACTTCCAATGATAGTAACAAACTTGTTATTGTTTATTAATAAAAATTTAGTGATTATTTTATATAGATGCATGAAAACCATGGTTTATATTTAGTTATCTTTATGTTCTTATAAATAAAGTCTGTCCAAATATTCTCAATTATGTTTTAATTAAATTAAATTCTCAATTAAAGTTTTAATAATAATTTAAAGAAATCATAAACTAATTGAAATATCTTTATCAGAAAAAGCTATTCATTATATTGAAGGTAATAATGATTCTTCATCTATCATAGGAGTAATAATAATCAATTTCAAGTAAATATTATAACTCTAGTGTTAACATATGTATGCTCAGCATTTTCTATTTGTAAATATATGTAGGAAAAGCAACAGATCAAATAAAAAGGAAAGTTTCATGATGTAATATTATGCTGTAATTAAGAAAATGCACTTGGCTCAAATCTCACTTAAGAAGAATTCAAGACTCATAGACCTATATTTGATTGTAAGTTTCTGTTTTAACATAATGATTCTTGAGATTCCCATCAATTTTAGAATTGGATCATTCATCTCTTCTCATGTATGTGACTATGATTCTGCCTATTAGATTGAAGGTTTATTTGTTGAAATTTTATTCGTGCCAACTTAATTATTGAGTTCAAAATATTTCTTGTCTCAGAAGGTTGAAAAACATGAAAACTTGAACATATAGAAAAGAATAAATCAATGGTCTTAAAAGAAAAATTAAGAGGACCAAACAAGATCTTCATGGGATTAAGTCTAGAAAATATTTTTGATATATATTGGTGAAACTCTGGGAGTTAAAAAAAATAAAATTGGATTTGAGTTTTCAAGCTTGGTTAAAATTTGACTTATGAGAATCCTTTCCATGTTTGTAACAGAAGTGGAATCTGAGAATAGAATTTACTTTCTAAGTGATTCGAAAGTATTTTGGAAAAAAAGCCTCCCATTTCGTATAATTGAACCAAAAGGGGGAAATAAAAAAGATTAGCCAAAAGAAGAAGAAGAAGAAGAAGAAGAAGAAGAAGAAGAAGAAGAAGAAGAAGAAGAAGAAGAAGAAGAAGAAGAAGAAGAAGAAGAAGAAGAAGAAGAAGAAACGGGAAAGAAAAATCATTACTGAATCACATTATTATACTGTATTTCACATATATGTTCATTACCAATAGTTTAAAATTTGATTTTTACCAGTGTTTCTCCTTTTAGTTTATGCATTTGCATTCTTCTTATAAGGACAAGTCTCTGACTGAGAAGTTACACTTCTCTATTTTCTTAATTCTCTCAAGCAAAACAAAACAAAAAAAAAGACTCTTCTGGGATATGCATCATGACATATATCAGACAACAATGACAACTGAAAGCAAAATTCCAATTATCTACAAATGGAGTTTTATTTCAGAATATATAAATGCTACAATCATTACTATCTGCCATGTTCAGAAAATATAAAGAAAAAAGTCTCATATCTCAAGACAAGAGAATCTAATTAATGTGTGACTGATTATTTTCTGTCGATGACTCTGATAGGGGATGATTAGATAGGGGATGAACTTTTCTGAAGTATTGAGAGAACTTGCATGAGATATTGTCATTCTTTATATGACACATTGCTCAGGCTCAGTACAAACTTGTAGTAACTATTATCTAAAATTGGGGTGGGGGTTCTACCCAAACTTTGATCTTTCAGTTTCCAAATTAAAGATGTGCTACCTTTATATTTATAAGTCTTTTAGCATAGGAACTGGGCAAATATATGTCCTGTAAGCTATTAGAATTTGCTTCCTCATCAATAACACCAAGTTACACCTTTCCATGTTCCATCTAGACAGCTCTTAACTCTGATTGGCCAGGCCTCACAGCTATGTTTCCATGATTTCCACCCCATGTCATTTTGTCCTTTCTCAATCTTCTTCCTCTCCCCTTCCTCATGGTCTTCTACCTGTGAGACCAAGAACTATTTCTAGGACCCCAGAACTATTTCTCTGCCCATCTACAGGCTGTATGAATCTTTATTCACCAGTCAGGGATAACTTGTATGGCAAGGTTACATGGCACTTGGGTCTACATGCAGATTCTATCATTCCTGAGAGCAGCAGGCTTTGGGGGTCAGTATTTAGCATTACTATGTAGCAAAAGACTAAATGTCAAAATAAACTAATGTGCTGCAATACTTATGATGATATCAACTGTGTTTCCTGTCTATGGAGATTTAGAAAAGTAAAACCATAATTTGGATGATATAAAGTTTTCCTGTCTTCCCCATATCTAAAGAATATCTTCTGAAAAATCATTTTTATTCACAGAAATTTTTTAAAGGATTGAATATACATGTGTGTGACGACAGATATTTGTGCCAAGTCTTAGAAAAATAGCAATGCCATTACTTATCTGCCTGCATATCAATCCAGGCTCTTAAGACATTCAACAGTTAATCATGGTAGTGTTAATTTGTTATGTGATTTCAGTCATGGTGTAATTATGTATTGTTTTAAATAATATTAGGTATAAATTTAGTTTCTATTCTAGTGCCATTGTATTTTTTATGCCATTTGAAAAAGGTTAGAGGTGAGAAAACTAATATTGTATGGTCACTTTCAAAGGAAATATGGGGACTGAGGAGTTGGATCAACTCGTAAGATCACTTACTGCTCTAGCAAAGGAATGGGGTTTGGATCCAAACACCAGTAACTCCCATTCTAGGTTATCCACTACCTTCCTATGTCCTCCGTGGAAATCAGACATACATGTTTTGGACACGCAACCATGAGACTCATACACATTTTTTTAAAATGACAATATCATATTAGCAATGTTAAAAGAATTCCAAGAAAAGAAAGAATAGCTAGATTTTTAGAAGTAACTGGTCATTTTCAGTACTAACTGTGTTTTGTTACAATAGATATAAGATTTTTTTTGTTTAATGAGGGAATAGGTACTATTCTCAATACATAGAAAATAATAAAACTACATTTATTTCCAGAGTTAATTAATGAATTTAGTCATTTTTCTGAAACACTCATTACTTCTTATTTTCATTTTTTCAACACTGCTTTCAGATATGAGTCATTGTAACAAATGAAATATTGTGCAATCTTGGTGTGTTTGAGTAAATTAGGATACATTTGACACATTATTTTCTTATCTGTAAAATGAGAACCATAATCATAGATGTTTCCTATTTTTAATAATATATAAAATAATACATGTAAAATGCTTCATACTGTGTTATTAGAGATGAAAATGTGTATAGATAACTAACAGGCTGAAGTTATTGAGAGTTCGCTTATTTATACTTGTTTTTAATCTTGTATTTTATATTTATACTGTAATAGAAAATGGTTTCCATCATCATCTCAATCAATATATAGTAAAAATGCATCTCTCCTTTTTATCAAATATAATCTAGTTAGTGAAATGTCTTTATTTTATATTATACTAATATTGCTCTCTGCATTACAAGGCACTCAAAGTATAATCATTATTCTTTTACTACTAGAAATATAACATAGAATTAATGACTATAGAATTATTTATTAAAAGGAATACCTATCTGTCAGTTATCATTAGTTCAATTTTTACATGTGGGATACAGATCCAGGAATGTCTTGGTTGATAGCCATTTTTCCAAATAATCCTTTAAAGATATAAGAATAAAACTGTACTCTGGAACTGTAAGAAAAATTACATGGGATTCTGAGTGTGAAAACCACTTTCCTCAGATCAAAACTTATAGAATGAAAGAAAAATCCCAGATCTATCTCATATGAATATTAACACTATATCTAATACTTGCTATCACATGGATGGAATATATTCAAGTATTACTCTCAGCAATCAATATTTTATTGCTCACACATAAATTTCTCAGAGAAGTAATTAACTTATAGTTCATTAAGAAAATGAAATAAATGTATAAGAAAGGAAACATGAGGTCAAGCCTTCTGAACCATTTTAACGTTAACTAAGTTTTGTGCTTAAAACAAAATTACTGGTTTTATGTGGAGATCTTTGATCCACTTAAAATTGAGCTTAGTGCAAGGAGATAAGAATGGGTCAATTTGCATTCTTCTGCATGTTGACCTCCAGCTGAGCCAGCACCATTTGTTGAAAAGGCTATCTTTTTTCCACTGGATGGTTTTAGCTCCTTTGTCAAAGATCAAGTGACCATAGGGGTGTGGATTCATTTCTGGGTCTTCAATTCTGTTCCATTGATCTACATGTCTGTCACTGTACCAATACCATGCGGTTTTTAACACTATTGCTCTGTAGTACAGCTTGAGGTCCGGGATACTGATTCCCCCAGAGGTTCTTTTACTCTTGAGAATAGTTTTAGCTATTCTGGGTTTTCTGTTATTCCAGATGAATTTTTGAATTGCTCTTTCTAACTCTATGAAGAATTGAGTTGGGATTTTGATGGGGATTGCATTGAATCTGTGTATTACTTTTGGTAAGATGCTCATTTTTACTATATTAATCCTGCCAATCCATGAGCATGGCAGATTTTTCCATCTTCTGAGGTCTTCTTCAATTTCTCTCTTCAGAGACTTGAAGTTCTTGTCATACAGATCTTTCACTTGTTTGGTTAGAGTCACGCCAAGATACTTAATACTTAATACAACCACTCTGGAAAGCAGTCTGGCGGTTCCTCAGAAAACTGGGCATGACACTCCCGGAGGATCCGGCTATACCACTCCTGGGCATATACCCAGAGGCTTTACCTGCATGCAATAAGGACACATGCTCCACTATGTTCATAGCAGCCTTATTTATAATAGCCAGAAGCTGGAAAGAACCCAGATGTCCCTCAATGGAGGAATGGATTCAGAAGATGTGGTATATCTACACAATGGAATACTACTCTGCAATTAAAAACAACGAATTCACGAAATTCCTAGGCAAATGGTCAGATCTTGAAAATATCATCCTTAGTGAGGTAACCCAATCACAAAAGAACACACATGGTATGCAGTCACTGATAAGGGGATATTGACCCAGAATCTCGGAATACCCTAGACACAACCCGCATATCAATAGATTTCTAAGAAGATGGAAGGAGAGACCCCTGGTCCTGGAAAGACTGGATGTAGGGGAACGCCAGGACAGAGTAACGAGAGGGGGTTGAATGGAGAAAAGAGGGAGGGAAGGGGGCTTATGGGACTTTCGGGGAGGGAGGAAACGGGAAAGGGGAAGTGATTTGGAATGTAAATTAAAAAAATAAAATAAAATAAATAAAAAAAAAATTACTGAAGTTAGAAAGGTTAAATTCTAACATTGTTTCAGAAAACTCAAAACATAGATGGGGATGAATTAGTCTAGAATAATGTTCAGTTGCTGTATTTTATTAATATGAATATACTAAAATACTTCTTCCCAGAGTAATGTCAAAACATGTACATTCCATTCTCACTGCTGCCTAATGCAATACTGACTTTTTCCAATGATGCACTGCTTTTTGACCAAAAATGATGATGTTTATTGGTTTGGATAATCTCTTTTGCTTACTACTGTGACCACAGACTTTTAAAAAATTCTCATTCTAGAAATATACAGAAGTAAAGTTGGCTTAACTCTAAAATTCCATAATATTACATTGGTTCATAAATGTTTTATCCACCTATTGCCTCATTATTTTCCCTTAAAAAGTTCTATAGAGCTAGAAGATATGTTTCATTTCTATAAATATTAACAATGATTCTTAATATCTCTGAAATTTCATTGAAAAGACATTTTCAATGACGATTGTAATTTGAAGCTCATTAGTGTTATAGTTTTAGCTATGTGAACACTGGACATTATTTAGAGCATTATATGGTCCACTACAACTGTCTCCTCTCTTTTTTGTTACTCTTTCCTCCAGTGTTTAAGGAGTCTGTAAAAGTAGACACATGTACCCTCTGAACAGGGATTTTTCTCAGCAATGACTCAATGTCCTGTTTTGATACATCACCCACATCAGCATGAGACTTGTTAAAAATCATTTAAACCCATTTCCTTTCAAATACAGTACTTGAACTTATTTTCTTCCTTTTCGTTCCAATACAACTTATCATACTAATTATTAATATCAATTTTAATTTATTTGAAGAGAATTAGGCCTTGTGAATTTTGCTAGTTCTTTGAGAGTTTCATATAACATTTGATTATATTCAGGTTCTCTTCCACAACTCTTCTCAAACCCATCCTCCTACCCTAACCTCACAAGAACAATTTGTGCTTTGTAAATATACCTAGGTGAATGGTTCTGAAATGTGATTCACTTACCAATAGTTACACTCTTAGAGTATTGCACTTTTCCTTCTCTTAGTAACTAACAATTGATAAGAGCTCCACAGTCAGAGCTTAGATTTCATGACAAACTCAGTTCTTTTTAATGAGATTCTTACTGTCTTGAGCTTGCAAAACATTTGGCTTCTATCCCAGAATGATATTTTGGAGGAAGTAGTACAATACATATGCTCCATTTAATACTGAGAAATATGCAGTCTTTTATTTTCTGCATCTTGGCCAGTTATCTATATATTAGTCACCATCTACTATAAATAGAAAGTCCTCTGATGAGGGTAGAAAAATATGTTAATTTATGGCCATGATGATAAATCATTAGGAGTCTGTTTAATGCTATATCCATTTAGCAGAATAATAGTAATAGATTTCTCCTAAGTTGTATGACTTGTCTAGTCATAAGTTCTTGGTCGAAAAATGATGTTCACTATGGTTTTAATCTTGAGAAGTGGAATTAAATCGAATCAGGAAATGGTAGGTTCTTCCTGCAGTGTATCTGCCACTATTGCACCAGTGTGACATGTGTTGTCAGGCCAATTGTTATTGAAACTCATAGGATTCTGAGATGATAATTATTTTCATCTTTGGTAGTATGCATAGCACATTCCAATACTATGAAATCCAGATAGTTGAGATAAAGTTCTCAGGACACTACTAGCTTTATTTTTCCACATATTATGAGTCAAGTATATGATGTAATTGGTCTTACCATGAATTTGTGGAGGGTAACAAAATTCAATGGCAATAGCCTGTAATGTGTATGGATATATGAAATACTACTGGCCAACAGCTCCAAAAGAACTAATTCATTTCTGGCACCAAACTTCTCATGGTATTTAGTAAGGACAATATTGCCCCAGACAGAAGCAGCTGACCCTTGTTGTTGGATTAGAGCAGGCTGAAAGAAGCTAAGGAGAAGGGAGATCCTGTAGGAGGAATAGAAGATTCATTTAATTGGGACCCCCAAGATCTCTCAAACACTGGACCACCAAACAGGCAGCATACACCAGGTGGTATGTGGCCTCCAACACATATACAGTAGAGGACTGATGGGTCTGTGTTCATTCAGATATGATGCACCTAACCTTCAAGAGACTGGAGGCCCCCGGAGTTTAGAGGTTAGGTGGGGTCAGGAGTAGGGACATCCATATGGAGATAGGAGGGTGAGGAGGAGGTATGGGATGTGGAACAGTCAGAGTGTAGATGGGGGTGGGGGGAATAAAATATGGAGTGTAAAAAATAAATAATTAATTAATAAAAAAAATTATTTTTAATATGTTGTACTAGGCAGGCTGAAAAGGATTTGGCTTATCATATAAGAGAAGACAATAATCATTTGATATTCTAGAACATTTGGAAGGTATCTTCAAATGCAAAGGAATATTGGGAAAATCCCATTTCTTTCATTGGATATTATATTGAGTTAAATGTTGAGTAGCAGAGCATGGGTATTAGTCAGCTGTGGGTTATGATAACAAATACCTGAGATAATCAGGTTTACAAAAAAATTGGTTGATGTCAGAGCTCTAGATAGCTATGATAGAAACCATACACTTCCTAAGAATCCCAAAGACAATTCCCTTTTGAGCATGCACTAGTGACCTAAGTACATTCAACTAGAGCATATTTATCAATGCTTTCAACACCTGTGGCTAGTGCCACAAAATTTTAACACACGGTTCATAGTGACAAACACTTGTACAAACATAGCATGCTGTTTATTGTCCCTAATGACAAATGGACACCTCACAGTGGAAGATGTATTCAGTCCAACCTCATAAAGTCTTAGTATTTCAACAGTTTGAGTACCATTTCTTGTTTTTGTCCAGTCTTTCTGAGACTCAAACACTTTGTTTTGGATTTCTAAAAAAGGAAATAAATAAAGCTTACCTTCTTCTATTATATGATGATGGAATATGTAAACTATAAAAAGTTAGATCTAGAAGGAATAAAGATAGAAAGTAATGAGAGATTACCAAAAGAGTAAAATTCAATAAAGCTACATTAACCTATCAATCCATATGTCTAAGATGTAGAGCACACTATGGCAGAAATTGTACTCTCAAGATATTTACTGGTTGAAATTAGCATGTTCTCATACTAGGGCAGATATAGCATGCTGTCATCAACTTATCTTGGTGAATTTCCCTTAACCTGTTTTTTCTGATCTCCTCAACCTTCACTGAAAGTTCAGCTCTGCTTCAAAAACCTCATATGTAAATCTCTTGGGGCCTATTTTTAGAAACTCTGAACCTGTTAGAAACCATCATTCTTTTATAATCCTTATTTTCTGTGTGGCTGCAGAATTGACATCATGGCAGTGATGTCATGACATTCAGTCAACATTAGCCACACAGTGGCTTGCTTGAGCCATGAGTACAAGCCTTTAAGAATGTTTTCAGTTGACTGGGAAAAACGAATACCCAGGAAATTTGGGACTGGCAAAATTACCTGGACTCTTTCCTAAACCTCAAATTTTAAAAACAAATTTGTAATTATGAAACTTTTTTATAACAATATTTTTAATTTTTAAAATTATAGTATAATTAAATCATTTTCTTTCCTCTTTCCAAAGCCTCCCATGTAACTTTTCCCTTATTATCTCAAATTCATGGACTCTTTATTTTATTGTTGTTATATAGACACAGATATACACTCATATATTTATATATTCTTAAATATATAAATATAACATTCTGAAATTATGTTACTGGTATGTATACCATTTCTGAGCTGACTATGTGTCAACTAATTGTGAGGCTGTTTCCTGAACAAGACTGTTTTTCCATTTCCCAGCCTTTCTTAGTTTTTGTAGTTCTTTATCTAGAATTGAGGCCTCTTAAATAAAGTTTCCCCCCTTACATGTTAAAATGTCTATTTGTATCTGCATTGTTCAGGTATAGTTTAGGTAGCCATATTGTTGAAAATTTACAGAGTAACTTCTCTGATACTTTTTTTTCTAGGAGATACAAACTCACTCTGGCTCTTATGATCTATTGTCCCCTCTTCAACAACCAATCAAAATTCAAAGAAATAGAGACCTTTGTGATGTTAAGCCCCAGTGGATTGAAATACTGCACAACTCCAACTTTTGTGAACATTATGTGTCTGACAGGCTAGACTGTAGACTCCTTCGATACCTTCCAAACATCTTTCCTGTATTCTGTGCACAGCAGTTGAGGGGTCTTTCTGGGTGCTGATAACTGCAACATGCCCTGCTAAAACTTCATAATAATCTTCGTGTTCTGGAAAAAATCTGATTCTTTTTGTTTTAAATCTGCTTTTTATAAAATAAAAGAGTTTTTTTTAAAGTTGATCATTCCATACTATATTGTGATTTTGTGCTATACCATCACCATTTCTTGAAAATATAAAACTCACTAAATCTAAGATAGCAGAACAATAAAGAGACTTGAGAAACCACCACTGTTAAAAGTTTACATGGTAGTGACAAAATTCTAAGGCAAAGATTACACTTTTGCCTCTGCAAAAGTTTTTCTATAATTAAGACCTCTATTTATCAATGAAGTAAGTTTAATATAAGCAAATAATATTGCAATGCTTTCTTACTCAGTATGATACTCCACTGAAGAGTTCTTAAATAGAAATCAAGAATATTCAAAAACTAATACATGTCTTCAATCAAACCATCATAATGAACTTAAACTGAGTGTCTGTTATGATTAATATTAGCATATCCTTATAATTCATTTTAAATTATCTTTTTATAACTACCAACTTCCTTCCTACATTATGTCTTCATTTGCAACTTGATAAGAAAGTGACTGTTTTAGCATTTATAGACACACACTTGATGTCAAGAAAAAGATAAAATAATTCAAGGCATTATATAAATTTTACTGTAAGAAATTACAAAGTAGCACTTTTTTAACATAGCTAATTATCAGTTCCTGACCAACTTGGAACACAACTGCTTATTAAAATATTAATGCATTCTTATCAACCTTGTCTTGAAAAGTTTTTATGATGATAATACCATCATTTTTGAGAAGAATGCATTATGTTTCAAATGATAATTACATAAAAGAAAAAATTTTCTGTGACAATATAACATTCATGAGAATATAGACTTTATTGTTTGGGTTATTACCAAATTTTCTGTTCTGTTTTTTCACTTTTATTTTTATTTTTTAAGGAGAATTTTTTTTACAGAGTGACTTAAGTCTACATTATAGTGACATGCAGAGTAGCATTAGTCTACAAAGATGCTCAGTACTTTCAGTATAAATTAGCTACTATTCCCTATTTCTTAGGAGTTAGAATACAATAGATTTACATCTGAACATTGACAAGAATATCTATTCTTGAAAGAAAAAGTCATTCTTAATTCATTGCAAGAGACTTTTGTCCTCATACAATGACTTTCCCATTTTCTTCTTTATTTTTTCCAATCACCTTCAATATTTGAAATATATAGTCCCAGTTCAGGGATCATTAACAACTTTTAAAGGAGTTTAAGACATGGGTGACAAAGCAGAAAGAAGAAATCTACAATTCTTTCATGAATTTAGATCAACTAAATATTTTATAATCTGTTTCACTTAGGTTTCATTAGCTCTGGTTTAAATAGATAAGTCACTATTATTTTTGCCTATGTTTATTTTTTTCTAGTTTATAAAAACATAGTCATTATATAAAAACATAAATTATATGTGAAAATTCTGTTTTTGTGTGGGAAAAGTATTAATTGTTTGGATTTTTATTTAGTCAATGAATTCATGTATTTAGTTAGAGTTAAAAACAAATATGTTCATGCTTATAGGTAAAAACTGGGCTTCTATATTATATATGTGCTAGTTTTTAACCTATATATCTAATTGTGATAGTATAGAATCAATCATTTATTGAAAAAGACAAGCAGCTATGTTGTTTTTGATGAACATAAATTTTAAAAAGAATTTAATTTGATACCTGATTTTAAAGAGTACTAGGTGGAAATATTATGTTAAAAGTCACATAAATACTTTTGGCAAATTATATGTATGTTACCTTTTAAAAACTAACATAATATATAAAAATGATTTGAAATTAGTCTCTCAATTTTAAAGTCTTATAAACAGAACTTCTCATGATATATATTTGAAAATACTGGATGCATTTTTTTTTCTTAGTCAATTATACATGCTACTGCATACTTTTAGAATACTTATATTTTAAAATGCTGAGCAGTTACACAAATGAATTTGTATTATTTAAAATAAGTTGTAAAGTTGTCTCATACTTAATTTACTTTAAAAAATGTAGACACTAAATTTTAAAATGTAGCACTTTTAAAAGCAATAGATAAAATTATTTCCCTATTGAGAATCTTTTCATGAGATGATATGCAATGTAATACAATTGTTCTTTGAGAACACTATTCATTCTTTTCTTTTTAAGATACAAAAACACAAACAGTTTATTTTAAATATATAAATGAAACTTCATTTATAGAACCAATTTTTAGCCTCTCAATTACTAACATCAAGCATATCTAAAATTAAATTTTAACTTGTGAAAGAATGAAAATACACATATGAATTAAAAACTATGACTTTCAGAATATCTCCTTGAATGTGAAAGGCCTTCTCTATTTCCATATGAATAGTTGGCAAGGAAAGGAAGGTTTCAGCCTTAGCTCTGAAACTCTCTGAGCTACTAAGCCAAAGGGAGTATATCATTTCATATTGAACTACTGGTGTTAGTAGACTCTTTCTTTAGTTATAGTAATCCAATTCCTTAAGAATGGGGAGTTATGAAATAAAGAGCAAGATAAAATATTTTCCCTTAACAAAATTAGAATTACATACACATGTCATTATATTAATGCACATGGACACTGCATATGTATTTAGTAAGTATTAAGTTGTAACAAGAATCCTTAGTAAAGTTACAGCTCAACTCATTTCCATATAACACAATAAAGTGTTTCACGTAATTTATAAGAATCTGAGTTATAATGTCAAAATTCCTGAGAAATAAAGAGGTCATTCTTTTACCAAAATTTTGATGGTCAAAGAAAGTTCCATTTTTTTTCATAAAACCCTATATTTATAAACCTATAAATTTTATATATATATAACCTATAAATTTTATATATATATAATTTTATATATATATATAACCTATAAATTTTATATATATATAAACCTATCTATATTTTAATTCATTTGTATAACTCAGGTATCACCAAGTAAATTTAGGAAATTAGGTCTGATTTAAATCCAATGTAGTATTTGTTTCATTATTAATTGGTATGAGAGAGATAAAGGTCACACAAAGAATCACTGTGTGGCGTAATCAGATATGCTTACCTTTACAATAAAAAGAACTATGTTGAATTTAGATTGCTGGCTAGTATATAGACAGAACATTTTAATCTTTCACTTTCTGCTGAATTATTGTTCACACAATGGAAAACTGTCCTTTCTGTGGCTTTAGAATGAGAATAGATTTTAAAGAAACCAGAAGAAAAGAACATAGTAGGATTGATGTTTCTGAATTAGGCAATGATTAGTGTGTAATCTGTGCTGATTTAACAAGCAAAACACAATTTTTTGTTCCTGCATGGTTTATTCATAATACATACATTCATCAGGTTTTCCAATGTTAATTTAGATTTATTCCACAGTTACAAAAGTTGTTCTAATAGCAAAATAGAGCTGTGATACCTTTCAGAGAAACGCTAATCATAGTTTACTGACTCTTTATTATTTAGTGCCATTACCTCTCCCAGAGTTTCTCATGTTTTATTTTCCTGTTATTTATTATGTTCATAAGCCTTGGTAATGCATTGTACCATTTACACTGTAATAGTAAAGAGCATCTATAGTCCAGGATTTTTTCCAGAGCAGCTCTGGGCTCAATGAATAGAAAGAAATTTATCTAATTTTAAAGTTGTGAATAATTAGATGTAAGTATTCAAGAATATATCACGTACTTTATCACAAAGGTATATTGACTTAAGAAAATTAAAATAGATTAGCTTATTAAAGATCTAAAAGGCAACAAGTGGAAACAAATCACCAATTCAAATAAAATCTAAATATGGATAAAATTATTTAAAAATCGCTCTTGAAATAATTGTGTTAATAATGGAGTCATCTGATTTAATCAACAAATTGTCCACAAAACTCAAACTCTTAGAAAACTCTTAGTTTTTTTCTAAATGCAAAGTAATACCCATGCAAAAAATACCAGTTTGCCTTAAAGTGTAGGGTGGAAAAATAAATCATGTGTCCTTTAATTCTCAAGTGACTTTAGTATCTTTCCAGTTATTTCCTTTATATTGAAAAAAAAAAAACACTTCTGTGGCAAAACACAAGAAGTGGAAAGGCTTCCATGAGTTAAGAAATCAATTTAAAGCACTTATTTTTAAAAGTGCATTCCAAAGTAAACACACAGTCTATCAATTCCTCTGAGGTTTCTGCTAAGCATTTAATGCAAAATGTAGTGACTTGAATTTAAAATCAACTTGGTAAGTAAAACTTTATGTCTAGCATACTAAGAAACATACAAAAAGAGATAGTAAATATACATGGGTATCATTAAACATACCAAAGGTATCCTTCTAGCAGAATGTTCATATTCCATTTTATAAAAAAGGACAATGTTAGATATCAAAATTAAATCCCATATAAATGAATATAACTTCCTATAATGTAATGCCTTAAATCTCTTCAAGAGAATCAAAAATCTATGAGAACAGTTTTTGCACATTTCCTATTTTAAGGAATATATCCTCTTAAAATGATTTATTAATCAACTAATGAAATATAAATGTATTATATATCAGTCTATATAAGTTTGTCAAAGTTATGAAAAGTTTATAGAGGAAGGTTTTATGATTATATTCTTTATAGAAAGAATGAAAACTCTTAATTTTTATAATATTTAATCTTAGAGAAGTTTACACAAAATATTGATATTAAGTGAGTGACCTTATATATAATTTATATAATCTTGCTTAGGTATGAGCTTTTTTTTAATTTCATAGAGTCTCTTATTATCATAAAAATAATGTCAATTATCTTTTTCAGAGAAAAATCTTGAAAGTTCATGGCCTCTCAGTGTGCCTGAGGGACTAGAAATGAAAAGATCTTTGAATTCATTTATTTCACTAATGTAGATAATATAATACCTATCTTTCATTGGTGTTTTAATGATAAATGAGATTTTCTGTCCCATTACAGTAATGTTATAGTAATGAGACTGCAGAGCCACTTCAACATTCATATTAATATATTACTAGGGCAAAGAAGACACTAGGGAAACTAACATCTACTACAAGGAAATTCGTGAAAGAAACATATAATAATACAAGTAGAATATTAATTGTGATGAACCTGTGATCTTTTAAGATGATTTTTCTACATTTCTATTTTAGATCTCACTGGTGAATAAAAATTGCCTATTGATATAGTTGGTGCTTTTTGTCCCAAAGTAGCAAGTTGAAAGAAAAGAAATACATCAACGTAAAATTATCTTATGGCAATGGCTATTGTGTTAACCTAATATTCTAGTAAGCTTGCTTTCTCTTAAGAAACTTAAGATACAATGCTATATTTATTATTCAAATTTAAGGAAGATCTATTGTTCCTTCAGTTTCTGAAAGAAATGTTTATTATCTCTAATACAAAAATAATAAATGTAGTATTGATTTATGAACTTGGTGTTCACTGCAATGAAATATATATGAAGACAGACAATGGTCTCAATTGAATGTAATAAAATATTAAAATAAAGTAATGAATATGAGAATTTAGCATTTTAGAAGATTCTCATGTTTTGGAAAAAATAATGTAGAAATATAGGGGAATTTTTTTTTCTGGAAATAGGCCAAATTTCAATTTGAAGTAGGATCATCCTAAGCAGGCATCTCTTAAATATTATTTTATACTTCTTCAAACTGATGAACATATTTGTTAGTTATATAACATAAAACTTATTATCTAGTGAGAACTTTTATGATTTGTAGAAGCCAGGAGAAAAATTGTGCTGCTTTACGATTTTTGAAGATATAACCATAATTAAATTCAGGTATCTTCAAACAAATAAGTATTATAACTCCTGAAAAATTTAAAAACTACATATAATAATACAATTATAAAAATTAGGGTAGCAATACTCAATGAGCAAAATTTTAGGTAGGAAAATGTGCATTTCCTTATAAGAAATTCTATAGTAGATTCTGGTTATTTTGTTTGGTTGATTTTTAATAAAATGGCTGCATACTAGATACTTGTTCCTTCCAAAATGGTCATATTTTTTGTTTTATTTTTATTTTGTTCATGTTTTGTTTATAATGGCCCACATCATTTGTTTACCTTGGAATAGTGTTCCTAGAAAAAAACTTCTTAGTTCTGAATGATCCTAGAACTTGTCTTTGACATGATTCCAACCAAAGATGAAAATTGGCCACTAGGGAAGCTAGTTAATTAGGTCAGTTTTACAAATCTTGTACATAGAAGGGGACTGTGTTCAATGATGGAGGCCAATATATGTTTCATTAAAGTGTACAAGCCAATAAAGCCAGGGATGAGGGAGCATAAGTGGGATGGAGCAATGGCTCCACATGATTGCCTTTCCTAATTAACACCTCAAAGGAAGTCACATGATGAAGCCTGAAGTCCCTAAGAAGCAGTTTAAAGAAAGTGGAATTCTATTCTTGTCTCAAAGCTATGTGTGAGGGAAGATGCAGAATTACTTCTCAGACCACTATCATGACTACCAAAGTATATATTTTCAGTTTGAAATATATGAATGATTTTAAAAATTTCAAAAATTATTTCTCATGGGTAAATTGAAAATGAGTGGGAATACTTTTGCTCGACACAATCCTTCCCTTCATGAAAACCAAGTAATTTTCTCAAACTTCAACGAACAAAACCTTGAATTGTAGGAATAGCACAGACAAAGGAGGAAATGAATACTTTCTTTTTAAATTTTTTTGAAAATATCATATATGACTGTTGTGTTTACATCATTCATCTCTGCCCCACATATTCCTGGCTCCATTTCTGCCTTTCTTAAGATGAAGTTTCTCTGTGTAGTCCTAGATATACAGGAACTCTCTTTTGATATTAACCTGCCTCTACCTTAAATTCTGGGATTAATGTGTGCACCCCACACCCAGCTTATTACAAATATTTTTATATAATTCTTATGTAATATAGACTCACACTACATAATTACAATTAAGTGTCTACTTGGTTGAATTTAATAGAAAAAATTCAATTAATGTGAGATTTAACATCCATGCAATTGAATTGTTCTTTTACTAATAGATATTTTAATACTGATTTTGAACTAATAGTTTTTTATCAATAATACATATTTGATCACTGTTCTGCATAGAAGCTCCTATAAGTTTTCTGAAAATGCACCAAAAAAGGCAAATCTTAATTCCGGTGATTCCCACCAATTAGGAAAAGTTCTTTGTACAACTACATTATATACAAAGTCATTATACTATTAATGCCTTAAAATATTCTTGCCTTATACTACAACTAAAATAATGTTCTCATCTTTATCTTAAGAACTTATAGTAAAACCAAAAGATGTATAGGACCAATAATATATTTTTTAAATCTCTTTCATTAAATTTTATTTAGTAGAAGAAAATGATTAGAAGTAAAATACATGAAATGAATGACAATATTCTGTGGTATGAAAATATGAGACATTGTTTTCTATAAAAGTAGAAAAAATAACATTAACAACCTGTTAACGTCAGAAAACACAGTCATGTGTTTTCTATTGTATTTTTCTGTATTTTCATTAATTTATTTTGGTGTATCACTGGAAAAATGTCTCTCAAGTACCAGAGATCTATAAAGTTCAATGTAACTGTAATAAAACAAATGCATGTCTCCTCTAAAGTATAATAAAGAAAATACCATTTTGCTCTCCTGAGAACCATCTTTCTAGACACTTCATTTTATAGTGACGAATGAAGTATTTTAACCAATTGTGTTATTAATGGTCCTGAAACGGTTTATTCATCATAAGACATCATAGTTCCTCAGCATAAAATTTGATCTTTCAAAAGTTTGGAGTACAAAACCATTTTCTCTCGTTTCATTTAGGTGTATGGGAAATGGTCAAATCTGATAATTTCTCTAAGCAACTAAAAAGACTGTGTTTCTCAAAGTTACTAAACTCACTACTCTGATTATGCCAATGATATTAGAATTATGTAACCATTGATCATAGATATACATCCATGCAAAACTTACATTTTAATAATTTGGGGGATCAGTCAACTAATTACATAGAAATAGAAATCACTTGCATAATATCAAGATGATTAATGATTATAAATTCAGCATTAAAACAACAAATATTAAGTCATGATAGAACAAAGATGTTTAACAATAATCACTTGCATATTCTAATTTATTGATTCACATCTTCCAGTTTCCTGTAAATCAATGCAATTTTGAGCAGTTAAATGATTCACTTCTGATCAAATTGCTCCTGACATACCCTTACAAAACTGTATTACTATGCTCTCTGTATAATTAAAGAAGTCACCATTATCATCATGATAGCTTCATAATAAGAATGGAAAAAATTCTAACATGCATTAAAATTCAGATGTTTAACTTTATTTCTGCCCAGTTTCTAACTGCCGTTACTACAGAGTATTTCAGCAAAACTTTCTCATTTTCTAACTGTGAAAGAGCTCAGTTGGTGGAAAGTTTATTCATAGTCATGATAAATTATTCCTTGTCAGAATCTAAGTCTATTTTTTAAAGTCAGATCACTTTTTATGAATATATCCTGCTATAATGAGTCAACTACAGACATACACATTTTATTTTCAGAGTAGGCAGATTGGGAAGGAAGTATAGACAGAGTACAAGAAATAAATGTTTAGATCACATTCCTTTGATGGTTTTCCTTAAGATTTGTATTTTTAAATTAAATAATAGGTGATAGAAATATGTTTGAGAAACTTTAGAATATATATGAATTATCTGACATTTTCAAAATTGATCAATTTTCATTAGGGGTTTTATAAATCAATTTTCATTAGGGGTTTTATAAATCCAGAATTTGTCTTTCTGCTTTATTCCCAGGCATATATACTAAGTGAATCACAAAATGAGTCTTAAAAGTAAATGTGTCATTTGTAATCATGGCTGTTATTTATCTGAGAAATTTGAATAAAAGTTTATAATTTTTACATATATATTATGGTTAATATATTACTAATTATACATCTTTGCATTATGGGTTTAACTAGGATACATCAAAGTAATCAACTAAATTTTAAATGCCACTTAAATTAGTATATAGCTAAATTAAGTTTTAATTTATAAATTTTACCAAAATAAGTGAAAAGATATTAAATTCTTAATTAATATTAGAGGAGGTAATATATCAGGAAAATAGGAAGGTGAATCAATTTGTTTTTGTAGTGAGATAACCTGCTAAACCATCAATAACATTGTTCTTCATCAAATGGTATTAGAATTATGTAAAAGAGTGAAATTAAGATTTCATTCACAATTGACTATATATCTGTAAATGCGATTTAGCCTTAATAAATCAATTTTTTGTAATATGATCTAACTCATTCTCAGTGACTAGGTATAGAGGACAGATGGACTGTACTTGCATGTGTATTGTCCTAGATATTATTCCATTCCCAAACAAGACAAGAAAAGAAAATAAGAAAAGGCATTTTGAACAGTTTAATGCAAATAAGTAGGTAATGAACATAAAGTGTATGCAAGTTTAACAAATAAAGTTGGCAAGTCATCTCACTAATAAACCTCTTACTTAAAATTTTGAACAATTTTTCTGTTTCTGCTATATGTCTTGCT
The DNA here is from genome assembly GCA_036184795.1 of Tokudaia tokunoshimensis. NCBI lineage: Eukaryota > Metazoa > Chordata > Mammalia > Rodentia > Muridae > Tokudaia > Tokudaia tokunoshimensis. Next base: position 78,022,537 of record BTHU01000023.1, read on the forward strand.
TATATGAGAACTAAGAACAGTAATTACTAGACATGTCTTTCTTATACAAGGACATGGACTGTAGAGAACTAAGAATTATGATATATTATATATATCATAATATATATAATAGTATATATATATACATGTTTGTATTCATTTATGTCTCTGTGTGTATGTGAGAAAGAGAAAGAGACAGATAGATGGATAGATAGACAGATAGATAGATAGATAGATAGATAGATAGATAGATAGATAGATAGATAGATAGATAGATAGATAGATAGATAGGGAGGGAGGGAGGGAGGGAGGGAGGGAGGGAGAGAGAGAGAGAGAGAGAGAGAGAGAGAGAGAGAGAGAGAGAGAGAGAGAGAGAGAGATAAGTGTCTTCTTGCCGAACATGTATAATGCCATGGATATTATACCTAGATTCACAAAACCTGACAAACCTGAGTAACTTTTCCATGATTATATATATTCATATAAGAGTATAGTAATATAAACCATCACAACAATGGAAGTTTATCCCATTTTATGCAGACTGTCTTGGTTAAAATTAACCTCTTCTTGCTCTAAAGGCAAATTTACTTTAAATGCAAAGTAAGGTCATTTCTAATGATGTTAGGTGCAATTCATGTATGTCATTTAAAACTTTGAAATTCTTTTTCTGATGTAATTGTAGGATTTAAAATGCAAAAATCTTTTTCCAAACTGCAAATGCCATCTAAAGTAACTTTGTAGAATAGAAATAACACCTAAATTATGTTCATAATAATGTCGAAAGTTACAGTAAACAGGCTTCATTCTTTCTTTCAGAAAAGAAGTTTCACTTTTGAGTACTAAAAGCATTTTTGTCTACCCTGGGAACTAAATTTCTGAAGCTATTAACTGTCCTATTATATTGCAAATGGAGGTGTTACTTTTTTTCTTAAGGAAGGACGGAAAGTTTCAATGAAATTATAAAGTGATGATCAGACTATTCTGCCTCCAAGTTATTTTAGGGAGAAATGATTACTTTATTGCTATTGCTTTTTTATTTTTTAATTTAGTTTTACTTTATGTAAGATAAAAGCTTTTGATTTTGATGTTTTGCATTCAATGCATCAAGACCCAGTAATATGCAATGCTTTCATTACTTTCGTGATTATAATAGAGAGCCAAGTTAATTAAGGTGAATATTAGGGTTTTCTGAGGTAAGAAATAAAGATCCTCTTCAAAATTTTAGTTATACTTTTAAGTTTTTATTATAATTTACTCCACCTTAAGAATGAAACATACATGCACACACACACATACACACACACACATACATACACCCACACAGACTGAGAGAGAGAGACTGAGAGACAGAGAGACAGAGACACAGAGAGACAGAGAGAGAGACATGTATGACAGGAGAGAGGCTAACTCTCTAAAAATAGACCAATCTGTCTTTCATTTTATTTTTAATTCTTAAAATTGCATTTGTTTTATTATCGTCAGGTGCAATCCATTTGACTTGATTTATCTTTCTCAACTTATATATAGGTATTTGATATGATATTATCGGATTTACTCACTTGTTTTATAATTAGTTCTTATGACTGCTTATTTATTTATGAATATTTTTTCTCAGATTATTAGATGATAAAACCTGATAGGCAGATTTTCTGTTGAACATAGACACAAAATTATCTAGTATTTAGTTGATAATAATTTCTTCATCTTTGATTCATCAGCCAATATGAATATTAACTCTTGACATAAAAATATTAGAAAAATAACTTTAAGTGTATAATAACACCTTCAAAATAAATGTAAAAATACATTATGTATTACATATTTCTTTTTTTTTTTTTTTTTTTTTTTTTTTTAAATTTTATTTTATTTTTTTAATTTACATTCCAAATCACTTCCCCTTTCCCGTTTCCTCCCTCCCCGAAGGTCCCATAAGCCCCCTTCCCTCCCTCTTTTGTCCGTTCAACCCCCTCTCATTACTCTGTCCTGGCGTTCCCCTACATCCAGTCTTTCCAGGACCAGGGGTCTCTCCTTCCATCTTTTTAGAAATCTATTGATATGCTGATTGTGTCTAGGGTATTCTGAGATTCTGGGTCAATATCCCCTTATCAGTGACTTCATACCATGTGTGATCTTTTGTGATTGGGTTACCTCACTAAGGATGATATTTTCAAGTTCTGACCATTTGCCTAGGAATTTCGTGAATTCATTGTTTTTAATTGCAGAGTAGTATTCCATTGTGTAAATATACCACATCTTCTGAATCCATTCCTCCGTTGAGGGACATCTGGGTTCTTTCCAGCTTCTGGCTATTATAAATAAGGCTGCTATGAATATAGTGGAGCATGTGTCCTTATTGCATGCAGGTAAAGTCTCTGGGTATATGCCCAGGAGTGGTATAGCCGGATCCTCCGGAAGTGTCATGTTTCAAAATGTTTAAAATATTTAGGTTTTTATTAGGTCATCATTTTATTTAATTATTCAAGGATATAACATATATAAAGATACATATAAATTTTAAATTACATAAATGCATATTTACACATGTACAAATTATTTTATAAGATGGTTTTATGATACCTAGGCCTATGTAAATAAATAAATATATAATTTGAAATCTTAATAGTTAACTTCCCTGAAGTACCTCATGCATTACAACCTAACAATGTAAAAGCATAATTGTGTTTTTACCATCTTCTTATGAATTAAGTTCTATTCTCTTTTCCCCTCACCAAAACATCTTAAATATGACCAAAATTTGATTTTATTTTGTATCATTTTAAGAAGAAATAAAATAGTATATTGGAAATTGGGTTAAGTGAAAAAGCAAAGTCAAGCAAAATAAAACAAAACAAAAACAAACCCAGAGACTGTATTCTTTTACATCTCCATATTTAAAAGCTTAAAACTAGAGTTGACTTTATAAAGATATATTTTAACTCTGGTCATTACTATGGTGTATACTTATAATTTAGGAACTGAATATCTGCAATTATATTTATACAACTATTGCTAAAATGGTTTCTAAACAATAATGCAATTCCAATAGTAACTATTTTGAATTAAAAACCGAATCCCTTCAACTTCTCAAATTTCTATAATATATTCTCAGAACAGAGCTTAGAATTAAGTTTCCTTTCAGTTCTTCCCAGACTATCTATACACTTAATAGTTTTTCCTTGATCATTGGAAAGGACAAATAATAGAATTTCTGTAATTATAATCCATTGGTTGACTGAAAAAGATATTAAATCCTTATTCCATGTACTCTGAGTCATGAATATTTTAAATGAATATTTTATTTTGATTGAAAACCTGAGTCAAAAATCATAAATCCCTTTTGTCAGACATGACGTGAAGTTTGGAAGATAAATTGTAAACAGCATACTTACTAAAACATGTCTTTATAATTAAGTCTACACAAATTTCAGAAATTACAGGACCACACTGCAATTATTGGATGCATTTTTGTTAAAATAATGAAATGTATTTATTAGAAAATATAACATGTTTCTGAGAACTGAGATGTAGACTAATTTAATGAGATATGGTACAATGTGTATACTTTTCATTTTTAAAAGTATTTATTTATTAATAATTTATTGTTTTACATTCCTACAGCTACAACACTTCTTGTTGTCCTTTCAAAGAATCCTTCCTCCCATTCTTCCTCCTCTTCTCCCCGGAAAGGTTTAGGCACCCCTAGGTACCCTACCTTGGCATATCAAGTCCCGGCAGGGATAGGTGCATCCTCTCCCAGTGAAGGCAGACAGTGCAGGCCTATTGTGGAATGGATTGCAGAGATATGCAGCTGCTTTAGGAACAACCCCTGCTCCAACTGGGGACCCACGTGTAGACTGAGGGGCAGACCTACTACATATGTGTCAGGAGCCTTGGTCCATCTCATGTATGCTCTCAAGGATCCAAGTCAGTTGGCTGTATTGGTATTTCTATGAAGTTCCAAATAATTGTAGGGTCTTTAATCCTTCATTAAACTCTTCCATAAGAGTCCCTAACCTCCATCCAGTGTTTGGCTATGGATGTTTATATCTGTTTTAGTGAGCTGTTGGGTGTAACACTTCAGAGGACAGTTATGCTAGGCTCCTATCTGCAAGTATAACAGAATATCATTAATAGGGATTGGTGCTTGCCTATTGGATAGGTCTCAATTTGGGCCAGTTATTGTTTGGCCCTTTTATCAGTCTCTGCTCCATCTTTGTCTCTACATTATTTTTTCAGACAGAACAAATTTGGGGACAAAATTTGGTGTATGGTTTGGTGTCCTTATCACTTTAATGAGAGATGCCTATGTACAGGAGAGGGCTTCTTCAAGTTCCATATACCCACTGTTATGAGTATAGACTAAGATTACCAGTATTAACTTCTGGGAGTCTCCTCCATCCCAGGTATCTTGTATTTCCTAGAGATACTCCACACCCCTGCAGGTAAGATTTCCATTCATTCTTCTAGTCTTCTACCCCACTCCTCAGTTTCTCCCCACACCTGATTCTGACACCCCCATTTCTGTCCTCATCCTCTTCCACCCATTTTCTACATCCCTCTGCCTTCTATGTCTATTTTATTTCCCCTCCTAAGCGAGATTCAGAGTATTTTTTCAAAGTATGAGAATTTAAACAAATTACTATTAAGAATCCTACCGGTCCAGATTTCTATCAGAATTCTATCAGACCTTCAAAGGAGACCTAACACCAATACTCTTCAAACTGTTCCACAAAATAGAAACAGAAGGAACACTACCCAACTCGTTCTATGAAGCCACAATTACACTAATACCAAAAGCACACAAAGATCCGACAAAGAAAGAGAATCTCAGGCCAATCTCTCTTATGAATATCGATGCAAAAATACTCAATAAAATTCTTACCAACCGAATCCAAGAACACATCAAAACGATCATTCACCACGATCAAGTAGGCTTAATCCCAGGGTTGCAGGGATGGTTCAATATAAGGAAATACATCAATGTAATCCACTACATAAACAATCTCAAAGAAAAAAACCACATGGTCATCTCATTAGATGCTGAGAAAGCATTTGACAAAATTCAGCATCCTTTCATGCTAAAGGTCTTGGAAAGATCAGGAATTCAAGGCCCATATCTAAACATAGTAAAAGCAATTTACAGCAAACCGGTAGCCAGCATCAATCTAAATGGAGAGAAACTTGAAGCAATCCCACTAAAATCAGGGACTAGACAAGGCTGCCCTCTCTCTCCATATCTTTTCAATATAGTACTTGAAGTTCTAGCTAGAGCAATTAGACAACAAAAAGAGGTCAAAGGAATAAAAATTGGAAAGGAAGAAGTCAAACTATCACTATTTGCAGACGATATGATAGTATACATAAGCGACCCAAAGAACTCCACCAGAGAACTCCTACAGCTGATAAACGACTTCAGCAAAGTGGCCGGATATAAAATCAACTCAAGCAAGTCAGAAGCCTTCCTATACTCAAAGGATAAGCAGGCTGAGAAAGAAGTAAGAGAAATAATACCCTTCATGATAGCCACAAACCATATTATGTATCTTGGCGTGACTATAACCAAACAAGTGAAAGATCTGTATGACAAGAACTTCAAGTTCTGAAGAAAGAAATTGAAGAAGACCTCAGAAGATGGAAAAATCTGCCATGCTCATGGATTGGCAGGATTAATATAGTAAAAATGAGCATCTTACCAAAAGTAATACACAGATTCAATGCAATCCCCATCAAAATCCCAACTCAATTCTTCATAGAGTTAGAAAGAGCAATTCAAAAATTCATCTGGAATAACAGAAAACCCAGAATAGCTAAAACTATTCTCAAGAGTAAAAGAACCTCTGGGGGAATCAGTATCCCGGACCTCAAGCTGTACTACAGAGCAATAGTGTTAAAAACCACATGGTATTGGTACAGTAACAGACATGTAGATCAATGGAACAGAATTGAAGACCCAGAAATGAATCCACACTCCTATGGTCACTTGATCTTTGACAAAGAAGCTAAAACCATCCAGTGGAAAAAAGATAGCCTTTCCAACAAATGGTGCTGGCTCAGCTGGAGGTCAACATGCAGAAGAATGCAAATTGACCCATCCTTATCTCCTTGCACTAAGCTCAGTTCTAAGTGGATCAAAGATCTCCACATAAAACCAGACACACTGAAACTAATAGAAGGGAAACTAGGGAAGAACCTTGGACATATGGGCACAGGGGAGAATTTCCTGAACAGAACTCCAATAGCTTATGCTCTAAGATCAAGAATAGACAAATGGGACCTCATTAAATTACAAAGTTTTTGCAAGGCAAAAGACACTGTCAAAAAGACAAAGCGGCAACCAACTAACTGGGAAATGATCTTTACCAACCTTACATCCGACAGAGGGCTAATATCCAATATATACAAAGAACTCAAGAAGTTAAACTCCAGAGAGGCAAGTAACCCTATTAAAAAATGGGGTACAGAGCTAAACAAAGAGTTCTCATCTGAAGAATATCTAATGGCTGAGAAGCACCTAAAGAGATGTTCATCATCCTTAGTCATTAGGGAAATGCAAATCAAAACAACCCTGAGATTCCATCTCACACCAGTCAGGATGGCTAAGATCAAAAACACAGGAGACAGCAGTTGTTGGCAAGGATGTGGAGAAAGAGGAACACTCCTCCACTGCTGGTGGAATTGCAAGCTGGTACAACCACTCTGGAAAGCAGTCTGGCGGTTCCTCAGAAAACTGGGCGTGACACTCCTGGAGGATCCCGCTATACCACTCCTGGGCATATACCCAGAGGCTTTACCTGCATGCAATAAGGACACATGCTCCACTATGTTCATAGCAGCCTTATTTATAATAGCCAGAAGCTGGAAAGAAGCCAGATGTCCCTCAATGGAGGAATGGATTCAGAAGATGTGGTATATCTACACAATGGAATACTACTCTGCAATTAAAAACTATGAATTCACAAAATTCCTAGGCAAATGGTCAGATCTTGAAAATATCATCCTTAGTGAGGTAACCCAATCACAAAAGAACACACATGGTATGCAGTCACTGATAAGGGGATATTGACCCAGAATCTCGGAATACCCTCGACACAATCCGCATATCAATAGATTTCTAAGAAGATGGAAGGAGAGACCCCTGGTCCTGGAAAGACTGGATGTAGGGGAACGCCAGGACAGAGTAACGAGAGGGGATTGAATGGAGAAAAGAGGGAGGGAAGTGGGCTTATGGGCCCTTTGGGGAGGTAGGAAACGGGAAAGGGGAAATGATTTGGAATGTAAATTAAAAAAATAAGCCGGGCGGTGGTGGCGCACGCCTTTAATCCCAGCACTTGGGAGGCAGAGGCAGGAGGATTTCTGAGTTCGAGGCCAGCCTGGTCTACAAAGTGTGTTCCAGGACAGCCAGGGCTACACAGAGAAACCCTGTCTCGAGAAACCAAAAAAAAAAAATAATAATAATAATAATAATAAATAAATAAATAAATAAATAAATAAAATAAATAATGATAATAATAAAAAAAGAATCCTACAAGTACCAAAATCAGTTATATTGTTAGAGTATATATAAAGCTCATAACTAATATGTTTTGATGTGTTTCATTTTATAGAGAGGCAATTATTTCTTTCTTTAATTTTCACAATAGCTCCTTTAAACTTTACTTTCAAACAGGCATTGTTTTTGGCTTTCTTCAACTTGTTAAATATAGTTTAACAAGAATCTAAAATTAACTTGGATATAGTGCCCAGCACTGATACTAATCATGGTGACCTGTATCCAGTGAGAATCCTTTTAACTTGGTTAAGAAACTTTATATTTCTTCTATTTAATCTTGGTAATTCTCCACTCACAAGCCCTAATACTGTACGACACAAATTGCTGCTCGGCTGCAGCTTTAAGAGTCAAAGAATTTAACAGAACTTTTCTGCCCAGTATGGAATACTATATACCATAGTGAAATTAAAATACAATATAACAAATGACATGATATTTGTTATTAATAATAAAATACCAATTTTAGCATATTTTATTAAGATATATATTTTATTTTCCAGATAAGTCCATAAATATTCAGACAATTAGCTAAAATGCCAATAAATAAAATAAACATGTAAAAATTTCAAATAATCAAAACTGTCAGGTAAAATCTAAAAGACATTTTAAAAAGAAGAAAGTCAAACATTTTTTAAAATGAATTATAGTCATATGTAATCTTGACTTAATTACAAATAAAACAGAAATACCAATTTGTCTAAATCAGATGTTAATCACAAACATAATTTCAAAATATATGAATGAAAACAGATATATCAGATAAGCAGTGAAAGGTAATCTATTTTAATAATAGAAAAAGAGATTTTAAGACCCAGATATATCTAAGATAGCTACAAAAACAATAAGGATAAGAATGATGATTCCTTTAGAAAACATAAGGATGAAACATACCTAAGTACTTCAAAATAATGAAGCACATATGGTAGAAGTAAAGTGGTGAACAGATTATCTCATATACTACAAGATAATTTTAATGTTTAAATTTGGATGTGAATGAGAACCCAAACAATACAATCAACAATAGAGATCTAACTTGATACTAATATACTAATATACTGACCCAAATATCTCTAAAATGCTTGAGAAACTTTTGATTTTTTTTTTGGTTCATTTCTCTCAACTATGAGAAAACATTAATTTTACAACAACAAGATACTATTTTAATATATTAAAAAGTAATGAAGATGCATAGATTTCACACTTACTTCTAATAAATTATAAATTAAAATATAGTGGCAAGAGGAAATTAAATAGTGTACTTCAAAAGAGAAGTAAGAAAGCATTTAAAAGTAACACTCTTCCCACCACATCTGAAACTTCCAACCTCTTCTAGTTGGAAATACAATTTTTTTCTTTAGCTAATACTGACCTATCAAGCCATTGTTTTGTTACTCAGTGATATTGCTTAATCTCTAAAATCTGTCTGAATATTCAAATAGTAAAACTCATTTTTACATTTTTATTTGCCTTTCATATATTATATTCTGATATCAGGTTCACCTCCCTCTCCTCTCCCAGTATATTTTGCATAACTCCCTTTCCTTCAGACCACCCACATCTATCTTCCCTCAGGAAAGACCAGACCTCCCAGGGGCATTAATATAATACTACTTTATAATGAATAAACAACTGTGGTGACTGAAAAGATAACTCTGTGGTTAAGGACACTAACTCTGCAAGGCCGAGAACTGAGATAAATAGCTAGAACTATGGCCCTCAAGACAGAAGGGAAGAAGAAACTCCTGACAATTGTCCTCTGGCATCTAAATGCACTATGACATGGTACTCCCCTCAATACTAAAGAAAATAAAATAAACAAATAAATAAAATTCAAGCCATATGACTTCCTTAGTGTGCATTGTTCATAGAGCAAGTATAAAATTGCCTAATGTGCTTAATTACTTAAGTATAAATGTCCAGATTACACAGAAAATACTGTTTTTTTTCTTGTTTTTCTTTTTGTATCATTCCATTGATTTTGGTTTGTATGTGTTTGATGGTCATGTTCGGATGTACCTGAGTACTTTTTCCTATTCAACATTCAGTTCCTGTCCATGCAGACAATGTCAGGAGTTGGTTCCTTCTCCTGATATGGCCCTCAAGTTAAATAAACTATTAGTTAGCTGCTCCCACAAGTTCTGCACATCTATTGTCCTAACACATTTTGCAGGGATAACAGACTGTAGATGGGAGGTTTTGCGGCTAGATTGGTGTCCAGATTTATTTTTCCTTTGCCTGCAGAGTATCTTCTTATACTAAAGCGATTATATATAAGTATGATGGCTCCTATCTCATACCAGCACAATTCTCTATGTTCAGTGAGCATGAACTTGATGTTGATTATGTTATAGAAACATGTCAGTTCCCTGAGTTCCCATTTATTGCTGTTTTTTATTATTTATTTATTTATTTTAATTTACATTCCAAATCATTTCCCCTTTCCCGTTTCCTCCCTCCCCGAAAGTCCCGTAAGCCCCCTTCCCTCCCTCTTTTCTCCATTCAACCTCCTCTCGTTTCTCTGTCCTGGCATTCCCCTACATCCAGTCTTTCCAGGACCAGGGGTCTCTCCTTCCATCTTCTTAGAAATCTATTGATATGCGAATTGTGTCTAGGGTATTCTGAGATTCTGCGTTAGTATCCCCTTATCAGTGACTGCATACCATGTGTGTTCTTTTGTGATTGAGTTACCTCACTAAAGATGATATTTTCAAGTTCTGACCATTTGCCTAGGAATTTCGTGAATTCATTGTTTTTAATTGCAGAGTAGTATTCCACTGTGTAGATATACCACATCTTCTGAATCCATTCCTCCATTGAGGGACATCTGGCTTCTTTCCAGCTTCTGGCTATTATAAATAAGGCTGCTATGAACATAGTGGAGCATGTGTCCTTATTGCATGCAGGTAAAGCCTCTGGGTATATGCCCAGGAGTGGTATAGCCGGATCCTCCGGGAGTGTCATGCCCAGTTTTCTGAGGAACCGCCAGACTGCTTTCCAGAGTGGTTGTACCAGCTTGCAATTCCACCAGCAGTGGAGGAGTGTTCCTCTTTCTCCACATCCTCGCCAACAACTGCTGTCTCCTGTGTTTTTGATCTTAGCCATTCTGACTGGTGTGAGATGGAATCTCAAGGTTGTTTTGATTTGCATTTCCCTAATGACTAAGGATGATGAACATCTCTTTAGGTGCTTCTCAGCCATTAGATATTCTTCAGGTGAGAACTCTTTGTTTAGCTCTGTACCCCATTTTTTAATAGGGTTACTTGCCTCTCTGGAGTTTAACTTCTTGAGTTCTTTGTATATATTGGATATTAGTTCTCTGTCGGATGTAAGGTTGGTAAAGATCATTTCCCAGTTAGTTGGTTGCCGCTTTGTCTTTTTGACAGTGTCTTTTGCCTTGCAAAAACTTTGCAATTTAATGAGGTCTCATTTGTCTATTCTTGATCTTAGAGCATAAGCTATTGGAGTTCTATTCAGGACATTCTCCCCTTTGCCCATATGTTCAAGGTTCTTCCCTGGTTTCCTTTCTATTAGTTTCAGTGTGTCTGGTTTTATGTGGAGATCCTTGATCCACTTGGAATTGAGCTTAGTGCAAGGAGATAAGAATGGGTCAATATGCATTCTTCTGCATGTTGACCTCCAGTTGAGCCAGCACCTTTTGTTGAAAAGGCTATCTTTTTTCCACTGGATGGTTTTAGCTCCTTTGTCAAAGATCAAGTGACCATAGGAGTGTGGATTCATTTCTGGGTCTTCAATTCTGTTCCATTGATCTACATGTCTGTCACTGTACCAATACCATGTGGTTTTTAACACTATTGCTCTGTAGTACAGCTTGAGGACCGGGATACTGATTCCCCCAGAGGTTCTTTTACTCTTGAGAATAGTTTTAGCTATTCTGGGTTTTCTGTTATTCCAGATGAATTTTTGAATTGCTCTTTCTAACTCTATGAAGAATTGAGTTGGGATTTTGATGGGGATTGCATTGAATCTGTATATTACTTTTGGTAAGATGCTCATTTTTACTATATTAATCCTGCCAATCCATGGGCATGGCAGATTTTAGTGCCTGTGTTATTTTTGTTCTGTTCATGAAGTTGTCTGCTGTACCAGTACTTTCATAGCTGATACCCAATTTCTCTTCTATTAGACATAGTATGTCTGGTTTCATGGTAAGGTCTTTGAACTACTCAGACTTGAGTTTTGTGGAGGCTGATGAACATGGTTGTATATGCATTCTTCTACATGTAGATATCCAGTTTAACCATCATTATTTGTTATAGTTGCTTTCTGTTTTTCTGTGTTATGTATCTGGCTTCTTTATCAAAACTCATTTGTCCATAGATGGGCGAATTTATGTCTAGGTCTTCAATTCAATTCCAATTGATCAACATGTCTGTTTTTTTATGCCATTACCATACAGGTTTGATTACTAAAGCTTGGTAGTACACCTTAAAATCAGGGATAGTGATACATCTCGGATTTCCTTTCTTTTTCAAGATTGTTTTAGTTGTTATGTTTTTTTGATTTGTTTTTCCATATGAAGGTGAAAATTTTCTTTTCAAGGTCTGTAAAGAATTATATTGAAATTTTGATGTGGATTGCTTTGAATCAATCAATCGCTTTTGATAAGATTTTTAATATGTTTATCCTATTGATCTATCTATGTACGTGGGAGATCTTTCCATCTTTTGATTTCTTCTTAAGATTTTTTTCTTCAAAAACTTGAAATTTTTATCATACCAGTATTTTACTTGCTTAGTTGGAGTTATTCCAAGTTTTTTTGAGACTATTATGAAGGGGGTTGAGAAAATTCTATTTTTGCTAGTAACTTAAGATGTTACACAAGTGGAAGTAATGCCTCAGAGATGGTTATTAATAATGTGATTCATATATTAATATATGTATAATGTTCTAAATGAAAACTATTTTAGTACAACGATCAACATTTTAATTCATATTTTAGAATTGTACTTCTTTTATCATTTAATTCTAACTTCTTTCTTAGGTTGTTACTATTAAGAATTTGCTGGAGCTTGGCAAACAGCACTGTGATTTAAAGTTCTTGCAAGAATAGAGTTCAGTTCACAGTAGTGATTATGGTAGGCAACTTACAACCACTTGTGAGCCAACTTCAGGAAATTTAACAGTTTCTTCAGGCCTTCGAGGATAACTGAATACCTTTTTACACACATATACATGTACACACACACACACACACACACACATACACACACACATTCATGCACACATGCGTGCACACATACAAACAAAGAAAAAGGGAGAGTCACAAATAATATGCTAAAAATAATTTGCTTTTATTAGTCACCTTACTATTCCTATAGCAAAATCCTGTGCTAATTAGTTTATAGTCACATATTTATCTTGCACAATATTTTTGGCATTCCAACCCATAATGAGACTGCTTCATTGCTATCATATCTGTGTAAGGCAGCATGTAATTTGGGGAAATATTTGATATAGGAATCCACTTGTCTTATGGCTGAAAAAAAGTGGAAGGAGAGGAACAATGAAGGTAAGGCTGGAGCTCGTAACTACAAGGGCCTTAAGAGAATATTCAGATCTCAATAATATAGCTAAAACTTGATCTTTTAACATTAAATAAACTATTTCATTTAGGAGTTGTGTCACATATGACTATTGTTTAATGTAACAATTCAATTTAAAATAAATTGTGGTGCCTTGTGTTGATTGTAAGGGCTGCTTTAAAATAAGCATGTTTTTTATGACTGAACTTGTTCTCCAGAAATACTAATAAGTTTTTGAAAAATCTTATTACAATATATCATCACTTTTGTTATTGAGTTCAGTGAATCTTTAGCTATGTGGGTTAATTTGTTATATAAGTCAAATTAATCATTACACATATACAACATCAATAATTAAATTTCAAACGACACAAATCTAAAGAGAATAAAACATAGTTTGAGTATTTCAAAATCCTCTACTATTCATTGTACCATGGTTAATCAAGGTCTACAAGAGGCAAGCTCCATATTTCTTAGACGTTGTCTTGGGAAAATAAAACAAATACTCGAGAACTGGGTTTTTTTTTGTCAAAATTATAGTATCAGTTATAATCTGATATTCTCTGAAACACATTATTAAAGCATTCAGTGGTACAATAGGGATGCTTCAGGAAGATCAAGAAAAAAATGATGAGAAGAATTTTTAAAAAATATTTCTCATTTCTTTCCATGACATCTCTGCTTTAAGCATTAATCAATCTCTACAAAATCCGTATCATGTGAGATTTGCTGTCAGAGAAAACAGCTGTAATAAGTAAAAGATTTTAACATGAACTATCCATAAAATAAAACTTTTAATTGTGTTTGCAGATGGCATTAGAATAGTTACAAGAGCTATATTTGTCCTCATATTCATGGAGTTTAGAGGTACAGAGGGAACATTCTGAACACATTTAATCAGATCTATAAATTTAAAATCAGAGTTTTAGAGGAATGGGATTTTCCCCCATTTCTTGAAAGCCATGCTCTACATAAGCAAGTTAAATATTAATAGGAGTTAAGAGATTGTTCTTATAAAGCAATTTAAAATTTATGTGAGTATATTAGTATTTAGAATGAAAGAAAAGTATTGTTCAGGTTAATTTAACATCATAAAAATACATTTTCTCTTTGAGACAAAACAGAAGAATTACATTTACAGTAACCTTCCTTTTGCTCTGCTTTGATATATTTCAATATGCTATCGTTTTTTCTCTGTGATACTCCACATTTAAAGATAACAGTTCTTTTATAAATGGTTTTCTAGAAGAAATATTAAAGTTAACTTCTCTAAATCTATCCGTTATGACTTTCTATTTTTTTTTATTTTCCTGATGTATACGTTTTGGTTCCTAACTACATTGCACTGGTATACATTTTGGCCTAACATTCGGTCAAAATTTTAACCATGACTTTGGTGGGAGTTTTTTTTCTTCAACAAATGCTCAGCTATACTAATAAACCATAATTTTCCTATAGAAAAATACTGTTATATCCACTGAATATTTGGATGCAGTAGGAGGAAAATACATTTTCCTTGGAGGAATGTTCACTTCATCAATGTTAAGTGTTATTAATGAGTTTCAGAATCCCTCTGATGATGTTGTTTTAAATATAATTAATTTTAATCTCACAAAATTGTAAAGCACATTATTTTGAACTTGTTCTGAGTTAATATGTGCCAGTCCCTTGACTTCTTTTAGGGAAACACTTGTTAAACTAATTAAATGATATCAATAATATTACAAGTGACTACAGGGTTCAATAAGGAAAATAAATTTAAAATAATATTTCAGCACTTTAAATTCATACAGAAGTACATAGAAAGTTAACTATATTTGTGTTTGGCTCACTTGTTTGAAATATATTTACTTAGAGTGATTTCAGTTAAGATTAGGATTTTCATCCATGTATTCTAAATTATCAAGTTTAAGTACATATAACTAAAAATAATTTATAAAATTTAGAAAGATATACATGTGTTATGGAGACTTTCCATCATATTGGACGTAAATATGACATGTATTAGCTCTATTATGATTTTACTTTCTTACAGAGGATAAGTAATAGTTTTCAAAATCTTTGTTTTCTAAATATTGTAATACCTATTATTTAAGCAAAAAATATTATGGAGAACAATACCAATAACTTTTAAACGTTTTAAAATATTTCTTCCAAATTGAAAAATAAAATTTAATTAGCACTGACATGTATTTCTATTCATAATGGATCATTTATAGCTATATAATGAAACAAGGGGAATATCTTATTATTGCCTAGAGAAATTTTTAGAAGTTTTATTAAATTAAAAACATTATAATTTTAAATTAAAATATAATGACATCACTTCCCTCTTCTTTAGTTCCTCTACATCCTTTCAAGATCACTGCCTCCAGATTCTTCCATATCTACCACACTCTACTCTCAAATTGATAGCTTCTTTATCATCATCACCTTCTTCATCACCATCATCTTCATCATCACATCAATAATGTACACATGTAATATGTATATGCACAAATATATTTATGAATAAATAAATAGATAAACCAGCTGACTCTATTGTGTACATGTTCGTATATGGTTTTAACACTAACGACCTTATTTTCTTTATTAAATTATTTATTTATTTACTTTACATCCTGATTATAGCTTCCCTTCTCTCCTCTCCTCCAATTCCCATTCTGTCTTTCTCCCTTCTCCTCTCTCCCCAAACCCCTCTCTCCTCTCCCCTCTTCCCTCTCCCCTCTCCCCATAGTCCCTCCCTTTCTCTTCTGAGATAGTGTGGCCTCCCATAGATATCAACCTGGCTTGGCTTACCAAGTTGCACTAGGACTAGGTGTTTCTTTTCCTATTGTGGATATACTAGACAAGGAAGCTGAGTTATGAGAAAAGGATCCAAACCCAGGCAGCAGAGTCAGAGACAGCCCTAGTTCTGGCTTTTAGGGGATCCATATGAAGACCAACATGCACATGTTACAGGTGTGTAGAGGACATAGGTTCATCCCATGCATGCTCTTTTATTAGTGGTTCAGTCTCTGTAACTCTCATGTGTCCAACTTAGTTGATTCAGTAGGATTTAGTGTACTGAGTTCTTTGCCTCATTGAGTTCTTCCTCACCCTCTTCCAAATTATTCTCCAAGCTCTTCCTCAATTTTGGTTGTGGGTCTCTGCATCTGTTTCCATGAACTACAGTGTAAAAGCTCTCAGAGAACAGTTACGTTAGACAACTACAGGAGAATATCATTAATAGTATGATGAGCGGGTTTTCTCTCGTGGCATGGGTCTCAAGTTGGGCCAGTCATTAGTTGGTTCTTCCATCAATATCTGCTCCATTGTTATTTCTGCATCTCTTGAAGGCAGGAAAAAATGTGGGCTAAACGTTTTGTACCTGGGTTGGTTTCCTTATCCCTCCATTAGAAGTCTTCCCTGGCTACAGGATTTGGTCATTTCAGTTTCACATCTTCTAATTGCTAGTATTCTTAGCTAGGGTCACCCTCATAAGTTACTGGGAATTTAAATTCCTTAGGATTCTATTTCATCTCAGAGATGCAACACACACAAACACACACAAACACACACACAAACACACACACACACAATTACAGTTTTCTCTACCTCTGTTCTTCCCAGACTTGAACTCTCCTACTCCATTCTTACCCACTCTCCTTTCATCCACCCCAATTTCTACTTTATTTTTCCTTCTCAGTAAGATTCAAGCGTTTGTCATGGGGCCTTCCTTGTTACTTACCTTCCTTAGGTCTGTGGATATCTGTGGATATCTTTGAATTTTCTCTGGTTATACATCACTTTATGGTTTATATACACATATAAATGTGTACATACCATGCATGTCTTTCTGAATTTGGTTACCTCATTCAGGGTGATATTTTCTAATTCCATCCATTTGCCTGAGAATTGTATGATATCTTTGTGTTTATCCATTTATCCATTCTTCAGTTGAGGGACATATAGTTTGTTTCCAGTTTCTTGCTATTATAAATAAAGCTGCAGTTAACATATTTGAGCAACTGTCCTTGTGGTAGTATGGTGGAACAAGTTTTGAGTTTATGCACAGGAGTGGTCAAGATGGACCAAATTGATTTCCAAAGTAGTTGTCCAAGTTTGCACTCCCACCAGCAATGAAAGAATGTTCCCTTGTTCCACATCCTTGCCAGCATGAGATGTCACTTGAGTTTTTGATCTTAGCTATTTGGACAGGTGTAAGATGGCATCTCAGTTATTTTGATTTGTGTTTCCCTGATGACTAAGAGTGTTGTGCATTTCTTTAAATGCATCTAATATGTTAGAGATTTGCACAGAGAATTCTCTGTTTAGATCTGTAGCCCATTTTAATTAGGCTATTTGTTTTATTGATGTCTTATTTCTTGAGATCTTTATATACTTTGAGGATATCAGCCTTCTGCTAGATGTAGGGTTAAAGAACTTTTCCCATTCTGTAGGCTGTTGTTTATTCCTTTTGATGATGTCCTTTGCCTTATAGAAATGGAAAGTTTTCAATTTCTGAGATACCATTTATTCATTGTTGATCTTAGTGCCTGAGCTCTTGGTTTTCTGTTAAGGACATTGTATCCTGTCCCAATCCGTTCAAGGCTATTCCCCACTTTCGCTTCTATCTGTTTTAGTGTATCTGGTTTTATTTTGAAGTCTTCTATCAGCGTGGACTTGAGTTTTGTGCAGGGTGATATGAGTTTGTTTTCTTCTACATTCAGGCATTTAGTTTGACCAGCACCATTTGTTGAAGATGCTTTCTTTTTTTCCATTGTACAGCTTTGTTTACTTTTTTCAAACATCAAGTGTCTGTAGGGGTGTGGGTTTACTTCTGTACCCTTAATTCAGTTCTATCAATCAACCTGTTTGTTTTTATAACAATACAATATGGGTTTTAA
The DNA here is from genome assembly GCA_036184795.1 of Tokudaia tokunoshimensis. Lineage (NCBI taxonomy): Eukaryota > Metazoa > Chordata > Mammalia > Rodentia > Muridae > Tokudaia > Tokudaia tokunoshimensis. The sequence goes on from BTHU01000023.1 coordinate 78,040,497, forward strand.
TTACTATTGCTCTATAGTAAAACTTGAAATTAGGGAGGGTGCTATCTCCAGAAGTTCTTTTATTGTATAGGATTATTTTAGCTATCTTGTGGGACCCTATAATATTTCTGCCTTCCTTTTTATGATGCCTATTTGTGTTGTGATTGTTCATGTCTTGTTTATACAGGACTTTCTATGACATTTTTTTCACAAAAGACATGCTTGTGCTCTAGCTCTTAAAATTTTTCTATCCCCTCTTCAGCAATAGTCTCTGAGTCATAGAAGCAGGTGCTATGAGGTTGGTGTATCCAGAAGGGCTGGGTTCTCCACATTTCATGGATCTCTATATTATGTTCACTTGTGGTTTTCAGTGATGGCTTCCATATGCTATGCAGAGAGGTTTTTAGTAAGGAATGCTACCTACACCTATAAGCAGGAATCAATATTAGATTCAGAATATAGTTATGTATTATGTTGGTCTAGCACTGTGGTGGTAGTTGATTCTTTTCCAACAACCATAATTTCACTAGCCCTGGGAGGCTGGCTTGGTTTTCAATACCAGACATGATTGTTGTCCTATTGAATAGACCTTAAGTCAATTTATGGAGTTCTTTGTTTCCAGAAACCTGTGAGTGCCACTGATTGTACCTTTATTAATATCTTTCAATGTTGATTATTGTTTTGGTTCATAGGTGTTGCAGTTAGATAAGACTATTGATTCCTTCCATCACATGGCAGCTTGCACAATGTTTTCTGGTACCATGAAAGCTTAATATATAAACAAATGCCTTAGTTTCATTTCATATTAATGTGATAAAATACCTAGAAGAAAGCAACTTAATAAAAGGAGACACTTTTAGTCTTGCATAGGAAATAATGACTGCAAATTAACTCATATACATGTGTGGATTATTACACCAACTCCACATGCACATGTATTTTATGCACAAAGCACACAACATATACACAAAAATTAAAAGTTAAAAGTTAATATGTGGCAAAGTATAAGTTTACCAGATGGTATGTATATTGCATCCAATACTATTTCATGAGAACCATTTTGAACTACAGCCAAATAGAAATTAATTCTAAAGCATTTATTTTCTTGATATTTGGTAAACATTAATTGCTATTTCTGTATTTATATACAATAAAACTCATACTGTATAGTTCCATATACTCTGGAAAATGTTTCATATATCTACTGTCATCTTAGCATAGCGATAACATCAGTAATAGAGTTTCTTCCTGCTGCCTCTGTTAGTAAAGACTTCCTTCATTTCCAAGTTCTGGAAAGCATTGACAAGTTTATCATCCCTATAATCTTAGCCTTTGCATAAGAATATGTAATTCAATCTGTGCATATTATAGACAGCTAATTCCATCCTTTTTTACATTAAAATTCACTCACGTACTTTTACTCCTTTCCTATTGGAATTTCTCCTTAATTATGCATACACATTGATAGTCAAAAAAGTAATTATCAAATGTGTTCATTCTGTTTCTTATTCTGTCATTTCTTGCAGTTCCTTTTCCCCACCCATTGATCCCTTCCCTGCTCTTTATGTGACTTTAGGAATATTTCCTGATATTTAGACACTAGCTGTAATACCACTGGAATTCTCCAATGTATTTAAACAAACTGCCAAATTTTCAGTTAGATATAACTTACTTTATGTAGATGATAATGCAAATTATTTTTTTTTTTTGTTTTCTGTACCCTGACAGCTGCAGAAATAACAGTACAGCCAACTTTGGAAGAAGCCTCTGACACCTGCACTCAAGAATGCCTCATCTTGGGCCACTCTGACTCCTGCTGGATGCCAGCTTCTCTGATCAATCCTAGCCCTCCACAGATAAAGACCTCTGCTATCTGCCACAGCCCACCCAGGACCCGCTCATCAGTTCGTCGCTACAGCCCTCCAGTTACACAGACGATCGCTATTTGTCACAGTCCCCCTGTAACCCAGGCTATTGCACTGTGTCATAGCCCTCCACCAGTACAGGCTACTGTACTCTGCCATAGTCCACCACCAGCACAGGCCTCTGCAGTCTGCTACAGCCCAACTCTAGTACAGGCTGTGGTAATTCACCGCAGTCCTCCTTTGCCACAGGCTGCCACTCTCCATCGCACTCAGGCACAACCACCAATGGGTTTGCAGCAAGGATGGGTGCAGGGTGCTGGAGCCGATGAACTATATCCTATTGATCAGGGAGTACAGGGTAGTACAAGAGCTCAGTTTTTCACCATGGCTGAAAGACTTCATTCTGATGATGAAGACTCCATTAAAGTCATTCCCTTGACCACCTTTAGTTCAGGTCAACAGGCCAGATCCTCAAGAGGTGATTCTCCCATCATGGAGGAACATCCTTTGTAAAGCCTATATGGATATTTCACATTTTCAAAAAGATGTACATATACTCAAAGATTAACATTCAGTTTTAATAAATATTAAATATTCGGAGGTTTGTAAATATCTTTGTAAATAGAAACAGATACCAGAATAAGACTAGAGCTAAACCCTTAGTCAAAAGATGACAAAATAAATTTAAAATTTAATTTGGACTGTGAATTTTCAAAAGAAGTAAATAATAAATTTATATTCCTATGTACAGAAAGGCTTATCATGACAGAAGTTAGTATGTATTATATAATATTTCTGATGTACTCTGATAAATTTTTATTTTTTACTACCATGTGCAATATTACTGATTTCTTCTTTTCTCATTTTTGTGGATTCAGTATGCAGTTATCAGGAAATTGGCCAAGATCTGATTCCCCAAGTTTTACCTTTAGTTTGTCTGTCTTTCCAAGTTTGCCTTTAGTTTTTGTAAATATTTTTTCAGATAAAATTAGATGGCACAGTTCTATAACATTTTTGTTCATCTTTTGTTTTGTTTATCTTAGTTGCCTTTAGCTTTTTTATTGTCCATATTTCTACCTTCAGAAATGTACAGTATGGGGTGTAAATAAAATCTTTTACAGTTTTTGTCTCTGTCCCTGTTTTTCAAGTTTTCTACCTTTATTTTAAGTATATATTGATATAATCTGTATATACGTTTTTTCAAAAAGAACATATATAAACTGTACAGAACTAGGTTTCAACCTATTTCTCTACTCTTTAGTAGAGTTCGAGACACTGAAGTGCAATAGCTATGCCCATATTAGGCAACTATTAGCCAGAATGGGCCTGTGCTTTTTTTTGTATTTATATATTTTTATAGTGAAGTGTAAAGTACATCAGAAATACTATTGTATATGCCATGGTAAGCCTATATCCCAATACAAATTAGGTATTTATCTTCTGGAACTTTATATAAAAGTCACAAAGAAGGTGGATATGGTCAATGAATTATTAACATACAATTATTACTGCAAAGTACTATTTCTAAAGATAATTGAGATGTTTTAATATCAATTTGACAGCTCAATTGCTGTTACTGAAAATGCTGAGTAAAAAGAACAAACAAATAAAATTGTACATAAAACCCCATACTAAGGATATAAGGCTAAGGGATTATTTTTATCAATCTAGCTCAATTTACTGAAGAAAATTACTGAAAACAAGATGAAAGTCAGGAAAGAACATTTCAAGAGACTTAATTCTAAATCTACCAAATGTTTTACAGCACTGAATTTCAAGGAGATGTGCAGAGGGAGAAATGAGTTTCATGACTGCTTCTTGGGGTGGATAAGAAAAACCCCAGTAACACACTGAATAACAAAATCTCACATATGACAAGAATACATTATATTCAAATACAGTTGTATCCATAGTAAACAACAGTTTCCATTTGTTACCTACACATTAATTTCTGTTTTGTCTAGTTAACTGGCCATTATCTTTTGTGTACACATTTCACAAATTTAGAGAAATACCACAAACTTAATTTACTCCCATAACAAAATCAAGAAAATGTCTTGTTTCAGTGTCATACTAAACCAAGAATTAATTACTGTTTGGGTTCGGGTGGGTGCAGAATATTTTGTGTTGATTAAATTAGATGTAGACTTTGTAATGTGTAACTTGAAGATATGTAATTTATGATTAAATTGTGTGTAAATGTTGTAATATAAACTGTGGTAAATGAATAATTTCATTAGTAATGTTTTCCAATGAATGTTGATACAAGTTTCCCCTTGTGTGACTGGCAGGTTAAGTAGTGTTTTGAGAATATATTGTTGTTTCCCTCGTGACAGTCACTAGATTGTATATGATTTGTGTATAGAATAACTTAACTTTTAACATCTAGAGTCTAATCAGTGAAATTTCAAATTAATTAGTAAAATTGTTTTTCCTCTTTGTATTTGTTAGTGGTTCCATGGATTTGAGGCATGCTGGTTTTCCAGATGCACAAAAGCCCCAAAATATTGATGGTGTTTGAAACTCTATTGAAATAATATCATGTATATGTATTGGTATTGCTGTTATTATTGTTGTTGATAAAAATTCTAAACCTGGGGAAGATAAAGAAACCCAGAATGACAAAATCAGCGCTTCCAGTAGAGTTAGACTGCTGTTTTTCCTCTGAACACACATATTCAAAATAGAAAAAAAAAAACAGAATTGTGTAAGTGAGAATTTTTTGCTTTAATTATTTATACATTTTATTCCATAACTAGTATAGTTATATTCATACTCATATATAAAAACTTGAAAGGAGGTTAAAATTGAGGATACATTTTTCAAATAAATAATGCAGCAGAAACCTGAATGCTTAGTTTAATAATGGAAGTATGAAATCTGAAAGTGAGATTTTTTTCTGATTATGAGACTTACTGAATTACTAGGAAGCTCTTATATCCTTATGATTAACAATTTGTGAAGTATTGATACCTTTCCTAGAAATATAGGAATGAACAGATATGCTTTTGTTGCCCTTTCTAAATCTGGTATTATAATCAGACTTAGACAGTGTTTAGGAAATTAAATGACTGGGCACTCTCTTCTGGTTTTATATCAGAGAGATGTTGAATGGAAGCAGGCTGAGCAAAGCCAAAGAGGCAAGGGTTGAGAGCCCAGTTTTTCTCCCCTATGCATTCTCTTTCTTAGCTTCCACTAGGTATAGCCTTGGAAACCAGAAACTTCCATGGCTATAAATTTGGTGAGATATTTCTCATCACATTATAATTTTTTTCTTTGAATGGATGAACAGAGCTATAGGTTGACAAAGCTCACAAGTGGTTCCTCTGAAAAGCAAAATACATCCTCCTAGAACTACAAGATGTCCTTATTAAAAAATGTTTCCCTCAAAAAAAGAGATAGATTTGATTTTACTTGAACTTACAGTGATATGGCATTTTCATATGTTTGCCAGTCTGGTTATTCTATATTGTGGCCATATTCTGTTAAAAGGTGACTATTAATTTTCTAGCTATAGCTTTAATATACATACTTGTAATCGTATTCAAATACTGTGTATCTCATGTGCTAAATACATATACATTCATTTCTCAAACTTTATCTCCAAGTTTTAACTAATACTGTGTCAGTGTCTTAAAACTAACTTTTGCATATGATACAATGCAAACAATTTAGAGAATAAATTTTATGTAGTCTCATTTAGTAATTTAACATTTATTTTTAGTTACAAAAAATTGGTTAGAAAATATATTGTTAAATGATAAGTGATATCGTGCAATGGTGACAGTATGAAGAGTTTCTGCCTTCTCAAAATGTTTGCCACACACTTTCATTAAAATGGTAAAATAGTAGACTAAACAGATACTAAATCGGGCAGTCATATAGAAAAGATTACTTTCATTCCTAAGTAAATTACATGACATTTACCCCTAAGCATATTTAAAGTTTTCTTTAATATTTTATTAAGGCTTAATGTAGATATTTCTAATATACATTTATAAAGTTATGATTTCCTTTGAATTCTTCTGATTTATGATTCATTATAGTTATACTTTTTTTGTTTTTTGGTTTTTTTTTGTAATCTGAGCTCTAGTTGAAGTGAAAATTTTTCTCACAAATGTAGGGTACTAGTTTTGGTATTTCCAAGTGGCCCAATTGGCCTGCATACTATGGGAGCAGAGCAACTGACTATATAAAGACAAAAACATTTTTATAACATGTGCCAATTATCTCACTACAGATCCTTAGATAGCAAATATAATATATTCATCCATAGTAGCTTTCTTACAGTAACCACCCATGTGCTTTCCATAAAGATGATTGTTATAAGCACTGAAAGTTTATAACCGTAAGACTGGAGAAGAAAAGGCTGCTCATAAAAAGGTGTGTACACAAATTAAAAAACAGAAGGCAATTGTTTTGGGATTGTATATGATAATTTTAAGAATAAAATTTGTGAAATTTATGCTGTCCCTGCTTAAAATATTTGAAAATTTTGAACTGTGTATTTATGTTTGTATTGGGGAAGACTCCTCCTCTGTGACATCATACAGCTTCTAAAAGCAAACAGTATCCCAAAGTGTGGGATGCTTTGGAAGTGAAGGATTGGACATTTTTTGAAAAAGTATGGCAGTATGTAGTCCAGTGACAACTGTGTATTAATTGTTCTATTTCAGATTCTGTATTGCATGTTTTCTTATTCATAAATATAGATATTAATAAAGTAGTTATGAGAAATAATTATGATTTATTATGTGGTTTTGTGAATGCAAAATCCAAAATTTGAACTGGCACAATTGCCTACCATATATGAGTCCCTGGGTTCAAACACCAGTAATGCCAAAATAGTGACAATAGTTTTGTTTTTGTTTTTCTTTTATATTAAATTTGTTTTTAAATTTACATATATGAAAATTTTCTATGGCATATCAGGTTATATCCTGGGAAGGCTCGTTGCCCCAGTGTAGGGGAATGCCGAGACAGGGAAGCAGGAGTGGGGGGGTTGGTGAGCAAGGGGAAGGGGATGGGATAGGGAGTTTTCACAGGGAAAAGAGGAAAGGGGATAATATTTGAAATGTAAATAAGGAAAATACATAATAAAAAATAAATATTATTTTCACCAATTTGCAAAATTATCAAACAATATTTTTCTGATTCCAAAAACACTTTTTTACAGTGAAAAGAATAAACAAAATTAATAATCCAAATTATTTCAATTACATTATTTTATATAAGAACCCCACAAAAATACCTGTATTCAATCATAGGTTACAATGGTTAAAATATTTATCTGAATAATGTTAGCATTTGAGGAACAAAATATCATCACTCTTGTTTTACTTTCAGTTTAGTTTAATGGTAAGGACACCTATCTAATTGCATAGTATCAATAAATATGTATTATTGACATTTTATTTGAATTATAGAAAATAACAGAATTGTAGTCAAGCTTTATTGTTTTTCTTCTCACATATTTTCCATTACAAGGAAATTATCTTATTCATTCTAGTTAAGTGCTAAAACAAGTCAAAACTGAGTTATTCTCAATTCAAAATTTTACATTACAAATCTTGTGAAGACATTATTTGAAAGAAAACATACCATCAACAAATGTAAATTGATCATGAAACAATGGGCTGAGTATTTTATTTCTGTATTTTGGGTAAAAAAAAAATACCAGAGCCAGTTAAATATCTGATCATTATTAACTACATGATAGCAACTAAAATTAAACTTGTAAATTGGCTTAATTATTTTCTTATCATTCCAAATATTGTAGAGATTGTTATGGGGAAAGACATGAAAAATATATACAAAGAGAATTTAATTTTTCTACAGTCTACATTTGATTCACTTACTTATATTTGTCCCTTATAAGTTGGTTTTTAATGCTTTTAATTTATACTCATAAAATTGCCATAATAATGCAATTGTCAAGTACTTAATATTTTACTTTTTCTCATGATGTATTTCTTGTAATTTATATATAATGACATTAGTACATTATTCTCAATTCAAAGACACGATGTATTTGCATTTATTTTTATTTGATGACCTTCAAAAAGATGATGTGCAAAAACAAATACAAGATTCCACATAACATTTAGTAGATATTTTTCTTTTAGGGTCTTCTATACTGTGATATGATCTCATCCTTTTCTTGTCAATAATGACCTTGACCAATTGAAAGAGTTCTGATCAGATATGCAGTTGAATCGTCTCCATTTACAAACTATTCCTCTAGATATTTTCTCCTAGTTAATATGGGTTTGTGGATTTTGTGGAAAAGAATTTCAAGGGATACTTTAAATACCTTTCTGAATCACATTGTATCACATTAGCATGTTTTGCTTGTTTCAGAGTTGTATTGAGATAAATAATTGTGATAGGAAATTGATTAGTGTGTAATTTATTGTTGATTTGCAGTTTAACTATTAAAAGAGATTTGGTAGTTATTGTCAGGAAAGAAACATTGTTAAAATTATGAGTACAGAGAAAATATTATTAGTTTATTCTTTAACTAAATTTTCATCTAAATTAATTGGATCTTTGGTGCCATACATTAAGTAGTGGTCAATTTCACTCTCAGTGAGTATTGAAAAGGATCAGTAGGGTAAATCTCTTGCTATGAAGTCATAAATTCTCAAGATTTGCTCTCCAGTACCCAAATAAATGCTGGATGAACCACACAAATTTCCTGTAATCTCACTGAGAGAGAGAGAGAGAGAGAGAGAGAGAGAGAGAGAGAGAGAGAGAGAGAGAGATCATGAGAGATCCTTTCTCAGTATATTAGGTGAAAAGTGATTGAAGAAGACACTTGACTTTGGCCTTTGTCTTTTAAAACACATGTACACACATACATATATACTCACACACATGAGAAGATGCAGGGATTCCTATACAAATCACAAACATAGACACACTAAAAAATCAGGAGTTAATAAACTCAATGTGGGAGAGGAAATAGACTCTTTATAAACTAGAATGGTTTTATAAAAATGGTTAATAGTTGTAGAAAAAATATAGTAAAAAATTTAGGGGACTGGAGAGATGACTCAGTGGTTAAGAACACTGACTGCTCTTCCAAAGGTCCTGAGTTCAAATGCCAGCAACTACATGGTGGCTCACAACCATCCGTAATGAGATTCTGATGCCCTCTTCTGGAGTGTCTGAAGACAGCTACAGTGTACTTACATATAACAATAAATAAATCTTTAAAAAAATTAAATATTTACCAATTCACTGTTTTTATTTAAAAAAACAATTGGTCTCTAAAGTATGAGAATTGTTTTAGGCACAAAATTTATAATACTTGTGATTAGATATTTTACTGGGACAGAGTTTTTATGAAATACAATGAAACTACCAACTTTAGTAATATAATGTTTATTTCACAGTATCAAACACCATCTTTCTATATACTACTAAGCAAACAAAAGTCAAAAGAAATAATTTAATCATATGATAAATACGTATCTCCCCTAATAATTTTGTCTGACCTTTGTTTTTCAGGCGAAGTGAGAACCTATTTTGATATAAAAAGAAATTATTTGTAAATAATATACGTGCAAAATTTTTTTTTCTAGAGTAAAGGCCGCAAAAGTAGTAAATTGTTCTATGATTTGACTCTTATCACTAAACTTCAATGTGCTGCAAAATCTTTCCCATGATAGAATCATTAGGGAATTTGAAATTTTTGACAGATGTTGCCTAAATAAAGGTATTTAGACTATATGGCGTTTACCTCCAAAAAGGACTATAAGTCGCTGAGTACAAGCTCATTTTCCATGAAATCTGTCTAAACACATCTTTATCTGCAGAAAGCAGAGAAAGACAACATGAAGCTGGGTGAGGTTATGAATGCATATACCTCCAAGAAAAAACTTCCTCCAGCAAGCTTGTACACCCTTAAAGTTCCTTGAGCTCCCAAAACAGCAAAATAAACTGGGAGCCACATCTCTAAACATATTACTTCACGGGAGATACTGCTCATACAACCTACCACATCTAGTCATTTTAGGCTTAAGATCACCTCATGATGCAAAATGTATTGAGTTCACCTTCAAAATCCCCCATTGTCATTAATAGTTCAAATACTCTAAATCTAAAGACAGTTTTGAAATTTAAGGAAATCTCTTTAACTGCGATCCTCTTTTAAATAAAATAATAAAAAGAACAGTATTTTATGTGTCCAATATACACAGAATGTGCATATTCATTTAAAGGGGAACAGGATCTTAGTGAAGAAATATCAGACTAATGCAAGACTGAAAATATGCTGGAAAAACACTCCCTGAATATACTTCTCTGACAAATGTTTCATGGCTCAAGCATCAACAGCATCATTTTGGGTTGCATCAGAATGTAGTATTCATATGTACAGCTTGACCCAATGGCCTCTCAAGGCCTTCTTTCAGCAAATTTGTATGTGAAACATGTTTCCTGTTCTCAACCATTATCTGAAACTAGGGAGGAAGAATCTATTTATTTGGACTACACAGCTAAGTTCAGCTTCCAGCTTGGGATGGACATTCTAGCCAAGTTACTAAGACAGTCTTCTTTCTCCTGAACTATATTGGGGTTCCATACTTCACCTTGTTCTTAGGGGTACTATCTTCCAAATCCTATTAGAAATGCCCATTGAGCTCTGACTTCATCCTTGTTTCTATTTCAATATCTTCCAAAATCTGTCCAAAATCAACATGACATAGTTACTTACAGAAAAAAAAAAGTTATTTCTACTGTTACCAAATTCTATACTAGTTTACTTTCTTTGTCTATGATAAAACAATTATTAATGAAAGAAAATTATAGAAGATACTTTTTTCTTTTTCTTATTTATTTTCTATATTTTTTAATTTACATTCCCAATGATTTCTCCTTTCCCGGTTCCTCCTTCCCCGAAAGTCCCATAAGTCCTTTTCCCTCCCCCTGTTCCCTATTCAACCCCCTCTCACTTCTCTGTCCTGGCATTCCCCTATATCCAGTCTTTCCAGAACCAGGGGTCTCTCCTTCCATCTTCTTGGAAATCTATTGATATGTGAATTTTGTCTTGGGTATTCTGAGATTCTGGGTTAATATCCCCTAATCAGTGACTGCATACCATGTGTGTTCTTTTGTGATTGGGTTACCTCACTAAGGATGATATTTTCCAGTTCTGACCATTTGCCTCAGAATTACATGAATTCATTGTTTTTAATTGCAGAGTAGTATTCCATTGTGTAAATATACCACATCTTCTGAATCCATTCCTCCGTTGAGGGACATCTGGGTTCTTTCCAGCTTCTGGCTATTATAAATAAGGCTGCTATGAACTTTGTGGAGCATGTGTCCTTATTGCATGCAGGGGAAGCCTCTGGGTATATGCCCAGGAGTGGTATAACAGGATCCTCTGGGAGTATCATGCCCAGTTTTCTGAGGTACAGCCAGACTGCTTTCCAGTATAGTTCTAGAGCGAGTGAGGCCCTAATGGCTGGAATCATGTTAACAGATGAAGGAAAAGAAAAACATTCATACAAAGGAAATAGAGTTAACAGAATGTAGGACATCATAAAGCATCAAAGACCACGTCAAGTGATAAACTTCTGCTAGAATGGTCTCATCTTTTAAAAATTCTATAATCTTTCTAAACTGGACCACCAGATATTGATCAAGTGTTCCAGTAAATAAAACCAGGGGTAGGAGGTAGTTCCAATTCAGACCAATTCAAGGAGCAAAACAAGGGTACAAAAATGCTGTGGTTGTTTAATTTCAATGCATCAATGTGGGTTGTGTACAATGAAGAATTCTTATTCAACTGCATAGTGTAGTGATAAATATTTTGCAGCCTATTTTAATAAATGTTCAACCTGTCTTCTAGAACATCACCCAATAGAATTAGTGGAAAAGTTAATATGGTATAGGGAAAGTAGACCTGCTTAGCAATAGTTCTTTAAGGGTGAACTCAATCATTTTGTCAGCAGTTCAGTCCTGTAGCAAACACCAAATATGAATCAGCAACTACAATCTAGTTCTCTTGACAGTCAGGCACAACACACAAAACATTAGCTGCAATTCAGTCCTTTCAGCAAGGAGACAGCAATCATGAACCAACAGGTATAGTTCAATCCTGAAGAAATCACAAGACTCGCCAACTGGCCCTAAGTGAGACTGGAGAAGCTGCAAGAAGCTGCAGGAACTTCAAGAGAAGTTAATTGGTGAGGTTCTCTCAATGACATCATGTAGTGTGAAGTATTTAAAAAAAACAATCCACACTTTGCTTCTAAGGCACTGGTGGGCAGGCCAGCCAGTTCTCATTTTGGCAAACTCTCCAACTTCGAGCTCCAAAGTTTCTCAACCCACCTCATTAATTTCCCATGGTGGGTTGCTACCATGCTAGCCCTATGCTTCCAAATTCCATGATTTTTTGGGGTACACTTCTTGCAAACCCAGGATACTGTCTGGAACCCTGTGGAGTTGCTGTATCTGAATTTGTCAGGCTCTGGCAGAGCCTCTTTACCAACCCTACATCTGACAGAGGGCTAATATCCAATATATACAAAGAACTCAAGAAGTTAAACTCCACAGAGACAAGTAACCCTCCACTGCTGGTGGAATTGCAGGCTGGTACAACCACTCTGGAAAACAGTCTGGCGGTTCCTCAGAAAACTGGGCATGACACTCCCGGAGAATCTGGCTATACCACTCCTGGGCATATACCCAGAGACTTTACCTGCATGCAATAAGGACACATGCTCCACTATGTTCATAGCAGCCTTATTTATAATAGCCAGAAGCTGGAAAGAACCCAGATGTCCCTCAACGGAGGAATGGATTCAGAAGATGTGGTATATCTACACAATGGAATACTACTCTGCAATTAAAAACAAGGAATTCACGAAATTCCTAGGCAAATGGTCAGATCTTGAAAATATCATCCTTAGTGAGGTAACCCAATCACAAAAGAACACACATGGTATGCATTCACTAATAAGGGGATATTGACCCAGAATCTCAGAATACCCTAGACACAATCCGCATATAAATTGATTTCTAAAAAGATGGAAGGAGAGACCCCTGGTCCTGGAAAGACTGGATGTAGGGGAACGCCAGGACAGAGTAACGAGAGGGGGTTGAATGGAGAAAAGAGGAAGGGAAGGGGGCTTATGGGACTTTCGGGGAGGGAGGAAACGGAAAAGGGGAAGTGATTTGGAATGTAAATTAAAAAAATAAAATAAAATAAATAATAAAAAAAATGGGGTACAGAGCTAAACAAAGAGTTCTCACCTGAAGAACATCTAATGGCTGTGAAGCACCTAAAGAGATGTTCATCATCCTTAGTCATTAGGGAAATGCAAATCAAAAGAACCCTGAGATTCCATCTCATACCAGTCAGAATGGCTAAGATCAAAAACACAGGAGACAGCAGTTGTTGGCGAGGATGTGGAGAAAGAGCAACACTCTTCCACTGCTGGTGGAATTGCAGGCTGGTACAACCACTCTGGAAAGCAGTCTGGCGGTTCCTCAGAAAACTGGGCATGACACTCCCGGAGGATCCTGCTATTCCACTCCTGGGCATATACCCAGAGACTTTACCTGCATGCAATAAGGACACATGCTCCACTATGTTCATAGCAGCCTTATTTATAATAGCCAGAAGCTGGAAAGAACCCAGGTGTCCCTCAACGGAGGAATGGATTCAGAAGATGTGGTATATTTACACAATGGAATTCTACTCTGCAATTAAAAACAATGAATTCACGAAATTCCTAGGCAAATGGTCAGAAATTGAAAATATCATCCTTAGTGAGGTAACCCAATCACAAAAGAACACACATGGTATGCAGTCACTGATAAGGGGATATTAACCCACTATCTCAGAATACCCTAGACACAATTCGCAAATCAATAGATTTCCAAGAAGATGGAAGGAGAGACCCCTGGTCCTGGAAAGACTGGATGTAGGGGAATGCCAGGACAGAGAAGTGAGAGGGGTTTGAATGGGGAAAAGAGTGAGGGAAGGGGACTTATGAGACTTTCAGGGAAGAAATGATTTTGAAAGCAAATAAAAAAAAACTTAGAAAAGCAAAAAAAAAAAATTCAAACCACAAAACTTCTATCAATATATAATAAACAAAAAACCTTAAATTTCTATTAATATTCAATAATTCAAACAAAATGACTTTAATTTTTATCAACTCTGATCATAACCAAGAATAACCATCCATTCTAAATATTAACAATTATAACACATCAAATGACCAATCCTATTCACCCCAACTTAAGCTACAAGGGCAATAGAATTTAGAAAATTACTTGCTGCTGAATTGTGGTAAAGAATTCCTGTATTGGCTCCAAGGAGTAAAAATGTGTAGTTTGAAAAAAAAAGCTAACTGGAGCATTTTTTGCCCAATCTCTGTGTTCATCCAATCTCAGTATTGTGTGTCCAATCTCTGTATTGTCCTTTCTCTCTGTGGTTAATCATTAGGGCTATCCCATTTGAAGTTGATTTGCATGAATATTTTGAAGAAATAGGTAACTGAGACAGTTTCTGAATCACGTGGGCTATATGCTTTGTGGAAATAATCATGTCAGCTGATAAGAAGTTTTCTCTGGTTAGATCTAATCTTTCTAAGTTTTGTTGGTAACTATATTTATCATTCCCTGTATATATTAGTCAGGGTTCTCTAGAGTCACAGAACATATGGAATGATTTTCTATATAGAAGGAATTGATAATGATGACTTACAGTCTGTAGTCCAAATCCCCAACAATGGTCAGCTATGAATTGGAAGTTCAAGATTCTAGTAGTTGCTCAGTCCCACAAGGCTAGTTGTTTCACTCCATTCTGGAGAAGTAGATTCCAACGGATGTGCTGGCAAGTAAATGCAAATGGCAAAGAAGACTGAAACTTCCTTCTTCCAATGTTCTTATGTAGGTCTCCAGCAGAAGATATGGCACAAATTAAAGGAGTGTACCACCATACCTAGATTTGGGAATTATTTTGTCCCAAGATGACCTTGAAATCAGAGATCTCCTTGCCATAGTCTCCAGGGATTAAAGGTGTGTACTACCTTGCATAAGCCTAAGCTTTTCATAGCCACTATGCCTCAAGAACCCCATGCCAAGATCCAGGTCAGAAATTTATATCTTCTAGCTTCATGATCTGAATCACAGATGAGACCTCCAAGTCTGGATTGTAGTTCATTTCAGATATGTTGTGAGCCACAATGTGGTTGCTGGGAATTGAACTCGTGTCCTCTGGAAAAGCAGTCAGTGTTCCTATCTCCTGAGCCATCTCTCTAGTCCCAGATATGTTTAGTGCAGAATAGTACCAGACCTTCAAAGAAGACCTAGTTCAAATACTCTTCAAACTATTCCAGAAATAGAAACAGAAGAAACACTAACCAATTCATTCTATGAAGTCACAATTATACTTATACCTAAACCACACAAAGATGAAACAAAGAAAGAAAATGACAGAGCAATTTCCCTTATGAATATCGATGCAAAATTACCCAATATAATTCTCACAAACTAAATCCAAGAACACATCAAAATGATTATCCATCATAATCAAGTAGGCTTCAACCCAGGATGCAGGAATGGTTCAATATACGGAGAACCATTAACATAATCCACTATATAAACAAACTCAAAGGAAAAAAAAAAGCACATGATCACATGAGATGCTGAAAACGTATTTGACAAAATTCAACATCCCTTCATGTTAAAATTCTTGGAAATATAGGAATTCAAGGCCCATACCTAAACAAAATAAAAGCAATATACAATAAACCAGTAGCAAACATCAAAATAATGCAGAGAAACTTAAAGCAATCCCTCTAAAATTAGGAACTAAACAAGGCTGTCAATTCTCTCCCTACTTATTCAATATAGTACTCGAAATATCCTAGCCAGAGCAATTAGACAACAAAAGGAAGTCAAAGATATAAATTGGAAAAGAAGAGGTCAAAATACCACTATTTTCAGATGAAGTGATAGGAAATTTAAGTGACCCCAAATATTCCATTAGAGAACTACTAAACCTGATGAACATTTTCAGCAAAGTGGTTGGACATAAATTCAAAGAAATCAGTAGCCTTCCTCTACTCAAAGGATATACAGACTGAGAAAGAAATTAGGGAAATTGCTCCCTTCACAATAGTTGGTGTGACTCTAACCAAGCAAGTGAAGGATCTGTATGACATGAATTTCAAGTCTCTGAAGAAAGAAATCAAAGATCTCAGAAGATGGAAAGATCTCACATGCTCATAGATTGTCAGGATTAATATAGTAAAAATGACCACCTTGCCAAAAGCAATCTACAGATTCAATGGGAATCCCCATCAGAATTCCAACTCAATTCTTCCTAGAGTTAGAAAGAGAAATTTGTTTCAAATTTATTCAGAATAACAAAAAACCCAGGATACTGAAAACTATTCTAAACAATAAAAGAACTGCTGGGAGAATCAGTATCCCTGACATCAAGCTATTTTCCAGAGTAATAGTGATAAAAACTCTATGGTGTTGGTACAGTGATAGGGATGTAGATCAATAGAACAGAATTGAAGACCCAGAAATGAACCCACACACCTATGGTCACTTGATCTTTGACAAATGAGCTAAAAGCTTCCAGTGGAAAAAAGACAGCACTTTCAACAAATGGTGCTGGTTCAACTTGTAGTCAATATGTAGAAGAATACAAATTAATCCATAATTCTTATTTTTTTTAGAACAGATCTTTTTTATTGAAAAAGGGAGTAAAAACATTTTATGATAAAATTAAAGATTTACATGGAAAACATTTCTGATAAAATTTTAGAAAAAATGTAGAATAATATTTTAAAATTGAATATTATTGTGGAAAATTATACAGATAAAACAGTAGGCATGAAAATATTTCTAGGGCAATTGAATGTGGAATTATAAACATTTTATGATAAAGTTGAAGGTTTAAATAGAAATTATTTCTGAGACAATTCAAGAAATATACAGAAAAACATGTTAAAATTGACTACTTCATGAAAAATTATACAGATAAAATGTTAGGCATAAATATATTTCTAAGTTGATTGAAGGTCGACTTATAAACATTTTCTGATTAAATTGAAGATTTACATGGAATGTATTTCTGATAGAATTGAAGAAATATATAGAAAAACATGCTAAAATGGAAGGTTATCATGGAAAATAATACAGATAAAATGATAGACATAAAAGGCAGTAGTAAATTAATTGAAAGAGGAATTATAAATATTTTCTGATAAAATTGAAGATTTAAATGAAAACTATTTCTGTTAGTCTATGTCTTTTTTGGGGGGGGAATTGAATCCACTGATGTTAAGAGATATTAAGGAAAAGAGATTGCTACTTCCTTTTATTTTTGATGTTATTTTTCTGTTTGTGTGATTACTTTCTTTTGGGTTTGTTGGAAGATTAATTTCTTGCTTTTTTTCTAGTGTGTACTTTCCCTCCTTGTGTTGGCATTTTCCATCTATTATCCTTTGTAGGGCTGGATGTGTGAAGAGATATTGTGTAAATTTGGTTTTATCATGGAATATCTCGGTTTCTCCATCTATGGTGATTGAGAGTTTTGCTGAGTATAGTAGTCTGTGCTGGTATTTTTGTTCTCTTAGGGTCTGTATGAGATCTGCCCATGATCATTTAGCTTTTAACGTTTCTGCTGAGAAGTCTGGTGTAATTATGGTATGTCTGCCTTTATAAGTTACTTTACCATTTTCCCTTACTGCTTTTAATATTCTTTCATTGTTTAGTACATTTGGTGTTTTGATTATTATGTGCCGAGAGGACTTTCTGTTCTGGTCCAGTCTGATTGGTGTTCTGTAGGCTTATATGTTCATAGACATCCCTTTCTTTAGGTTAGGGAAATTTTCTTTTTTAATTTTGTTGAAGATATTTACAGACCCATTAAGTCATAACTATTTCCTCTGTTCTATACCAATAATCTTTAGGTTTGGTCCTCTCATTGTATCCTGGATTTGTGAATATTTTCGGTTACAAGCTTTTTGCAATTTTTATTTTCTTTGACAGTTGAGTCAATGGTTTCTATGGCATCTTCAGCACCTGAGATTCTTTCTTCTATCTCTTGTGTTTTGTTGTTGATGTTGTTATCTCTCATCTATGACTCTTGATTCCTTTCCAAGGTTTTCTATCTCCACACTTGTTTCCTTTTGTGATTTCTTTATTGTTTCTACTTCCATTTGTAGATCTCCTGGAGCAGCCACTGTAGAGGAGTTTTAATACAGTAACATGGCTACTTGTCAAAGGATCTCATCAAGGAACTACTAGGTCTGTGTGATCCATTTTGAATGCAGACATTCCTTCAGTCCCTGGAAACAGAGACAAGCAGATCTTTAGGTTCAAGACCAGCCTTATATAGAGAAAATTTGGGGTAAAGAAATGCTTAGATCCAGACATGGTTTTATACACCTTTAAGTCCAACAGTCATGAGATACAGAGGTATGCATATCTGTGAGTTCTATTTCGTCAATTCTGTTCAGTCACTTGAGTTCAGTCCCATGAAGCTGAGTCAGTTCAGTTGAGTCAGTGAGTTGAGTTCAGTGCAGGGGAGGTGGAAATCAGTCAGTTCAGTTCATTCCCTTCTGCCAGTTGGGAGTCAGTACAGTAGATATGAATTCATTAGTCAGTTCATGATGTTCAGTGAAAGTCAGCAGAGGCAGTTGAAATAGAGAATAGGAAAGAGACTGAAGATTAGAACAAAAGGCTAGATTCAGTTTGAGACCAAAGAGAGCAATTAAATGAGAAGCTGAGAGAAGCCAGATTGAATCAGTCACCTTGAAAAACAGTTTGTGGCAGAACAATTGAGTTGAACCAGCCAGCAAGAGTTCAGAAAACAAATAGAAAGGGTAAGCTTATTTAGCAGTAAGTCTCCGAGACCGCATTTATATGAGGCAAATAAAAGATACATTTACAAGCTACACATTATTTACTTACAGAGATTCCATATTTTTTAGTGATTTATAATAGCAACACCTATCTTCTTGGTCCTAATTTTGTCTTATACTACTTGATCCAATATAACAAAATATTCTAGGTGATGTCATGAACAATAAAAATAAACAATAAAAGGGGATTGGAGATCTGGAGACTCAAAAAGAGAGTAAGACATCAGCAAATACTTTTTCTATGTAATTGTGACTTTTGTGTGTCTTCATGTGGTAGAAGTGGCATAAATGGTCCATCTATAAAGCTACTTTTATATCATCATTAATCATTTGCATAAAAACAGAACATACTCATTTATTTTCAACTGGCCATATTTTTAATATCATCAACTTAGTATATAAGTTTCAACATGTAAATTTTGATGCTGCATTAATATTAGATCACAATACCATCTAAAAGAAACAGTTCCTTATGCTGCATCCCTTGAAAAAATAGTTATGAAGATTTTCAAACAGCTGATATGCCCAGGGATATTACATTTTGACTTAAGTTTAGTACTGTGGCATTATTACCGAGGACTAAAATATTCAAGACAAAGATCTCTAAATACAAATATTTATTAGTGAGATAAGGAAGGGTAAAATGCAGAGATGTAAGTTAGGACTCATAGATTTGATGAGTAAGTACATAATAAATGTATATAATATAGAATTAGGGCAAAGAAAACAGTGCCCCTATACTTAAAACATACCTTAGGTTTTGTCTAGTTTAGATAATAAAATATTGCAGCAAACAAAATTTAAGCAAGAAGTTTATTTGGGATCACAGCTCAGGAATCAGGTCCACCATAAAAGAGAAATCATGGCAGCAAGATGTTGATGCAACTGATCATGCGGCAGTTTTAGTCAGGAAGCAGAGGAACTTGAATGATGGTGCTCAACATGTTTCTAATTTTTATGTAGCTCAGGATGACTCAAACATAAAGTCAGGTGCCATCTCTATTTTAGGATGGATCTTCCAATGTTCATGATTCTAATGCAATAATTTCCTAAAGCTGTGCTTAGACATTTGTCTCCTTGGTGATTATAGATCTTATTAAACTTACAATCAATACTACCCATCACATAAAGATTATGACCTGGTGATACAAAAAAGGAAACAATCAAGAGTATATGTACTTCAATAATAGTATTTCTGATAGTTATAACTCAGTGTATAAATTCTTACATTTATAAATATTTTGCAATAGTTCCAAGTTTATAAAATCAACAAAGTCAAATAGAATATTTTATGTAGGTTTTGATTTAACATTGCTTTAGTTCCAGGTAACATAAAAATATACAATATAGCTAAAAAGTGAAGAGCTTAATTCTTTCATTTCAAATAAACTGCCTCAGGTAAGGAAGTTTGGATGTGGTAAATCAGGCTTTAACTTTGTTTCCCTGTAATTTCATTTACTGTTCTTTGTATTCAGCTTCAGAATAGTAGTAACAGGTATGTTTTTATTTCACTGCCCCATGCAAACACACAGCAGTATTTTCCTAAAGAATACCGGTAAGGTGTGCATGTGTGAATAAGTGTGTGTTTGTATGTTTTTGTGCTTGTGTTCCTTTGTGAATTACACTGTATGAAGTAGGTATTAGACAGTGTATGTTTGCACATCTACATGCATATAAAGAAACTGAGTGTGTTTGTGTTTGTGTGTGTGTGTGTAGCTGTCAATCCATGAAAATGATGTCAGGTGTCTTTCCCTGATCATATATTACCCATATTTTTGAAACATAGACTCACTATAAGCCTAGAGCACATTGATCCAGCTAGTCTAGTTGCTTAATAAGCTTCAGGAATAGTCCTGTTTTTTCCAAAGAAAATCTGGGCTTATAGGCATATACCATAATAAGTAACAGTTTACAGATTACAGAGTTTTTAAATTTGCAGTCAAATGCTTGCAGAGCAGGTACTTTACTAAGCATTTGTTTTTTGAACCAGGATCTCATTATGTAGCTCTGACAGTCCTGGAACTTGCAAAATAAACAAAATTGAACTTAAATTCACTGAAATCCACTTCCCACAGCCTAGGATTAAATGTGTACACCACCATGCCCAGGTTCCTTTTTAACACAAAGGACAATTTTTCTCCAGAATCAACCAGCTGACTATTGTTCAAAATGATATCACATACCATTGAATTATCTAAACCAACTACTGTTAAAGTGGATTAATTTCCATAATAAATTAAATTATAAAATGGATTTTTGTAGGTAAACCAGAACACATTGAAAAACCATGTTAGAGGAGCTGAATTATTGTGACAACAAAGAAATGATGACTTTGAGAGGAAAGAAACAAGGAGGAATTAACATCAACAAAATGTTAATATTTAATTCTATGAAACACAAAAAAAACCTGTAATTGTTTTTTGTTTTAATTCTTTAATTTTGTTTGCCAATCAAGATTTTACTGCCATCCCAGTCAATACACCGCCCCCCCCCTCCAACATCCCCACTCCCTGTGGCCCCAAGTCTCTCAAGTCACCTTCTCTGAGTCCAGACCCAGAAGTCCTCTGCTGTATATGTGTAGGGGGCCTCATATCAGCTGGTGTATGATGCCTGGTTGGTGGCTCAGTGTCTGAGAGATTTTGGGGTTCAAGATCAGATGAAACTGCTGGTCTTCCTATGGGGTTGTTCTGATCCTCAGCTTCTTCCAGCTTTTCACTCATTCAATCACCAGCTTCTGTCCATTGGTTAGGGGTAAATATCTGCATCTGACTCTTTCAGCTGCTTCTTAGGCCTTTCAAAGGGCAGTCATGATAATCCCCTGATTGTAAGTACACCATAGCATCAGTAATAGTGTCAGGCCCTGGGGCCTCCCCCTAAGTTGGATCTCAATATGGGCCTGTCACTAGACATCCTTTTCCTCAAGTTCTTCTCCATTTTTGTCCCTGAAGTTCTTTCAGACAGGAATAATTCTGAGTCAGAATTTTTGACTGTGGGAAGGTAATCCCATCCCTCCACTTGATGCCCTGTCTTTATATTGGAGGTGGACTCTACAAATTCCCTCTACCCACTATTGGGCATTTCATCTAAGGTCCCTTCCTTTGAGTCCTGAGAGTCTCTCACCTCCCAGGTCTCTGGTACATTCTGGATGTTCCCCCAATTTCCTAACTTCTGTGGTTGCATGTTTCCATTCTTTCTGCTGGCCCTCAGGGCTTCAGTCCTGTCCCAACACCCCCACCCTCACCACAATACCTGATCAAGTTCACCTCTTCCTCTCCCTGTCACCTTTCCCACCCTAATACTTCTCTACCCCCACCCCCATCCTGTGATTGCTTTCTTCTTCCCCCCAAGTGGGATTGAGGCATCCTCACTTGGGCCCTTTGGCTTGTTAGCCTTCTTGAGGTCAGTGGATTGTATACTGTGAATTCCATACATTTTTGGCTAATATCCACTTATTAGTGTGTACATACCATGCATGTCCTTTTGGGTCTGAGTTACCTCACTCAGGGTGATATTTTCTAGTTCCATTAATTTGCTTGCAAAACTCATGGTGTCCTCATTCTTAATAGCTGAATAGTATTCCATTGTGTAAATGAACCACATTTTCTATATTCATTCTTCTGTTGTAGTACATCTGGGTTGTTTCCAGCTTCTAGGTATCACAAATAAGGCTGATTTGAATATAGTGGAACACATGCCCCTGTGGTATGGTGTAGCATCCTTTGGATATATGCCCAAGAATGGTATAGCTGGTTCTTCAGGTAGACTTATTTCCAATATTCTAAGGACCCTCCAGATTGATTTCCAGAGTGATTTTTTCTGGCTTGTAATCCCATCATCAATGGAGGAGTGTTCCTTTTTCTCCACATCCTTGACAACTTAGATAGAACTTCGAGTCATATACTGAACAGATATATGGAGGGTGGGCATCCTTGTCTTGTCCCTGATTTTAGTGGGATTCTTTCTCCATTTAGTTGTTTTTGGTTTGCTGTATATTGCTATTATTATGATTAGGTATGGACCTCAAATTTCTGGTCTCTCCATTACTTTAAACAGGAATAGCTGTTGTATTTTGTCAAATGCTATTTCAGCATCTAATGAGATGATCATTTGAGTTTGTTTATGTAGTGTATTATGTTAATTGATTTTCATATATTGAAACAAACTTGCATCCCTGGGATGAGGCCTACTTGATCATGGTGAATGATGTTTTTGATATGTTCTTGGATTCAGTTCAGTAGAATTTTATTGAGTATTTTTGCATCGATATTCATAAATTAAACTAGTCTTAAGTTCTCTTTCTTTGTTGGATGTTTCTGTGGTTTAGATATCAGAGTAATTATGGCTACATAAAATGAATTAAGTGGTTTTCCTTCAGTTTCTATATTATGGAATAGTTTGAAGAGTATTGTTCTTAATTCTTCTTTGAAAGTCTGGTATAGAAGCCAGGCAGTGGTGGTGCACGCCTTTAATCCAAGCACTTGGGAGGCAGAGGCAGGCGGATTTCTGAGTTCGAGGCCAGCCTGGTCTACAGAGCGAGTCCCAGGACAGCCAGGGCTATACAGAGAAACCCTGTCTCGAAAAAACAAACAAAAAAAAAAAAGTCTGGTAGAATTCCACACTAAATCCATCTGGCCCTGTTTGTTTTGTTTTTGTTTTTGTTTGTTGTTGTTTTTTTTTTGGTTGGGAAACTTTTAATGACTTCTATTTCCTTAGAGGATATAGGTTTATTTAGATAGTTTGTCTGCTCTTGATTTAACGTGGTACATATTATCTGCCTAGATAATCATCCATTTCATCTAGATTTTTCCAGTTTTGTTGAGTACATGCTTTTGTAGTAGGATCTGATGATTTTTTGAATTTCTTCATTGTTTTTGTTATGTCTCCCTTTTCATTTCTGAGTTTGTTAATTTGGACACTGTCTCTGTGCCCTTTAGTTAGCTTGGCTAGGGGTTCAACTGTCTTGTTTATTTGTGTCTAACAACCAGCTTTTACTTTTGTTCATTCTTGATGCCATTCTCTTTGTTTCTATTTGGTTGATTTTGACCTTGATTTTGATTATTTCCTGCTGTCTATTCCTTTTAGATGTGTTTGCTTCTTTTTGTTCTAGGGCTTTCAGGTGTGCTATTAAGCTGCTAGTGTAGGATCTCTTCAATTTCTTTACAAGGGCACTGAGTGCTATGAATTTTCCTCTTAGCAATGCTTTCATTGTATCCCATCAGTTCAGGTATTCTGTGTCATCATTTTCATTGAATTTCATGAGGTCTTTAATTTCTTTTTTTTTTAAATATATTTTGTCTCTAACCAAGTTATCATTGAGTAGAGAGTGTTCAGGCTCTATGGGGATGTGGGTTTTCAGTTTTTTTTTTTTTTTTTTTTTTTTTTTTTTTTTTTTTTTTTTTGTTATTGAAGTCTAGTCTTATTCCCTGTTGATCTGATACGATGTATGGGATTAATTCAGTCTTGAATTGCTTGAAACTTGTTTTGAGACCAATTATATGGTCAGTTTTGAAGAAGATTACATGAAGTGCTGAAAAGAAGGTGTATTGTTTTGTTTTAGGGTGAAATATTACACACACACAAACACACACACACACACACACACACACACATATATATATATATATATATATATATATTCCATTTACTTCACAACCCCTGTTAGTTTCACTATGTCTCAGTTTAGTTTATATGTCAATGACCTCTCCTTGATATTATTCTGCAGGTGCAATGTGGTTTTATTTTTTTTTTCAGCTTTAGTAACATTTATTTTATGAATGTGAATGCCCTTGCATTTGGTGCATAGATGTTCAGAACTGAAACTTTCTCTTGGTATTTTTTTCCTTGCTGATTATGAAGTGTCATTCCTCATTTTGCTCAATAACTTTTGGTTGAATGTCTATTTAATTGGATATTAGGATGGTGACTCCCAATATTTTCTTAGCATCATTTGCTTGGAAGAATTTTTTTCCAGCTTTTTACTCTGAAGAAATTTTTGTCCTTGTCATTGAGATGTTTTTCTTGTATGTGCAAAATTCTGGATCCTGTTAGCATATCCAGTTTGTTAGCTTATGTCTTTTTATTGGGGAATTGTGTTCATTGATGTTGAAAGATGTTAAAGACAGATGATTGTTAGTTCTTATTTTTTGTTGTTGTGGGTGGATTATGCCTATGTGATTCTCTCCTTTTGGTTTTATTGTGAGATAATTAATATCTTGTTTTTTCTTTGGTGTGGGTTCCCTCCTTGTGTTGGAGTTTTCCTTCTAGAATCCTCTGTAGAGCTGTATTACTAGATAGATATTGTTTAAATTTGTTTTTTTTTTCCTGGAATATTTTTGTTTCTCCATCTATACTGATTGAGAGTTTTTCAGAGTGTAGTAGCATGGGTTGGCATTTGTGTTCTCTTAGGTTCTGCATGACTTCTGTCCAAGCTCTGGCTTTTAGGGTCTCTGTTGAGATGTCTGGTGTAATTCCAATAAGGTTGCCTTTATATGTTATGTGGCCAATTTTTTCCTTACAGCTTTTAATATATTTTAATATTCTTTGTTCTGTGTGTTTAGTGTTTTAATTAGGTAATGAAAATTTTCTTTTCTGGTCCAATCTATTTGATAATCTATAGGCTTCTTGTACGTTTATGGCCATTTGTTTCTTTAGGTTGGGGAAGTTTTCTTCTGTGATTTTGTTGAAGATGTTTACTGGCACTTTGAATTCAGAATCTTCACTCTCTTCTATTCCTCTTAGATTTGATCCCTTTATTGTATCTTGAATTTCCTGGATATGATCTAATAGGATGCAAGAAGTTTTTTCAATCTTCTTTTATCCACTGAGGCTTGATTTGTGACTGATTATATGGTCAATTTTGAGAATATTCCATAAGATTCTGAGAAATAGTTATGTATTTAATTTTTGGGTGAAAAGTTCATTTAATTTGTAATATCTCTTGCTTTCATTATTTCTCCATTTAGTTTCTGTTTCAATGATCTATCCATTGGTGAAGGTGAAGAGTTGAAGTCCCCCCATATCATTGTGAGGTTTTTGATGTGTGACATTTATGAATGTGGGACCCTTGAGTTTGGGGCACAGATGTTCAGAATTGAGACTTCATCTTGCTGGATTGTTGATTGATTGATTGACTGGTAAGTAGCATCCTTTCTTGTCTATTTTTATTACTTTTGGTCGAAAATATATTTTCTTTAAATATTAGAGGTCAGTCCATGTTGTTTAATGGGTCCATTTGTTTGGAAAACCTTTTCCCAGCCCTTTACTCTCAGATGGTGACTATCTCTGTTTCTGAGGTGTGCTTCTTGTATGCAACAGAATGATGAATCATGTTTATGAATCCAAACCCTTAGCCAATGCCTTTTTTTATGTTTTTCCTTGTTTTATTGAATATATTCTTCATTTATATTTCAAATACACCCTTTCACAGTTTCCCCTCTCTCTAAAAACCCCCAACCCATCCTCCCATCCCCTGCCTCCAAGAATATGCCCCTCAAAACCATTGTCTTTTTATTCGTGAATTATGTCCATTGATGTTTTGAGATATTTATAACCAATGACTGCTAGTTTCTGTTATTTTGATGTTGGTGGAGATAGTGTGTGTGTGTGTGTTTGTGTGTTTCCTTTCTTTTGTTTTTTGTGGTATGAAATTATCTGTCTCTTGTATTTTTTGGTGTAGTTTTCCTGATTGGGTTGGGGTTTTCCTTGTAGTATATTCTCTGTAGGGCTAAAGTATAGAAAGGTATTTTTTTTAAGTCTGCTTTTGTCATGGAATATCTTAGTTTCTCCTTCTAAGGTGATTGAAAATTTTGCTGTGTATAGTAGTCAGAACTGTCACTTGTGGTCTCTTTGGTCTGCAAGACATCCATAACATTCTCTTCTTTTGGAGTCTCTGTTGAGAAGTATAGTATAATTCTGACATGTCTGCCTTTATATGTTTCTTGACCTTTTTATCTTGAAACTTTTAATATTCTTTCTTTGTTCTATACATTTAAAGTTTTAATTATTATGGGTCAGGAAAATTTATTTTTCTGGTCCAATCTCTTTTGTGTTCTGTAAGTTTCTTTTAAGTTTATAGCCATCTTTTTTAGGCTAGTGAAGCTTCTTCCATGATTTTGTTGAAGATGTTTTCTGGACCCTTGAACTTGGAATATTACCCTCTTTAATTTCTGTTATTCTTATGTTTGATTATTTCATTGTGTCCCAAATTTCCTGGAGCTTTTCTTTTATAAAATTTTTATATTTGGTATTTTCTTTGACAAATGTATCATGTTATTCTATTGTATCTTCTATACCTGAGATTCCCTCTCTCTTCAATCTCTTGGATTCTGTTGGTGATGCATGTATCTTTAGTTCCAGTTTTGTTTCCTAGGTTTTCCATTCCTAGAGTTACCTCTGTGTTTTCTTTATTGATTCTATTTTTATTTTCAGATCTTGAACTGTTTTATTCATTTCCTTCACATGTTTGGTTGTGTTTTTCTGTATTTCATTAAGGTATTTATTTATTTATTCTTTATATGTCTGTATCATCTTTGTAACATGGTGAATTCACAATCATATTCTTCATCTTCATGTGTGTTTAGATATCAAGGGTTTGCTGTAGTAGGAGAGCTGAGTTCTGAAGGTGCTGTACTAAACTGACTTTTGTTGATTGTGATCTCGAGCTTGATTTAGTTACCCTGTTGACTCTCTTGCCACATGACCTTAATCACAGCACTCAGGAGACAGAGGCACAAGTATTCAGTTTAGTATTAGAAAATTTACCTATGCCAATAAAACACAAAATGAAATGAAAGAAACAGTGATTTAAAACAATAAAATATAGATGTTTATACTCAGATATATTGGGCTATAAAACTAACAAATTGTGTGGCATGTTGGTGTTGAAAATAAAATTGTAATGAAATAAATTAAAGTATATTATGAATGAAGTGAGAAATATCATGGGGAAAAGTGTAAATATCATGATATGAGAGCCCTCAAATTGATGTCTGAATTCAATATAGTCAATACAAATTTTCTACAAAATCCCAAATGCAATCTCAACCAAAAACTCCAGATGGGTTTTTGTTGTTGTATATAATCAAAACAGATGTATAATTTATATAGCAAGGCACATATTTTAAAATTACCGAAACATTTTTAAAAAGAAGAATTATTTTGGAAGATTAATTAGACACAATCTCAACATTTGCTGGGTAAGTAACATGATCATGGCCGGCTAATAGCAATACAATGGTAAATACGTAGGTCAATGAAGAAAATGAAAGGACCAAGTAGATAAATATACCAAAGTGGTTTTTTGGAACTAAATTGTGCTTTCAATATATAAAATATAGGCTTTTCAACAAATAGCAATGGAACAATTATAGGTCCACAGGCAAAAGTAAAATAAACAAATTGATCTAGGCCTTTCATCTTATAAAAGCATTAAGTCAGAATCAATTCACAGTTTAAATGTAAAATGTGAAACCTTAAAATTTCTCTTAGGGAATGAAGGGATGGCTCAGAATTTAAAGTGTTTGTTGTGCAAACAAGAGGATCAAAGTTTTCATGAACAGAATCTATGTAAACATAAATTAGGCATATGTATGATGCCTTGCCTGAAAATGCAGAATGAAAAGCAACAACAAAGACAAGGAACCTCTGTAAAAGCTGGCTTAGGATGCTAGTCATATTGAAAGTAAAGTAGGTTTGATTGCGAGACTTTGCATCAAAAAATTGTTAGGTGGAAAAGTGAGGCAGAATCATATTATCAAATATGGCCCTCCACATACATGTTCATATATTTGCAATTTCACCCCCCCACGTGTGCACAAATGCATATATAAATACATATAAACATATAAATGAAAAAATAACATTTTTCATAAAAAGAAAAATACTGGAAATATTAGAAAAACACTTGCTTTGAATAAGGACACTATAAATTTTTTGTGCAAAATTGAAACAAATGAGCAATAATGGTCCATCTTTTAGATAATTATTTCATTTATTCACAGCTGATATTCAGGTTTCTTTTTTTTATTATTTATTTTATCTTATTTTTTTAATTTACATTCCAAATCACTTCCCCTTTCCCGTTTCCTCCCTCCCCGAAAGTCCCATAAGCCCCCTTCCCTTCCTCTTTTCTCCATTCAACCCCCTCTCGTTACTCTGTCCTGGCATTCCCCTACATCCAGTCTTTCCAGGACCAGGGGTCTCTCCTTCCATCTTCTTAGAAATCTATTGATATGCGGATTGTGTCTAGGGTATTCCGAGATTCTGGGTCAATATCCTCTTATCAGTGACTGCATACCATGTGTGTTCTTTTGTGATTGGGTTACCTCACTAAGGATGATATTTTCAAGATCTGACCATTTACCTAGGAATTTCGTGAATTCCTTGTTTTTAATTGCAGAGTAGTATTCCATTGTGTAGATATACCACATCTTCTGAATTCATTCCTCCGTTGAGGGACATCTGGGTTCTTTTCAGCTTCTGGCTATTATAAATAAGTCTGCTATGAACATAGTGGAGCATGTGTCCTTATTGCATGCAGGTAAAGCCTCTGGGTATATGCCCAGGAGTGACCAACTAACTGGGAAATGATCTTTACCAACCTTACATCCGACAGAGGGCTAATATCCAATATATACAAAGAACTCAAGAAGTTAAACTCCAGAGAGGCAAGTAACCCTATTAAAAAATGGGGTAAAGAGCTAAACAAAGAGTTCTCACCTGAAGAATATCTAATGGCTGAGAAGCACCTAAAGAGATGTTCATCATCCTTAGTCATTAGGGAAATGCAAATCAAAACAACCCTGAGTTTCCATCTCACACCAGTCAGGATGTCTAAGATCAAAAACACAGGAGACAGCAGTTGTTGGCGAGGATGTGGAGAAAGAGGAACACTCCTCCACTGCTGGTGGAATTGCAGGCTGGTACAACCACTCTGGAAATCAGTCTGGCGGTTCCTCAGAAAACTGGGCATGACACTCCCGGAGGATCCGGCTATACCACTCCTGGGCATATACCCAGATAATCAGGTTTCTTATTTCAATGTGAAAATTAAAGTACCCTAAATGCAGTGAAAGCTCTTTCCTCTAATACTTGATTCCTGTTCCTTACACATATACACATATATGTTCAAGTCAATAAGCTGTTCAAGCTGTAAATTGAGGTCATTCACTGAACTTGTGTGTTCGACTTAATCTCTTTTTTACCCTACTTTGTGTCACTGCTATAAACTTACTCACTGTGTTTTATGTCACTTTGTTAATTTGTACTGTATGGTTGTCAACAGCATAAAATAAAAAAATTAAAACTTTCCTTATGTGATGATTGAATCTCACTCACTCAGAATAAAACTGATACTTGAAGTTAATGGAGAGAGAGAACTGGAGGTCTTGGGATGGAAGGTGAATGGTCTGGGAGAGAAAATCAGTGTTTGTAGGGGTAGTGCAGGGTGATCTATAGGACTAGCTGAATACCTGGGATGGGCGAAGATCCAGGGAGGATATGAGAATAACCCTACCTGAGACTCTTAGCAGCTGGTGATATGGAGCCAGAAGTAGCCACCTCCTGAGGCTGGTTAAGACTTCTAGTGTTAGGAGGGGGACACCAACACACCAAAAAAAACTTTGACTGAAAATTTGCCCTACCTACAAGATATGCAGGGATAGAGATGAAGCAGAGACTGAGAAAATGGCCAACCGAATACTGGCCCAACTTGAGACTTACCCCATGCTCCGAAGAGAGTCAATCCCTGACACTATTAATGATACTCTGCTATGCTTGCAGACAGGAACTAAACACAACTATCATCTGAGAGGATTTATCTAGCAGCTGATGGAAGAAGATGCAGAGATCCACAGCCAAACATTAGGCAGAACTCAGAAAGTCTTGTGGAAGAGTCAAGAGGATTAAGGGAGGCAGAGGGATCAAGGACACCTCAAGAAGACCTACAGAACCAAGTAACCTAGACCAATGAAGACTGACAGAGGCTGATCACCCAACCAAAGAACACGCATGGACTGGAACTAGGACCACTATATGTATATAGCAGATGTGCAGTTTGGACTTCATGTGGGTCCCCCAACAATGAAATTGGAGTGAAAACTGTCTCTGATTCATACTCTTTTGCCTTTCTTTGGTCTTTGTGTTTTTGCTAGCTGGAATGCCTTATCTGACCTCAGTGGAAGAGTATACACTTAGTTTTGATGAGACATGATGTGCTAGGGTGAGTTGGTATCAGTGATGGAAGGGCCACCCCTACTCTCTAGAGAAGGGGAGGGGAAATGAGAGAAGAGAGTGGAAGGGTAGGGCTGGGAGGAGAGGAGGGATTGGGACTCCAATTGGGATATAAATAAGGAAATAAAGAAAGAAAGAGTGATAGAAAAAAGAAAGAAAGAAAGAAAGAAAGAAAGAAAGAAAGAAAGAAAGAAAGAAAGAAAGAAAGAAAGAAAGAGGGAGGGATGGAGGAAGGAAAGAAGGAAGGAAGGAAGGGAGGGAGGGAGGAAGGAAGGAAGGAAGGAAGGAAGTGAAAAATGCCTTACAGAAGTAGAAGTTGGCAAAAAAATCTCATTCTTAGGGAAAATGATAATAGCTGCTGCGAGAAAAGGAACTTGATAGTCTTAAATGTAGTGACACTGGTATATCAATAACTTTCCAGTGTGGACCCCATGCCCCAAAATAGATGAAGAACTCCTTTTTTTTGTTATTTTGTTTGTTTGTTTCCTTAAGTGGTAGAAAAAACATCAAGCTGCAAGACTAGAAAAGTGAGAGAAGATTGGATAGTAGCTGAGAGAGAGAAAATAATATGATCAGAATATATTGTGTGTAAGTCTCCAAGAGTTAATAAAAACACTTTTAATATCATAGGAACAATTATATCTTATGATAAGCAACAGTGAATGTATTTCCTTTCATATTTGGACACAAAATAATTGTTTCAATAATCTTATAATTTTTAGAATTCTAGTTTTACATATGTGGTTTTCAAACTTACTCCATAATATTTTATTCTTTTTACCCAATTATAAATCTAATTGCATTTAATTGACTAAATGGAATTAAATTTATCTTATACTGTCTTATTAAATGCTGTCATGCATCTTGCAATCTTTACAAAATCATTTGTGTGCATTACATGGATTTTACATTTGCATGATCATGTTATTTCAATATGGAATTATGATTATGGTTTCTTTCTTTATACTAATATAATTTATTTGACTTTCCTACTTATATTAATTTTCTTGGAAAGCCATCAAAATCATGTATTGGTTGATTTAAATCACAACTGTGGATTATAGAAAATCTAGAGAAAATGTCTGTAGTTTTGGCTTTCTCTTGCATTGTTAATAGCATTCTACAACCAGCTATATGTACATATGTTGTTTGGATATGGTGCCATTATCAAAATGTTTTTCAATATTTTCTTTCACTTAGTTTCAATATTTTCTTTCACTCAGCAGGTTGTCTTTTCAATTGATAGGTTTTTCTGTTTGGTTTTGGTTTTGTTTTACTTTGTTTGTCACATGCTGAAAGGCATTAAGATCAATCAATACCTCTCTGGTATACACACCAACACATTTTTAACTTGTCTTTGTTCATGGCATTTGTTTTGCAAAATTATAAAAGGTCATAAAACTGCTTCCTTGTTGGAATGCAGAATTTTGGGTAAGCCAAATCTGTGTTCTTGGGCAGTAGTCACACATAGTTGAATATGAAACTTCTAGTTCTTTGGAAAGTTATGTCAAATGATGTTTTGCATGAGCTCACAGGTGAAAGTATGCCTTGCGAAAGCAAACATGTGAAATACTATTTTCCTGAAACAGATACAGGAGAAAGAATATTTGGATATAGCAAATACATGAAAGGATGTTTGATGCAATTGTATAAATATGACCCTACAGACAGTGGGGGAAAAGAATTGAGCTTTGGTTTGGTTTTCTTTGCCTCACTATTCTTTGATAAAGACAGGCATATATTAGTTCTCATTACATAGGATTGTTAACCTCAACTTTAGTAATGCTGCCATTGAGAAAATCTTGCCCAAGAACTGTGGGCGAGGTTCCTGCAGCAGCTTGCTCCCTCCACAGCCTCACCTTAGGCCAGTTTGTGAGTCTCATGGTTTCTTCAGTATTAAACTACAGTTGCCGGTTCATGCTTAGTGCCTGCTTGCTGAAAAGACTGGACTGTAGCTGTGGTTTCATGTGTAATGTCTGCCTGCCTAGAGGACTAATGTGCAACTTCTAAATAATTTTTGGTGTTTGCTACAGGACTGAACTACTGCCAAAGAATATTGAGCTTACCCTCAAAGAAATATTGCTGAACAGGTCCACTTCTCCCATATCCTAATACATTTTCTCTTCCACTACGTCTGCTGGGTACTGGACTAGAAGAGAGGTTGAACCCTTATTAAAAGTAGCTTGCAAAAAATTTGTTTCAACATATATTGGTGGATTAAATCCATAATAAACAACCACATATTCCCTTAAACTTTTTTTCAAACACAGTTTGAAAGAAAAATAAAAGTACCATAAAGTACATAAATTATGAATATAATCAAAGTAAAACAAATGTACTAACCAATTTGAGTAACTAACAAATAATGATAAGGAGTCATTTTTTATTGCGAAATATAATTTCCTTACAAAACCTAGCCAGAGAAATAATTTTTCAGGAAATTAGAGGGTAAGTATAAGTGATTTAATCATTACATGTCAAAATAAATATTCAGATTAAATTAAAATATTTGGGAGTACATATTAGCAGAAGTAGAAAACATTATCTGTAAATAATTAAGTAAAAATTAAGTTAATAATGAAATCTTGATTTTTTTTTTTACAACCAGAAAAAATAATTGTCAGTCTCTTCTTTACTAAGCAGAATGTCAAAATGGAGTCATGCTTCCAAATAAAAGACATGATATCATTGAATTCTTGTGTCTTGTAGGTTAGTTAATTCATTTACATATTTTATTCTCCAAAATAAAATTATTTGGAAAATACATGTAATTATTTTAGAATTCACAACTGAAGCACAGAATATATTGGATGTCTGGTGCCATCACTAAATCCTCATTTTCTAAGGCCACACGTTTTCTGAAGCGATTATTAGAGGATTTTAATGTATAAAAAAAATCTATCATCCCTGTTTATTATGTAAACATTGCTTTCTTAAGAATATATGCCTACTGTTTTATTGAAGCCATATGTATACAACTATTATTTAATTACAGCTGATTACATAGGTTCGGTTTTATGCTCCAATGCAATACTGATTACTATTAGCTTTTTTATTTACCTATTTTTGTTAATAAGAAAAAGTACACAACAGGTTTTGTGAGTTTATTAAATTACTTTTAATATTTTAAGTTTCAATTGCTAAAGACAAATCTGAATTGTGAAAACACAGTGTATTGTCATTCTTGAATGCCTTTTTTAAAAACGTAATTTCACCCTTTACAAGTATTATAAAATATTCTAAAAGAATGAAGTGACCTATTTTGTATAGTACTTAATATTCAATTAAACAAAAAAATATTCAGCTGCTCCAGTTGTTCAGAACTCACAGAAATACCAAGCTGCATCCATCTGCCCCTGGATCTGACCCTGAGCCACGGTTCTATTCACCCTAATCTTTTCCAGAGAGAGATTGTCCCCCTGGAGTGCTGACATACCTAAGATCACAGGTGAGACCACCACTACTGGCCCAAATGGGACCTGCCCAGAGTCCACAGGATCCAGGAAATGCAGAGCAGCCAGGGACATGATCCTTTCACTTTCTATCTGTACCCCAGAGCTGACCTTGTGCCACAGGTCTCTGCACCCCAATCTTACCCAAAGAGAGCTTGTCTTTCATGAGTGCTGACACACATAAGATCACAGGGTCACAGGCTCACAGGCTCACAGGCGGGATAAGCTCCAGTCAGAGACAGCAAGACCAGCTAACAAAAGAGATAACCAGATGGTGAGAGGCAAGCTGAACGTGAGAAACAGAAACCAAGGATGCATGACATTATCAGAACACAATTCTACCACCACAGCAGTTAATTTCAGCACTGTTCAGGTTTTAGAGTTCACAGGTAGTTTTCCAAGCAGAGCAATTCAGTCAGAATCTCTTAGAAGCTAATTTGAATTGGTCAGTTTTGAGGGGAGTTGGCGATGGTTCAACTTAACTGTTCTGGCTCAAACTGTTCTCAAGGCAGACTGATTAAATCAGGCTTCTCATTGCATTAAACTCTGCTGAATTCAAATGCTCTGCTTCAAACAGAACTCAGCACAATTGCAATGAACTAAACTCTCTGAACTGAACAGAACAGAACTAAATTGAATATCATTGCAATGTCCTAAAGAATTGCCCACCTGCATTAAGATGTCACTCTCAAACATGGCTGCTTCCTTCTTATAACTAACTTTAACTGCATTATTTAGCATTAAAGGGATGTGCTAAGATCACCACTTTCTCTTCAATAATTTCCCAAATCAGGACCGGACAGGAGTGCACAGGGCACAGGAACAGTGAAGCAGCTGGGACAGGATCCTCCCAGTTTCCATCTGCACCCAGGAGCTGGGGTTATTCCACAGCCCTCTGTACACAGGTTCTGCAAGAAAAGAGCTGGTCTTCAAGGATTGTTCTCACTCCTGGTCTCAGAGGTGAGATCGCCACTTTACCTCTAATAACTGTCCAAAGCAGGGCTAGCCAGGAGCTCACAGAGCACAGGAACAGTGAAGCAACTGGGATAGGAACCTTCTGGCCTCCATCTGTACGCAGGAGCTAAGGCTGTTCGGGAGCACTCTTTACACAGGTCCCGCCAGCAAAGAGCTGGTCTCCCAGGAGTGCTCTCACTCCTGGGCTCAGAAGTAAGATCGTCACTTTTTCTCCAATAACTGTCCAAAGCAGGAACAGCCAGGAGCACACAGGAACAGTGGAGCAGCTAGGAGAGGATCCCTTTATTCTCCATCTGCACCCAGGAGCTAAGGCTGTTCCACAGCCTTCTGCACCCAAAACCTGCACAGAAGAGAGCTGGTCCTGCAAGAAGTACTGACACAGGTCTACAGTCCCCCAGGAGGAACAAGCTCCAGCCAGAGACAGTAAGACCAACTAACAGCAGAGATAACCAGATGGCAAAAGGCAAGCACAAGAAACTTACCAACAAACCAAGGATATTTGGAATAACCAAAATCAAGTTCTCCCAACACACTAAGTCCTAGATACCCTAAAACACCAGAAAAGCAAGATTTGGATTTAAAAACACATCTCATGATGCTAAAAGGGGTCCTTAAGAAGGACATAAATAACTCTCTTAAATAAACACTGGAGAACACAGGTAAACAGCTAGTAGCCCGTAAAGAGGAAACACAAAAATGCCTTAAAGAATTACAGGAAAACACAACCAAACAGGTGAAGGAATTGAACAAAACCATCCTGGATCTAAAAATGGAAGGAGAAACAATAATAAAATCAAAAAGGAAGACAACTCTGGAGATAGAAAACCTAGGAAACAGATCAGGAAACATAGATGCAATCATCACCAACAGAATTCAAGAGATAGAAAAGAAAATCTCAGAGTCAGAAGGTACCATAGAAAACATTGACACAACAGTCAAAGAAAATGCAAAATGGAAAAAGGTCCTAACCCAAAACATCCAAGACATCCAGGACAGAATGAGAAGACCTAAGCATAATAGGTATAGAAGAGAGAGAAGACTCTCAACTTAAAAGATCAGTAAATATATTCATGAAAATTATAGAAGAAACCCCCCCCCAAATATTGCCCATGAACATCCAAGAAACCAACAGAACTTCAAATAGATTGGACCAGAAAGAAATTCCTCCCATCACTTAATAATCAAAACACCAAATGCACAAAACAAAGAAAGAATGTTAAAAGCAGTAAGTTAAAAAGATCAAGTAACATATAAAGGCAGACCTAACAGAATTACACTAGGTTTCTCACCAGATACTATAAAAGCCAGAAGATCCTGGGCAGATGTCATACAGACCCAGAGAGAACACAAATGCCTGTCAAGGCTAGTTACTATACCCAGCAAAACTCTCAGTTACCATAGATGGGAAAACCAAGATATTCTATTATAAAATGAAAATTTACACAATATTTTTCCACAAATCCATTCCTTCAAGAATAATAAATGTAAAACTCCAATACAAGGAAGGAAAGTACACCCAAGAAAAAACAAGAAATAATAATCTTTAACAAATCAAAAAGAAGATAGCCAAATAAACATAATTCCATCTCTAACAACAAAAATAATGGAAGCAACAATCACTTTTCCATATAATTCTTTAATGCCAGTGGACTCAATTCCCCAATAAAAAGACATAGACTAACAGACTGGATACTTAAACAGGACCCAGCATTTTGCTGCATAAAGGAAACCCACGTCAGTGACAAACACAGACACTTCCTCAGAATAAAAGGTTGGAAAACAATTTTTTAAGTAAATGGTCCCAAGAAACAAGCTGTAGCAGTCATTCTAATATTGAATAAAATGTGCTTACAGCCTAAAGTTATCAAAAACTATAAGGAAGGACACTTCATACTCATCAACGATAAGGAAGGACACTTCATACTCATTGAAGGGAAAATCAACAAAGAAGAACTCTCAATTCTGTACATCTATGCAAGCGTAACCACATTCATAAAAGAAACTTTACTAAAGCTCAAAGCACACATCACACCCCATACAATAGTCGTGGAAGATTTCAATACCCCACTCTCATCAATGGACAGATTATGGGAAGAAAAACTAAACAGAGACACAGTGAAACAAACAGAAGTTATGAATCAAATGGATTTAACAGATTTCTATAGAACATTGCATCCTAAAAAAAGAACATATCTTCTTCTCAGGACCTCATGGTACCTTCTCAAACATTGACCATAAAATCAGTCACAAAACTGGCCTCAACAAATACAAGAAAATTGAAATAATCCCATGTGTCAGATCACCATGGTCTAAGGCTGGTCTTCAATAACAACAAAAACAATACAGTGCCTACATTCACATGGAAGCTGAACAACACTCTACTCAATGATAACTTGGTCAAGGAAGAAATAAGGAAAGAAATTAAAGGCTCTTTAGAATTCAATGAAAATGAAGCCACAACATAGTCAAACTTATGGGAAAAAATGAAAGCAGTGCTAAGGGGAAAATCATAGCTCTGATTGCCTTCAAAAAGAAACCAGAGAGAGTATATACTAGAAGCTTGACAGCACATCTGAAAGATCTAGAACAAAAAGAAACAAATACATCCAAGAGGATTACACAGGAGGTAATCAAATTCAGGGCTGAAATCATCCAAGTAGAAACAAAAAGAACTATACAAGGAATCAACCAAACCAGAAGTTGGTTCTTTGAGAAAAACAACAAGATAGATAAACCTTTAGCCAGACTTTGCAGAGGGCACAGAGACAGTATACAAAATGGCAAAATCAGAACTGAAAAGGGAGACATAACAACAGAAAACACTGAAATCCAAAAAAAAAAAAAAAACAGCAACAACAACAAAAAAAAAAATCAATGGATCAGAGTGCATAAGCCTATAATCAACAAAACTGGGAAATCTGGAAATCTGGATTAAGTGGACAATTTTCTAGACAGATATCAGGTAATAATTAAATAAGACTCAGATAAGTTAAATAAGACTCAGATAAATTATCTAAACAGTCCCATAAACCCTAAAGAAATAGAAGCTGTCTTTAATAGTCTCCCAATCAAAAAAAGCCCAGGACCAGATGGGTTTAGTGCAGAGTTCTATCAGATCTTCAAAGAAGTTCCACTACCAATACTCTTCAAAATACTCCACGAAATAGAATCAGAAGGAACACTACCCAATTCATTCTATGAAGCCACAATTACTCTGATACCTAAACCACACAAAAAGACACAGTAAAGAAAAACTACAAACCAATTTCACTTATGAATATCAATGCAAAAATACTCGATAAAATTCTCACAAAACGAAAGGCATTGGTAATTTTTTACACCTTCTAAGAAGGACCAAAGCATTCACAATTTGGTCTTCTTTCTTTTTGAGCTTCATGTGCTCTGTGAAGTGTATATTGGTTATTCTGAGCTTTTGGACTAATATCCACTTATCAGTGCGTGCATAACATGTGTGTTATTTTCAGACTGGGTTACCTCACTCTAGATGACATTCTCTAGTCCCATCCATTGTTATTGTTTTTAATAGATGAGTAGTACTCCATTGTGTCAATGTGCTACAATTTCTGTATTCATTATTCTATTGAAGGACATCTGGGTTCTTTCTAGCTTCTGGCTATTGTAGATAAGGCTGCTATGAATATAGTTGAACAGATTTCCTTATTACATTACATGATGGAGAGACTTCTGGGTATATGCCTAGGAGTTGTATAGCTGGGTCCTCCAAAAGCACTATGTCCAATTTTCTGAGGAACCACCAAACTGATTTCCAGAGTGGCTGTACTAGCTTGTAGTTCCACAAGCAGTGGAGGAGTAGTGGATCACCTCGTTTTGATCTTAGCCTTTCTGACAGGTGTGAGGTGGAATCTCAGAATTGTTTGATTTGCATTTCTTAAATGACTAAAGATGTTGAACATATTTTTAGGTGGTTCTCTCTCATTGGATATTCTGCAGCTGAGAACTCTCTGTTTATCACTTTACTTTTTAATAGGTTTAATAGGGTTATTTGATTCACTGGAATCTAACTTCTTGATTTCTTTGTATATATTGGTTATTAGCCCTCCATTCAATAAAAGATTCATAAAGATCTTTTCCAAATCTGTTGGGTGCCATTTTGTCCTATTGACAGTGTCCTTTGCCTTACAGAAGTTTTAGAATTTTATTTGATCCCATTTGTCAATAACTGTTCTTTAAGCATAAGCCATTGGTGTTCTGTTCATGAAAATTTCCCCTGTGCCCATGTGTTTCAGGCGCTTTCCCACTTCCTTTTCTATTAATTTCAATGTATCTGGTTTTATATGAAGGTTCTTGATCAATTTGGACAAGGAGATAAGAATGGATTCATGTGCATTCTTCTACTGCTAGCTGAAACAGCATCAGCTGTTGAAAATGCTACAGTTTTTCCACTCGGTTGTTTTAACTACTTTGAAGAAGATCAAGTGGCCATAGGTATGTAGGTTCATTTCTGGGTGTTCACTTCTATTCCATTGATCTACCTGCCTGTCTCTGTACCAATAACATACAGTTTTTATCACTATTGCTCTGCAATACAACCTGAGGTCAGGGATGGAAATTCTGCTAGACGTTCTTTTATTATTGAGAATATTTCTCGCTATCCTGGGTTTTTCATTGTTACAAATGAACTTACAAATTGCTCTTTCTAATGCTATGAAGAATTGAGTTGCAGTTTGGATGGGGATTGCATTGAATGTGTAGATTGCTTTTGGCAAGATGGCCATTTTTACAGTATTAATCCTACCAAAACATGAGCATGGGAGATCTTTCCATCTTCTGAGATCTTCTTTTATTTCTCTCTTCAGAGACTTGAAGTTCTTGTCATACAAATCTTTCATTTGCTTGGTTAGAGTCACACCAAGGTATTTTATGTTTTTTGTGATGTTTGTGAAGGTTATCATTTCCCTAATTCTTTCTCAACCTTTTTATTCTTTGAGTAGATGAAGGCCACTGATTTGAATTAATTTTATACCCAGTCACTTTGCTGAATTTGTTTTTCAGGTTCAGGAGTCCTCTGGAGGAACTTTTGTGGTCACTGAAATACACTATCATATCATCTGCAAATAGTGACATTTTGACTTTTTTCTTTCCAATTTATATCACTTTGACTTCCTTTTGATGTCTATTTGCTCTGGTTAGGAAGTCCTCATACCAATACTCTTCAAACTATTTCACAAAATAGAAATAGAAGGAACACTACCCAATTCATTCTATGATGCCACAATTATGTTTATACTTAAACCATAGTAATATCCAAAAAAGAAAGAGAATTTTATACCAATTTCACTTATGAATATCGGTGCAAAAATATTCAATAAAATTCTTGCAAACCAAATCCAAGAATATATCAAAACAATCATCCATCATGATAAAGGTGGCTTCTTTCCAAGGACATAGAAATGATTGTATATATGAAAATCCATCCATGTAATTCACTATATAATCAAACTCAGAGACAGAAACCACATCATCATCTCATTAGATGCTGAGAAAGTATTTGTCAAAATTCAATACCACTTCATGGTTAAAGTCTTAGAAAAATCAGGAATTCAAGGTCCATACCTAAATATAGTAAAAGGAATATACAGCAAAGTAGTAGCCCATATCAAATAAATGGAGAGACTTGAAGTGATCCCACTAAAATCTGGCAGTAGACAAGACTGCCCACTCTCTCCCTAACTACTCAATATAGTACTCAAAATCCTAGCCAGAGAAATAGTTCTCATTTTCTTATATAAATTACAGAAAACATCACTTTTTAATAATTTTCTAGTCTAGAAAATATAACTTCTCTATCATGTATAACATATTGCTGTAACAGTTTTGTAGACCAGACAAGTCATAATTAATATGAGTTTATTTGGTTCACAGGTATTAATATATATATCCAAGTCCCAGAGGCCAGTATCCACTTAATGACTTCTGCTGCATTATAGTATTACATAAGGCATCAAATATGTATGAGAGAACAAGTGTTCTAATTAACAATTATACAAAGAACCTAATACTAGGTTGATAGCAATTATCTATTAATGAGGGTCAGTCCCACATGGCCTAATAACTTAAATATTAAGTATTACTACAATCTTAAGTATTCAATTTTTCAACATTATCACATCAGAAATCAAGTTTCCAATGTGTGCACTTTGAAAGACACACCAACAATAGAAATCAGTTCTACAAATTGTTTAATCCAATTTAATTTCTACTTTCCAAATCATTGAGCAAACCTTCTAGATATGGCCTCACTGGTAAAATTTGTCAGAGATTCTTTGGTGAGTATTTTATGTTTGATTGCTATTTGTGATGACTTTTATGACTTTATTACTGTCTTAAACATTCCACATGTTATTGTATTATAGGTTTCCAGTGAATATTTGCTACTCTAAAAACAGAAAGTAAACCTCTTTCCATTTACCATATTGGCTAAATCATAAGAGTACAACATTGTTTTAAAATGTTGAGAAAACCCTGGTGTTGGTCGTGAAGGCTTTCAGGAGGCAGAAGTAGGCAAACCTCTGAGTTTGAGGCAAACTAATCTACAAATACAGAAATTTTTGACAGCCAGAGATACAGAGAGAACTCCTGTCTTATAGCAATAAGACAATTGCCGCACAATTGGCATTTAAACCAATAAATAAATCCATAGATAAATATAAAAAGAAAGAAAGAAAGAAACTGTAAAAGAAATTAAAAAGAAAAGAAAAATATGTAAGAAAGATATAGTAATATTGGAAAGCAACTTCAAATATTATTAAGATAAACCATCACTTAAAGGTATTTGACTAGATACAATTACTGACATAATTCTGAAGAAAACATCTCATTGTACATTCCTAAAACTGTTTCCTTTGATATGGCTGTGATTTTCAGAACATTAATGTCCCTTGTCAAATTCACCAAGATTGTTTTTTTTTCATGCTGTTGTTACCTGGAACTAGTATCTATGTGATTTTGAGAAATACTTTCTTCAAATGTTTCCTACTGCTATCCTAAAAGAAAAAGAAGTGATTGAGGAAATAAATTATCAGTACTATATGTCATAAAGTAAAATACATTATTATGAAATTGATTCTCTGATCAAGAATAAATGAATGAAACTGAATTATTCAACACACCTAAAATTGTAAATATTGTACTCAAATTGAATGTTTTGAATATTTTATCCAAAAATTTAACAAAAGTGATCACTTTTAACATTAACCTGTACTTTTTACAAGGTCACAGTCAGGTTCTTACAAGAAATATTTAAGATTTTATTCTTTATGAATGAAAACAATTTCTTAAAATTTAAAATTTGCATGAAATGCAAATTAGAAAATAAGCTATCTTAACATTATGAGGTTATATTATATTATATTGAAACTCATGGGCTCAGATTCCAAACATCCCTTTCACATCTTCAGGCAAATTTCGATTAATATGTATGGCTGTGATAATGTAATAGACTTGCATGTTAAATGATTATACTGTTCATGATGATTCTCAGTGACTTCTTAAAATATTGTTATCTGAAAATACATCACAAAAGAAAATTGATGTCATTCTTTAGTCTGCAACATTTTGAAAGAGTGGTAAAGCTTTTACTGTACTTTCATTGGGTTGTTACCATCAAGTATTGCAGCAAAATTTCTCTTGCAATGTCTAGGATTTATTTTGCCTCAATATTAGAATATGTAGTGAATATTTTAAATGTATCGTAATAAAATTATATTGATATTGATGGGCTTATTTTACAAATAAATTTTGTTGAAGACTAGATGAACATTTAAATTGCAATATTTTATCTTATAGTAAATGGCAGTCTTACTGTAGAGATTAAATTACTTCAAAGATAAGAATTATAATGCTTTGCAGATATTAATATTAATTGTTGTTACAAGTATAAGGCACTTATATACTGTGGTATTTGTAATGCTCTTGTTGCATTTTGAATATTTCAATATTTGGTCCATAGTTGGTAGCAGTTTGAAGAATTAGGAACTGTGATCTTGCTGGAAGAAAT
Source organism: Tokudaia tokunoshimensis (assembly GCA_036184795.1). Taxonomy (NCBI): domain Eukaryota; kingdom Metazoa; phylum Chordata; class Mammalia; order Rodentia; family Muridae; genus Tokudaia; species Tokudaia tokunoshimensis. Next base: position 78,083,941 of record BTHU01000023.1, read on the forward strand.
ATTTCACTGGGTTTTGGTATCTGTGACTTCAAAAGACTCTTGCCATAGCCAATGTTCTCCTCATTGCAGATATGAAATCTTAGCTGTTGTAGTCACCATGCCTTTGCTCTGTCGTGGACTCTGATGCTCTGGAAATATAAAATCAATGAAGTCCTTTATTTCATAAGTTGCCTTGTTCCAGAAATTTGTATTACAGAAATAAAAAAGTAATTTATACATATATATATATATATATATATATATATATATATATATATATATACATGAGTGTGTGTGTATATGCATACATAAATATGTACATATATATATGCACACACACACACACACATATATATATATATATACAAAATTATCCAACATCTTTAAAATTTCTACATATCATATATTATCTACATGAATTGCTGATATTATGCTTTCCATTAGAAAACATCCATATTTCTTTGGATACTCTTTATGTTTTTCAGTTATTTCACAGTCCGTCTCTAACCCCACAAAAATTCACATTGCCAATTAAAATATTTTTGGGTTATTATGTGCACTTTTTAAACTAAATTAGTTATTATGACTAAAATCACAGAATAAATTTCTCATAGTGATAAGCTTTACCTAGACCTATGTTTTAAGTAATTATCCTCTTTAGAGCTTTGTCAAATGGTAATATTGTTTTCATAATACATAAGAGATTTTAGGAAAAATATTTAGCAACTAATAAAATGCTGAATGGAAGTAATAATATAAAAATGTAAAAATGTTTCCTCTCTGAAAAAAGAAAGCTATATCTCTTCCTATGTAGATTACATTACTAGAAAATTTTCCAATCATAGATATATGAGCTATACTCATATTGAACATTTGTGAGTTCTAGTGGATGTGTATGTACTAATCTAATGTAAGATTTCATGCCAAGCCAAGGAAACATTAAGCTTAGTCGAAGAAGCCATCAATCATTTATGTACATGCAGCTCCTAAGGAGCTTTTCACTCTTCGCTCATAACCGTAAGCATAATTTGGACTTTTGAATGGACTTTTGTTGTGGATAGCACTTGGGTTGTATTTTGCTGCTAATTCCATTCCTGGGAGGGTCTACAGATGAGAAGTCGCCTTGTGAAACTTCTCCCCACCATAACTTTTCAAATAAAGGTTTGAGCCAATGATTGGGCAGGAGAAAGGAGGAGGAGCTGTGGGTTTGGGGGAGGAGAAAAAGGATCTATGGGAAGGAGGAGTAGCTAAGGAGGATCAATAGTGAGGAAGGGCAGAAGCTCATGGCTGGGAGAAACTGCAAGTTATATGGAATAACGTAGATGGAAATAGAGTAGTGTAGCAGGAGATCTGCCCAATCTAGGCTTATAGCTTGTACTGTTATTGATTGACTTTAAATTTTTTTTACTGGGTAATTGGTTTGGAAAAATATAGCAACAGAATGGCACCCATCTTATTACTTAGAACTTAATAAAGCTGAGATAAAGTGTTCACTGCCCCCTAAGCCCAGAATATGGCTACAGCAGTGTGGATTGGAAGCTGACTATGTCTGAGAGGTCTACTGGGAATGGCATCGAGGGCCCTTCCTACGAATAAATCGGGGGACAATGGTACAAAGGGGTCCAGACTAGATAATTCATTGGCATAAGAGAGATATAGGGTATCTTGATACTTAAAGATGAGAAAAACAGTAAATATCTTTTGGCATAATGTCATGATATTTTGAATGTTTTGACAGGGATGGAATTAGAGGAAAAAGTCACCTTATCATTTACCAGTGTTGCAATACTTATGTTCTTGATTTACTCTGTCCTCTCAAAAGAGAGGGCCCTAGACAAAAATTCCTTGCATTAGAAAAGAGATTACAAATAACACTAGAACTAAAGGTTCAGGATTTCATAGGTCAAAATAAGCAACAGAAAGAGGAGAATGAAGATTGGAGACAAAACGTGGAAGAGGTGCTAGAAAAAAAGAATTTGACAACTCACAGATCAGACAGAACATTAAGGAGATAGACATAAAATTTGGAAGCAAAGTCTAGAGGATAATTTTTTAAAGCTAGTAAATCAAAATAAGGCAGATACTGCAATATTAGAATTACAACATAAAGCGAAGCTAGGATTATGGAAGCAGGGCTTAGAACAGAAGACACAGGAAATTTTAGAGCAACATGAACAACAGAAAGAGAAATTTAAGATTTGGAAATGTGGCCTGGAGGAAACACTAGAATTGAAGACCAAAGAAATTATAGAACAGAGTAAGAGACAGAAAGAGGAGAATGATGGAGAGAGGTAGGAGTTAAAAAAAATGCTAAAACAAAGGATTCAGCAGCTCACTGATTAGACTGAGCAGCAGAGAGTAAATAATGAGGATTGGAAGATAGACTTGAAGAATAACCTTTTAAAATTAATCAGTCTAAATAAAATGGACATCAGACTATCAGAATTGCAATATAAAAAATAGATCAAAATGTGGAAGAAGAACCTTGAACAGAGAATACAGGAGCTCAAGGAACAGGAAGAGCGATAAAAGGTGAGATATGAAGCATGGACACAGATCTTAAAGGAGGAATTTAAAATTTCAATTAAGAAAAATACTCAAGTAAAAACAGAAGATAAAAGCAGAGAAACCAACCAAAGGTTATTAGAAAATGTACTTTAGTCTATCCAGTAAATATACAACAGAGACATCCAGATGATGATTATCCACAGAGTTATCAGGAAAAATGAGACTTCGACAATTAGTCGGAATGGATCCAGCTGAAATTGTGGTACATTTTACTAATGCAGAAATTACCTCACTATGGGCACAAGATTAACATTTGTAAAAAGCATGCGGCAACTTCTTGGGAGAGATTAACAACAGATACCATAAAAGCAAGAGGTTTCAGTTCATCAAAAGAACTTATTGGATTCTCCCTCATATAATAAAGAGAACTCCATTATCTGGAGCCCCTACATTTTACACTGATGCCAGTAAATCTGGAAAGGCAGGAAATAAATCAGAAGATCTGAGTAAGGTGGCTGAGAGTTCCTATAAGTCAGCTAAAAATCTGAATTATATGCAAAAATCATGGTGTTGTCAGATTTTCAAGAGTCTCTTAATATAGTAACTGATTCTCAATATTCAGAAGGGGTTGTTTCACACATAGAGACTGCTGAACTTATTCAGGATGATACTGAATTGACTTCATTATTTATTCAGCTACAACAGATAATAAGAAATAGGAGTTATCCACTATATAGAGAGCAAATAAGATTCCATACACGTCTGCCAGGCCCTCTGGCACAAGGTAATAATGAAATTGATCAACTAGTGATAGGAAATGTACTAGAGGCTTCAGAATTCCATAAAAATCACCATGTTAAAAGCAAAGGTTTAAAGAAAGAATTCTCTATCACTTGGCAACAAGCCAAGGAAATTGTGAAGCAATGCCCTACTTGCTCATTATATAACCAGATTCCATTGCCTGCAGGAACTACCCCCAAGTGTACCTAAAGAAATGACATTTGGCAAATGGATATCTTCCATTTTACAGAGTTTGGCAAACTGCAATATGTGCACCATACTATAGACACCTATTCAGGATTTCAATGGGCATCAGAAATTCTGTAATTACACATTTGTTAGAATTTATGGCCATGTGAAGAAAAACAAACCAAGCAGAGAAATGTAACACCTCATGATCTATTGATGTGTGCCTGTAGAAAGACACAGAGAGCAGAAGAGAGAGTTTAGGGCCAGGTGTGTGCAGCAGTATTAGGAGATGTTGGTGAAAGGATAATGAATGTAATTATATAGGAGAGTTAAGACAAGAGGTCTCCCAAGTAACACACATGGCAGTTGGCAGAAATGTACCAAGTGCCAGGGAAAGAGCAGATATTAAATACTCTGACCATGAGTAAATATTGAATACCACTTATGCAACTTGGCATGATTTTACCACTGCATGATACAAACGTATGTCAAAGCATCATTTGATATACCTGAAATGTGCACTGGTTTTATTTGCCAGTTTTCTATGGAAATGATAAATGGTGAATGTATATATAGATGGATAGGTTTTGTGTGTGTGTATGTGGTGTGTATATGTATCATTGAACACACCATAGTTTCCTTGAGAATAAGGTTACCCTTGTATGTAACTACAGTATAGTAATAAAATTCAGGAAATGTTAAAAAAAAAGAAGTTATGGCCATTATGGGAATACTTCACAAATTAAAATGGACAATGGGCAGGTGTATATCTCTAATAAGATGAAGCAGTTTTTTTAATATTACAATATAAAACATGTTAAAGGCATATCAAAAACCCTACAGGACAAGCAATTATGGAGAGATTCAATAAAACTCTAAAGGGGATGCTTAATAGGCAAAAAGGATCAACAAGAACCCCCAAGGATAGATGACATAGTGCTTTCTTAACCTTAGTTTTTTTTAAATGAACAAAATGCCACAGCTGCTGAAAGACATTGGATTGTGGAAAGAACTATTGAACTAAACCAGCCTGTTTACATTAAGGATATTCTAACATCAGAATGGAGAATGGGAAATGTGTTATACTGGGGGAAGGGCTATGCTTATGTTTCCACAGGAAAATAAAAAGCTGTGGGTTCCTTCCAAGTTGATAAAAATCAGACATGACAAGGGAGACCTCCTGAAGACCTTGGCAACAGAGAAGAAAAGGGAGACTAACACAATAAATATAATAGGTGATGTATATTTGGTGATGTTATTGTCTCTGTACATGGATACAGTTGTGGAACTGGCTGAGACTAAAATGTCTATACACAGCCAATAACACTTATTGGGTACAGATTTCTAATGACTTATTACATACCATCCTTTCCCGAGTACATGTATAAAAAGTTACATTGTAGTATGAGTATGTGATCAATCTAACCTGAGGAAAGGCAGTCATTTTTCTTTATTGATCATCATTGAGCAATCTGTGCACCTTGCATGCTCTATGTGAATTTCTTAACAGAACTACATGCTGCTTTTAAGTGTTGTATACTATAGGATGAAAGAAGAGAAAGACAACCCTGAAAAGATTCATACTCCAGGATACTGAGATTCTTGGACCTTCCATTCCAGCTTGGTGATTGACTCTTCTATTAACTATATCAAAGCTGATTCTTTTAAAGACTTGGTTCAAGAACTTTATTTGCCTATCCAGCCTTTCAGAATGTCATGGTCAAGATGTCAGCTGAGCAATGAACTTTCTCAGCACATAGTGACTGGAAGATAAATAAGGCCAGCTAGATCTCCTTTGAAAAAACAATTTTCCTATTTCCCTTTGGGCCTCCAAATGAGAATTCTCTGCCCCAATTCCACTGGAAGCAGACAGAAGACAATCAATCATTGTCCCAGTTCCTTATGTTGGGGTGGATGGTTCTTATTATTTTAGGAATCATAGATATGTTGTAATTTTACAGATACTTTACAAATGTAGCTTTGGACAGGGAGCAAACTAAAGAACATAAACTCAGGGATTTCTGCTATTCTTTTCCTCTTCTCTATCCTTCCTTCTAAGGCAAAGGGGAAGGGGGTGGAAAAGAAAAAGGGGGATATAGTGACATCATAGAAATTATAGAAATAGACAAACAGGGAGAGTTTAGCAAATGTACTTTTAAGCAAAACATTACATAGCCAGATCTAACATTGGTAGAAGTCTTTATAATTGATATGAAGTTGAAGTTATAATCTCTTATATTGGTTCAGAATTTATTTGATGTAAATTTAAAGTTCTCATTGGTATAAATTTATTATTGATATAAAACTGGGATTAATATTGTTACTCCCATATAGGCATTGCATAACACATTTAAGAATACAAGTCTTAGACCCAGTCCTTCTATAGCTGTTATTATAAAATGTTTTTAGATGATGAAGTAATACAAGTTAAGGACCATATAGCAAACTTGTGGTTGTGAGTTAATTAAAAGGGTGTTCCTGAGTTATTTTTATTTGAAATGGCTGAGAGTAGTCAAGGATTAACAGTTCAGAGATACTTTAGGTATATAGATGGTCTTCAAAGGCATCAGAAGTTCAGAAAATATGATGTTTATTGACATTTCCTTATTAAAGCTCATTTGCCTGGAGACCTGTCTGCTCCTGACAGCACCCATTTTTTGAATTCAAAGAAGAAATTGAGTATCAATGGAGTTGCTTCAGTTGTGGCAAGACAGTCACCAGGCAAGAATTGCCTCATTTCATCTATAGACAAATATTGTCCAAAAAAGGACACACTATGAGGAATAGTTGACTGATAATCTCTGCCAAGACAGAGTAATCGGACCTTCAAAATTCTGCGTTACCAAGGTCTGTCAGATGATCCTGAGCCAGACGGTGAAGACTGATGCTCCAACATTTTGAAGTATAGGGCCTGTCCAGACGATCAGCTGTCTCTGAAAATTGACTAAGTTTTAGAAGCTGTATTTTGTGCTTCTCATACTTTCAGGTAATATTAGCCATTCTTGAATTTCTGACAGGGTTAAAGCCTAGTAGTCTCATAGCCAGTCCAAGCTGTTTAGCATTTAGAAAGATGATTTATGTTTGAGAGGATGGTTTTCAGATGGCTTACAATCTAAAGCCAGGACAAGAGTCAGGTGTAGAATTATAAGTCTTTTAAGTTCTGATAGATGACAGAGGTACTATTTAATTGATAAAAATTGGTGGACTGGGTGTTAGGTCTATCCCATTCATTATAAATTACAAAATGGTAATAATTGTGCTCAATTGATGTCTGAGATAAAAGAGTCTTTTAATTGGACAGAAAGGGGGAAGTGTTGTGGATAGCCCTGGACTTTTATTTTGATGCTAATTCCACTCCTGGGAGGGACTGCAGATGAGGAGTTGCCTGGTGAACCTTCTCCCCACCTTAACTTTTTAAATAAAAGCTAGAGCCAATGATCGGACAGGAGGAAGGGGGGAGGAGCTGAGATTGGAGGAGGAGAAAAAGGATCTACTGGAAGGGGGAGGAGCTACAGAGAGGATGGGGAGAAACTCATGGCCTCGAGAAACTGCAAGTTTTATGGGATAACGTAGATGGAAATAAAGTAGTATAATGGGAGATCTGCCTAATGTTGTATAGCTTGTATTGATATTGATTGAGTTGAGATTTCTTTTACTGGGTATTTGGGTTGGAAAAATACAGCAAGAAGAAGTAATGTAATCTATTCTTGATATAGTAATAGAGACTATATTTACATGTTTGTCTAAGTCAAACAAAAATAGAATATCATACATGAACAGTTTGGAGAACATTAGTATCAGGCAAAATATGTTAGTCATTTATGAGAAATATAAAATGAATAAAATACATTTTCTAAATTATTTCGCTTACTATCCCTTAAAAAATTCCTAGATATAGTTAGGAAGAGAGAAGACAGAGGTATCATTTAAACAGAGATTAGGGAGGTTTAAAGAGAATTCAAGGAGAATATAGTGACTGCAATCCATGAGCTATCATATTCAAGAAGAAAGTTCTTTGAAAGAAACAACATTGCTGAGCTCAGAGTGTAGTGAATCCCATGGATCAGAAGAAACTACTGAAAGCAAAAAAAAAAAAAATCACAAAAGGAAGATGAATTAAAATATTTTAGATAAAAATGAAGAAAAAGTTTAAGAAAACAAAAATAGAACTTAGGAGTTTTCCATCTACTATCCTTTGTAAGGCTGCATTTGTGGAAAGATATTGTGTAAATTTGGTTTTATCATGAAATATCTTGTTTTCTCCATCTATGGTGATTCAGAGTTTTGCTGGGTATAGTAGTTTGGGTTGGCATTTGTGTTCTTTTAGGGTCTGTAAGAGATATGCCCAGGATCTTCTAGTTTTCATCGTCTCAGGTGAGAAGTCTGGTGTAATTCTGATAGGCCTGCCTTTATAGGTTACTTGACCATTTTCCCTTACTGCTTTTAATATTCTTTCTTTGTTTAGTGCATTTGGTGTTTTGATTATTATGTGCCGGGAGGACTTTCTGGTCTGGTCCAGTCTGTTTGGAGTTCTGTAGGCTTCTTGCATGTTCATGGACATCTCTTTCTTTAGGTTAGGGAGGTTTTCTTCTATAATATTGTTGAAGATATTTACTGGCCCTTTAAGTTGGAAATCTTCACTCTCTTCTATACCTATAATCCCTAGAATTGGTCTCCTAATAGTGTCCTGGATTTCCTGGATGTTTTGGCTCAGGAGCTTTTTGCATTTTGAATTTTCTTTGACAGTCGCGTCAATGTTTTCTATGGTATCTTCAGCACCTGACATTCTTTCTTCTATCTCTTGTATTCTGTTGTTGACCCTTGCATCTATGACTCTTGAATTCTTTCCAAGATTTTCTATCTCCAGAGATGTCTCACTTTGTGATTTCTTTATTGTTTCTACTTCCATTTGTCGATCCTGGATGGTTTGGTTCCTTTCCTTCACTTGTTTGTTTGTGTTTTCCCATAATTCTTTAAGGAATATTTGTGTTTCCTCTTTAAGGGCTTTTACCTTTTGATGCATGTTCTCCTGTATTTCTTTAAGGGAGTTATTTATGTCCTTCTTGATGTCCTCTAACAACATCGTGAGATGAGATTTTAAATCCAACATTTGCTTATGCAGTGTGTTGAGGTAACCAGGGTTTGCTGTGATGGGAGACCTGGGCTCTGATGTTGCAAAGCAGCCTTCGTTTCTGCTGGTAAGTTTCTTGCCCTTGCCTTTTACCATTTGGTTATCTCTGATGTTAGTAGGTCTTGCTGTCTCTGGCTGGAGCTAGTCCCTCCTATGGGCCTATAAGCCTGTGTCCATACTCCAGGGAGATCAACTCTCTTCTGGCAGGGTCTGTGCACAGAAGGCTCTGGAGCTGTCTGGTCCTTTGCTGCAAATGGCAGCTGGAAGGGAAAACTCCTGTCCCAGGAGTTCCACTGCTCATATGACTTGTACGCTCCTAGCTGTTCCCCTCCAGAGAGAAGGTGGAGATGTCAACTCCAACTCAGAAGTGAAAGCACTGCTGGGAGATCACTCTCTACTGGTAGGCTAAGCACAGAAGACTTTGGAGCTGCTTGGTTCCCTGCTGCAGAAGGCGGCTGGAAATGAGGACTCCTGTCCCAGCAGCAACACTTATCTTCTGCCCTGTGTGTTCCTAGCTGTTCCATTCCAGAGATAAGGTAGAGATCTCACCTCAGCACTCAGAAGTGAAATTGCTGCTGGGAGATCACTTATAAAGACAGACATACCATAATTATACCAGACTTCTGAGAAGAAACTATGAAAGCTAGAAGATCCTGGACAGATGTCATACAGACCCTAAGAGAACTCAAATGCCAGCCAAGACTACTATACCCAGCAAAACTCTCAATCAGCATAGATGGAGAAACCAAGATATTCCATGATAAAACCAAATTTACACAATATCTTTCCACAAATGCAGCCCTACAAAGAATAATAGATGGATAATCCCTACACGAGGAGGGAAACTACACCCTAGAAAAAGAAAGAAAGTAATCTTTTTCCAACAAACCCAAAAGAAAGTAACCACACAAACATAAAAATAAAAGCAAAAATGACAGGAAGAAACAATCACTATTCCTTAATATCTTATAACAACAATTGGCTCAATTCCCCAACAAAAAACATAGTGTAACAGAAATATTTTTCATGTATATCCTCAAATTTATCAGAAAGAGTTTGTAATTCCTTTCAATCAATTTAGTAATGTTTTTTTTGTTGTTTTTTTTTCTTTTTTTTTATTTTCTAAGATTTTTTTTATTTACATTCCAAATCATTTCTCCTTTCCCATTTCCTCCCTCCCCAAAAGTCCAATAAGCCCCCGTCCCTCCCTCTTTTCCTCATTCAACCCCATTTGTTTCTCTGTCCTGGCATTCCCCTACATCCAGTCTGTCCAGGACCAGGGTCTCTCCTTCCTTCTTCTTGGAAATCTATTGATATGCGAATTGTGTCTAGGGTATTCTGAGTTTCTGGGTTAATATCCCCTTATCAGTGACTGCATACTATGTGTGTTCATTTGTGATTGGATTACATCACTAAGGATGATATTTTCAAGTTCTGACCATTTGCCTAAGAATTTCGTGAATTCATTGTTTTTAATGGCAGAGTAGTATTCCATTGTGTAAATATACCACATCTTCTGAATCCATTCCTCCGTTGAGGGACATCTGGGTTCTTTCCAGCTTCTGGCTATTATAAATAAGGCTGCTATGAATATAGTGGAGCATGTGTCCTTATTGCATGCAGGTAAAGCCTCTGGGTATATGCCAGGAGTGGTATAGCCGGATCCTCTGGTAATGTTTTTTATGTCTGCCATTTTAACTGTATTATTTTCCATAATAATCTTTAATTTTAACATGTTTTCTATAGATATCTTCAATTTTATCAGAAATATTTTCCAAGTAAATCTTCAGTTTTATCAGAAAATGTTTGTAATTCTACTTTCAATAAACTTAGGAATATTTTTAATCCTTCCATTTTATCTGTATAATTTTCCATAAAATAGTCAATTTTAATATGTTTTTCTATATATTTCTTGAATTTTGTCAAAAATATTTTCCTTATAGTTCTGCAATTTTATCAGAAAATGTGTATAAATGAACTTTCAATCAACATAGAAATATTTTTATAGGGAATACATGATTCTATACTTTATTTCATGTAGATTATATACAGAGAAATTGTTTATATTTTATTTTTTATATTTTTATTTACATTCAAAATCATTTCCCCTTTCCCGTTGCCTCCCTCCCCAAAAGTCACATAAGCCGCCTTCCCTCCCTCTTTTCCCCATTCAACCCCCTCTCTCTTCTCTGTCTCAGCATTCCCCTACATTCAGTCTTTCCAGGACCAAGGGTCTCTCCTTCCATCTTCTTGGAAATCTATTGATATGCATATTGTGTCTAGGGTATTCCGAGATTCTGGGTTAATATCCCTTTATCAGTGACTGCATACTATGTGTGTTCTTTTGTGTTTGGGTTACCTCACTAAGGATGATATTTTCAAGATCTGACCATTTGCATAGGAATTTCGTGAGTTCATTGTTTTTAATTGCAGGGTAGTATTCCATTGTGTAAATATACGACATCTTCTGAATCCATTCCTCCATGAGGGACATCTGGGTTCTTTCCAGCTTCTGGCTATTATAAATAAGGCTGTTATGAACATAGTGGAGCATGTGTCCTTATTGCATGCAGGTAAAGCCTCTGGGTATATGCCCAGGAGTGGTATAGCCGGATCCTCCGGGAGTGTCATGCCCAATTTTCTGAGGAACCGCCAGACTGCTTTCCAGAGTGGTTGTACCAGCTTGCAATCCCACCAGCAGTGGAAGAGTGTTCCTCTTTCTCCACATCCTCGCCAACAACTGCTGTCTCCTGTGTTTTTGATCTTAGCCATTCTGACTGGTATGAGATGGAATCTCAGGGTTGTTTTGATTTGCATTTCCCTAATGACTAAGGATGATGAACATCTCTTTAGGTGTTTCTCAGCCATTAGATATTCTTCAGGTGAGAACTCTTTGTTTAGCTCTGTACCCCATTTTTTAATAGGGTTACTTGCCTCTCTGTAGTTTAACTTCTTGAGTTCTTTGTATATCTTGGATATTAGCCCTCTGTCAGATGTAGGGTTGGTACATATCATTTCCCAATTATTTGGTTGCTGCTTTGTCTTTTTGACAGTGTCTTTTGCCTTGCAAAAACTTTGTAATTTAATGAGGTCCCATTTGTCAATTCTTGATCTTAGAGCATAAGCTATTGGAGTTCTATTCAGGAAATTCTCCCCTGTGCCCATATGTTCAAGGTTCTTCCCTAGTTTCCTTTCTATTAGTTTCAGTGTGTCTGGTTTTATGTGGAGGTCCTTGATCCACTTGGAATTGAGCTTAGTGCAAGGAGATAAGTATGGGTCAATTTGCATTCTTCTGCATGTTGACCTCCAGTTGAGCCAGCACCATTTGTTGAAAAGGCTATCTTTTTTCCATTGGATGGTTTTAGCTCCTTTGTCAAAGATCAAGTGACCATAGGAGTGTGGATTCATTTCTGGGTCTTCACTTCTGTTACATTGATCTATATGCCTGTCACTGTACAAATACCATGCAGTTTTTAACACTATTGCTCTGTAGTACAGCTTGAGTTCCGGGATACTGATTCCCCCAGAGGTTCTTTTACTCTTGAGAATAGTTTTAGCTATCCTGGGTTTTCTGTTATTCCAGATGAATTTTTGAATTGCTCTTTCTAACTCTATGAAGAATTGAGTTGGGATTTTGATGGGGATTGCAATGAATCTGTATATTGCTTTTGACAAATTGGTCATTTTTACTAAATTAATCCTGCCAATCCATGAGCATGGCAGAATTTTCCATCTTCTGAGGTATTCTTCAATTTCTTTCTTCAGAGACTTGAAGTTCTTGTCATACAGATCTTTCACTTGTTTAGAGTCACACCAAGATACTTTATATGGTTTGTGTCTATCGTGAAGGGTATCATTTCTCTTACTAACTTAGAAATATTTTATGCCTAACATTTTATCTGTAATTTTCCATGATAATTTTCAATTTGAATGGTTTTATATATATATAATTTTATCAGAAGTAATTTCTGTGGAATTCTTCAATTTTATCAGAAAATGTGTATAATTATACTTTCAAACAACTTAGGAATATCTTTAATCCTACCATTTTATATGTATAATTTCCATGAAATTGTCAATTTTAATGTGTTTTTCTATATATTTCTTGAATTTTATCAGAAATATTTTCCTTTTAGTAGTTCAATTTTATCAGAAAATATATATTTTTTATTTTTATATTTTTTACTTTCAAAGTTTTTTTCATTTACATTCCAAATGATTTCTCCTTTCCCATTTCCTCCCTCCCTGAAAATCCCATAAGCCCCCTTCCCTCTCTCTGTACCCCATTCAACCTACTCTCGCTTATCTGTCCTGGCATTCCCCTACATCCAGTCTTTCCAGGACCAGGGGTCTCTCCTTCCATCTTCCTGGAAATCTATTGATGTGTGAATTGTGTCTTGGGTATTCTGATATTCTGGGTTAATATCACCTTATCAGTGACTGCATACCATGTGTGTTCTTTTGTGAATGGGTTACCTCACTAAGGGTGATATTTTCCAGTTCTGACCATTTGCCTAAGAATTTTGTGAATTCATTGTTTTTAATTGCAGTGTAGCATTCCACTGTGAAAATATATCACATCTTCTGAATCCATTACTCCGTTGAGGGACATCTGGGTTCTTTCTAGCTTCTGGCGATTATAAATAAGGCTGCTATGAACATAGTGGAGCAAATGTCCTTATAGCATGCAAGGGGAGCCTCTGGGAATATGCCCAGGAGTGGTATAGCAGGATAATCCAGGAGCGTCAAGCCCAGTTTTCTGAGGAATCGCCAGACTGCTTTCCAGAGTGTTGTAGCAGCTTGCAATCACACCAGCAGAGGAGGAGTGGTCCTCTTTCTCCATATCCTCTCTAACAACTGCTATCTCCTGTGTTTTTGATCTTAGCCATTCTGACTGGTGTGACGTGGAATCTCAGGGTTGTTTTGATTAGCATTTCCCTAATGACCAAGGATGATGAACATCTCTTTAGGTGGTTCTCAGACATTAGATATTCTTCAGGTGAGAACTCTTTGTTTAGCTCTGTACCCCAATTTTTTTTATTTTATTTTATTTTTTTAATTTACATTCCAAATCACTTCCCCTTTCCTGTTTCCTCCCTCCCCGAAAGTCCCATAAGCCCCCTTCCCTCCCTCTTTTCTCCATTCAACCCCCTCTCGTTACTCTGTCCTGGCATTCCCCTACATCCAGTCTTTCCAGGACCAGGGGTCTCTCCTTCCATCTTTTTAGAAATCTATTGATATGCTGATTGTGTCTAGGGTATTCCGAGATTCTGGGTCAATATCCCCTTATCAGTGACTGCATACCATGTGTGTTCTTTTGTGATTGGGTTACCTCACTAAGGATGATATTTTCAAGTTCTGACCATTTGCCTAGGAATTTCGTGAATTCATTGTTTTTAATTGCAGAGTAGTATTCCATTGTGTAAATATACCACATCTTCTGAATCCATTCCTCCATGAGGGACATCTGGGTTCTTTCCAGCTTCTGGCTATTATAAATAAGGTTGCTATGAATATAGTGGAGCATGTGTCCTTATTGCATGCAGGTAAAGTCTCTGGGTATATGCCCAGGAGTGGTATAGCCGGATCCTCCGGGAGTGTCATGCCCAGTTTTCTGAGGAACCGCCAGACTGCTTTCCAGAGTGGTTGTACCAGCCTGCAATTCCACCAGCAGTGGAGGAGTGTTCCTCTTTCTCCACATCCTCGCCAACAACTGCTGTCTCCTGTGTACCCCATTTTTTAATAGCATTATTTGGCTCTCTGGAGTTTAACTTCTTGGGTTATATGTATCTTTTGGATATTAGCCCTTTGTCAGATGTAAAGTTGGTAAAGATCATTTCCCAGTTTGTTGGTTGTACCTTTGTCCTTTTGACAGTGTCCTTTGCCTTACAGAAACTTTGTAATTTTATGAGGTTCCATTTGACAATTCTTGATCTTAGAGCATAAGCTATTGGAGTTCTGCTCAGGAAATTCTCCCCTGTACCCATATGTTCAAGGATCTTCCCTAGCTTCCTTTCTATTAGTTTCAGTGTGTCCGGTTTTATGTGTAGGTCCTTGACCCACTAGGAATTGAGATTAGTGCAAGTAGATAAGAATGGATCAATTTGCATTCTTCTACATGTTGACGTCCAGTAGAACCAGCACCATTTGTTGAAATGGATATCATTTTTCCACTGGATGACTTTAGCTCCTTTGGCAAAGATCAAGTGACAATAGGAGTATGGATTCATTTCTGTGTCTTCAATTCTGTTCCATTGATCTACATTCCTGTCACTATACCAATACCATGCAGTTTTTAACATTAATGCTCTGTAATACAGCTTGAGGTCCGGGATACTGATTCCCCCAGAAAATCTTTTACATTTGAGAATAGTTTTAGCTATCCTGGGTTTTCTGTTATTCCAAATGAATTTTTGAACTGCTCTTTCTAACTCTGTGAAGAATTGAGTTGGGATTTTGATGGGGATTGAATTGAATCTGTATGATGCTTTTTGCAATATGATCATTTTTACTATATTAATCCTGCCAATCCATGAGCATGGAAGATTTTTCCATCTTCTGAGGTGTTCTTCAATTTCTTTCTTTAGAGACTTGATGTTCTTGTCATACAGATCTTTCACTTGTTTGGTTAGAGTCACACCAAGATACTTTATATTGTTTGTGGCTATCGTGAAGGGTGTCATTTCTCTCGTTTCTTTCTCATCCTGCTTATCCTTTGAGTATAGGAAGGCTCCTGACTTGCTTGAGTTGAATTTATATACAGCAACTTTGCTGAAGTTGTTTATCAGCTCTAGGAGTTCTCTGGTGGAGTTCTTTGGGTCCCTTAAGTATACTATCATATCATCTACAAATAGTGATTGTTTGACTTCTTCCTTTCCAATTTGTATCCCTTTGACCTCCTTTTGTGGTCTAATTGCTATAGCTAGAACTTCAATTACTATATTGAAAAGGTATGGAGAGAGAGTGCAGCCTTGCCTAGCCCCTAATTTTAGTGGGATTGCTTCAAGTTTCTCTCCATTTAGATTGATGTTGGCTACTGGTTTGCTGTAAATTGCTTTTACTATGTTTAGATATCGTCCTCAAATTCCTGATCTTACAAGACCTTTAACATGAAAGGATGCTGAATTTTGTCAAATGCTTCCTCATCATCTAATGGAATGACCATGTGTTTTTTTTTCTTTGAGATTGTTTATGTAGTGGATTACATTAATGGACTTCCTTATATTGAACCATCTCTGCATCCCTGGGATGAAGCCTACTTGATCGTGGTGAATGATCGTTTTGATGTGTTCTTGGTTTCGGTTGGCAAGAATTTTATTGGGTATTTTTGCATCAATATTTGTAAGACAAATTGGCCTGAGATTATCTTTCTTTGTCAGATATTTGTGTGATTTTGGTATCAGTGTACTTGTGGCTTCATAGAAACAGTTGAGTAGTGCTCCTTCTGTTTCTGTTTTGTGGAATAGTTTGAAGAGTATTGGTGTTAGGTCTACTTTTGAAATTCTCATAGTATTCTGCCCTTAAACCGTCTGGACCTGTGCTTTTTTTTTGGTTGAAAGACTTCTAATGAACACTTCTATTTCTTCAGAGGTTATAGGATGGTTTAGATGGTGTATTTGTTCCTGATTAATTTTGGTATTTGGGATCTGTCTAGGAAATTGTCCCTTTCCTCCACATTTTCTAGTTGTATTGAATAAAGGCTTTTGTAGTAGTATCTGACGATTTTTTGAATTTCCTCAGTTTCTGTTGTTATATCTCCCTTTTTGTTTCTGATTTTGTTAATTTGGATACTGTCTCTGTGCCCTCTGGCTAGTCTGGCTAAGGGCTTTTCTATCTTGTAGATTTTCTCAAGGAAACAACTCCTAGTTTTGTTGATTCTTTGTATGGTTTTATTTGTTTCTACTTGAGTGATTTCAGCCCTGAGTTTGATGATTTCCTGCCTTCTACTCCTCTTGGGTGTATTTGCTTCTTTTTGTTGCAGGGCTTTCAGGTGTGCCATTAAGCTGCTAGTGTATGCTCTCTCCCGTTTCTTTTTGGAGGCACTCAGGGATATGCATTTTCCTCTTAGCACCACTTTCATTGTGTCCCATAAATTAGGGTATATTGTGCCTTCATTTTCATTAAATTTAAAAAGTCTTTGATTTCTTTCTTTGTTTCCTCCTTGATCAAGGTATCATTGAATAGAGCATTGTTCAGCTTCCACGTGTATGTGGGCTTTCTGTTGTTTTTGTTGTTATTGAAGACCACCCTTATTCCATAGTGATCTGATAGGAGGCATGCGATTAGTTCGATCTTCCTATATCTATTGAGGTATCTTTGGGGACCAATTATATGGTCGATTTTGGAGAAGGTACCATGACGTGCTGAGAAGAAGTTATATTCTTTTGCTTTAGGATGAAATGGTATACACACACACACACACACACACACACACACACACACACACACACATATATATATATATATATATATATACACACACATGTATATTAGCTCCATTTGGTCCAAGGCTTCAATTAGTTTCACTGTGTCCCTGTTTAGTTTCTGCTTTCCTGAGTGATCCATTTCAGAAAGCGGGATGTTGAAGTCACCTACTATTATTGTGTGAGGTGCGATGTGTGCTTTGAACTTTAGTAAAGTTTCTTTCATGAATGAGGGTGCCCTTGCATTTGGAGCATAGATATTCAGAATTGAGAGTTCTTCTTGGTGGATTTCTCCTTTGACCAGTATGTAGTGCCCTTCCCTGTTTCTTTTGATTACTTCAGGTTGAAAGTCAATTTTATCTGATTAGGATGGCTACTCAGGCTTGTTTCCTGTGACCATTTGCTTGTGAAATTGTTTTCCAGCCTTTTACTCTGAGGTAGTGTTTGTCTTTGACACTGAGGTGCATTTCCTGCATGCAGCAAAATGCTGGGTCCTATTTATGTATCCAGTCTGTTAGTCTATGTCTTTTTATTGGGGAATTGAGACCATAGATATTAAGAGATAATAAGAAATAGTGATTATTGCCACTTGCTATTCTTGATGCTATCTTTATGTTTGAGTTGTTATCTACTTTTGGCTTTGATAAAAGAAGGTTACTATCTCGTTTTTTCCAGGGTGTATTTTCTCTCCCTGTATTGGCGGTTTCCACCTATTATCCTTTGCAGGAATGGGTTTGAGGAAATTTATTGTGTAATTTTTGTTTTATCATGGAATATCTTGGTCTCTCCATCTATGGTGATTGAGAGTTTTTCTGGGTATAGTAGGCTAGGCATTTGTGTTCTCTTAGAGTCTGCATGAGATCTGCCCAGGATCTTCTGGCTTTCATAGTCTCTGGTGAGAAGTCTGATGTGATTCAGATAGGTCTTTATATGTTACTTTGCCTTTTTCTCTTACTGCTTTTAATATTCTTTCTTTGTTTAGTACATTTGGTGTTTTGATTATTATTTGATGGGAGGTATTTCTGTTCTGGTCCAGTCTATTTGGAGCTCTGTAGACTTCTTATATGTTCATCGGCCTCTCTCTCTTTAGGTTAGGGAAGTTTTCCTCCATAATTTTGTTGAAGATATTTACTGGTCCTATAAGTTGCAAATCTTCACTCTCATCTATACCTATAATCCTTAGGTTTGGTCTTCTCATTTTGTCCTGGATTTCCTGAATGTTTTGGGTTACACCTTTTGTGCATTTTGCATTTTCTTTGACTGTTGAGTCGATGCTTTCTATGGTATCTTCAGCACCTGAGATTCTTTCTTCCATCTCTTGTATTCTATTGTTGATGTTTGCATCTATGACTCCTGTTTTCTTCCCAAGGTTTTCTATCTCTAAAGTTGTCTCCCTTTGTGATTTCTTAGTTGTTTCTACTTCCTTTTTTAGATCCTGAATGGATTTGCTCAGATCCTTCGCTTGTTTGTTTGTATTTTCCTGTATTTTTAAAAATATTTTTGCATTTCCTCTTTCTGGATTTCTGCCCATTGGCCCACGTTCTTCTGCGTTTCTCTAAGTGATTTTTGTGTTTCCTCCTCATGCGCTTCCATCTGTTGATCCATATTCTCCTGCATTTCTTTAAGCAATACTTGTGTTTCCTTTGTAAGGGCCTCTACTGTTGATTTATTTCTTTAAGCGATTTTTGTGTTGCCTCATTATGGGCCTCTATGAGTTGACCCATATTCTCCTGCCCGTCTCTAAGTGATTTTTTTTGTTTTCTTTGTAAGGACTTCTACCCTTTGATTCATGTCCTCTGTATTTCTTTATGAGATTTATTTGTGTCCTTCTTGAAATCCTCTAATAGCATCTTTAGAAGTGAATTTAAATCCAGATCTTGCCTTTATGGGTGTGATAGGTTATCCAGGACATGCTGCTTTTGGAAAGTTGGGTTCGGATGGAGCCATATTGCCTTGATTTCTGTTAGTAACGTTCCTACAAATGTTCCTACAAACCTTTTGCCATCTGGTTACCTCTAGTGTTAGTTGGTACTGCTGTCACTGGCTGTTGGTTGGACCTCCGGTGAGCCTGCAAGGCTATTTCTCCCCCCACCCCCAGATTACTGGGATTACCCTGGCACTGATTGCTGGGTCTGCCCTGCTTCTGAGTGACTTTGGAGCCCTGATGTGCCTTGCGGCAAGTGATGTTATATTGGGGAATCCCTGCACATCCAAAGGCTCAGTGTAGTCAATCCCCAGAGCAGGGGTTGCCAAGGAGAGACTGGTGTGCTCCCTCCCTATGCGCTCTCTCCCAGTGCGGGTTCCTCTGCAGGGCAGATGTCCCACAGCAGAGCTGGCGCGTAGGTGACCACAGACCTGCACAGATCTTGGGAACAGGGAGCACACAAGCTTGCTGAGACCCAAGAGATATTATGCTTGATTATCCCTGGGCCTGGAGGTCCCAATTGCCCTGTTGTTTGAGCAAAGATGGCAGCGTGCACTGTGCACCCTCTTGGCTCAGATCACTCTGCAGGGCAGATGGCCCACAGCAAAGCTGGTGCCCAGAGGACCAAAGAGATGCCCCGCTTTTGGGCACAGATGGAAACCCAACAGGCTGTGTCCCAAGTGGTATTATATTGCAGAGTCCCTGGGTACCTGGATGCTCAGCGCTGTCGAACTCCAGAGCAGAGGTCTCCAAGGGGAGGCTGGTACACTCCCTCCCTCCAGAAAATATTTATAATTCCACTTTCAGTCAACTTAGAAATATTTTATGCCTACCATTTTATCTGTAATTTTCCATGATAATCTTCAATTTTAATGTTATTTTATATTTTTCTACAATTTTATTAGAAAAATTTCCCATGTAAATCTTCTATTATATCATAAACTGTTTCTACTTTTTTAAATTAATTTAGTAATGTTTTTATGTCTACCATTTTGCTCTTAATTTTCCATGAAAATTGTCAATCTTAATGTGTTTTTCTATATGTTTCTTCTATTTTGTCAGAAACACTTTCCATGTAAATCTTTAATTTTATCTTAAAATGATTTTACTTCCTTTTTCAATAAAAATTAAAATAAAGAAAAAAATAGAGCATAGGAGACCTTTAGCATGGTATTAAAATTACAAACTTAGAAATTGTGTGCTTAAAATAATAGCCAAAACCTAAAAGATAAAAGACATAAAAGATATATTTAATAAAATAGACAAAAAATCGTTTTGCTAAATCATTGTAACACATGTTGGTGCATATATTTTATAATGCTAAACACACATGAAAAAGACAGAACCTAACCATAACATTTTATGCATCACACATTAGCCTTCCAGGAATAAGGAAGAATATTCAAGTCATATGAAGCAAAAAGTGTAATACATATAGATATCCAACAGAATGGTATATATCCAAAAATTATTTTTTAAAAACTTTGTGACACTTTCATGTATTTTTCCTTTTTTTCAGTTTTTTTAGGTTATTTTTTTTTATTTTCTAAGTTTTTTTTATTTACACTCCAAATCAAGGTTATTTTATTTATATTTCAAATGTTATTTTACTTCCCAGTTTCCTGTCCACAAGCCCCCTATCCTCTTCTCCCTCTCCCTGCCTCTATGAGGATGCTCCCCTATTTGTCCACTCACTCTTGCCTCAGTGGCCTATCGTGGGTCATCAAGCCTCTATAGGAACAAGGGGCTCCCCTCCCAGTGATGCCAGATAAGGCAATCCTCTGCTATATATCCAACTGGATCTGGTTTGTTGATATTGTTGTTTTCCTATGAGATAGCAAACCACTTCAGTTCCTACAGTCCTTTCCCTAACTTCTCCATTGGGGTCTCTGTGCTCAGTCCAATGTTTGTTTGTGTACATCTGCATTTGTATTGTTCTGGCTCCAGCAGAGCCTCTCAGAGGACAGCTATACCAGGCTCCTCTCAGTAAGCACTTCTTGGCATCAGTGGCAATGTGTGTGTTTGGTGTTAGAAAATGGAATGTATCCCTAGATGGGGCAGTTGCTGGAGAGCCTTTTCTTCAGTTTCTGCTCTACTCTTTGTTCCCGAATTTCCTTTTGAGAGGAGGAATTCTGGATTAATATTTTTGCGGTGGGTGGTTGGAACCATCCCTCAACCGGGGTCTGTGCCTATCTAATGAATATAGACTATACAGGTTCTATCTCCCCTTTTTGGGTATTTTGGCTAATGTCCTTACTGTATTTTTTTCATTAAAAGTTGGCAGGCTCAAACTTATACAAGGCTTGTGAAGATATATACAGCTGCTATGAGTTCATGAGTGCAGTTACAATGAACCACATCTTTTCCAGAGACTGTTTCTCAGGACTTCACCCCTTTAACTATCTTCATGATTACTTTGTTAAATATTCTATGAGCCTTACAAGTGACATTTAGATTTCAGCAATTAATAGTCACTTGTTCTTATCACTTCAACCATTTATAATTTCTATATTACCTGCTGAACACTGCAGAAACACTTTACTGACCAGGACTGAGAATTGTACTAATCTATAGATATAAAAAGACAGTTTTATATCAAGTCATTTCTCTTCCAGTAGCCTGCCCAGCATTTTCCAGATGAAAGCTAGCAATCTGACAGAATGATTCCAACTGAGTTCATGCAACTCCACTTCAACTTAATACTTCTATGTCTCACAACCAAAGTTTGTGATGTCTTCTGTAGTAGGGCCAAAAGCAATATCAAAGTCTATAAGTGTTTTAAAGGACTATGGGAGCTCTTTGAACAGTTTCATTGGAAGCAACCAAATCCCCCCCCACACATATATATATATATAAATAAATATATATATATATATATATATATATATATATATATATATATATATATATATATCAAACAAAACTAACCAAGAAGGATATCAAATGCTTCAAACTTTTCTTAATGTATTTACTGAAGCTGCCCCCATTTTAAGGGCAATATGAAAACCATCAATATTGTACTCAAACCGAGTAATCCACGATTACTAGGCCAGTACTTCTGAAGGTTTTTAAATGATTAAGACATACTTACTTGATTTCTTCATTCGTTAATGCATTGATAGAAACAACAGAACATGTAAACAGATAATGAATTGCCTTTGTATTCTTTCTCATTTTTCAAAAAAAAAAAATCAAACCACTTTTTGCTTGTATTAAAAATGTATATAAATTTTGTCCAAGGAAAACTACTTTTGAAATAGCAGGTTCACATCTTGCAACATATACCCACATTTAGGTTTCATAACCTAGACTTCTATTATATAATGTGAGTTTTAGATAAAGCTGTCATATTTGTATTATTTCCAAAGATAGGAAAAATATTTTGATGTGGAAAATTAAGGAGAGTGAGGGAGTCGTCCAAATGAAAATATGCAAATATTGCTGAAAATGATAGTTCATTCAAATAATCATGGAATATAGATGCAATTGCATCATGGTCATACATTCTATAGATAGTTCCATGTTGGCATATCTCTTTCATTTCTTATATTCTACTGATAATGTGTGCATCTGTAGTTCATGTTCTCTTCTTTATGTTTTCTATCTCCAGTATTCCCTCAGTTTGTGTTTTCTTTAGTGCTTCTATTTCCATTTTCACTTTGTATACAATTTTATTCATTTTGTCACCTGTTTCATTATATTTTCTTGTACTCCCTTGAGAGATATATTGAATTCCTCTTTAAGGCTTCTATTAGCTTTATAAGAGTGGATATAAGGTCATCTTCTTTTGCTTCAGCAGAGTTAGTGTATTCATGGTATGTTGTAGCAAGATTACTGGCATCAAGTGGTGCTATCTTGCCATGGCTGTTACTAATTGTGTTCTTATGCTGCTCTTTATCTATCTCATTGTCCCTGGTAATGGCTAGATATTCCTGATACAAGCAGGACTCCTTAAGGAGGCAGACAGAGTCTGAAAATGGGTCTCAGAGAACAGGACATTGCCCAACTTCATTGACAATGACAAGAAAGAGACAGGCCAGTGCAAGGTCTAGAATGTAGCCCCACCCCACACCCACAAGGTTCCTATATCTGGCAGGAAAATCTGGGTACCAAAAGATATTGGTCAGGGGACAGTGTACATTTTACCTCTTCTGGCTGTACCTCAGGTGAACTGACAGGGAAGAGACTAGTCAGAGAGAAATCTAAGATGGATGTACTTAAAACTCCTACACACTTCTTTGGTATGCAGGGAGAATAGTGGGTCAGAAGATAGAGGTCAGGGACAGCATGCAGTTCATCTCTGTTGACTGTGCCCCAGTGAACCTGACTAACGGCATTGGTGGAGGAAGAGTCTAAGTTGAATGTTCCTGGGTTCTCCTGCAGGTCTCTTCAAGGAAGCAGGAAGTTCCTGGGGTCCTTTAAGCCTCCTCAGAGCCACAGGAAGTGCTATGGGTCAGAGGTCAGGGTATACCACATAGTTCACCTCTGCCTGCTGTGCTCCGAGTAGGTCTTGTGACCATGAATCTTAAATAAACTATTACCATCACTCTATTATACCAGTAAAATTTCCAAGTTTATTTTAGTTATTTATTCTTATACATACAGATGAGTGTAGCTGTCATCCCTAATTCATGAAGCTCCTTTTGATGCACACAGAAAACATACAGAAAAGCATAGCTGGTAGAAGTGTAGGGAAGACCTGATTGTTTGATGCCTGCCCATAATGGATTAATTTACAATAGATCCCTTATACCCAAGGCTTGGGGAACTTTGCATAAGATGTACAGAAATAATGCAATAGACAGGACCAGACAGTCTGCTTTATAACCATGATTCCTCAGCATATTGTCTCCTAAATAAGAATAGACATTTTCATATAGAGGGAACTATTCTCATTTAGTCCTACCCCTAGATGAAGAAGTACAATCAGCTAATAACAACTTAAAGCATAATTAGTCTTTCCCAGAAATAAATCTCTGAATAGATTTTCAAACACAGTTCAGCAGTGAAATCATATGTATATAAGTAACACTAAATAGACTCAGCAGATTGTATTAATGTATATTCATGTATATATAAATAAGAATAAGAAGACAAATTTAAAGTGGAGTGTATATGTGGAGGGTGGAAATTGGATGTGTTGGAGGGAAGAAATGAAGCAAATGATATAATTATATATTAATTAAATAGTTAATTAAATATTACAAATAATTAAATATTATTTAATTAAACTAAGATGAGATAAATAATTTAAATTGGTCTGTTATCAGCAATCACATTGGACCAATAGGAAGAAAAATCTTGCCACTTGACACTGGTATGGACCAGACAGATTCAATGCAAAATTCTACCAGATATTTACACAGTAATAAATGCTAATACTGTTCCATTTTTCCATAAAGCAGAAAAGGAACAAAAGTTTAGGCAAGTTAACTTTAATTGTCTTCTTTAGATAACCCAGAATCACCTAGAAACTCTGTCATAAAAAGCAGCTTTTAATTTGAGTTGGCCTATGGTTATGCCTTTGAGGAACTGTCTGAATTAAACTAAAGAGTATTAGTAGATCCACGCTACTATGAAGATTACAAGTCTTTATTTAGAGTGTTCTAAATGGTATAATAACTAAACAACTGTACTGAACCAAAGAAAGCATGAAAATGGGCATATGCATGCAATTTCTTCAGCTCTTAACTAAGGATGCTTTGGGACTAGCTCTTTGACATTCTTACCTTGGTTTACTTACCATGATATAATATACCTTGAAATTGTAAAGTGAAACTATTCTTTCTCTCTTAATTTTTATTTACTCCAAGTAACTTATCACATCACCAGAAATGAAATTAGGGTAGAAATTAGAACCCAAGACTGTGTTCTTTCCATGATAAACCTATTAATGTGGCTTTTAAGCATTTTAACTGTGAGAGTAACAACACATGCCAGGCTAAATGGGTAATTTTTCTAGGAGTTTGTATGGCAGTAATTCTAAGAAAAATACAGACATTAAAGACCTGGCTCATGAAGTTTCAGAGGTGAACAACGACTCAATCAAAAACTGGAATGTAGGCCATTCAAGTGATATTTTAGCCAAGAATATGGCATTATTCTGGCTGTTTCCTGAAATTGTGAGTGAACCTAAAAGTAAAGATAATGGACAGAATTATTTGGCAGAGAAAAGGTCATAATTAAAGAGCAGTTAACCCAGTGCTGAGAGAGTAAGTATAATTGTTGTAGATATAAACACCATTGAAATGGAATCTCCTTTGTTTCTCTTTGACAATAAGGAAGCATTTTCTTAGGTTAACCACAGAGATAGTTATAAATGAACTTGAAAGAAGATGGGCTATATTTTGAGTTGGCAGAAAAAAAATGGCAATGTTGAAAGTGTAATCCATTTTGTACTAGTGTTTAAAATATAGAAGATGATAGCTTGAAAGGATCTTGGAAGACAGCTTAAGTTTGGCCTTATATGGCAGAGTCACAGTCACTGTAGAGAAGAGCTGTGAAATGATTATATGAAGCTGTTAAGGTAGAGCCTCTTTAGCAAATGGGAACTTTATTAGATTGGATATGATAGGACTGGAAAGTGTATATGAAGGAAAGCTGCAATTGTGGAGTAGAGTCTTCCTAAGCTTGTGAGAGAAGTTGAATGTGCTTCAGGTAGTAGAGCAGGAATCTTGGGGCAACCAAAACTTTTGGGGAACAAAAGATTGTTAAGAGCATCACCTGTTGGACTCTGGGGTTTTGTAGAGGTATTTGAATCCAGAACTATGGCTACTCCGATAAAAATAAAGACTTCCTATGTCTGTGTGATCCAACTGCAACAAACATGTTACACATATTTAATCATTCTGATTGGAATATAGATATGCCCTTACTACCCACCTTTAATCTCAAACAATGATATTTAATTGAGGTTCAGACAAAGTGACTAATTAGAGAAAGATTTGATAGAATGAGTCAGAGATAAAATACACTCAACTCTCATGAGAACAGTCAAGTAAGGGAGGCTTCTTTAGAACAGTGCAGGAAGAGAGTCAGTCAGTTGGGAAGCAGTTCAGAAGGGTGGCGTTGAGTTCAGTTGAGTTCATGAAGTTCAGTCAACTCCCATTAGTTTATACAGTCAATGCAGTTCACTTTATGGAGTTCAGATACAGTTTTTCAAGCAAAGAAATTCAATGAGAAGTCAGTTTGAGTCAGTGAACTTTGAGCTTCAACAGCTGAATTAAAACAGCCAGCCAGAGTTTGGAAAGAACTAGAAAGTGTAAGATTATTCAGCAGTAATTCTCATAGATGACAATTACATCTGTCCAGTAAAGGTTGCATTAACAGGGTTTCAATGCATGTTATTTGTACTTCTGGACACTGGTATCACTTTGGTGTGTTTCTTCACTTGCTGTGCTCCTGTTCATTTTGAAATATCATTGTTTACTACTGCCATATTTCTTGTGGTGACAAATACAATGACTACAAGAAGCTTATTTTTGCTTATAGCTATAGACAAATAAATAACTATTATGATGATAAGGTCTGGCAGCAAAAAGAAAGTGTGGTGGAAGGAACCAGAAACTGATCGATCACTTCTCAGTTTCAAGAACTGGGAATAAAGAATGAACTTTAAGTAAATACATGAAATCACAAAGCTTACCCCTCATGTTATATACACTCAATCAAGCCCAAACCCAATAATTCTCCAAAGACAATGTCATTATCTAGCTATCAAGCTTCCAAATACCTTAGCTTATAGGCTACACTACTTATTCAAAATAACATTTTAATTTTACAACCCCATAGGATTATGATCACACCATAATGCAATGTGCATTTAGTCCAATTCAACATTTCCTATAGTCTTTCATAGTTTCCACACTGAGAAAGTCCAGTCTTTGCTGAGACTCAAGGTGATTTCTTAACTGTAACACTCTATAAAACTAAAAAGCAAATTATGTACTCCCAAAATAATAGTACAGAATTTATGTAACCATTCCAAAAAGGAATAATGGAGGGAAGTTAGTGAGGAAATACTAGACTGAAGCAGAACGTGGCAGGGCAAACAAAAAAATCCTGTAGCTTTTTGTCCAGAACCACAGGGCTTAGGCAACTCTTCTAATAAATCATTACTGTATATAACACACTTATCACTCTCTTGGATGGGTTCTTCTTCTTGTATTCTGCTCTGCTTGGCAGATATTTCACAGCATTATCAAATCCAATATCTTATAATCTTCCCTCTAACACAGATACTACTTCCACAAGAAATTCTCCAAAAATCAAACCCCTTCTTCCCAAGATTATTTCCACTATACCTGAGGGTACAGGACCATAAACATCAGTGATCAACATGTAACATTCAAATTTTGCAGATAGCCGGGCAGTGGTGGCGCACGCCTTTAATCCCAGCACTTGGGAGACAGAGGCAGGCAGATTACTGAGTTCGAGGGCAGCCTGGTCTACAGAGTGAGTCTCAGGACAGCCAGGGTTATACAGAGAAACCCTGTTTCGAAAAAAACAAAAAAAATTAAAAAAAAAAATTAAATTTTGCAGCTAATGCAAGAAGGTTGTTTGTGGCCATATTCAAAACTGCTCTTCATTCTGTAGCATGTATAACATCAGAAAGACTCAGTTTTAATGTTCTTGCCCACTTGTAACAGCCTGGTTGACCAAAGGAAGACATTCTTATTGTTTACTGTGGGACCTTGATTTGTTTCTTAATGGCAAGAAATTACCCCATATGTTTCTCTTGGACTAACACTTCTTAAAATCATTTGCCCTCCCACAATGACTACAATATCTTGAATGCCCTTGGGGTTCATAGCAACCAGAATCTGCTTATTCTCTTCTATGATTACCATTTTCTCTAGAGTCAATGTACCTAGTATTTTGAGCTCTGAATTTTCTAGCCTTCCAATTTCTTTGGAAATCTCCAACTTCACCATAATGAAATTCCTAGCTGTGATTTACCCTGGCATTGGCTTTATGCTCATGAATTAATACCAGTTGTCTCATTTATCCTTTCTTCTATAGGGTTTCATGTGCTTTCAATGGTCTGCTCTCTTAAATTTGGTATTTGCATTGTCAAACACAAATATTTCTATTAATGACTGTTTGGTTTCAGTGTCTAATATGACTCTACTCACAGCTGATATTCTCCTAGTAAATAAGATGGATTTTTTTTCTTCTAAAGGCTCCTCAATTATATTCCAAGCTCTTAAAGCTACAACACAACATTATTCAATTATGTTATCATCAGACCCAATTTGTTCTTGTAAGCAAGCATAAGGCCCTTCACCAAGTGCAATATCTTGAAGTCTCTCCATTAATACTAACTCCAATTTCACTATTTTTGTAGCCATCTTTCACAGCTCCATTACCTCTTGGGGCTTTTACTCAGGGACTCCCCTGTGATACCCTGTATACTTGGTTGGCCATAGAGAAAGAATTCATGAATGAAGAATACATGACCCCTTCACTATTACAGAATTCAGTCATAAAAACTAGGACTGTGTGTAAAATACTACCTAATCAAGTGGCAAGCTTGATAGGGATCCTATACACACTTTTAATCACATTAGCAATAGCACTTTTATTTAGTTGCTTTCAAGAAGCTCTCTTTCTCTTTTAAGTTATGGAAATTTAGTTGAGTAAAATCTTGCTTTGAGGAAAACCTTTCCTTTATTCCATTGCTGAATATTAATGGTGCCAATCTTCTTAAGCTTCTTTTGCTGTTTTTCCATCAGATCTGTAGATTTTATGTTTCTTTCTACCCAATTTGTTCTTTATCATTATAGAAGTCAGTGATTATTACTATGTGACACATTAAATATTATGGAACTTTAAAATGTCCTCTTTAAAATCTATTGGGCCTTTACTCTTAAACCTAGCCCCAAGAAGTTTGGGAGGACAAAGATACAAATTAACCAAATTCATTTTCAAAACAGTCCAAGAATTCCTCTAGCCCAGGTGCTAATATTGTTCCCTTCTGAAATCCTTTGAGCCATTCCTAAACTGTTATATTTCTCTCAGTACCAATATATATCAGACTCATAGAAGAGAACTCCTTTAAGTTGTGCTTATGGTTTTTAACCACTTTTTCTACTACAGTTTCTGTCTTTCACAGTCCTTCAGAGAGCAGCATGATCATAATTTTTATACAAATGATTTATTCTTTAGTATAAACTTATTAGTTACTCTTCTGTTACTGTGATAATATACCACACCAAAGACTGCCAGTTCCTGCATGGCTAAGCAAGGGATGGAGTAACATGGTTCCTGCCTCTGGAACAGAGCCAGTAGGGTATGGGCCTCCATGAGTGTTGACAGCTGCTGGACATGAGGCTTGAGTATGTGTGTGTGTGTGGGTGGGTGTATCTTCATGTTCCTCCTTTGGAAAAAATTCTCCATGCCAAGGTTATTGGGGAGTGTTCTCTGCCAAGGTTAATGATATCATGATAATCAGAGTCTGGAAGGTGTGGTGCATCAATGTCCTTAGCAAATTGGTAAACACTTTGACCTCAGGATAACCCTTAGGGCTATGGGAAAGAACTCTAAAAACATGAGTTTAAAAATATATAAAGAAAATTTCTCAACAATGCAAAATATAAGGATTCAATATAAATTATATGAGGAGTGTCATGGACCTAAAAATAACAAAGGAAAAGGCAAAGGTAAAAAAAAAAAAAAAAAAAAAAAAAAAAAAAAGACCAAAGGCAGCTGCACTATGAGCCAGCTTGTCAAAAGACACTAAGAAAGATTTTGAAAGTTGTGATCACAGGGTAAGATCCCACCCAGTATGTTGTTTGTGCTTACAATTTGCAAATTCCCAAATTGAAGATTAGGCTGGGACAGAACTACTCTAGGCCCTGGCATGGTGGGAATGGTAATCTCAGGATGGTATTTCACCCAGCTAGCTTATTGTTTGTGCTTACAAATGTCTTCAGATCTCTGAGTTCATTTCCAATGTTGGAAAAAAAAAATGTGCTTGCTGTCTCTTTCAAGAGTCAAGGAGCTGATAGATATCATGGAATACTGATTTATGAGATAATCAAAAGGGAACCTGGAGTAAACTACTGAATTTATAGGTTAATAAAAGACTGGATATTTGGTCTGTAAGAGCTGAAATATCCAGACATTTATTTTAGATTTTCTTTCCAAGGAAGATAGAGCTATCTTGAGCAGAAGGCTATCTGAAAAGTGTCTTGAGCAGAAGACAGGCCTTCAGCTTATACCCCATTATTGACTTCAACTTTTTTCTCTCTTTTTTTTTTTTTTTTTTTTTTTTGATTTTTCAAGACAGGGTTTCTCTGTGTAGCCCTGGCTGTCCTGGAACTCACTTTGTAGACCAGGCTGGCCTCGAACTCAGAAATCCTCCTGCCTCTGCCTCCCAAGTGCTGGGATTAAAGGCGTGCGCCACCACCGCCCGGCTCAACTTTTTTCTTTATACTACTCTTAAACATCCCTTATTTCAGGAGC
Organism: Tokudaia tokunoshimensis; assembly: GCA_036184795.1. NCBI lineage: Eukaryota > Metazoa > Chordata > Mammalia > Rodentia > Muridae > Tokudaia > Tokudaia tokunoshimensis. The sequence continues at coordinate 78,114,341 of BTHU01000023.1, forward strand.
ATCTCTCCTAGCTGAGGCTGATCCTTAGCAAAAGACAACTTATCGAAGGAGGAGGAGGTTATTTTAGCTACTGGTTTTATAAGGATACATGGCTATCATGCCGGGCAGGTATGCCAGTAAATGGCAAGCATGACAGAAGAAACTGGATGCTGACTGATGACTACTTAACAAAGGTGAAGAAAAGAGATACAACTTGAAGTAGAAAAAGACAATTACATTTCTAGGAATACCCCCAGTGACATACCTCCTATAGCAAGTCCACACATCAAAACCCTCCCCAAACAGTACCACAGACTGTTGACAAAGCATTTGAATACTTAAGCTCATGACAGAAATTTCTAATTCAAACAACTACAAATCTCTACCATTTAACTTTAATGTGTTGAAATTGTATAATTTTGTTTTCAGTTTCTAGAAATTCAGTTAAGACACTTTGAGCTTTTAAAGAATTCGAAATTTCAAAGACTTTGGTGAATTTCAAAGTTTGTCTATATTTTAATTTTTTATATAAGATGCTAGGACCTTGGGTAAAACATTATAGTTTAAAATAATGTGTTTTTGTTTCAAGTTGACCAAGGATGGTGTGTGTTTAGTTTTAATTCTCAACTTGATAAAACCTAAAATAATCTTGGGAGAAAAAAAATCCTACAATGAGTTGTCTCAATGGTGTTGACTTAGTTACAGTTCTATTGCTGTGAAAAGACACCATGACCAAAGAAACTTATAAAAAAAAGAATTTAATTAAAGACTGAATTACAGTTTCAGAGGATTAGTCAATCATCATCATAGCAGGGAGTGTGGCAATATACAGTCAGCCATAATGCTGAAGCAGGAGCTGAGTGTTTTACACCTTGATCTATAGTAAGAAAGTGGAAAGAAATACTGGTTCCCTCTTGGTCTCTTGAATCACCTAAACCTACCCCTCAGGGACACATTTCCTTCAATATGAATAATTTAGCTTGAACAAGGATATACCTCTTATTCCTTCAAATCAACGCATCACCTGTGGATTGAGCATATAAGTATATGAGACTATGGGTTCCAGTTTCATTCAAACTACCACAGAGGTCTTAATTAAGTTGATTGATGTGGGAACTCCCAGTCCAATATGAATTGTACTGATCCCTAAGGAGAGGATCCAAAACCACATAAGAATAGAACAGTCAAGATGAGCAAATACAAACAAGAATAACTATGCATCCATATATTTATCACTATGGATGTGATGTGACTAGTTGTTAGAAATTTATGCCTTGACTTACCCAAAATGATGGACTACAATCTTAAATTTTAAGCTGAAATGAACTTGCTTTTCAACCTAATTTTCTTTTGTTCCAGGAACTGATCATTCAGCAAAGAAAGGAATCAAGGGTATCATCCAAACCCTTTCTGTATTAAGCCAGTATCACTCTAATACTAAGACCAGGTAAGAATAGAAAAACAATAGAGAAAATTTCAGAATTATCTCTCTGATGTCCATGTATCCCAACATTCTTAATAAAATACTAACAAAACAAATTCAGTATCCCCTCAAAAGTATCATTCACTATGATCAAATACGCTTTATTTCACTGATGCAAAGAAGAATCCAAACACAAAAACATCAATAAATTTCACAGAGAGTGAAATCACAAATTTGCCTCACTAAATGCAGAAAAGGCCTTTGACGTAATTGTTTGAACTCAAAGTCCATCAAAATTAAAGCAGTTCAACATCCTGCCAGGATAAGTGATGAAGTGAAATTGCTGCCACCTAACTAAGGATCACATTTTCTGAGCTAACTTTCTAGGGTTCTTTCTGGTGTACCTTCCCCTCATCAATGTAGAACATTCATACCTGCCATTAATCCTATTCATCCTTGCTAAATATCCTTGCCAATCTTGTTTCTAGACAGAGAACCTAGATTCCCTCCACTAACGTTGCCCAGGCCTAACAACTCTGTCTATCCACACAGCACACACTTAGCCTCTTCTCCAGAATGAAATATTAGTATTTCTCTGTACACTGTACATACACTTCTTCCCAAAACTGTCTGATTATAATATTGGAGGAATCAAGAATTTAAGGTTCATACCTAAGCACAATAAAATCAATAACAGTCAAACCAATAACCAAGATCAAACCAAATGGAAAGAAAGTTGAAGCAACCCCACTAAAATCAGGGACAAGAGAAATCTGCCCAGTCTCCTCCTATTTATCAAATATAGTACCCAAAGTTCTAGCCAGAGCAATTAGACAACTAAAGAAAATCAAAGGGATACAAATTGGGAAGGAGAAAGTAAAGATATAACTATTTATGGATGATAAGATAGTGTACATAAGTGACCCCTAAAATTCTACCAGATAACTCCTGCAGCTGATAATTGCAGCAAAGTGACTGGATATAAAATTAACATTTTGATTGGTATGAAGTCATTTTGATTTCCCCCTCATATCAGTCAGAATGGCCAAGATCTAAAACTCAGGTGACAGCAGATGCTGTCAAGGATGTGGAGAAAGAACATTCCTCTCTTGCTTCTGGAAATGAAAGCTGGTAAAACCACTTTGGAAATCCATATGACTGTACATCAGAGAATTAGAAATCAGTCTACTTGACGACCACCCAGCTATGCCACTACTAAGCATATACTCAAAAGATGTTCCAATATATAACAAGGTCAAATGCTCTACTATGTTTACACCAGCCTTATTTATAATAGCCAGAAATTATATTCAACCCAGATGGCCCTCAAAAAAAGATTGGATACAGAAAATGTTGTCCATTTGCACTATGTAGTATTACACAGCTATTAAAGACAATAATTTCATGAAATTTTCAGGCAAATGGATGGAACTAGAAAATATCATCCTGAGTGAGGTAACCCAGCCAACAAAAGAACAAACATAGTATGTACTCATTTATAAGTGGATTTTAGCCCAAAACCTCACAATGCCCATAATACAGCCCACAGACCATATAGAGATTTTGGGGAAAGAAGACAAGGGTACGGATGCTTCAATCTGCATAGAGTGGGGAACAGGATGATTGCTGGAGGTTGAGGGACTTAGAGACCCTGGAGGGAAAGAAGAAGGGGGATAGAAAAAGGGGAGCAAAATTAGGTATTGGAGGGGACAGTAGAGAGATATGGAGCATCAAGAAATCTAATAAAATTATGTAGCAGTAGGAGAGGATGAACTGATGGTAGTGTCTGAAATGCCAGGGAAATGAGAGGCTCCCAGGACCCAATAGGGATGATTTTAACTGAAATTTCCAACAAAGGGGAGCGAGAAGCTCTAGAGACCACCTTCAGTAGATAGGCACAGACCCTAGTTGAGGAATGGGGTCACCCACCCATCTCAAATTTGTTAACTCAGAAATGTTCTTCTCCAAAGAAATACAAGAACAAAAGAAAAAATGAAACAGAGACTGAAGGAAAGGCCATCCAGAGAAAGACCCACCTAGGGATTCATCCCATCTGCAGAAATCAAACCCCAACACTATTGCTGATGTCAAGATGGTCTTACTGACAGGAGCCTCTTATGCTATTTCCTGAGAGCTCCTACAAGCACTGGAGAAATACAGATGCATATTTAGCCAACCATTGGCTTGAGCCCAGGAACCCCAATGGAAGAGCTAAGGGAATGACTGAAGGAAGTGAAGGGGATTGCAACCCCATAGGAAGAACAATATCAACTAATGGGCCTTCCCAAAGCTCCCAGAGACTAAACCACCAACCAAAGAGTGATTCATGGCTCCAGATACATATGTAGCAGAGGATGGTGTCATCTGACATTAATGGGAGGGGAGGTCCTTGCTCCTGTGGGGGCTTGATTCCCAAGTGGAGGGGAATGTAGAGTGGTGAGGAAGGAATGGGTGAGTAGGTAGAGGAGCACGCTTATAGAGGCTAAGGCAAGTTTTTAGAAGGTGGATGGGGTGGGAAGTTTGTGGAGGGGTAACCAGAAATGGGGATATAATTTGAAATGAATAAAATAATTAATAAAACAGAATATTCCTGTGAAAATGGGCAATCCACCAAAAGTAATATGCAGTTAAAGCGATCCTAGGCTCTTGAAGAGCAAAAAATAGTAGAGTCATGTCAGCAAAGTAATATGACATTATATAAAAATCCTCTTTTACATTTGCATGTATTGAATGAAAATATCTCCATCTGCTAGTGAATTTGAATACTTGGTCTTGCATATGGATCAAGGACCTCCACGTAAAACCAGATACATTGAATCTAATAGAAGAAAAGTGGGGAAGAACCTGGAGTGCATGTGCACAGGGATAAATTTCTTGAATAGAACACCAATAGCTTATGCTCTAATATCAAGAATTGACAAATGGGACCTCATAAAATTACAAAACTTCTGTAAGGCAAAGGACACTGTTAGTAGGACAAAATGGCAACCAAGAGATTGGGATAAGATCTTTACCAATTCTACATCTGATAGAGGGTTAATATCCAATATATATAACGAATTCAAGAAGTTAGACTCCAGTGAACCAAATAACCCTATTAAAAATTGGGGTACAGAGCTAAACAAAGAATTCTCAACTGAGGAATACCAGATGGCTGAGAAACACCTAAAGAAATGTTCAACATCCTCAATCATCAGGAAAATGCAAATCAAAACAACCCTGAGATTCCTCCTCACACCAGTCAGAATGGCTAAGATCAAAAACACAGGAGAAAGCAGTTGTTGGCAAGGATGTGGAGAAAGAAGAACACTCCTCCACTGCTGGTGGGATTGCAAACTGGTAAAACCACTCTGGAAATGAGCTTGGTGGTTCCTCAGAAAATTGGATAGAGTACTACTTGAGGACCCAGCTATACCACTCCTTGGCATATAGCCAGAAGATGCTCCAACATGTAATAAGGACACATGCTCCACTATGTTCATAACAGCCTCGTTTATAATAACTAGAAGCTGTAACAAACCCAGATGTCCCTCAACAGAGGAATGGATACAGAAACTATGGCACATTTACATGATGGAGTACTACTCAGCTATTAAAAACAATGAATTCATGGAATTCTTAGGCAAATGGTTGGAGCTAGAAAATATCATCTTGAGTGAGGTAACCCAAAAACAAAAGAACACACATGGTATGAACTCGGTGATAAGTGGTTATTAGTCCAAAATCTCGGAATACCCATATTATAACTCACAAACCTCATGAAGCTCAAGAAGAAGGAAGATCAAAGTGTGGATACTTTGATCCTTATTGGAAAGAGAATCAAAATACCAATGGATCACAGCCAACTAATAGAATGAACATAGGATCCCCAATGGAGCAGCTAGGGAAAGGACCCAGTGAGCTGAAGAAGTTTGAAGCCCCGCAGGAGAAACAATAATATGTACCAACCAGTACCCACAGAGGTTCAAGGGACTAAACCACCAACCAAAGAGTATACGTAGAGGGACCCATGTCTCCATCTACATATGTAGCGGAAGATGACCTTTTCAGACATCAGTGAGAGGAGAGGCAATTGGTCCTGTGATGGCTTGATTCTCCAGAATAGGGGAATGCAAGTCAGGAAATTTGGGGGGGAGTATGGGGAGGTGGGATGGGATAGGGGGTTTTCAGAGAGGTAACACTGAAAGGTGATGACATTTGAAATGTAAATAAAGCAAATATCTAAAAAAATTACAAGCTGAAAAATTACAATAAACTAGCAATTTCTATACTTTGAGGTAATATAGAAGATGTTAGTAAAAGGGTAAAAAGCTTAATAATGTATTATATACTGAAAATTTTCTATAGATATACATTTTTCATACTCTTATTATTCATACACATGAACATATTTGGATGTATACTGTATATTCATAAAAATCAATTTGTGTTATTTACCTAATAACTAATGCAGTAAGAATAACAGACATGTTACATTGTTACATTGCTTTTTTGGTAAAATTAGTTTATAAAATCTATGAATAACAAAATATAATTGTATATATTGTGTATATTTTAATCTTTTCAATTGAAAAACATAGTTCATTTGTTTTAACAATCTTCTAAGACTAAACAGAACAGCAAAATTTTTGTTGTTCTGAATATTGTACTCTCACAAAGTAAATAGTTAAAAAAAATCTTAGATGCACCTTGAAAATATGTGAGAGTTTTGTCATGAGCTTATAATTGAATTCAGTTTCTGCTCAATACAATGGAAGTCCAATTTTCTGCTCCTGTTTTCTGTGTATCAGGTATAATGGATATCTCTGTTAGGCATTTCCATACCTTTTTTTTTTGGTCATACTTTAGTAAGGCTGTCTATTCACTGACATTTATTTTCATGGATAATTCCAATGAAGATCCTGGCAATTTCATTGTTGTATAGCTACATCTTTGTAGAACAAAATTGTTTCTGGGTCATCTTTATGTGGATAATAAGCTTCTAGCCTTTGCTAAATGACCTAATGCTGCCTTTCATGGATTATCTTACTCTATACAAAAAAGAAAGACAAGATAATATTTTCCAGGCTAAAACAAAGGTTAATTTACAATGTTTATTGATAGTTACATAGCAATATAAAAGATGAGCCATAAAGGAAGATATAAACAGAAATAAATAATAGCCAACTATCATATGAATACCCCTTTTCTGTGTTCTCTACTGACCTAAAACTAACACAGATATTATTACAAATCTAAGTAGATCTTGAAAGTTTTGTTCTATGTGAATTTCTTTAATCTGAATAGTAATTCATTTATATTGCAACAACATTTATAGTCAATCTTTGATAAATCATATAAAAGCTTATGATGGAAATCTTCTGCTTGTTCTTATCTTACTTTGTATATAAATTGCCTCATGAATAATTTCACATAAATCCAAACAATATTTTGCAGCCCAGAATGAAAAGGATTAAATATATTGAATTCCTCATTCTATTGCTGATATAGTTGCTGCCTAAAGAGAAGTAACATTGATATAAAAGAATGTGATGTGCTCTCTCTTATGTCTGAGAAGTTTAAATTTAGAGACAGCATGCACCTGTTTTTAAATAAAAAATGTATATTGATGAGATTATTAATCTTCTTTCTAATATTTGGAAAGTAAGTAGAGGCTCTCTGTTTACTAAGAATGATTCTTCAAGAAACTTGGAGATACTTAAATTTAAGCAATATGAAAAATTATTAGTGTTCTAATGCAGAATTCCCATGGTGTACATTGGTTAAAACATTGTTTGTTGTGATGATTTTTATGGGGAAAATGTTTTCCTTACATTTTCTGATTTTTGGGAAATAAAAAATTTCAAGTAGGTACATTTTATAATTGTGAAAATATTAAATAAATTTTTGAGTACAGAATACCTAGATGTACAAATACCAACTGTGTTATGAACTCCTAACTTCCCTGACCTGTGTGTTTAAAGATGTTGTATATGGGTATAAGGAAAAGATTTAGAATATAGTAAAAGACTACTATTACTGCTTTTCTAGAATGAAATGATTATTGAGTAATTCTAACTTGTATGCATATACCCACAAAAATAGTAGCTATTATGACTCACTGGAAGCCTTTCTTCATAGCAAGTGAAGACCATCACAGAAAATCATAACAAGACAGTTCAGATATCAATACATTCTGGAGTATTTAGAACCAGCTGATGCATCTATATCATAGATCCTGCATCTATAGTTCATAGTACATTGTGGAAGAGGTGGTGTAGCAATTATATAAACCAGAATACTAGGAAGTGTGCTGTGAAACAGTATCTCCTAGAAATGGCTTCATTAAGACTGAAACAATGACAATGGTAATAGGCATGCTAAAATATAAAAAGAGAAATCTTAGAGTCTCACCACTATAGCTAAAGTCATTATGACTTCTGGAAGAAGGAAAATAACCTTTTAAATGGGAAGAGCCAGATTATTAGTTATGTGTGTATATGGTGTGTGTGTGTGTGTATGTATGTATGTGTTTAACAATAACCAAAGACACAAGGCTATCTACTTTAAAAAGGTCATGAGAGGGCCTGGAAGGAAGGTACCTGGGAGGAACTGAAGGGAGAAAAGGGAGTGGATAAATTATGTAATTTTATTTGAATTATTATATTGTAAAATTTAAGTTCTCTATATCTTTCTTCTCTATTATCTTTTATTTTATAAATGTCAATGTCTGAACCTAGCCATCAATTAATAGTAGAATAATTAATATCTGATAATTTGACAGAATTATTACATTTTTGCTTCTTTATTTATTCTCCAAATAGTGAATTTATAGTGTGTACCAAATAGCTCTGTTGTAACAGAGGAGATAACAGTGAGATAAAAACAGACATTTTCTACCCCCAGGGATTTTGTATACTATTTTTAGATGGTTAATTATCAACTATTTCACAGCCAGTGATTAATGGGCAATGAAAATATCTGTAATAGTTAATCTATGATGTCAACATGATAGAGTTAATGGATACTCACACATCTGGTAAAACATTATCTCTGTGTATATCCGAGTGGATATTTCTGGAAGAGAGTGCCATTCTAAGCTGTAGACCTACGAAGATTCCTCAACAATTGAATGGACACCATTCCATCAATTTAGGTTCTAACAAATTAACACCAGAAAAAAATAGCTGAGTGATCTACCCTATCACATGCTTATATATAGGAATTTTATAGTCTTTAGCCTTTTGACTTTGTAACTTCTGTTAGTATAACTTTTCCCCCCATAGCTCAGGCCTTAATTTAAAATTATACCATAAGCTTCCTTAATTCTTTAACTTGCTTAAAATTTATCCTGAAACACCCCTGCATTTATAACTGATTTGGCAAATTTATTATATATCTTCTTTCAAAATCCTCTACGCAGTTTCTCTGTTGAGTTCTATACAATATATTTATATTTATTTGATCCCCTCAAAAGTATCAAGAAGTAGCTCATGGAATGTTAGCATGTTAGCATTCCTTCTAGACTAGACCCAACAGTTACCTAGCAGTAGCCAGGTCAGAACATGGCTTGGTATAAAAGGACTGTTTGGCCTCTTGCAAGTTCTTTCAGATCCTTTTCTGTCTCTTTCTGACCCAGTCCTAGCTATCTATGGTCTCTCAATTTCTCCTTCTCCCTGTCTCTACACGGGTTCTTGCCCCCCATGTGTGTATGTGTGTGTGTGTGTGTGTGTGTTTGTCCCTCCCTCCCTCTCTCCCTCCCTCCCTCCCTCCTTCCCTCCCTCCCTCTTTCTCTTTGTCTATCTGTCTCTGTTCTCTATCCCCTTTCCTTCTCTGCCTCTACTCCCTTCTCAACACCCTTCCCATGCCCCAAATAAGCTTCATTTTTTACTAGACACATTGTATGGCTGCTACCTCAGGGAGGAATGAGGTAGAGCAATATCTCAGCATGAGTCTACCAAGACACACCCTCCCTAGCACCATACCTTGTTTTACAAAACATATCACATGGCATATGTGACAGAGGTAGATTCTGATTTCTAAGTGCACTAATAAGTAGGTTACACCTGCAGCTTATTGATAAAGAAGTCTGTCATATTTGAAATTCTAATTCAACAAAATGATTTTACTAAGTGCTTTCAATATAATCTCCTAATCACTATAGAGAATACAAAGAGAATTAAGACCATTCATGTTTTTTTTAATTGCACAGGCAGTTTCTTAGGTGGAATTCAAGGGGAGTCTCTGAAGTTAAATTTAAAGACAAGCTAAAAACAACTAAAAAGAAAAATCAGGATATTATGGCTCCATATAAAATTTATGCAATGGTATCTTATAACAATTAAATAAAAAACATAGGATAATAAAGGATATTTCATAAAATAGTGGTGAGTTAGTACTACATTTTGACACAGAATTGAGGAAGGAAACAAATGACACTGGAGAAAGTTAAAGTTACCTGGCTACTGCTAGGTAACTGTTGGGTTGAGCCTAGAAGGAATGCTAACATGCTAACATTCCATGTGCTACTTCTTGATACTTTTGAGGGGATCATTTTGACTTCAAAAAAGGGAGGGCCTCACTTGGATATGAATTTGGCAAAACAAGTTGCAATAAGACTAGGTGAATCTTCTTTTAGATGAAATAGCCCACTTTAAAAAAAAAAAGACAGTCACACAGACAGGAAATGGAGTTAAAGACAGTCACTGCTCTTGCTGTTAGGAGTTTCACATGAAGATCAAGCTACACAACTGTTACATATATGCAGAGGGCCAAAATTAGTCCCATGCATGTTCTCTGGGCTCCCTCTCATGGCATCAGTCTCAAGATGGACCAGTCCTTGTTTGACCATTCCCTCAGTTTTTTGCTCCATCTTTATACCTGCACATGTAATCGGGAAGACAAACTGTAAGTTAAAGGATTTGTGGCTTGACTGGTGTCCCAATGCTTTTATTGGAATTCTTGTCTAGTTACAGGAGACAGCCCAATCAGGTTCCATATCCTCGATTGCTAGGGTCTTAGCTAGAGTCACATATATACATTCATGGGACTTTCCACTGCCTTAAGTTTCTACCTTGTCCTAGAGATAACACCCCTATTTCACTTATTTCTACCATTACATACTGCCTCTGTCCTCCCCATCATCATCCCTCCTGTTTCTATTCCTTTGTGGGACTGTGAAAGGTATCCTCGTTCCCAGTTGAGGTAAGGCTTGAAAACCCCTGTGAACCCTGAAGGGATGATAGATGTTTTGCTTGTTCCTGGGTACAAGGCCCCTGTTACTAGCTGCAGCAACTCCATAGATTTGTGGCCATCAACTACATAAGGGCAATGCCCTAAGCCCCTCCACATGTAGAGGATATGACCTGTGGTCATGTAGGCTCAAGATAGATCTCCATTTTAATGAGGTACCTAAAGGCCTGGAGGACTTAGCCAGTAAGTTTTCCTTCCCAGACATTCCTCACTACAAAGGTATTTAATCTCAGGCTGACCCTGAGAAGTGGGGTATGGTTTTACTCATCCACTTTCTTCCATGACAATAAAAGTCTTTAAGCCATGGGCTTCCTCTTTTTATCAGGATCTACTGTGGGGAGCCATGGAGAAGACCTTTGCCTATAGAGCTGCAGTCTAATCTCCCATAGAAGACCTCTCTGTACTCCAAGACAAGTTTAAGCCCACCAGACATCAAGCCAAGGACTCCCACCACGCAGGACCAGCCAGAGGTCCCCTGTATTCCCTCCAGCCCCCAGATCCCGGAATAGAGCCAGCCTATAGACCTTAACTCTGTTCTCAGCTCTTCCGTGGCTTTCAGCGGTGCCTGACTGTTTGAGAGTCTGAGAAACAGATGGACCTGGCTTCCTTGCAGGCCTGGGACTCCCAAACCAGCTATGGTGGTCCTATGCCTTAGAATGTGCTTTCCCTCCAACAGAGTGATGTCCCAGGGCTTCCCTACAGCCCAACACCTGCCCAGAGACAGCATGGGGTAAGTGCTGTCAACTTTCCTCTTCCTGCCACCCTGAGTAGCCAAGCCCGGTGGCAGAGGGGACTCAGGATCCCATAACCCTACAACCCTTCCCCACACCCTTCCAGTACCCCTATCAACCAATGATGTCTATTCTATTTCTTCTTCTTAATGAGATTCATGTGTCTCTCCTTCAGTCCCACTTGTTCCTGAGCTTCTTTTGGTTTAAGGATGGTGTAGCATTACTATCCTTTACTTTTAAGACACTATCCACTTATAGGTGAGTATTATACCATGTTTTACTTTCTGGGTCTGGGTTACCTCACTCAGGATGTTCTTTTCTAGTTATGTCCACTTGCTTGCCAATTTCATGGTGCCATCCTTTTTATTAGCTGAGTAATATTACAGTGTGTAAATGTAGGACATTTTATTTAAGATTACTTAATATATATTTAGTTCAATATTTGGAGAATTTTTTAATTAGATATTTTATTATTTACATTTCAAATGTTATTGCATTTCCTGGTTTCTACTTCCAAAATACCCTATAACATCCCCCTCTCCCTACTCACCAACCCACCTACTCACTCTTCCTGTTCCTCTAATTCCCCTAAATTGTTGCATCGAGCCTTCACAGAACCAAGGGTCTCTCCTCTTATTGATGAACAAAAAGGCTATCCTCTGCTACATATGCAACTGGAGCCATGGATCCCTCCCAGTATACTCTTTGGTTGATGGTTTAGTCCCCGGGAGCTCTGGGGTTATTTGTTGGTTCATTTTGTTCCTCCTATAGGGCTGAAAATCCTTTCAGCTCCTTCCGTCTTTTCTCTTGCTCCTCAATTGGGGACCCTGTGTTCAGTCCAATGGTTGACTGGGAGCATCCACCTCTGTATTTGTCAGACAGTGGCAGAGCCTCTCAGAAGACAGTTATAAAAGACTCCTGCCAGCAAGCACTTGTTGGCATCCACAATAGTATCTGTGTTTGGTGACTGTATACTAAATGGATCCCCAGGTAGGCCAGTCTATGGATGGTCTTTCCTTCAGTCTCTGCTCCACACTTTGTCTCTGTATCTCCTCCCATGGGTATTTTGATCATCCTTCTAAGAAGGACCAAAGTATCCATACTTCTACTTAAGCTTCCTTTGGTCTGTGAATTGAATCTTGGGTATTTTGAGCTTCTGTGCTAATATCCACTCACCAGTGAGTGCATACCTTATGTGTTCATTTTGATTAGGATGATATTTTGTAATTCCATCCATTTGCCTATGAATTTCATGAATTTACTCTTTTTAATAGCTGAGTAGTACTCCATTGTGTAAATGTACCATATTTTCTGTATTCACTCCTCTGTTTAGGGGCATTTCAGTTCTTTCCATCTACTGACTATAATAAATAATGGTGATATGAACATACTGGAACATATGTACTTATTACATGTAGGAGAATCTTCTGGGTATATGCAAAGGACCCTCAGGTAGTACTGTGTCCAATTATCTAAGGAACTGCCAAACTGCTTTCCAGAATTTTTGTACTGGCTTGCAATCCCACCTGCAGTGGAGGAGCGTTCTTCTTTCTCCACATCCATGCCAGCACCTCCTGTCACCTGAGTTTTTGATCTTAGCCATTATGACTGGTGTGAGGTGTAATCTCAGAGTTGTTTTGATTCACATTTCTGTGATAACTAAAGATGATGAACAATTCTTTCAGTGTTTTTGAGCCATTCAGTTTTCCTGTTGAGAATTCTTTGTTTAGTTTTGTACCCCATTTATTTTTACTGAATATATTCTTCATTTACATTTCAAATGTTATACCCTTTCTAGGCTTCACCCCTCCCCGAAAACCCCCAACCCATCCTCCCACGCCTTGCCTCCAAGAATATTCCCCTCCACCCAAAATAAACCCACCTACCCCACCTCGATTTCCCCACGCTGGGGCATCATTGAGCCTTCATAGGACAAAGGATCACTCCTCCCACTGATGCCTGACAAGGCATTCCTCTGGCACTCTTTTGGTTGGGACTATGTGAACCCCTTGGTTGATGACTTAGTCCCTGGGAGCCCTGAGGGGTCTGGTTGGCCAACTTTGTCATTCTTCCCATGGGACTGCAACCATCCCTACTTCCTCCAGTCCACCCTCCAACTCCTCCACTGTGAACCCTGCACTCAGCTCAATGTTTGGCTGCTAGTTTTCACCTCTGTATCTGTAAAGCTCTGGCAGGACCCCTCCGGAGACAGCCATAACAGGCTCCTGTCTGTATATACTTCTTTGTCATCTATAGCAGTGTCAGGATTAGTGACTGTTTATAGGATGAATCCCTAGTTAGGAGAGTTTCTCGGTGGCCTTTCCTTCAGTCTCTGCTCCACACTTTGTCTCCATAATTGCTCCTGTGAGTAATTTGTTCCCTTTCTCAGAGAAACCAAAGACCCCCCAATTTGGTTTTCCTTCTTCTTGAGCTTCCTGTGGTCTCTGAATTGCAACTTTATTTTGAGCTATTGGGCTAATATCCACTTATCAGTGAGTTCATGCCACGTGTGTTGTTTTGTGATTGGGTTACCTGACTCAAGGTGACACTTTCTAGTTCCATCCATTTGCCTAAGAATTTCATGAATTCATTGTTATTAATAGCAGAGTAGTATTCCATTGTGTAGATGTACCACAATTTCTGTATCCATTCCTCTGTTAAAGGACATCTGGGTTCTTACCAGCATCTGGCTATTATAAATAAGACTGCTATGAACACAGTGGAGCATGTGTCCTTATTACATGTTGAAGCATCTCCTGGGTATATGCCCAAGAGTGGTATAGCTGGGTCCTATGCCTAATTTTCTGAGGAACTTCCAAACTAATTTCCAGAGTGGTTTTACCAACTTGTAATCCCACCAGAAATGGATTAGTGTTCCTCTTTCTTCACATCCTCTCTAGCATCTGATATCCCCTGAGTTTTTCATCTTAGCCATTCTGACTGGTGTGAGGTAGAATCTCAGACTTGTTTTGATTTGCATTTTCCTAATAACTCAAGATGCTGAACATTTTTAAGTGCTTCAGAGCCATTCGAGTTTCCTCAGTTGAGAATTCCCAGTTTAGCTCTGTACCCCATTTTTAATAGGGTTATTTGACTCTCTGTAGTCTAACTTCTTGAGTTCTTTGTATAAATTGGATATTAGCCCTCTATTGGATGTAGAATTGATAAAGTTCTTTTCCCAATCTGTTGGTTGCCATTTTGTCCTATTGACAGTGTCCTTTGCCTTATAGAAGATTTGCAGTTTTATATGGTTCCATTTGTCCATTCACCTTCTTAGAGCATAAGCCATTGATGTTCTATTCAGGAAATTTTCCCCTGTGCCCATGTGTTCAAGGTTCTTCCCGACTTTCTCCTCTATAAGCTTCAATGTATCTGTTTTTATTTGGAGGTCCTTGATCAACTTGGATTTGAAATTTGTACAAGGAGATAAAAATGGGTCTATTTGCATTTTTCTGCATGCTGATCTCCAGTTGATACAGCATAATTTGTTAAAAATGCTGTCTTTTTCCCACTGGAGGTTTTTAGCTCCTTTGTCAAATATCAAGTGACCATAGTTGTGTGGGTTCATTTATGGGTTCTCAATTCTATTCCATTAATATTCCTGCCTGTCTTCATACCAATACCATATAGATTTTATGACTATTGCTCTGTGGTAGAACTTGAGGTCAGGGATGATGATTTCCCCAGGAGATCTTTTGTTGTGGAGAATAGTTTTCTTTATCCTGGGTTTTTGTTTTTCCAGATGAATTTGAGAATTGCTCTTTCTAGATCTATGAAGAATTGCTTTGGAATTTTGATGGAGATTGCATTGAATCTGTAGATTGCTTTTGGCAAGATGGCCATTTT
This sequence comes from Tokudaia tokunoshimensis, assembly GCA_036184795.1. Lineage (NCBI taxonomy): Eukaryota > Metazoa > Chordata > Mammalia > Rodentia > Muridae > Tokudaia > Tokudaia tokunoshimensis. The sequence continues at coordinate 78,129,551 of BTHU01000023.1, forward strand.
TAATATATTAATCCTGCCAATCCATGTGCATGGGAGATCTTTCCATCTTCTGAAATCTTCTATAATTTCTTTCTTCAGAGGCTTGAAGCTCTTGTCATCTTTCACTTGTTTGGTTTGAGTCACACTAAGGTATGCAATATTATTTGTGACTATTTTGAAGAATGTCATTTCCCTAATTTCTTTCTCAGTTTGTTTTTCCCTTGAGTAGAGGAAGGCTACTGATTTATTTGAGTTAATTTTGTATTTAGTCACTTTGCTGAAGATGTTTATCAGCTTTAAGAGTTCTCTGGTGGATTTTTTGGGTTGCTTAAGTATATGATCTTAGCATCTGCAAATAGGGATATTTTGACTTCTTCATTTCCAATTTGTATACATTTGACCTCCTTTTGTTGTCTAATTGCTCTGGCTAGGACTTGAAGTACTATATTAAATAAATAGGGCGAGAGTGGGGAGCCTTGTCTGGTCCCCGAATTTAGTATAATTGCTTCAAGATTCTCTCCATTTAATTTGATGTTGGCTACCAGTTCGAAGTATATTGCTTTCACTATGTTTAGGTATGGTCCTTGAATTCCAGATCTCTTCAAGAATTTTATCATGAAGGGATGCAGAATTTTCTCAAAAGCTTTTTCAGCACCTAACGAAATGACCATGTGTTTTTTTTCTTTGATTTTGTTTATGTAGTAGATTACATTGATGGACTTCTCTATAGTGAATCATCCCTGCATCCCTTGGGGTGAAGCCTACTTGATCATGGTGAATTATCATTTTGATGCATTCTTGGATTTGGTTGGCCAGAATTTTTTGGAGTTTTTTGCATCAATATTCATAAGGGAAATTGGTATGAAGTTCTCTTTCCTTGTTTGGTCTTTGATTGGTTTTGGTATAAGTGTTATTGTGGCTTCATAGAATGAATTGGGGAGTAGTCCTTGAGTTTCTATTCTGTGGAATAATTTGAAGAGTATTGGTATTAGCTCTTATTTGAAGATATGGTAGAATTCCCCAGTAAACCAATCTGGTCCTGGGCTTTTGTTGTTGTTGTTGATAGGATACTATTAACAATTGCTTCTATTTCCTCAGGAATTATGGGACTATTTAGTTGAATTATCTGATAATGTTTTAACTTTGGCAATTGGTATGTATCTAGAAAATTGTCCATTTTGTCCAGATTTTCAAATTTGGTTGAGTATAATCTCTGGTATTAAGATCTGGTGATTTTTTGAATTTCCAATTTCTGTTGTTTTGTCTACCTTTTCATTTCTGATTTTATTAATTTAGGTTGTACATCTCTGCTTTCTGGTTAGTCTGGATAAGGGTTTATCCACCTTGTAAATTTTCTCAAATAACCAGCTCCAGGTTTTGTTGATTCATTATATAGTTCTTTTTGTGTCAATTTGGTTGATTTGAGCCCCGAGTATATTTCCTGCTATTTACTGCGCTTGGGTGCATTTGCTCCTTTTTGTTCTAGTGCTTTCAGGTGTGTTGTCAAGCTGCTAGTGTAAATTCTCTCCATTTTCTTTGTGGAGGCACTTAGAACTATGGATTTTCCTATTAGCACTTCTTTCACTGTGCCCCATAAGTTTTGGTATGATTTGTCCTCATTTTCATTAAATTCTAAAAGTCTTTTATTTCTTTCTTTATTTCTTCCTTGAACAAGCTATCATTGAGTAGAGCATTGTTCAAAGTCCACGTAAATGTGTGTTTTCAGTTTTTTTTTTTTTTTTGAACATAAGACCAACCTTAGGCATTGGTGATCTGAGAGGGTACATGGAATCATTTCAATATTCTTGTATGTGTTGAGGCCTGTTTTGTCACCAATTACATGGTCAATTTTGGAGACAATACCATGAGATGCTGAGAAGTTACATTCTTTTCCTTTAGAATGGAATCTTCTATAAATTCTGTTAGACCATTTGGTCCATAACTTCAGTTAGTTTCAGTGTGTCTCTGTTTAGTTTCTGTTTCCATGATTTGTTCATGGTTTAGAATAGGGTTTTGAAGTCTTCCACTATTATTTTGTGGGGTGTGATGTGTGTTTTGAGCTTTAGTAAAGTTTCTTTTATGGATGTGGTTTCCCTTACATTTGGAAGATAAATGTTCAAAATTGAGAGTTCAACTTGGTAGATTTTTCCTTTGGCCAGTATCACTCCTTATCTTTTTTGACAACTTTTGGTTGAAAGTCAATATTATCTGATATATGAATGGCTACTCCAGCTTGTTTCTTGGGACCATTGGCTTGGAAAATTGTTTTCCAACCTTTGATTCTGAGGTAGTGACTGACTTTGTCACTGCAGTGAGTTTCTTGTATGTAGCAAAATGTTGGATCCTGTTTACATATCCAGTCTATTATTCTATGTCTTTTTATTGGGGAATTGAGACTATTGATGTTAAGAGATATTAAGGAATAGTGATTGTTGCTTCCTGTTATTTTCCTTGTTAAAGGTGGAACTCTGTTTGTATGGCTATCTTCTTTTGGGTTGGTTGAAAAAAGACTACTTTATTCCTTACTCTAGGGTGTAGTTTCCCACCTTGTGTTGGTATTTTCTGCAAATTACCCTATGTAGAGCTGGGGTTTTTTTGTTGTTGGTTTTGGTTGGTTTTTTATTTTTTTTTATTTTTTTTATTTTTGTTTTTGTTTGTTTGTTTGTTTGTTTGAGACAAGTTTTCTCTGTGTAGCCCTGGCTGTCCTGGAACACACTCTGTAGACCAGGTTGGCCTCAAACTCAGAAATCCACCTGCCTCTGCCTCCCAAGTGCTGGGATTAAAGGCATGCTCTACCACTGCCTGTCAAGTTGGGTTTTTTGAAAGGTATTGTGTACATTTGGTTTTGACATGGAATATCTTGTTTTCTCCATCTATGGTAATTGAGAGTTTTGCTGGGTATAATAGTCTGGGCTGACATTTATTCTCTCTTAGGGCCTATATGACATTTGTCCAGGATCTTCAAGCTTTCATGATCTCTGGTGAGAAATCTGCTGTAATTCTAATAGATCTGCCTTTATATGTTACTTGACACTTTTCCCTTACTGCTTTTTAATGTTTGGTGCATTTGTTGATTTGATTATTATGTGTCAGGAGGAGTTTCTGTTCTGGGCCAGTCTGTTTGGAGTTTTGTGAGCTTTTTGTACGTTCATGGGCATCTCTTTAGGTTACCGAAGTTTTCTTCTATAATTTAGTTGAAGACATTTACTGGCCCTTTATGTTGTAAATCCTTGTTCTCTTCTCTAACTGTGATCCTTGGGATTGGTCTTCTAATTGTGTCCTGGATTTCCTGGATATTTTCGGTTACAAGTTTTTTGCATTTCACATTTTCTTTGACTGTTGAGTCATTGCTTACTATGATATCTTCAGCACCTGAGATTCTTTCTTCTATCTCTTGTATTCTGTTGCTGATGCTTGCATATATGACGCCTGAATTCTTTCCAAGGTTTTCTATCTCCAGAGATGTCTCACTTTATGATTTCCTTATTGTTTCTACTTCCATTTGTAGATCCTGGATATTTTTGTTCAGATCCTTCACTTGTTTGTGTTTTCCTGAAATTCTTTTTTTTTTTGTTTTTTTTTGTTTTTTTTGCAATCTCCAGCATCCTTTACTTTTTTTTATTTTATTTTTTAAATTTACATTCCAAATCACTTCCCCTTTCCCGTTACCTCCCTCCCCGAAAGTCCCATAAGCCCCCTTCCCTCCCTCTTTTCTCCATTCAAACCCCTCTCGTTACTCTGTCCTGGCGTTCCCCTACATCCAGTCTTTCCAGGACAAGGGGTCTCTCCTTCCATCTTCTTAGAAATCTATTGATATGCGGATTGTGTCGAGGGTATTCCGAGATTCTGGGTCAATATCCCCTTATCAGTGACTGCATACCATGTGTGTTCTTTTGTGATTGGGTTACCTCACTAAGGATGATATTTTCAAGTTCTGAACATTTGCCTAGGAATTTTGTGAATTCATTGTTTTTAACTGCACAGTAGTATTCCATTGTGTAGATATACCACATCTTCTGAATCCATTCCTCCGTTGAGGGACATCTGGGTTCTTTCCAGCTTCTGGCTATTATAAATAAGGCTGCTATGAACATAGTGGAGCATGTGTCCTTATTGCATGCATGTAAAGTCTCTGGGTATATGCCCAGGAGTGGTATAGCCGGATCCTCCGGGAGTGTCATGCCCAGTTTTCTGAGGAACCGCCAGACTGCTTTCCATAGTGGTTGTACCAGCCTGAAATTCCACCAGCAGTGGAGGAGTGTTCCTCTTTCTCCACATCCTCGCCAACAACTGCTGTCTCCTGTGTTTTTGATCTTAGCCATCCTGACTGGTGTGAGATGGAATATCAGGGTTGTTTTTATTTGCATTTCCCTAATGACTAAGGATGATGAACATATCTTTAGGTGTTTCTCAGCCATTAGATATTCTTCAGGTGAGAACTCTTTGTGTAGCTCTGTACCCCATTTTTTAATAGGGTTACTTGCCTCTCTGGAGTTTAACTTCTTGAGTTCTTTGTATATCTTGGATATTAGCCCTCAGTCGGATGTAAGGTTGGTAAAGATCATTTCCCAGTTAGTTGGTTGCCGCTTTGTCTTATTGACAGTGTCTTTTGCCTTGCAAAAACTTTGCAATTTAATGAGGTCTCATTTGTCTATTCTTGATCTTAGAGCATAAGCTATTGGAGTTCTGTTCAGGAAATTCTCCCCTGTGTCCATATGTTCAAGGTTCTTCCCTAGTTTCCCTTCTATTAGTTTCAGTGTGTCTGATTTTATGTGGAGATCTTTGATCCACTTAGAATTGAGCTTAGTGCAAGGAGATAAGGATGGGTCAATTTGCATTCTTCTGCATGTTGACCTCCAGCTGAGCCAGCACCATTTGTTGAAAAGGCTATCTTTTTTCCACTGGATGGTTTTAGCTCCTTTGTCAAAGATCAAGTGACCATAGGAGTGTGGATTCATTTCTGGGTCTTCAATTCTGTTCCATTGATCTACATGTCTGTTACTGTACCAATACCATGCAGTTTTTAACACTATTGCTCTGAAGTACAGCTTGAGGTCCGGGATACTGATTCCCCCAGAGGTTCTTTTACTCTTGAGAATAGTTTTAGCTATTCTGGGTTTTCTGTTATTCCAGATGAATTTTTGAATTGCTCTTTCTAACTCTATGAAGAATTGAGTTGGGATTTTGATGGGGATTGCATTGAATCTGTGTATTACTTTTGGTAAGATGCTCATTTTTACTATATTAATCCTGCCAATCCGTGAGCATGGCAGATTTTTCCATCTTCTGAGGTCTTCTTCAATTTCTTTCTTCAGAGACTTGAAGTTCTTGTCATACAGATCTTTCACTTGTTTGGTTAGAGTCACGCCAAGATACTTAATATGGTTTGTGGCTATCGTGAAGGGTATTATTTCTCTTACTTCTTTCTCAGCCTGCTTATCCTTTGAGTATAGGAAGGCTTCTGACTTGCTTGAGTTGATTTTATATCCGGCCACTTTGCTGAAGTCGTTTATCAGCTGTAGGAATTCTCTGGTGGAGTTCTTTGGGTCACTTATGTACACTATCATATCGTCTGCAAATAGTGATAGTTTGACTTCTTCCTTTCCAATTTGTATCCCTTTGACCTCTTTTTGTTGTCTAATTGCTCTAGCTAGAACTTCAAGTACTATATTGAATAGATATGGAGAGAGAGGGCAGCCTTTTCTAGTCCCTGATTTTAGTGGGATTGCTTCAATTTTCTCTCCATTTAGATTGATGCTGGCTACCGGTTTGCTGTAAATTGCTTTTACTATGTTTAGATATGGGCCTTTTATTCCTCATCTTTCCAAGACCTTTAGCATGAAAGGATGCTGAATTTTGTCAAATGCTTTCTCAGCATCTAATGAGATGACCATGTGGATTTTTTCTTTGAGATTGTTTATGTAGTGGATTACATTGATGGATTTCCTTATATTGAACCATCCCTGCATCCCTGGGATGAAGCCTACTTGATCGTGGGGAATGATGGTTTTGATGTGTTCTTGGATCGGTTGGCAAGTATTTTATTGAGTATTTTTGCATCGATATTCATAAGAGAGATTGGCCTGAGATTCTCTTTCTTTGTCGGATCTTTGTGTGCTTTTGGTATTAGTGTAATTGTGGCTTCATAGAACGAGTTGGGTAGTGTTCCTTCTGTTTCTATTTTGTGGAACAGTTTGAAGAGTATTGGTGTTAGGTCTTCTTTGAAGGTCTGATAGAATTCTGCACTAAAACCATCTGGACCTGTGCTTTTTTTGGTTGGAAGACTTCCAATGACAACTTCTATTTCTTCAGGGGTTATAGGACGGTTTATATGGTCTATTTAATCCTGATTTAATTTTGGTACTTGGTATCTGTCAAGGAAATTGTCCATTTCCTCAAGATTTTCTAGTTGTGTTGAATACAGGTTTTTGTAGTAGGATCTGATGATTTTTTGAATTTCCTCAGTTTCTGTTGTTATCTCTCCCTTTTCGTTTCTGATTTTATTAATTTGGATACTATCTCTGTGCTCTCTGGTTAGTCTGGCTAAGGGCTTATCTATCTTGTTAATTTTCTCAAAGAACCAACTCATCGTTTTGTTGATTCTTTGTATGGATTTATTTGTTTCTACTTGATTGATTTCAGCCCTGAGTTTGATGATTTCCTGCCTTCTACTCCTCTTTGGTGTATTTGCTTCTTTTTGTTCCAGGGCTTTCAGCTGTACCATTAAGCTGTTAGTGTATGCTGTCTCCCGTTTCTTTTTGGCGGCACTCAGGGCTATGAATTTTCCTCTTAGCACTGCTTTCATTGTGTCCCATAAATTAGGGTATGTTGTGCCTTCATTTTTATTAACTTTCAAAAAGTCTTTGATTTCTTTCTTTATTTCCACCTTGACCAAGTTATCATTGAGTAGAGCATTGTTCAGCCTCCATGTGTACGTGGGTTTTCTTTTGTTTTTGTTGCCATTGAAGACCACCCTTATTCCATAGTGATCTGATAGGAGGCATGGGATTATTTCTATCTTCTTGTATCTGTTGTGGTCTGATTTGTGACCAATTATATGGTCAATTTTGGAGAAGGTACCATGAGGAGATGAGAAGAAGGTGTATTCTTTAGCTCTAGGATGAAATGTTCTATATATATCAGTTAGTTCCATTTGGTCCAAGGCTTCAATTAGATTCACTGTGTCCCTATTTAGTTTCTGCTTTCCTGAACGATCCATTTCAGAGAGCGGGGTGTTGAAGTCACCCACTATTATTGTGTGCGGTGCGATGTGTGCTTTGAGTTTTAGTAAAGTTTCTTTTACGAATGAGGGTGCCCTTGCATTTGGAGCATAGATATTCAGAATTGAGAGTTCTTGATGGGTGGATTTTTCCCTTGATCAGTATGTAGTGTCCTTCTGTGTCTTTTTTGATGACTTTAGGTTGAAAATCAATTTTATCTGATATTAGGATGGCTACTCCACCTCGTTTCTTGGGGCCATTTGCTTGTAAAATTGTTTTCCAGCCTTTTACTCTGAGGTAGTGTTTGTCTTTGACACTGAGGTGCGTTTCCTGCATGCAGCAAAATGCTGGGTCCTGTTTACGTATCCAGTCTGCTAGTCTATGTCTTTTAATTGGGGAATTGAGACCATTGATATTAAGAGAGATTAAGGCATAGTGATTATTGCCATCTGCCATTCTTGACGCTATCTTTATGTTTGAGTGGTTATCTACTTTTGGGTTTGATTCAAGAAGGTTATTATCTCATTTTTTCCAGGATGTTGTTTCTCTCCCTGTATTGGAGGTTTCCATCTATTATCTGTTGCAGGGCTGGATTTGTGGAAAGATATTGTGAAAATTTGGTTTTATCATGGAATATCTTGGTCTCTCCATCTATGGTAATTGAGAGTTTTGCTGGGTGTAGTAGTCTAGGCTGGCATTTGTGCTGTCTTAGTGTCTGCATGAGATCTGCCCAGGATCTTCTGGCTTTCATAGTCTCTGGTGAGAAGTCTGATGTGATTCGGATAGGTCTTCCTTTGCATGTTACTTGGCCCTTTTCTCTTACTGCTTTTAGTATTCTTTCTTTGTTTAGAACATTTGGTGTTTTGATTATTATGTGACGGGAGGTATTTCTGTTCTGGTCCAGTCTGTTTGGAGTTCTGTAGGCTTCTTGTACGTTCATCGGCATCTCTCTCTTTAGGTTAGGGAGGTTTTCCTCCATAATTTTGTTGAAGATGTTTACTGGCCCTTTAAGTTGCAAATCTTCACTCTCATCTATACCTATAAACCTTAAGTTTGGTCTTCTCATTGTGTCCTGGATTTCCTGGATGTTTTGGGTTACACGTTTTTTGCATTTAGCATTTTCTTTGACTGTTGAGTAGATGCTTTCTATGGAATCTTCAGCACCTGAGATTCTTTCTTCCATCTCTTGTATTCTATTGTTGATGTTTGCATCTATGACTCCTGATTTCTTCCCAAGGTTTTCTATCTCCAAAATTGTCTCCCTTTGTGATTTCTTAGTTGTTTCTACTTCCTTTTTTAGTTCCTGGATGGATTTGCTGAGATTCTTCACTTGTTTGTTTGTATTTTCCTGTATTTCTTTAAGGTATTTTTGCATTACCTCTTTCAGGATTTCTTCCTGATGACCCACGTTCTCCTGCATTTCTCTGAGCGATTTTTGTGTTTCCTCCTCATGGGATTCCATCTGTTGATCCATCGTCTCCTGCATTTCTTTAAGCAGTTCTTGTGTTTCCTTTGTAAGGGCATCTAACCGTTGATTCATTTCTTTAAGCAATTTTTGTGTTCCCTCCTTATGGGCATCCGTCTGTTGACCCATATTCTTCTGCATTTCTTTATGCAAATTTTGTGATTCCTTTGTGAGTGCATCTACCCGTTGATTTATCTCGTTAAGCGATTTTTGTGTTGTCTCCTTGTGCGCCTCCATCTTTTGATCCATGTTCTCCCGCATTTCTCTAAGCGATTTTTGTGTTTCCTTTGTAAGGGCTTCTAACCGTTGATTCATGGTCTCCTGTAACTCTTTATGAGATTTATTTGTTTCCTTCTTGTGATCCTCTAATAGCATCATGAGAAGTGATTTTAAATCCAGATCTTGTCTTTCGGGTGTGGTGGGGTATCCAGGACTTGTTGCTGTTGGAGAGTTGGGTTCGGATGGTCCCACATTACTTTGATTTCTGTTAGTAACATTCCTACGTTTGCCTTTTGCCATCTGGATACCTCTGGTGTTAGTTGGTCCTGCTGCCACTGGCTGTTGGTTGGACCTCCTGTGAGCCTGCAAAGCTATTTCTGCACCCCCTGGATTACTAGGATTCCCCTGGCACCGATTTCTGGGGCCTGTCTGCTCCTGAGTGACTTTGGAGCCCTAATGTGCCTTTCCCCAAGTGATCTTATATTGGGGAGGCCTTGCACATCTAAAGGCTCAGCCTAGTGGATTCCTGGAGCAGAGGTCGCCAAAGGGAGGCTGGTAGGCTCCTGCCCTGTGCAGGGGTGTGTGGTCTCTCCTAGGGGGGGGAGGGGGCGTCCCTCTGCCAGGCAGAAGTCCCACAGCAGAGCTGGCGTGCTGGTTACTGCAGATCAGCCCAGCACTTGGGAGCTGCATACACACAAGCTGCCCGAGACCCCAGCGATATTATGCCTGTCTGTCTCAGAACCTGGCTGTCCCAACCTCCCAGTCACTGGAGCATAAATGGCGGAGGGCACTCTCCGTGGAGCCGCTCACCCTATAGACGTGATGGCCCGCCGATCTGGCACCCAGACGACCACAGTGCTGACCCGTTCTCGGGCACAGAGGGAAGCCCCAACAGGCCGTGTCCCAAGTGATGTTATATTGGGGATAGGGAGCTTGGGGTACCTGTCTCTTCAGCGCAGTCTGCGGGAACAGAGGTCGCGGAAGGAAAGCTGGTAGGCTCCCGCCCAGTGCGGGGTCCCTCTGCCAGGCAGAAGTCCCACAATAGAGCTGGCGCGCTGGTCACTGCAGATCAGCCCCGCATCTGGGAGCCGCACACACACAAGCAGCCCGAGACCCGAGCGACATTATGCCTGTCTGTCTCAGAACCTGGCTGTCCCAACCTCCCAGTCACTGGAGCAAAGATGGCGGAGAGCACTCTCCGTGGTGCCGCTCACCCTATAGACGCGATGGCCTGCCGATCTGGCACCCGGACGACCACAGAGCTGACCCGTTCTCGGGCACAGAGGGAAGCCCCAACAGGCCGTGTCCCAAGTGATGTTATATTGGGGATAGGGAGCTTGGGGTACCTGTCTCTTCAGCGCAGTCTGCGGGAACAGAGGTCGTGGAAGGAAAGCTGGTAGGCTCCCGCCCAGTGCGGGGTCCCTCTGCCAGGCAGAAGTCCCACAATAGAGCTGGCGCGCTGGTCACTGCAGATCAGCCCCACACCTGGGAGCCGCGCACACACACAAGCCGCCCGAGACCCGAGCGACTTTATGCCTGTCTGTCTCAGAACCTGGCTGTCCCAACTTCCCGGCCACTGGAACAAAGATGGCGGAGTGCCCCTGAAATTCTTTAATGGATTTTTGTGTTTCCTCTTTAAGGGTTTCTACCTTTCAACCCATGTTCTCCTGTGTTTCTTTAAGGTATTTTTGTGTTTCCTATTTAAGGGCTTCTACCTGTTGACCCATGCTCTCCCGTAATTCCCTAAGTGACTTTTGCGTTTCCTCTTTAAGAGCTTCTACTTGTTGACCCATGTTGTCCTGTATTTCTGTAGGTTTGTGTGTGTGTGTGTGTGTGTGTGTGTGTGTGTGTGTGTGTGTGTGATTTCTCTTTAAGGGCTTCTACTTTTTGATCCATGTTCTCTTGCATTTCTTTAAGGGAGTTATGTATGTCCTTCTTGAAGTCTTCTATAAACATCGTAAGATGTGATTTTTAAATCCAGGTCCTGCTTTTCCTGTGTTTTGGGACATCCAGGATTTGCTCTTTTGGGATAACTGGGTTCTGATGATGCCATGTTGCCTTGGTTCCTGATGGTATTCGTCTTGGGTTTGCCTTTTGCCATTTGGTTTTCTTTGGTGTTAGCTGGTCTTGCTGTCTCTGATTTTGGCTTATCTGTCTTATAAGCCTGTATATATGTACTCCTCAGATTCCCATTCTCTCTGTGTACATAGGTATGTAGACTCTCCTGGGAGACCAGCTCTCCTGTGTTCTCAGGCCTCTCTGCACTCCAAATGACCTAAGTCTGACTAATTCTCTAGGAAGTATCAAGAGATGGTGTCTTTCCTCTGGCAGACCTTGTGAGATTCTGACACAGCAGAAAGAGCAAATGCCCTGTGTGCATCTGGTTCTCTAGGAAGTATCAGGAGAGACATGGCAAGGTTCTGCCACAGCAGAAAGGGCAAATGACATGAGTGACTGGTTTGCTAGGAGGTATCAGGAGATGGAATCTTCACCGCAACAGAGCTGGCAAGGTTCAATTGTCCTGAGTGGCTGGTTTGCAACTGCCCTGAGTGGCTGGTTCCCAACTGCCCTGAGTGGCTGGTTCTCTGCAAAGTATCAGGAGATGGAATCTTTACCACAGCAGAGCCGGCAAGATTCTGCCCCAGCAGAAGGGCATATGGTGGTGACAGTGGGACAAGGCTCAGAAGGGATTGCTGTTTAGAAGGGCAGGGCTTCTGGTAGTTTCTGGTTAGTGAGTCTTGCTGGATCTCTGGTGGCAGTTCTGGGCCTCCAGAGGTTGGGGAGGGGGGAGGGGAGATTCTTACCAACTGCCCTGAGTGACTGTTTCTACTTCCATTTTTAGATCCTGGATAGTTTTGTTCATTTCCTTCACTTGTTTGTTTGTATTTTCCTGAAAATCTTTAAGGGGTTTTTTTCCCCTTTAGGATCTAGCTGTTGACCCATGTTCTCCTGTGTTTCTATAAGGTATTTTTGTGTTTCCTGTTTAAGTGCTTCTATCTTTTGACACATGTTCTCCTGTGTTTTTTAAGAGATTTTTGTGTTTGCTCTTTAAGGGCTTCTACCTGTTGACCCAAAATTTCCTGTATTTCTTTAAGGAAGTTATTCATGTCCTTCTTGAAGTCCTCTATCAGCATCATGAGATGTGATTTTAAATCCAACTCTTGCTTTTCTGGTGAGTTTGGGTATCCAGTATTTGCTGTTGTGGGAGAACTGGGTTTGGATGGTGCCATGTTGCCTTGGTTTCTGCTGGTAATGATTTTGCATTTGCCTTTTGCCATCTTGTTTTCTCTGGTGTTAGCTGGTCTTGCTGTCTCTGACTGTGGCTTCTCTGTCCTGCAAGACTGTGTATCTATACTCCTGTGATTCCTGTTCTCTCTGTTCACACAGGTATGTAGGCACTTCTGGGAGACCAGGTTCCCTCTGCTCCCAGGTCTCTCTGCCCTCCAAATGTCCTGAGTGCAGCTGGTTCTGAAATGCCCTGAGTGCTGCTTGTTCTCAAATGCTCTGAGTCTCTGAGTGCTGCTGCTTCTCAAATTCCGAGTGCGGCTGGTTCTCTAGGAATTATCAGGAGATGGTGTCTTTACTGTGGCAGAACTGGCAAGATTCTGCCAGAGAAGAAAGGGCATGAGGTGGTTGTAGGGGGAGAAGGAATAGAAGGGGAGTGGTATTCGGAAGGGTGGGGCTTGTGGTTGTTGCTGGATAGCAAGTCCAGCCAGACCACTGACAGTACCTCTGGGCTTCCACACATGGGAAGGGGTTCTTCCTAAATGCCCTGATTGCAGCTTGTTGTCTAGGAAGTATCAAAAGATGGTGTCTTCACTGTGGCAAACCTGGCAAGATTCTGCCAGAGCAGAAAGGGGAGGTGGAGGCAAAAGAGGGAGAACGATCTACTTAATATTTTTAAAAAAGCAATAAAACATAGGAAGTTTGATGGAAAGATTATTTCAACAGTAGGACAGGGCAATTTGCCAGTGAGGAAGGCTCAAATCATAGATATAAATTTAAAATCACTAACATTAGCACAATGCTAGTCAAGCAAACCAAAATTTAAGCAATTCTATAATGCATAAAAATTTTACGTCATAGAAATTATAGTTGATAAAACTCAGTGCTTGTTGTCTATGGAGAATTTGAAGTGTTATAATGATATATAGCCTAGATATTTCAAGCTGAATAGTACTGTTGGATTATATTAGATGACATGAAAACAAATTTTCTTGCAAAAAAAAATAGGGAATTCAGTTCCATGAATTTATAGATACAGTTAGGTAGATATATCAGCAAAGTAGTTGGTTATACAGGTATCCTCTTCTAGTATCAACATGAGAGAACAGGAAATGTGTATGCAAGGGTTATATGTGTGGTCGTGATATATTAAGATTTCAATGTGAATGTTTTTTCTTAGGAAGATGTTTTGAATAACGAAATGATCAAAGGGGTATAAAAAGAATCATAATGATTATATAAATTAGTAATAGTAATGATGTGGAGGGCAAAAGTGATGTTGTCGTATCTTTAAAGAACTATGATATTTAAATGGGTGTCTGTAAAGTGTCTTCATTAGGAAAAAATTGGAAAAGTAGTTCAATTTTAGGTAGGTAAATGTAGTTAATTAAATTGGTGAGGTCTCTTGACTGATATATACTGGGAGAAACATTTAAAATTTCATTTCTGTGATGCCAAGTAATGAGACATAATGAATATGAGGAAAGAAAATCTGCTGTATGAACTTTTTGTAGGGAAATTAGCAACTATTTCCTAATCTAAAATATAAAACAGACCAAGAACTGATTCTACTCGAGTCTAGCTTGGTTAAATTATTTTAGTAGGAATGTGCTGAGGGGCATCCTTACAAGCAGTTTAGAAGAAAATGTTTGTTTCTTACCCCAAGAAATGTTAATTGTCTATATATCCTTGTGGAGGGGCAATCAATTGGAACGCTCCTCCTAGCTACCCTCAGCCACCTATAAATCTTAGTGGAGTGCAGAGCCTTATGTTAGGTTTCCTTTAGTAACTGATATCTGTATAAATCTGGAGGATGGTTTGCATTTTGTGAGCCCTTTTCCTTCCTATGATAGAAAGTCAGTTAAATGTTCTAAATGTTTTCTTCTGATAATCACAGTTGCTGGAAGATCAAGATGGTAACAGTTACTGCATGCTAGGAGAACAGCATTCCATATCACTATCTGAACAAATACTAGTATTCATATTGAATCTAAAAGCTCTTAATTCTTTGAGTTGATAAACATAATTTATTGAGCCAAAAAATGTGTGTTTGAGTCTTGGTCCTGGTAACTACTCATACTGGGTCTTCTGGACAGCATCACAGATTATTTTTTATTGACATTACATGGGTGATTGAGTAAAATATAACACTGTGAAAGATTGCTAGAATGATTAAAGAAGCATATAGTGTGATAAATATGTAAAACATAAATGAAACTCTGTATATACTTGATAGATCATCTTAGGTTATTAACATATCTGAAATGCTAAGAACAAGAACGAAGTCTTTTGCGTGGGTATTATTTATAAAGTTTAATATTTTTAAATGCATGATATGATATCTTTGGGACTGGATAAAATTCTAAACAAAATAATCATTCATATTTTATGAATATTTCAAAGTTATTTTATTAAATATTTTCAGTAGATTTTCATATGAATAGCTACCTGTCACGTAAGGTCAGTTGTGAAATTTTGCACTTCAAGTTTCAAGTTGGTATTCATAGTATTTCAGATTTTAGATTTTTTTTTATTTTAATATGTGTTTAACATGTCCAACCTCCCACCCACAACCTGGTTTGATTGCCTAAAACTTATGAATAGATAATTGACTCTATGTGCTTAAAAATATATTTAGACAAGAACAATTCTTTGGAAATTGAGTAGCAAATTGTAAAACAATGGGTAAAAAATTATGAATCACTAAACCATCACACAATAATCTTTACCTTTGGCAGTATGAAGAGGTAACAAATAAATATGTTACCTGGCATACTTAGTAGAAAGAGGACAATATACAAAAAGAAAAGACACATCAGCAGTGATAGACAGATCTTTGTTTGGTATTTCAGCAAGGCAATTGTACTAGGCAGAAAGACAACTCTAAAAACAAGAACTGCTTTACCTAGATGAATGGCCATACCTAAAAGAACAATGAGGTTACATCCGAAGTGTAGCATGCATAATGTATTGCCCCTATTACCTGTAAGAAATGATCAGAACAAAATGAAATGCAGGAAACATTGTCAGTAAATGTTATATGAAGACAGTAATTTTTGAATATATATATACATATATATGAAAAATATATAATGTATATGAAAAATATACAGAAAAATCAGTCAAGTGTAAATGAAAAAAATCATTGCTATAAAAAAGCCAGAGGAGACACAATCCTCCCAGTTGGCAACATTTACAAATACTGCAGAAGTGTGACAAAAAATGTCAGAATTCATAAAACATTAGACTGTGTGCATCACATAAAACAGCTTCATTGAACAGTACTGTAAAAAGTAAAAGTGTGAATGGTTGGCAAGGAACTGGTGTGAATTCTTCTCTGGAGGAAATGTAGAAAATAATATGCATGACAGTACCCTGAGCAGGTGGCAAGAATAGTAATAATTTTGTTTATAAAAGAAGGAAAATTTGTTACACAAAGGCATTAAAATATAAGCAAAAGATAGAATAATAAATAAAACATCATACAAAGAACTCAGATGTGCAAAAATTCTCTTATTTTATGTTTGTTTCTTTGAATGCAAGAAGCACATTCACTGGGACCACTTAAGGTAATAGCCATCATTTGTAGAAATATATACAAAAGGAACTTATAATTTCACACGGCAATGAAAAATTGAAATCAATAGAGAAATATGGTAACTGGAGTGGTGAATGTGAAGAAATGAATGTATATTGGAAATTTTTGAAGAAGACAGACAGGATTATGAGTTGGAGGCCAACCACCTTGGCTACATTCTTCTTCACGTTTGATATTTCTTATAAGATTTTGCCACCTCAGGTAAAATAATTTGCCATATATCGAGTATATATTTTCCCTATATTCTACATATATTCTCTGTGACTTGTTCTTAACTGGATTTATATTTATGATATACTATTATTTTCAAGTTTATTTTAAATAATTTCTTATCATTTGTGTGTAATATTCATGTTCTTGAAAACAGCCCGTAAAATACTCATTTATTCTTCTAATTTTTAATTATTTATTAAGTTTTGTTCAAGAGCTGGTTAAAATGTACTGATTTGCATTTCTTTTTATTGTACAGTTTATTTATTTACATTTCAAATGTTATCCCCTTTCCCAGTTTTGCCTTTGGAAACCCCTATCTCATCCTCCCTCCCTCTGCTTCTAGGAGGGTGCTCCCCTACCCACCATTACATTCCCAAACTCCTTCCCTGGAATTTCCCTACGCTGGGGCATTGAGCCTTCCCAGAAACAAGGCCATCTCCTCCTATTGATG
This sequence comes from Tokudaia tokunoshimensis, assembly GCA_036184795.1. NCBI lineage: Eukaryota > Metazoa > Chordata > Mammalia > Rodentia > Muridae > Tokudaia > Tokudaia tokunoshimensis. Next base: position 78,145,921 of record BTHU01000023.1, read on the forward strand.
TCCAACAAAGCCATCCTGTGCTACATATGCAATTGGAGCCATGGGTCACTCCATGAGTACTCATTAGTTGGTGGTTTTGTCCCTGGGAGCTCTGGGGGGTTTGGTTGGTTGATATTGTTGTTCTTCCTATGGGTTGGAAACCCCATCAGACACTAACTAATCCATTGGTAACCCTGTGTTCAGTCCAATGGTTGGCTATGAGCATCAACTTCTTCATTTGTTAGCTTCTGGCAGTCTTTCAGGAGTCAGCTGTATGAGGCTCCTGCCAGTAAGCACTTCTTGAGATTTACAAAAGTGTCAGGGTTTAGTGTCAGTATATGGGATGGATCCCCAGGTGGGACAGTCTCAGGATGGCCTTTCCTTCACTCTCTGCTCCACAATTTGTCTCTGTTTCTGCTCCCATGGGTATTTTGTTCACCCTTCTAAGAAACACCAAGTACCCATAATTTGTTCTTCCTTCTTCTTGAGCTTTGTTTGTTCTGTGAATTGTATCTCCTATATTCAGAGATTTTGGGCTAATATTCACTTATCAGTGAGTGCATAGTATGTGTGCTCTTTTATGACTGGGTTACCTCACTCAGTATGATATTTTCTCATTCCAAACATTTGCCTATGAATTTTATGAACTCATTGCTTTTAATAGCTGAGTAGTACACCATTGTATAAATATACCACATTTTCTATATTAATTCCTCTGTTGAAAGGCATCTGGAGTTTTTCCAGCTTCTGGCTAGTATAAATAAGGCTACTATGAACATTCTGTAGCATGTGTCCTTGTTGTTGGAGCATCATTTGGGAGTGGTATAGGTGGGTCCTCAGTTAATATGTCCAGTTTTCTGAGGAACTGTCAGACTGATTTCCAGAGGTAGTATCAGCTTGCAATCCCACCAGCAATGGGGGAGTGTTCCTCATTCCATGCATCCTTGCTAGCATCTGCTGTCGTCTGAGTATTTGTGCTTATTCATTCTGACTAGTGTGAGGTGGAATCTGAGAGTTGCAATGATTTGAATCTCCCTGATGACTAAGGATGTTGAACATTTCTTTGGGTGCTTCTCAGCCATGTTTTAATAGGGTTATTTGGTTCTCTGGAGTCTAACTTTTTGAGTTCTTTGTATATATTGTATATTAGCCCTCTATTGGATATAGGGTTGGAAAAGATCCTTTCCCAATTGGTTGGTTGGCATTTTGTCCTATTAACAGTGTCCTTTGCCTTAAGGAAGCTTTGCGATTTTATGAGGTCCCATTTGTCTATTGTTAATCATAAAGCATAAGCCATTGTTGTTCTGTTCAGGAAAATTCCCCTATGCCATCACATGTTCAAGTCTTTTCCTGCTTTCTCTTCTATTCGTTTCAGAGTATCTGGTTTTATGTGAAGGTCCTTGACAAGCTTGAGCTTTATACAAGGAGATAAGAATGGATTATTTTGACTTCTGCATGCTGACATCCAGTTGAACCAGCACCATTTGTTGTAAATGCTCTTTTCTTCACTAGATGCCTTTAAATATTTTATCAAAGATCAAATGACCATAGGCTTGTGGGTTTATTTCTGGGTCGCCAATTCTATTCCGTTGATCTATGATCTTGGCTCGCTACCAAAACTGTGGAGTTTTTATCCTTATTGCTCTGTAATACAACCTGAGGTCAGGGTTGTATTCTCCCAGAAGTTCTTTTATTGTTGAGAAGAGTGTTCACTATCCTGGGTTTTTTGTTATTCCAGATGAATTTGAGAATTGCTTTTTCTAACTCTATGAAGAATTTAGTTGGAGTTTTGATGGGGATTGCATTGAATCTGTATATTGCTTCCTGGAAAATGGTCATTTTTACTATATTAATACTGATAATCCATGAACATTGGAGAACGTTCCATGTTCTGAGGTCTTCTTTGATTTCTTTCTTCAGAGACTTGAAGTTCTTGTCATACAGATCTTTCACTTGCTTAGTTAGAGTCACAATAAAGTATTTTATATTATTTGTGACTATTGTGAAAGGTGTTGTTTCTTTAATTTCATTCTCAGTCTGTTTTTACTTTTAAGTAGAGGAAGGCTACTGATTTGTTTGAGTTAATTTTATATCTAACCACTTTGCTGAAGTTGTTTAACAGGTTTAGGTGTTCTCAGGTGAAAATTTTAAGATCTCTTAAGTATACATTCATATCATCTGCAAATAGTGATATTTTGACTTCTTACTTTCCAATTTGTATCCCTTTGATCCTTTTGTTGTCTAATTGTTCTGGCTAGGACTTCAAATACTCTATTGAATAGGTAGGAAGACAGTGGGTGAACTTGTATATTCCCTGATTTATGGTACTGCTTCAAGTTTCTATCCATTTACTTTGATGTTAGCTACTGGTTTGCTATATATTGCTTTTACTATGTTTAAGTATGAGTCTTGAATGTCTGATCTTTCCAAAACATTTATCATGAAGGGGTGTTGAATTTTGTCAAATGCTTTGTCAGCATCATATGAAATGACCATGTGTTTTTTTTTCACTTAAGTTTGTTTATACAGTGAAGTGCATGGATAGCTTTCCATATATTGAATCAGTCCAGCATCCCTGGGATGAAGCTTACTTGATCATTATGGATAATCATTTTGATGTGTTCTCAGATTCAGATTTTGAGAATTTTATTGAGTATTTTGGCATCAATATTCATAAGGGAAATTGGTCAAAATGGGAGTTCTCTTACACTGTTTTGTCTTTTTGTGGTTTAGCTATAAGTGGAATTGAGGCTTCATAGAAATGATTGGGTGGTGTTCTTTCTGTTTTTATTTTGTTGAATAGTTTTATATTAGGACTTCTTTGAAAGGATGTTGAAAATCTCTTTAGGTGCTTCTCAGCCATTAGATATTCTTCAGGTGAGAACTCTTTGTTTAGCTCTGTACCCCATTTTTTAATAGGGTTACTTGCCTCTCTGGAGTCTAACTTCTTGAGTTCTTTGTATATATTGAATATTAGCCCTCTGCCGATGTAGGGCTGGTAAAGATCATTTCCAAGTTTGTTGGTTGCCGCTTTGTCCTTTTGACAGTGTCCTTTGCCTTACAGAAACTTTGTAATTTAATGAGGTCCCATTTGTCAATTCTTGATCTTAGAGCATAAGCTATTGGAGTTCTGTTCAGGAAATTCTCCCCTGTGCCCATATGTTCAAGGTTCTTTCCTAGTTTCCTTTCTATTAGTTTCAGTGTGTCTGGTTTTATGTGGAGGTCCTTGATCATCCTTAGTGAGGTAACCCAATCGCAATAGAACACATATGTAATGCAGTCACTGATAAGGGGATATTAACGGGGAATCTCGGAATACCCAAGACACAATTCACTTATCAATAGATTTCCAAGAAGATGGAAGAGCCCCTGGTCCTGGAAAGACTGTAGGTAGGGGAATTCCAGGACAGAGAAGCGACAGGGGGTTGAAGGGGGAACAGAGGGAGGGAAAGGGGCTTATGGGACTTTCAGGGAGGGAGGAAACGGGAAAGGGGAAATCATTTTGAATGTAAATAAAAAAAATGTAGAAAATAAAAAAAATATATATATAGCATCAAAAAAAAAAAAAAAAGAATGAGAGAACTGCACTAAACCTATCTGGTGCTGGGTATTTTTTGGTAGGGAGAATTTAATGACTACTTTTTTTTCTTTAGGGGCTAGAGGACTCTTTAGATGGTTTATTTGATCCTGATTTGACTTTGATAACTGGTGTCTGTCTAGAGAATTGTCCATTTTGTACAGATTTTCCAGTTCTGTTGAGTAAAGTCTTTTAAAGTAGGATATGATGATTTTTTTTTATTTCCTTGTTTTCTGTTGTTATGTATCCTTTTACATTTGCTACTTTGTTAATTTGAATATTGTCTCCGGGCCCTCTGGTTAGTATGGCAAAGGGTTTATCTATCTTGTTGATTTTCACAAAGAATCAGCTCCTGGTTCTGTTGATTCATTGTTTAGTTCTTTTTGTTTCTGCTTGGTTGATTTCAGAACTGAGTTTGATGATTTCCTGCTGTCTACTTCTCTTTGGTGTATTTCCTTCTTTTTGTTCTAGAGCTTTCAGAAGTGCTGTTAAGCTGCTAGGGTATGCGCTCTCCATTTTCTTTTTGGAGGTACTCAGAGCTATGAGTTTTTTTTCTTAACACTGCTTTCATTTTTTCCCCTTAAGTTTGGGTATGTTGTGACCTCATTTTCATTAAAATATGAAAGGTCTTTAATTCCTTTAATTATTTCTTCCATGACCAACTTATCATTGAGTAGAGTTTTGTTCAGCTTCCATGTGAATTGTGGACACACTATTGTTTTTGTTGTCATTGAAGACCAGCCTAAATCCATGGTTATCTGATAGGATGCATGGGATTATTTCATTCTTTTGTATTTGTTGAGGCCTGTTTTGTAACTGATTATATGGTCAATTTTGGAGAAAATACCATGAATTGCTCAGAAGAAGGTATATTCTTTTGTTTTAGGATGAAATTTTCTATAGATCAATGTTAAACTCATTTGGTCCATAAGTTCTGTTAGTTTCACTCTGTCTCTGTTTAGTTTTTGTTTCCAGGGTCTATCCATTGATGAGAGTGTGGTGTTGAAATTTCCCACTATTATTGTGTGAGGTGCAATGTGCGCTTTGAGCTTATGGAAAGTTTCTTTTTTGAATTTTGTTGCCTTTGCATTTGGAGCATAGATGTTCAGAATTGAGAGTTCATCTTGGTAAATTTTTCCATTGATGTGTATGAAGTGTCCTTCCCTAGCTTTTTTGATGACTTTTGGTTAAAAGTTGATTTTATTCAATATTAGAATGGCTACTACAGCTTGTTTCTTGGGACCATATGCTTTAAAAATAGTTTTCTGGCCCTTTATGCTAAGGTAGTGGACACTGAGGTATATTTCCTGCATGCAGCAAAATGCTGCATCCTGTTTGCCTATCCAGTCTGTTAGTCTATTTATTTTTATTGGGTAATCGAGTCCATTGATATTAAAAAATGTTGAGGATAAGTGATTGCTGCTTCATGTCATTTTTGTTGTTAGTGATGGAATAATTTTTTTTTTTTGTGGCTATCTTCTTTTGGGTTTGTTGAAAGAAGATTAGGGGCTGGAGAGCTGGCTCAGTGTTTAAGAGCACTGACTGCTCTTCCAGAGGTCCTGAGTTCAATTCCCAGAAACTACATGGTGGCTCACAACCATCTGTAATGGGATCTGATACCTTCTTCTGGTGTGTCTGAAGATAGGATTGGTGTACTCATATACATAAAGTAAATACACAAATTTTTAAAGAAAGATGATTAATTTCTTGCTTTTTCTAGGGTGCAACTTCCCTCCTTGTATTGGAATTTTCCATTTATTATCCTTTGTAGATCTGTGTTTGTGGAATGGCATTGTGTAAATTTGTTTTTTTTTTTTTTTCATGGAATATCTTTGTTTCTCCATCTATGGTTACTGAGATTTTTGTATGGTATTGTAGACTGTGCTCTCATTTATGTTCTCTTAGGGTCTGTATGATATATGCTCAGGTTCTTCAGGATTTATATTCTCTGGTACAAAGTTGAATTTAATTCTGATAGGTGTGCCTTTATATATTACTTGGTCCTTTCCCCTTACTACTTTGAACATATTTGTGTGTGTGTGTGATTTCATTTGGTGATTTCATGATTATGTGACTGGGAAATTGCTTTTCTGGTCCAGCCTATTTAGAGTTTTGTTGGCTTCCTTTATGTTCATGGACATCTCTATTTTAGGTTAGGGGAGTTTACTGCTATAATTTTATTTAAGATATTTACTGGCCCTTTAAGTTGGAAATATTCCCTCTCTTCTATACCTGTTATCCTCAGGTTAGGTCTTCTCATTTTGTCCTGGATTTCCTCGATATTTTGTGTTAGGAGCATTTTGCATTTTGCCTTTTCCTTGACTATTATGTCAATGTTGTCTATGGTATCTTCTGCCCCTGAGATTCTCTCAATCTCTTGTATTCAGTTGGTGATGCTTGCATCTATGACTCCTGATCTCTTTTCTAGGTTTTCTAACTACAGGGTTGTCTCCCACTGTGATTTCTTTATTATTTGCATTTCCATTTTTAGATCCTGGATGGTTTTGTTCAATTCCTTCACCTATTTGGCTGTGTTTTCCTATAATTTTTTTAAAGGGATTTTTGTGTTTCCTCTTTAAGGTTTTCTACCTGTTTACCTGGGTTATCGTCTATTTCTCTTTTATGTCCTTCTTAAAGTACTCTATCATTACCATGAGATGTGATTTTAAAGCAGAATATTGCTTTTCCAGTATTGGGTTGTCCAGGACTTGCTGTGGTGGGAGAACTTGGTTCTGATGATACCATGTGCCTTGGTTTCTGTGGCCTAGGCTCTAACCCTTCCCTCTTGCCATCTGGTTACCTCTGGTGTTAGTTGGTCTTGCTGTCTCTGATTTGACCTTGTTGCTCCTTTGTGCCTGTGAGCCTGTCATCTTCAGTATGTCAGCAGTCCTAGGGAGACCAGGTCTCTCCTCAGTAGGAGTTGGGTACAGAGGGCTATGGGGCAGCCTTAACTTCAAGGTGTAAATGGAGACCAGAAGGTTCCTGTCATAAGCTGCTCTGCTAATCCTGTGCCCTGTGTGCTCCTGTTGGGTCCCTCTTTGGACTGTTATTGGAGAGAAAGTGGTGATCTCACCTCTGGATTTAGGAGTGAGAGTACTCCTGGAAGACCAGATCTCTCCTGGGTGGGATTTAGGTATGGAGGTCTATGGGGCAGCCTTACTTCCTGGGCTCAGAAGGAGACCCCTGACTTGTATTTATACTGCACTTTCCACTATACCTGCCATCAATGTCAGTCTGCTTATATGTATCCTGTTGCAATGTGTCTACTATAAAAGAAAACAAATGCTTATTTAACCATGTTTGACTAGGTTAATTTATAACTTTTCACCTTATTCCGTTTTGATAATTTAAGAAATTGTGTAAAACATGGACTCTTTAGGATAAGCAACCATCAATTTTCTGTTATAGCTGTGAGTGTTATATAAGAACACAAGGTAGGATGTCCTGCGGGAGTAATTTGATTATCAAAATAATCAAGGATTACGTTCTTTAGCAAGGTCATTGGTGAAGGAAGTTATCTGTAAAATGGGCTATTATCTAAAAGGCAATGTGATTAAATAGCTTGACACAGACAAATTCCATTTCTGACATGATTCTTAGTTCTATCCTCTTATTTTCTGATCAATACTCTTAATTTAGACATCCCTGTTTCTGTCTGGAATTTTGCTTCTTATTTTACTACTTTCAATCTCTATTATAAACCATTGTCTAACTTGACAAATGAGTTTTCTTTGTCAAACATAACACTCATCCATCTTTCCTATTATTTTATGACATTTAAATGTTCTATTTTATCCTGACATGACACTCCAATAAATAAATAGCTATTAGTATTCATCTTTGTATATAAATTTATTGATGTTAGAAAATTTGGTAGCAAATATAAAAACGTACAGACAGGTAAACAGCAGATTATTCAATAACACTTATTGATTTCAATAGCACTTCACTCTTTATGATATTAAACTTTATTCTACACAACTGTCTATTATCAACAAATTGCATCTCAAAATTCTAATGAATAGTAAAGGTGGTTTTATCTAGATAATAGTATGACTTTTTTATGACTTTTTCAAACTTTCTTCTACTCATTTTATCTTCCATTATTTACTTTCCTCCCTAATATGAGCTCTCCTATTCTAGTTACAGTTACTATTGCTGTGATAATACATTATGACCAGAAGCTACAAGGAGAGGAAAGAGTTTATTTGGCTTACACTTTCTCATCATTGAAGAAAATCAAAACAAGAACTCAAATAGGGCAGGTGCCTGGAATCAGGAGCTTATGAAGAGGCAATAGAAGGGTGCTTCTTAATGACTTGCACAGTCCACATTCAGAAATTAAAGCTGCTTGCTCAGGAGTACCTGTACCCATAATATTTTGGACTCTCACATTGATAACTAATTAAGAAAGTACCTTACAAGCTTCTCTCATAGCAATTAGATAGTCTAGAGCTTCAGTGATTCTCAACTGGTGGGTCTTAACTCTTATGAGGATCACATATCCTGCTTATCAGATATTTACATTAAAATTCATGACTGTAGAAAAATTATATATATATATGTATATACATTATACATATATATACAATATATATATATGCAATATATATACAATATATATATATATATATGCAATAAAGTAGTTTTATGGTTGGCAGTACCACATGAGGAACTGTGTTAAAGGTCACAGCATTAAGAAAATTGAGAACCACTATTATAAAGGCATTTTCTCTACTGAGTTTTCCTCCTCTCACATGATTACAGATTGTGTCAAGTAGACATAAAGCTAGTTAGCAAGAATATCCCATATATTTCCTATTTTCCCCTTCATATTGTTTTTGCTTAGCTATTTTGCTGTTTCTATTTCTCCTCCCAAGGAGTACAGTATTATTTTTCTGATTTCTTTCATTCTTCCAGAATGTATCATAGCTGAAGATTTAGGCTAGTAACTTTAGATGGGAGAGAATGCATATCTGGGTTACTTCACCTTTTATGATATTTCTGAGTGCCAACCAGTTACCAACAAATTTCATGATTTCATTTTATTCATAGCTGAGTAGTATTCTATAGTGTATATATACCATATTTTCATTTATCAGCTGAAAGAGCTTCATGTTGTTCCAATTTCCTAGCTACTATAAAGAGAGCAGCAATAAACATGGCTGAGTAGGCATCTGTTGAGTATAATTTTGAGTTTTCAGAGCATATGCCAAATAGCAGTTATTCTCATTCTGGTTTCCACAGTGGCTGCACCAGTTTGCCATCCTGCCATGGTAAATGAAGCTTTCCATTTCACCATACACACTCCAATTGTTTTTTTGTTTTTGTTTGTTTTCTTTTCTTTTTTTTGTTTTTTGTTTTTTGTTTTTGTTTTTGCTTTTATTGTTTGTTTGTGTTTTGATCTTTATCATTCTTTTTTATTTTCTATATTTTTTTTATTTACATTCCAAATGATTTCTCCTTTCCCGTTTCCTCCCTCCCTGAAAGTCCCATAAGCCCCCTTCCCTCCCTCTGTTCCCCATTCAACTTCCTCTCGCTTCTCTGTCCTGGTATTCCCCTACATCCAGTCTTTTCAGGACCAGAGGTCTCTCCATTCATCTTCTAGGAAATCTATTGATATGTGAATTGTGTCTTGGGTATTCAAGATTCTGTGTTAATATGCCCTTATCAGTGACTGCATACCATGTGTGCTCTTTTGTGATTGGGGTAAAATGAAATTTCACTTCTTTAATTTCTAGGAATCAAAATATTTTAGAGATATTTTTAGTTACTTTTTTCTTCTTTGAGTAATCTCTATCAAGACCTAAGAGCTGCCCATCTCCCCAACATTTAAGGGATCATTTGCTTTCTTAACTCTGTGATTTGGATCCTTAGTACATTCTTGTTTTGTGGTTGACATATGCAGTGTCCTTCTATTGGAATAAGCTTCTGATTTCCTTTATAATATAGGCCATTAGATTTTCCATTATAGGAATGCTTTCACTATGTCACAGAACATTTGTTCTGTTATAATTTTATTTTAATTTAGTTCTAGGAATTTATTAGACTTGATTTTCCCTTTAGTCCATTCATCATTCAGTAGTGAGTAATGTAATCACTATGAGTTTATATATTTCCTAAATATTTGTTTGCTAGTAGTTTTAAACTTTAGTACATTATGGTACTTTAGGATCACAGATTTATTTAAAATTTTCTGAACTTGTTAAAATTATTTTGTTTTCCAGTATGTGATGTATTTAAAAATGTTTTGGTGTACTTCTTAGTAAAATGCATATATTTGAAAATCGGGTTTAAAATTCTGTAAATATCAGTTAAATCCATTTAATGTAGGATGCCATTTAATTCTGGTGTTTCTCTATTTACTTTTAATCCACATGACATATCTATTGGAGAAAGTAGGGCATCATGATCACCCACTATCAGTGGGTTGATGTTAATATAATTTTTAAAAGTGAGGAACATTTGTTTTATGAAATTGGATGCACCAGATGGTGGTTTGTTTGTTTGTTTGTTTGTTTTTGGCATATGTGTTTAAAATGGCAATGTTTTCTTGGTTAATTATTATTCCCTTTGATTGTAATGAAGTGTCCTTTGAATTCTGATAAATTTTGCCTTGAATTCTATTCTGTTTGCTTCCTGATTCCATCTGATTGGAGGACCTTATAGATTGGTTTCTTCTGAGGAAACTGCCTTTAATTCCTATAATAGAAGCTAAGATATACTTGCAGACAAGAGATGAATGTAATCTCCCTACACTTCTCTAAAGCTGAGCTCTCTAAGGTACCATCTTAGCTCTATATCTGTCAGTTTAAAAAAGAATCTTGACTAGCAAATGTACAGAACTTTAATTATTCTGAATTATTTTGAAACTTTGCTTTGTAAGGTTAGTTTGCCCCTTTGGCTGTAAGAATACTTGCAGTTTGTAGGCTGGTAATGTGGGAATTTTACAAATATTTAGCATGTAATTACCAATTTTGAGTAGTTTCTCTAGTATCTATTTTGCATACATCCTGCAACTTGTTGCATTTTTTATGCTTTCTTCTGCTGGGCTTAAATTTGAGCCAAATGGGAGAAAGAGAACCCCATAGAAGAACAGTTTTGATAACAAATATTGAGAAATGTTTTTTTATCACAAATAATCAAACCCTCCAAAAATGGGAAGATTTTAACACAAGCAATTCTAATGACCAGGAACTGGACCCAGAGGCAGTATAGGTAAGAGACCTAGGAAAGAAAAAATCTAGGACTGGCAAATAATGATGATGATGATGATGATGATGATGATGATGATGATGATGGTGATGACAATAATAATAAACAAATAAAAATAAATAAATGATTAGTTTTCCTTAATAATTTATTCATTTGTTCATTTAACTATTTTTTCTCATAGCTTACATAGCAAGCAGAGTTTCTCCTCTCTCCTCTCCTGCCATTTCCTCTACTCTCACTACTTCCCCGCTCCCTCAGTTTTACTCCTCCTTTGTTTTACTTCAGAAAAGAGCAAGCCTCCCAGGAATATCAACCAAACACTGCATAACAAGCCACAACACACCTAGGCACATACCTTTATATCAAAGCCGAATGAAGAAGCCAAAGTGGAGGAAAAGGGTACTAAATGTAGAGAAAAGAGTCAGAGATGGCCCTTTGTTTCCACTATTAAGAGTACCACAAGAACACCAAGCTATGTGTATTAGTCAGGGTTCGCTAGAGTCACAGAAAGTATGTGTAATCTCTATAGTAAGGGAATTTATTGATGACTTACAATCTTTAGTTCAACTCCCAACAATGGTCAGCAGCAGCTGCAAATGGAATTCCAATGATCTTGCAGTTACTCAGTCTTACAAGGCAATAAGGTAAAGAAGAGAGTGATTAAATCTTCTTTCTTCCAATGTCCTTATGTAGGTCTCCAGCAGAGGGTGTGGCCCAAATTAAAGGCATGTGCTACCACCACGCCTTTAATCCCAGATGACCTTGAACTCAATGATCTATAGCCACCATGTCTCAAGATCTCCAATCAAGATTCAGGTCCAAAGCTTATATTTCTCAGCCTTCAGATTAGAATCACAGGTGAGCCTTCCAATTCTGGAATGTAGTTCATTCCAGACATAGTCAAGTTGACAACCAGGAATAGTCACTACACTATGCAAACATATTTTAATAGGACCTAGGTAAAACCCATATATGTTCTCTGATTATCTGTTGACTGTGAGCTTCTATGACCCTAGGTTTGTTTATTTTGCATGCCATTTTCTTTTCTCCCTAAGAATGAAACCTAAGCCCTCACTGGTTTTTCATGTACTGTATTATATATAGGGATGGTCTAAGACTTTAATACCCATGAAAATGAAACCCTTCATCAAAATAAACTGATTCCTCTTACAGTAATTCCTGTCTTCACTTTTAGCAGGCATTGCCCAACAACAGTGATATGTTCTGAGAAATTAATAAGCAGACAATTTTACCGTTAGGCAAACCTAGATGGACATCTAATGTGATAGTACACACCTTTAATCATAGTATAGCAGAAGCAGGTAGATCTATGTGAGTGTGAGGCCAGCCTCATCTACGTAGTGAGTTCTAGGATAGCCAGGGTCTCCCTAGTGAGACCTTATCTGTAGAAAAGGAAAAAAATATATATATATATATACATATATATATACACACATATATATGTATATATATATATATATATATATATATATATATATATATATATATATAGGTTTTCTTAGGTACCATGGTTTGCTATGACTGGCAATGCAGTAGATTTGTTGGTGTCCTTGACATCTCTGACACCTACAATTCTTCCTCCCACTCTTCTACTAGATTCCCCAAGCTCTGCCTAATATTTTACTGAGTTTCTGCATCTGTTCCTATCAGTTACTGGATGTGTCATGTTTGGTTTTATCCTAGGTCTGTGGGCTATCTACACTCACTTTCCTGAGCATCCAGACAGTTTCAGAAATGGGCTCCCTCTCTTGGTCTGAGTTTCAAGTTGGACCAGTCATTAGTTGGCCAATTCCATAAGTTCTGTGCCACCTTGACCCTGGCACATCTTGCAAGCAGGACAAATAATAGGTCAAATATTTTGTGGCTGGGTGTTCCAGTCCCACTGCTAGAAGACTTCCCTGGTTACAGGAGATGGCCAGATAAAGCTCCATAGCCCACAATGCTAGGAGTGTTTGCTAGACGCTACGTAGTTTTGTAATGGTATTCTGCTATATTCATAGACTAGAGCCAATATAATTGCCTTCAAAAAGTCTTCCAGCAACTGATGGGAGTTGATGCATATACCCACAACAAAATATTAGGCTGAGCACAGAGAACACAGCAGAAGATGGAGCAGAAGGATTATAGGATGCAGAGGGATTGAAAACATCGCAATAATATGTCCTACAGAATCAACTAAATAGGGCTCATAGTGGTTCCCAGATACTGAACGCACAATTAGCCAGGCTGTACAAGGCTGACTGATGTTCTCTGCATATACGGTGTGGTTGTGTAGCTTGGTGTTCTTGTGGGACTACTAAGAATGAAAGCAGTGGACTGTCTCTGACTCTTGCCTACTTTTGGGGTCCTTTTCCTCCTTTGGGGTTGCCTCATACAGCCTGATGTGAGGACATGTGCCTAGTCTTATTGTTATGTTATGTTCAGTTGATATTCCTTGGATGCCTGCTTTTACTGAAGGAAACAGAGGAAGAGTGGATGTGGGGGAGGGTAAGAATGGGGGTTGTAGGAGCTAGGAGGAGTGAATGAAGGGGAAGTGCCATCTGGATGCAATATATGAGAAAAGAAAATAAAGTCCAACATGTTTAGCCAACTGGAAAATCTAATCAAAATTATATTTCTATTCTATCTAACACAAGTCAGAATGACTATGCATCAAATAAAAACAAATGTTGGTAAACACGTAGCAAAAAAAAAAAAAAAGAAAGAAAAAGAAAAGGAAAAGAAAAAGAAAAAGAAAGAAACATTTTACATGATATTTCCTGGAATGAAAATCAGTTCAGTCATTATTGACATCACTATGGAGATTATTTATAAATACAAAAACAGAACTTCCACATGACCTTCTTATATTCCTCCTACTTATCTACCCAAAGATTTTTAAGTCACAATGTTTATTGTAGCACTACTAATATTAATAACAATTTGGATTTAACCAAGTGTTTACCAGTAGATGGCTGAATGGATTAAAAATATAGTATCCACACAAAATGGGGTTTTATTCAGTCCCTCAAAATGGAAACATTTCAGATTTAAGGACCTAGATAGAAGGGGATGTCAACATGTTAACCAAAGTATGTAAGATCCATGAAGATAAATATTACATTTTCTTTTATAGAGAGAATATATTTTTTAAAAGACAATAAAATTTGAAAATTCAAAGAATGATTGCTAAGAGGAGGGCAATGGAAATTGGGTAATTAAGAGGAGTAAGTTCAAAGTACATGATCTACATGCATTCGATTGTTGTAATGATATTTATCACTATATACAGTGAATATATACTAATATATTAGTCTGAAAAACTAATAATTTAGACTAATAAAAACACATGGGAATCTATATAAGAATATATAGAAAAAGAAAAAAGAAAAATTAGTACTCATAAGTAAATCTGTACGTCTGTGTTTAATTGACTTATAATGAGGGATAAGCCATTTGTCCTGGAATGAATACTGTTCACACAAATAATGAAAATGCAGACTTACTTTCCTAACATATAAAAAATTCAAAAAGATTGCCCAAATACCCAAACATTAGAATAGGTGTGATGGCTTATGTCTATAATCATAGCACTAAATGTGATGGCTTATACCTGTTATCATAGCACTAGGTAGATGGACTCAGGAAGTTTTCTGGACCTTTGAGGATAGCCTAGACCACATAATGAGTTTAAGGACGTAGAATGCTACTATGTGAAACTCTGTGTTCAGAAAATAAATAAATAAACAAACAAATAAATAAATAAATAAATTTTAGATCTAAAAATAAGTACTTAAAATAAGTACCTTTATGAAAATTCTCTGACAGTTATTTGCGAAATATGGCAACATAAGTCACCAGCTTCAGAAATAACCATAAATCCCAGAAACTAAGACATAAGATTTCCAGGTACATAGATCCCTAGTGGAAAATGAAATATGTGCCCTATACTGTCTGCCCTGACCGTTATTGCCCTGCTCATTATTACAATCAGTCACCCTCAAGGGCAGGGCAATTGTCATTGGATCTGCATGCCTTGCTGTGAGGACTTGTGTGTGAGGGGAGATATCTACGTTCCCTCCTACTTCCCCAGGGTCCTAATTGACATCTGCCATTTGCAGAGAAACCCTCTGCCCTCATAGATATATTAGACTCTGTAATGGTTATTCATGAGCCCACTTGAGATGATTGCCAACTGCTCTTTTAGGCGTTCTTCATGACAGAGGAAGGAGAACAAGCAACAGTGGCATCCTGGAAACTGCTTCTGGGTACAAATGGCCAGCCCATCACTATACAGGCCAACAGTGATAGGGCTTTTCTCTTTGTCCATTCAGCCTGACTGGGATCCCAACAATCCTATGTGTTAGAAGAGCTAAAAGACTATCTCCAAATTCTTATGAAAGTTCTCTAGGAGGCTGCTAGAAGGTCCATAAATTTGTCTAAGATAGGACAAGATATGCAAAGTAAGGCAGGGAGTTCAGGGGCATTTTCAGAGAGGTAGCTGGAAGTTTACTACACCTATACATCTCGGACACAGAGGTGAGGGAAAATCAATCTGCTGTAAATCTGGCATTGGTCAAGCATGCAGCTCCAGACATCAGCCAAAAATTCCAGAGCCTGGAAGTATTTGAATGTAGGTGCAAGACTGAGCTCCTGGCTATAGTTAAAAAATGTCTAACAGCAGGGAGGCTCCAGAGGATAGGTAGACTATGGGACTCCACAAAGTTCTACTAGCAGCATTAGAAGAGACCAGTGGCCTATCTAAGTAATTGGACCTTGCTGCACAAGTGTAGTCAGTCTCTGCTCTGCTGGTCAAAGACACAGATAAAATCACCATAGGGCAAGAACTAATTATAAATACCCTCACATTATTGAGGGAATACTCAAACACCTACCACCATCACCCACCACACACACACACATACACACAGACTGACCTGTAGATATCTAATGCCTGACTGGTGCATGCCATTGAGGGAGTATTCAACCCTTCCCCCGAACCCCCAGACCACTGGAAATCTATTGCCCTGTAGGTGCATTATCAGTCCCCGCTCCTGAACCTTCCCTGCATTAAATACCACCCTGCCTCCACTTTAAACCAGTCTACTCTGCTCCTGAACCCAGACTTGTATGTTCTGAATGACTGCTCAATAGTACTGAGCCACATCCAGAAACTGAGTCCAGACCTGACAAACATCCCCTGTCCAAATGTGGAAATGATCTACTTCATGAATGGGAGTAGCTTAATGCAGAAGCAGGTTTGTGGGTGCAGTGGCAGCATATCCTGATTCTATAGTGTGGGTTTGGCCCTAATTTCTGGGGTTTGGGCTCTACCTCCTAGGACTTTGTCTCGAAAAGCTGAGTTAATTGTCGACTCAGGTGCTAAAACCAGTAAAGGGCAAAATTGCTAACATCTGCATAGACAGCCAATTCAGCTTCTTTAAGGTTCATGTTCATTGACTCATATATAAAGAAATGGGACTGCTCATAGTGGAGGGAAAGACTATCAAATGACAGATTTAAGCCCTATTAGACCCATTATAGCTGACCCTCAAGGTAGTTATCATCAACTGCCCAGGACATCTAAAGGGCATGGATGAGAGAAAAAGAGGAAACAGGCTATCCCATGGGACTGCAAAAAAAAAAAAAAAAAAAAAAAAAAGACTGCATTAGATTTCACAGCCAAATCCATGATAGCTTTCCCCAACTACACCAAAAGAGAGACTGCCAGCATGGTAGCCAAGAATCTGCTGGAGGACATCAACCCCAGGTACGGACTGCTCTCACTGCTGGGGTCTGAAAATGGTCTGGCCTTCATCTCAGGTAACACATAGTCACTTGTAAAGATATTGGAGACAGATTGGAAACTATATTGTGCTTATTGCCTCTAAGAGTTCAGAGCAAGTAGAAAAGATTAATTGGAGCCTAAAGGAGATCTTATCGAAATTAACTCTAGAAACTGGCTATGACTGGGTGGCCCTCCTCCAATATGCCTTGTATAAAACTAGGAACACCCTTTATATTTCTGGTTTGACCCCTTTTGAGATATTGTATTGGAGAACTCCTCCCCTCCTTCCTAACCTCCAGTCTGAAATTCTTACAGACAATGACCTGGAAGTGGTACAGGATATAAAAGCAAATATGGCCAAGCACCCACCAACTCTGAGTCTGCATCTGCACCTAATTCTCATTGCTTTGAACCAGGTGCTGAGGTCTGGATTAAAGGACATACCTCCCAGACCCTTGAGCCTCATTAGAAGGGCCCATACACAGTAATTCTGACAACACCCATGGACATAAAGAGTTGGATCCACCACTCCCACATCAAACCTGCCTCACAACTCAGCAGCTGAAACAATGCAGAGAATGGCTTCTAGAGGACTGCGTGCCTGAGGCCAAGGCGGGACTGCAGCTAGCTGTTGCCCATCTGAGAGACCTATTAAAGTTAAGAATCAAAACTGGTGTGAATCATTATTTTCCTGGTCCCTCTTGCTGACTATGTTAATATTTAGCACTAGTAGAACCAATTCTGTTCTTGTTAACTCTTCTCATTTTTGGGCCTTGTGTGGTAAATGATGTTTTTACAAAACCAATGATATGTTTTGTAGAGTGGTAGGAGTGGGTATCTCAGAGGCTCCATGCTGAGGCATCTCCTATCCCTGAGCCATATGACGGGTATAGTATAGTGTTTATTTATAGGCATGGGAAGGGAAGTTGAGAAAAGTGTAGATATAGGGTCAGATCTGAAGGGGACTGCAAATGCCCTGAGTGGCTGGTTCTCAAGTACCCTGAGTGGCTACTTCTCTAGGAAGTATCAGGAGATAGAATCTTCACTGCAGTAGACCGGGCAAGGTTCTACCACAGCAGAAAGTGCTGGCAGTGGTGGAATGGGGAGAAAGATTGGAAGGGAACTGCTATTCGGAAGGGTGGGGCTTTTGGTGGTTGCTGTGTAGTGAATCCTGCTGGACTCCTGGTAGCAGCCCAGATCCTTCTTCCCCTTCCACCACTGCCAGCCTTTTCTGATGTGGCAGAATTATGCCAGATCTGCCACAGTGAAGACACCATGTCCTGATACTTCCTAGAGAACCAGTCACACACAGGTCTTTTGGAGTGCAGAGAGGCCTGGGAGAACAGGAGAGCTGGTCTCCAAGGAGAGCCTACATACCTATGTGCACAGAAAGAACTGGAACCCCAGGACTACCTATACACAAGCTTGTAGGACAAATAAGCCAAAATCAGAGAGAGCAAGACCGGCTAACACCAGAGAAAACTATATGGCCAAATGCAAGATCATTACAAACAAACCAAGGCAAAAGTGGCATAATCAGAAACCAGTTCTCCTACAACAGCAAATCCTGGAAACCCCAACACGACAGAAAAGCAAGAGTTGGATTTAAAATCACATCTAATGATGGTGATAGAGGATTTCAATGACATAAATAATTCCCTTAAAGAAATACAAAAGAACACGCATAAATAGGTAGAAACTCTTAAAGAGGAAATGCAAAAATCCATTGAAGATACACAGGAGAACATGGGTCATCAAGTAGAAATGCTTAAAGAAGAAACACAAAATGCAGTAACAAAGAAAGAATATTAAAAGCAGTAAGGGAAAAAGATCAAGTAACATATAAAGGCAGACCTATCAGAATTATGTCAGACTTCACACCAGAATCTATGTAGGCTAGAAGATCCTGGGCAGATCATACAGGTCCTAAGAGAGCATAATTGTCATCCCAGGCTACTATAGCTAGCAAAACTCTCAATTACCATAGATGGAGAAAACAAGACATTCCATGACAAAACCAAATGTACACAATATCTTTCAAAAAACCCAGCTCTACAAAGGGTAATGTGTGGAAAATACCAACACAAGGTGGAAAACTACACCCTCAAAAAGCAATAAAGTAGTATTTTTTCAACCAACCCAAAAGAAGATAGCCACACAAACAGAATTCCACCTTTAACAATAAAAATAACAGGATGCATCAATCACCTTTCCTTAATATCTCTTAATAACATCAATGGTCCCGATTCCCCAATAAAAAGACATAGGCTAACATCAGGATACAGAAACAGAACCCAACATTTTGCTGTATACATGAGACCCAACTCAGTGACAAAGACACTCACTACCTCAGAGTCAAAGGTTGGAAGACAATTTTCAAAACAAATGGTCCCAAGAAACTAGCTGGAGTGGCCATACTTATATCGGATATAATCGACTTTCAATCAAAAATTGTCAAAAAAGTTAAAGAAGGACACTTCATAATGGTCAAAGGAAAAATCTCCTATGATGAACTCTCAATTCTGAATATTTATGCTCCAAATGCCTAGGGCAGCCACATTCATAAAAGAAACTACTCAAAGCACACATTTCACACCAAACAATAATATTGGGAGACTTCAACACCCCACTCTCAGCAATGGACAAATCATAGAATCAGAAACTAAACAGAGGCACAATGAAACTAACAGAAGTTAGGAACCAAGTGGATCTAACAGATGTTTATAGAACATTTCATCCTAAAGAAAAAGAATATACCTTTTTCTTAGCACCTCATGGTACCTTCTCCAAAACTGACCATATAATTGGTCACAAAACAGACCTCAGCATATACAGGAACATTGAAATAATTCCGCCCACCCTATCAAATCACCAAGGACAAAAGCTGGTCTTCAATAACAACATAAACAACAGAAAATACATACAGGTGGAAGCTGGACAATGCTCTACTCAATGATAACTTGGTCAAGGAAGAAATGGAGAAGGAAAATAAAAATTTTTTAAAATTTAATGAAAATGAAGGCACATCTTACCAAAACTTACAGGACACAATGAAGGCAGTGGTAAGAGGAAAACTCATTGCACTAAGTGCCTCCATAAAGAAAATTGAAAGAACTTACAGTAGCAGCTTGACAGTATACACCTGAAAGCTCTAGAACAAAAAGAAGCAAATACACGCAAGAGGAGTAGACAGCAGGAAATAATCAAATTCAGTGCCAAAATCAACCAATAGAAACAAAAATAACTATACAAAGAATCAACAAAACCAAGAGTTGATTCTTTGAGAAAATCAACAAGATAAATAAACACTTAGCCAGACTAACCAGGAGACAGAGAGGCACTACCCAAATTAATAAAATCAGAAATGAAAAGGGAGACATAACAACAGAAAGTGTGGAAATTGTAAAAAGTATCAGATTCTACAACAAAAGTTCATACTCAAAAAAAATTGGAAAATCTACATGAAATGTAAAATTTTCTAAACACACACCAGGTGCCAATGTTAAATCAGGATCGGATAAACCATCTAAATTGTTCCCCCATTAGTCCTGGGGAAATAGAAGCAGTCATTAACAGTATCCAAAAAAAAAAAAAGCTCAGGACAATATGGGTTTAGTGGGGAATTCTATCACACCTTCAAAGAAGACTTAATATTGATACTCTTCAAATTATTCCACAAAATAGAAACACAAGGAACACTACCCAATTCAGTCTATGAAGACACAATAATACTTATACTTAAACCAAACAAAGACCAAACAAGGAAAGAGAACTTCAGACCAATTTCCCTTATGAACATTGATGCAAAAATTCTCAATAAAATTCTTGCCAACCGAATCCAAGAATACATCAAAATGATAATTCACCATGATCAAGTAGGCCTAATCCCAGAGATGCAGGGATGGTTCAATATGCAGAAAGCCATCAATGTAATTCACTACATAAAGAAACTCTAAGGAAAAAAAAAACATGATAATTTCATTAGATGCTTTAAAAGCATTTGACAAATTCAGTATCCCTTCATGTTCAAAGTTTTGTAAAGATGATGAATTCAAGGCCAATACCTAAAAATAGTAAAAGCAATATACAGCAAACTAGTAGCCAACATCAAACTAAATAGAGAAAAACTTGAAACAATTCCATTAAAATTAGGGACCAGACAAAGCTGCCTACTCTCTCCCTATCTACTCAATATAGTACTTGAAGTTCTAGCTACAGCAATTAGACAACAAAGGGAAGGTCAACAGTATACAAATTGGACAGGAAGAAGTCAAAATATCACTACTTGCAGATGGTATGATCATATACTTAAGTGATCCCAAAAATTCCACCAGAGAACTCCTAAAGCTGATAAACAACTTCAGCTGGATATAAAATTAACTCTAACAAATCAGTAGCCTTCCTCTCCTCAAAGGATAAACAAGGAATTAGGGAAATGACACCCTTTACAATAGTCACAAACAATATTACATACTTTGGTGTGACACTAACCAAGCAAGTGAAAGATCTGTATGACAAGAACTTCAAGCCTCTAAAGGAAGAAATTGTAGAAGATCTAAGAAGATGGAAGGATCTCCCATCCACATGGATTGTAAGAATTAATATAGTAAAAATGGCCATCTTGCCAAAAGCAATCTACAGATTCAATGCAATCCCCATCAAAATTCCAAATGAATTCTTCATAGAACTAAAACTAGAAAGAGCATTCTGCAAATGCATTTGGAATAACAAAAAACCCAAGATAGGGAAAACTGTTCTCCAAAACAATAGATCTCCTGAGGGAATCACCATCTTTTACCCCAAGCTGTACTACAAAGCAGTAGTGATAAACACTTTATAGAATTGGTATGGAGACAGGCAGGAAAATCAATTTAATAGAATTGAAGACCCAGATATGAACCCATATACATACTGTCACTTGATAATTGACAAAGGAGTTAAAAACATCTAGTAGAAAAGAGACAGCATTTTTAACAAATGGTACTGAATCAACTGGAGATCAGCATGCAGAAAAATGCAAATCGACCCATTCTTATCTCCTTGTACAAAGCTCAAGTCCACCTCCACATAAAACCAGATACATTGAAGCTTATTGAGGAGAAAGTGGGGAAGAACCTTGAACACATGAGCACAGGGGGGAAATTTCCTTAATAGAAAACCAATGGCTTATGCTCATAGAACAAGAATAAACAAATGGGACCTCATAAAACTTCAAAGCTTTTGTAAGGCAAAGGACACAGTCAATAGGACAAAATGACATCCAACAGATTGGGAAAAGATCTTTACCAATCCTACATCCGATAGAGGGCTAATATCCAATGTATACAAAGAACTCAAGAAGTTAGACTTCAGAGTGTCAAATAACCCTATTAAAAAATGGGGTACAGAGCTATATATGGAATTTTCAACTGAGGAATCTCAAATGGCTCTGTAGCACCTATGGGACTTTTGGGGAGGGAGGAAATGGGAAAGGGGAAATGATTTGGAATGTAAATTAAAAAAAATAAAATTAAAAAAAAAAAAAGAAATGTTCAGCATCCTTAGTTATCAGGAAAATGCAAATCAAAACCCTGAGACTCCACCTCACACTAGGTAGAATGGATAAGATGAAAAACTCAGGGGACAACAGATTCTGGAGAGGATGTGGAGAAAGAAAAACACTTCTCCATTGCTGGTGTGACTGCAAGCTAGTAAAACCACTCTGGAAATCAGTTTGGCAGTTCCTCAGAAAACTGGACATAGTACTACCTGAGTACCCAGCTATAGCACTGCTGGGCATATACCCAGAGGCTTCCCCTGCATGCAATAAGGACACATGCTCCACTATGTTCATAGCAGCCTTATTTGTAATAGCCAGAAGCTGGAAAAAACCCAGATGTCCTTCAACAGAGGATTGGGTACAGAAATTGTGGTATATATACACAATGGAGTACTATTCAGCTATTAAAAACAATGAATTCATGAAATTCTTAAGCAAATGGATGGAACTAGAAAGTATTATGCTGAGTGAGGAAACCCAATCACAAAAAAAAAAACAAAAACAAAAACAAAAACCATGTGGTATGCACTCACTGATAAGAGGATATTAGCCCAAAAGCTCAAAATAAATATGTTACAATTCACAGACCACAGGAAGCTCAAGAAGAAGGAAGACCAAGGTGGGGGTGCTTTGGTTCCTCTGAGAATAGGAACAAGATACTCACAGAAACAACTATGGAGACAAAGTGTGGAGCAGAGACTGAAGGAAAGGTAACCCAGAGACTGACCTACCTGAAGATTCAACCTGTAAACAGTCACCAAATCCCAAAACTACTGTGGATGACAAGAAGTGCATACTGAAAGGAACCTGTTAAGGTTGTCTTTTGGAGGGGCCCTGGCAGAGCCTTACAGATACAGAAGCGAATACTAGCGGCCAGCCATTGGACTGAGCATGGAGTTCACAATGTCGGAGTTGGAGGGTGGACTGAAGGAGCTGAGGGTGGGTTGCAGCCCTTTGCGAAGAAAGACGATATTGGCCAACCATTCACCTCAGGGCTTCCAGGGCACCCGAGGGGGGGGGAAGAAAAACGATGTTGGCCAACCATTCACCCCAGGGCTTCCAGGGCAAACAGGGCTCCCAGGGACTAAGCCATCAACCAAGGGGTACACATAGTTCCAGCCAAAAGAGTGGCAGCGAAATGACTTGTAGGGCATCAGTGGGAGGAGAGGTCCTTGGTCCTGTGAAGGCTCAATAGAGGCCCCAGTGTGGGGAAATCGAGTGGGGGTTGTGGGAGTGGGTTGGGTGTAAGAGCATATTCTTAGAGGCAGGGGCTGGGAGGATTGGTTGGGGGTTTTGGGGAAGGGGGAAACAGGGAAGGGGTATAACATTTGAAATGTAAATGAAGAATATATTCAATTAAAAAAATTATGTGAGGGACGTTGTGAACAAAATCATCTGTGCTCTGAGCCAACTTGTCATAAAGATACTTAGAATTTTCTGTCAACTCTGCAGTTGAGTATGGCCAGGAGCACAGGGAACACAGGAATGGCAGAGAAGCTGGGACAGGGTCTTTCTGAGCTCCACCTGCACCCAGGAGCTGGACTGCACCACAGCCATCTCTGCACCTATCCTGCCAGGGAAGAACTGGTCTGCAGGGAGTGCTTTGACTCCCTGGTTTGGAGGTGAGACTTCCATTTTCTCTCTAGTGACTAAACAGGCACCCAGGAGCTGGGCTGAGCCATAGCATTCTGTGCCAGGGGAGAGCTGGTCAACCAGTGGTGCTGAGACAGTCTTGCAGGCCCACAGGAGGGACAAACACCAGCCAGAAACAGCAGAACCAACTAACACCAGTGATAACCAGATTGCAAGCTGGTACAACCACTCTGGAAAAGCAGTCTGGCGGTTCCTCAGAAAACTGGGTATGGCACTCCTGGAGGATCCAGTTATACCACTCCTGGGCATATACCCAGAGGCTTTCCCTGCATGCAATATGGACACATGCTCCACTATGTTCATAGCAGCCTTATTTATAATAGCCAGAAGCTGGAATGAACCCAGATGTCCCTCAACGGAGGAATGGATTCAGAAGATGTGGTATATTTACACAATGGAATACTACTCTGCAATTAAAAAAAATGAATTCATGAAATTACTAGGCAAATGATCAGAATTAGAAAATATCATCCTTAGTGAGGTAACCCAATCACAAAAGAACACACATGGTATGCAGTCACTGATAAGGGGATATTAACCCAGAATCTCGGAATACCCAAGACACAATTCACATATTAATAGATTTTCAAGAAGATTGAAGGAGAGACCCCTGGTCCTGGAAAGACTGGATGTAGAGGAATATCAGGACAGAGAAGCTAAAGGGGATTGAATGGGGAACAGAGGGATGGAAGGGGGCTTATGGGACTTTCGGGGAGGGAGGAAACGGGAAAGGGGAAATCATTTGGAATTTAAATAAAAAAACCTAGAAAATAATAAAAAAAGCAATTTCTCCTCAAAAAGGTATGAAAATAGTTTAAAAATAAATTAAATTTAAGAATGTGAGTAAAAATTAAAGAGAAAACAATTTTATCTATATCATTTTTTCCATGAAATACTCATTCTTAATGGTTTTTTATATATTTCTTCAATTATTTCTGAGATATTTTCCATGTAAGTCTTCAATTTTATCCCAAATGTTTATAATTCCTCTTTCAATCAACTTAGTAATATTTTTATGCCTACTATTTTATGTGTATAATTTTCCATGATAATCTTCAATTTTAATGTTTGTTCGTATTTTTTCAATTTTATCAGAAATATTCTGCATGTAAATCTTCAGTTTTATCAGAAAATGTTTATAATTCTACTTTCAATCAACTTAGGAATATTTTTATTCCTACCAATTTATCTGTATAATTTTCCATGAAATAGTCAATTTTATCGTTTTTTCTATATATTTCTTGAATTTATCAGAAATATTTTCCTTTTAGAGCTTCAATTTTATCAGAAAATGTTTATAATCCACTTTCAATCAACTTAGAAATATTTTTATGCCTACCATTTTATCTGTAATTTTCCATGATAATCTTCAATATTAATGTTATTTTATATTTTTCTACTTTTTTTTAGAAATACTTCCCATGTAAATCTTCTCTTCTTCATAAAATATTTCTACTTTCTTTTTCAATTAATTTAGTAATGTTTTTTGTGTCTACCATTTTACTCATTAATTTTCCATGAAAATTGTCAATCTTAATGTGTTTTTCTATATGCTTCTTCAATTTTGTCAGAAACATTTTCCATGTAAATCTTTAATTTTATCATAAAATGTTTTTACCTACTTTTTCATTAAAAATAAAAAATAAATAAAAAAAATCCCCCCAAAAATGAATTCATGAAATTCTTAGGCAAATGAATAGAGCTAGAAAATATCATCCTGAGTAAGGTAACCCAATCACAAAAGAACACACATGGTATGCCCTCACTGTAAATGGATATTAGCCCAAAAGCTCAGAATACCCAAGATATAACTCACACAAACCGCTTGAATCTCCAGAAGAAGGAAGAACAAAGTGTGGACACTTTGATTCTAATTGGAAGGTGGATCAAAATACCCATGGCTCACAGTCATCCAATAGACTGAGCAACGTTTCCACAGTGGAACAGCTAGTGAAAGAACCCAATAAGTTGAAGAGGTTTGCAGACCTGCAGGAAGAACAACATCAACCAACCAGTACCCCCAGAGCTCGCAGGGACAAAACCACCAACCAAGAGTACACATAGAGGGACCCATGGCTCCAGCTACATATGTAGCAGAAGATGGCCATTTCAGACATCAAAGAGAGGAGATGCCATTTGTCCTGTGAAACCCTATACCCCAGAGTACAGGAATGCCAATCAGGAAAGTGGAGTGTTGGGATTGTGAGCAGGGGGAGGTGGGATGGGGTAGGGTTTTTTCAGAGGAGTA
The DNA here is from genome assembly GCA_036184795.1 of Tokudaia tokunoshimensis. Taxonomy (NCBI): domain Eukaryota; kingdom Metazoa; phylum Chordata; class Mammalia; order Rodentia; family Muridae; genus Tokudaia; species Tokudaia tokunoshimensis. The sequence continues at coordinate 78,171,920 of BTHU01000023.1, forward strand.
ATGAGGAAAGGGAATTTCAAATGTAAGTAAATGAAATATCAAAAAAGGGAAAAAAGGAAAAAGAAACAAATGCACAGATATTAGATATATGTATATGAAGTCATAAGATATCTATAAAATGAGCATTGGGGGTCCCATGCAGATAGTTTAGCATAGTCAGATCTCTGAATTCTATTTCAATGTTTAAACAAATAAAATGTGTGTTTGCCATTTCTTAAGAGTTAAGGGGCTGGGGTCACAATATGATTCATAGGATAAACAAAAGGGAACCTTGAATAAATAACTCAATTGATAATATACATAAAAAAACTGGGCTTTTGGTTTGCATGAGATGGGCTAGTAGAAAGCTTAGCATTTTGTTAGATTTTTTTCACTAGGGAGAGCTGAGCTATCTAGAGATGTCTGGAGAGAGCAAAAACAGTACTTCAAGAATGTTTTCTAACAAGATTTCTTACTTGGTGGGAAGATTCAACAGTTTTTTATGGCAGATTTTCTAACTTTGGTCAGAAAACCCATGTACTATACAGATAGCTTTTAGAATTTTCACTAGCAGAGAGAACTGTCTTGATCAGAGTTTTATTAGAATAGCAAGAAAAAGGAGGAGAACAAACACACATAGACACACAGACACACAGGAGAGAAGGAGAGAGAGAGAGAGAGAGAGAGAGAGAGAGAGAGAGAGAGAGAGAGAGAGAGAGAGAGAGAGAGAGAGAAAGAGAGAGAGAAAACGAGATCTGGAAACCACAGAGGTAGGGGACAGAGAGGGAGAGGGAGAGAGGAGAGAAAACTGGAAAAGCATTTCAGTGGTACCTAGGCTGCCAGCTTGGAGCAAGGATTTGAATTTGAATTGACATTGAGTAGTTTGTTTAGCTGCTCAAAGACACACATTCCTCAAAACCCCTCTCCAAGTCAAGGTTGATCTTTAGTAAAGAACTTGTATAACTGAGCAACACAAATAAAAGTGTAACCCATTCACCTAAATCCAACTACAGCCTTTTAACACTGGAAATACCAAGAGTAGTCTTGAGAAATTCTAATTCGATTTTGCTGCATAGTGATTCAGCACACTATAAATAATCAGATCCATTAGAATGGTGCTAAGAATGTGCCTGGTACCTTTGATATACAACTGATGTAATCCAATTAGTTAATAGTCTGGGTGAAGTCACTGACTAAAATATAAGCCCCCTCTGATAAAACAAACAAACAGAGAAGGTACAGATCCTCCAGTCTTCCTGCTACGCAGGACCTTTAATTCCTAAATAAATTTTGCCATGCAGCTTGGGACCAGTCTTCATTTTCTGGATCTTCCTGAAACTTGTGACTAACCTTTAAATACTCAGATCATATTTTGTGGAACAATTACCAATAAAAATTGGCAATATTTCAATAAACTATTTTAATGTAGAAAGAAAGCACACAAAAATACGTTCAACACATGAAACCATTTGAAATGCATTCAGGCCCACTTGAATGACTACTAAGACTTTGAAGATAATAAAAAATTTTTAAAAAGTGGAGAAATTCAAGTATTTTACCATTATTTATGGGAACAAAATATAGTATAGTACGACTTTGGTGGAAAATTCCTTTATCCTACCTCTTAAATAACTGTAAAATTACAACTGAAATTAATACTTATTTATGAATATTCGTTGCAATATTATACATATTAATGTATGAATAATATTCATCTGACGATAAGCAGTTTTGGTGCACACTACAAGGCTAAACATTGAAATCATTATGTGAATAAAGTAAACCAGATATAAAGAAATCATGTATAACACAAAATTTCATAAGATCAAAATATGGGTTTTAAGATAGCAATGGCAGACAGATGATGCAATAAGGTAATGCTTAATGAATATAGATGTTTTAATTCATATGATGAAGAAATAAAGGCATACTGATTACTGATGGCAGCACTGAATTGTGAATTTATTTGGTACTATAGAACTGGATAAAATGGAAATTTTTATGATGTGTATATTTTGCCAAATAAAATGTTAAACAAATATGTGAAACTTCTTAAAAAAGATAACTATGAGAAAAGAATAGAAGTCCTTGGGAAAACAAATATCAAATAATAAATTATAGATTCATAATATATAGGTATGTATATATATATATATATATATATATATATATACACACACATATATGTTAATATACATTCAGTATGGCAAAGTCTTAGTGAAAACATAAAATGGCAACTTTCTCATAAAACTTATTGGTGAACTAGAATATATATTTAGATAACTTTTAAAAAGTAGAATTTAATTCATAAGCAGGAAATGTGAAAAGAGGAACAAAACAAAAATAAGGATAACAGGAGTATGACATTTGACTGATCATACTCATAATAATCATTAAATAAAGATGAAGCATGGGAGGCAAAAATTTCAAATTTAAACAAAAATTATGGCTTCAAATTGCAGAACTGTTCAGGTATTTCAGAACATAACGCATTTAAGTGTTCAGTTCCTCCTTCACTATGGGATTTTTATGTGTTAAATTCATCAGAGTTTAAAGTCAGAATTGCATTGAATGCTGCTATCCTACCAAACATTATAGGTCAGAAAATACCACCAGATAGAGTGTTACACGAATTTCTCTTCAATGTTATTATGGCTGTCTCAGCACTGTGATTGACATAACATCACACAACATGGCATAGCTTGTTCAAGAAAAGCTGAAATCTCTACTTAATTTCTCTATTCTTCTGTTCTCTATGCTCCCTGTCTGTCTCCTGGCATCTCTCTCTCTCTCTCTCTCTCTCTCTCTCTCTCTCTCTCTCTCTCTCTCTCTCTCTTTCTGATTCAAGGATAGACAACTTGGCATTCACATCACTCTAAGTGCTGTTTCCACTGGCCAGATCAAGGAACACAATGGGTGATACATTTGAATGGAGCAACCACAGAAGGAAAATGATTCATCTTCCTTTTGAACATGCAATATATATTCAAATATGGCATGTATGGTCATGCCCAAGGCAAAGGAGGGCTTATTAACACTTGGGGCAAATTCTTCCTGTAATCTCTATATACTGACCATGTCTTTTGTTAACTGAAGTATTTTCCCTTCAGATTCAGTATTAAATTTTTTTTTCTTTCAGCAGCAGCTCTAATTCTGTAATATAACTTCTTCACAGGTGGTGAGGTACTCCATTATTAGCTTTGCATTGTTTTTATATATTTTGCCCACTGCTCACTTATTGGATTAAATCTGCATAACATTAAAGTTTTTTTTTTAGCAAGAGTGCAATCTGCTTAATTAGCAATCTCATTCTCACAGGTGGTCTTTGTGAAAACACTCTCCATTCTTCATATGATCATGAAGTCAAAAAATTGTTTTCATGGCAAGTTCTCTTTAAAACAGAGTCAGACGTGAGTTTGATATAATCTTTGAATAGTGTTGGATGTGTAAAGGGCATGAGCAGAGAGTTTGAGCAGTTCACCTTCAGATTACAGAAGCCACTATGGCCAGTCCTGCACATACTGAAATTGTCCTGTGCCCAAAATATTTGTTGATGTGTGTATACTAGAATTGTAATACCTGAGAAATCATCATAGTGAGGTGGTTGATTATATTAAAGTTTTAAGAAAAACTAATTAGGAACTTAATAATAAAATTTCAGACCATAAAAGATAAAAGGAAGCAGGGAAATGGTGGCACATGCCTTTAATCCCAGTACTTGGGAGGCAGAGGCAGGTGGATTTCTGATTTTGAGGCCAGCCTGGTCTGCAGAGTGAATTCCAGGACAGCCTGGGCAATACAGATAGACCCTATCTCCCTGTCTAAAAAAAAAAATCAATCAATCAATCAATCAATCATTCATTCATTCATTCAACCAATCAATCAATAAAATGAAATAAAATCTTAATATCAACCATAAAACAGAATCAGATTCGTTTTAAAAGGTAACAGTATAATTAGAATTTTTGTCTATACCACAATAGCATTCATAAATCTGAGGAAAATCCTTAATCTGCCAAAATGTTCCCTTTAAGATATAATTCGAAAAGAACTAAGTATCTTTTATAAATATAAAGAAATAAAGTTTTATAGCCAATAAGTAGAATTTCTTAAGGAAACTTCATGAAATAATATATTTATTACACAGTAAACTTCAGGAGGGAGGAGACTAATTAGAAAGAGGAGGTATGAGGTGGGATAGACACAGAACATAAAAAAAATAAAATGAACAATATATGAAGTTCAAATGAACTCTGACTGTATAAAGCAGAAACAAATCCAACATTACAGTACACTTATAAACAAAATTATTACAAGAAAAGACAATGAAAATTGTTTGGATTAGGTTGTAATTGAAGGGAAAATATTTTGAGGATTCATGATAAAAATAAAGGATGACAAAAATTATGGTTAAGCTAAAGGTTTATTCAGTAAACATATATAATTATTAGATTTTTCATAAGAAAACAAACAAAAGTTAAAATTTCTAAAGTAACAATGAGAATATAATTATTAATAATTGTTCAGTAGAACATTAGTAAAAGAATAAAAGAAAAGGAAACAAAGGGAATGATGACACATCATTAAAACTAAATAAGTTAGCAATTTTCTTAATTAAAAATTGACTAAATGTTCCATTTAGAAATCAAACTATTATCAACACAAAATACAATAACGTACGGTTTGAGGAAAACACAGTTAAAACTAGTAATCAAGAATGAAAAACAACATAATACAAATAAGTGAAAAATACAATATTCATCAATGTGTTGTGGTAACAGGTTGATGGTTTACCCTAAAATAGATAAAGTGTTCAAATATAATATAAAAGTGAAGTCCTTTGGCATTAAGTTGCTTCTGATAACTGGTAAATATATAAAATCACATCTGAAGCACGAATTCATGGAAACAAATCATATTTTATTCAATTTACATATACATACTCCGATGTTAAATAGCAGTACATATATAAAATTTTGTAGGTCTAGAGCATGGGAATTAATACAAGGGAAATGAGGGTTCTAATAAAAAATACAGCAGAGAGAGAAAGAGATTTAAACGACACGTTGACCAACTCAATTTAGGATTTTTATTTAAAATCTGTTTAGAAAAATCAATGAGAGTTAATAATAAATCAGTCAGTGAAATTTTTATATTCCTGAAGATTATCAATTTAAATTAATACTATTGTTTTCTTAGGTATAATTTTATATTGTTTTGTTGAATGAGTTCTTAATTTCAAGTTTAATACAAAATATTAATGAATATACTTGAATGATATTTGGACTCAAGTGTTTGGTTAAAATAATAGCAAAATATACAATAAATAGAAGAATGCTAAATGTATTTTGATTATTTTTTCATAATATATCTTTAATTTTTCAAATGCCAAGTCATATAGTAGAAAATTGTCATATGATATATGTGAATACTGGTAAGAATATTTGGGGTTTAGGAAGTTTTGAGGTATTGGATAATATGAATAAGTTTCACATATACTTTCTTGGAATTTAGTGTGCTACAGAGTGACTATAATAACTGTGTACTGTAGCAGAAACAGCAGGGCCACCTTTATGGAAATGTCAAGGGGATGCACAGCAACAAAAAAATCTTCTACAGGAGGACCTAATTGTAGACAGTCTGAGAGATCATGATTGCCAGAGCAGACACTGCCAGTCCATTGGAAACTGTGGTTTAGAAGAGATGCTTTCTTGGGACAAGTGGGGTGTAGGTGAAGGGTATTAAAGGAGCTTAGAGCAGTGCTCAGATGAGTTTGCTGCAGCATTTCTCACCCACTCTCAGAGTTAGAATGGTTGACTCCATTCTAACTCACTTCCAACCTCCAAGGACAGATAGAGACTGGCAATGAGTAGTCCAAGACACAAGCAAGACCTGACACCCAACATGGATGGACACTATATCATCCTCGTTTTTGTGGCTGTTTACATACCTCCTTTTCTAAGGACTCGTTTTTGTATAAACTTTTATAGAATAGAATAGAACTGCTTATAAAACATTTATACTCACATCAACATCTGGATTGAGGGGACGGGATATATTCAGTAGCTTGTTTCAAATAGTGAAGTGGAAACTTATGCTTTTTTTGAAAATCAATTATGTCAAAGGATATTTTTAGTAAAGCAGACAAGTGAAATAGTGCTTTTTGAAGCAGATACAGGTGAAAGGATGTTTTTCTTTAACAGACACATGAAAGGATGCATGATGTTTAGAAAGAATTTAAATATGATCCCAAAGACAGTAGGAGCTACAGCATTATTTGCCTTGCTTCGCCTCACTTATCTTCGCTGAAAACACAATGGTTTGATTCACCTTACATTGCATTGCTGAGGTTCACTTGTGGTAACTGCATAGACAGAAACTCACCAAAGAACTTCTTGTGAGGTTTCTGTGCCTTTTGCTGCTTCTGCAAACTCAAGCCAGTTGACAAGCTTTGCGTTTTTTTCTGGATTGAACTACCCTTGCTGATTAGTGTCTGCCGTGTGGACTGTACTATACTGCAGCTGCTAATTCATGTTTGGTGTTTGCTACTGGACTGGAATTAGAAAAATGAAGATTGAACATATGGGCACAGGGGAGAATTTCCTGAACAGAACTCCAATAGCTTATACTCTAAGATCAAGAATAGACAAATGGGACCTCATTAAATTACAAAGTTTTTGCAAGGCAAAAGACACCGTCAAAAAGACAAAGCGGCAACCAACTAACTGGGAAATGATCTTTACCAACCTTACATCCGACAGAGGGCTAATATCCAAGATATACAAAGAACTCAAGAAGTTAAACTCCAGAGAGGCAAGTAACCCTATTAAAAAATGGGGTACAGAGCTCCACAAAGAGTTCTCACCTGAAGAATATCTAATGGCTGAGAAGCACCTAAAGAGATGTTCATCATCCTTAGTCATTAGGGAAATGCAAATCAAAACAACCCTGAGATTCCATCTCACACCAGTCAGGATGGCTAAGATCAAAAACACAGGAGACAGCAGTTGTTGGCGAGGATGTGGAGAAAGAGGAACACTCCTCCACTGCTGGTGGAATTGCAGGCTGGTACAACCACTCTGGAAAGCAGTCTGGCGGCTCCTCAGAAAACTGGGCATGACACTTCCGGAGGATCCGGCTATACCACTCCTGGGCATATACCCAGAGACTTTACCTGCATGCAATAAGGACACATGCTCCACTATATTCATAGCAGCCTTATTTATAATAGCCAGAAGCTGGAAAGAACCCAGATGTCCCTCAACGGAGGAATGGATTCAGAAGATGTGGTATATTTACACAATGGAATACTACTCTGCAATTAAAAACAATGAATTCACGAAATTCCTAGGCAAATGGTCAGAACTTGAAAATATCATCCTTAGTGAGGTAACCCAATCACAAAAGATCACACATGGTATGAAGTCACTGATAAGGGGATATTGACCCAGAATCTCAGAATACCCTAGACACAATCAGCATATCAATAGATTTCTAAAAAGATGGAAGGAGAGACCCCTGGTCCTGGAAAGACTGGATGTAGGGGAACGCCAGGACAGAGTAATGAGAGGGGGTTGAACGGAGAAAAGAGGGAGGGAAGGGGGCTTATGGGACTTTCGGGGAGGGAGGAAACGGGAAAGGGGAAGTGATTTGGAATGTAAATTAAAAAAATAAAATTAAATTAAATTAAAAAAAAAAAAAAAAAAAGAAAAATGAAGATTGGAATGGACCCAAAGAAACATTTCTAAACAGGTCCACTTCCTCCATATCCTAATAACCTTCCTTTCCCACTACCTCTGGTTGATGGTGGATTGGAGGGCGGTTGAACCTTTATTAAAGTAGGCTGTGAAAAATATATACCTACAAAGTATTTATTTAACATTCTATATGTAAACCAATTAAATCACATTTGAAATTTAAAATAGACGTAATTTTCCAATTATGCTTCAGCAAACCACAGGAAATGTCAAAATAAAAAAAATATAAATAGCCAAATCCAATGCCATTCTTTTTAATTCACATAAAATTCAAATGTTACATCCTTTAACAAGCATCCTCACTCTGTTGAAAGATGGTATTTACAAAAGTTACAAATGTTTGACAACAATTAAATCTAAAATAGTTTGAAAAAACCAAGGAATGTATTAACCTTCAGATAGGGAGGTTAATATTAATTCTGTTTTAAAACATGACCACATAAAGATATTTATATAATGCTGTTCTTCACAAAATGAGTTTCCCTGTGTGACCTAGGAGAAGTTGGAAGATTACATGATACAAACTCATAGAATGAATATGAGCAACAATATTTTCTGAAGCAATCTGTTTTACATATTTTCAGTTTTGCATGAGTGTGGCATAATATTACAAACATTTACTCAATTATATATTGCCGTTTTTAACAAATCCCAATCATAATACTAATGAAGTTTCAGCAGACAGATGCTAGTGTGAATGTTTACTATTTCAGAGAGGAAGAGAAAGTCCTCATCTTATCTACCTCCATAGCTGATTTCCCAAAAGCAAGTTCTCCTTTTTGTTGCTTGCCATCTCAAAAAAACCAAAACAAAACAAAAAGAAAAAAAAAAAAAAGAAAGAAAAATAAACAAGCCCTCAAACTGGCCTTCTCTCCCTACTAGGTCCTGTGTATCTCCCTCTCTATCTTCCTGATTTCCTTTTACTCTCTTTGAATTTTTCCTATATTCACCCTCTGTCAACTGGTTTTCTTGACTTATGGTTGACTTTATTTAATTTTGTTTACTATAAACAGAAATCTCTCAGATTAAAGGCATGTGGTAGCACTGAGACACACCAGAACTAGAAATAGTTTCTTCAGTAAAAAAATTCAATCTTGGATTTTACAGTATGATTAAATATACTGTAACAATCTACCATCGTTTTGAAAATTCCCTTTCATGTGCTGTACAATGACATTATCAGTGTATATAACCAATTTTTTTTGGTAATGTGTTGTATTTGATCCTATTGTACAGCAATGAAAAGACCTAAGAATTATGGCCAATGCGAACTTACATATAACATTACAATCTCAACTTATTTTAACAACTTAAAAACTATTTAGATAAGAGCCTGTCATTTCTTGAAATGGTCAAGTACTTGATCTTTTTAGTGAACTGCCTTATGCCCTTCATTCTGCTTTTTTCTAAAACACTTAGCATGTGGATGTTGTAAGGGTTTTGTTGATATCTAAGGGTGAAGGAATGACAAAAAGATCGTGCCATGTAACAGAACCTATGCAAGAGCATTATTGGGTATGGTGTATAAAAGGCTACCTCTGAGGTATGGAGGAAGTAAGGAAGGAGTGAAGGAGAGAGAGAGAGAGAGAGAGAGAGAGAGAGAGAGAGAGAGAGAGACACAGAGACAGACAGACAGAGACAGACAGACAGACAGACAGAGAGAGACAGACAGAGAGACAGAGAGAGGACTTTTATAGGATGTTATGGAGCACATATATGACCAGATAAGAATCAAATGCGTAACATTGTGATGACTGGCTGCTGGTACTGAATCGGTGAAGGCAGGGTTGGGGATTAGGTTATACATGATATTCTGGAATGTTGATGGTGGTTCTAACAGCTATCCCCTTGGTTTACATGAGCTTTAAGTCATATATATTTTTTTTATTTTCCTGAATTCTTATGGAGCCCATCTGAATCCATGTTAATGCTCCAGGTATTAAACAGTTTGTACCATATAGTGTTTCTCTCTAACACAGTGAGTAAGGTATAATGTGACACTGGCAATGGTTTCTTTCTCAGGTGTTATATGCTTGACCTCTTTGTTGAGTCAATGATTTTGGAATATGATTTTAGTCAAATCATTTAAGAAAATATGAAGATTCTGGCAATTAAAGTATTTCATTTGTCTATATTTTACATTTTGTTCCCTGTTGAAATCACAGAGATTTTAAGCGTTCACTTCAGGGTCATCAAACTATGTTACTAACATTTTTTTTTTAAAATCAAAGCACAATCATTCTGTTGTAAGTAAGGAGGCAGTATACTGTTCAGTTTTCTTTTCAAGAATGATAGCCTCAGTGTATGGTGTCAATATTTCAAATCTTTACATTTATCTGGCCTCTCCATCATTTACTGTTCCAATTTGTGAAGCTTTAAGTAATCTGACTTATTAATTCTTCTTATGTCTCAAGGTTCTTCCCCTGATATATTAGGATGAGAATAATCTGGTTATCCTTCTTTTACCCTCATTGGGAATACAATTATATGAAATCTTATATTAAAACAAATAAGTCTGTATCTTGATTTTCCTAAATGGAGCAAAAGTAATTTAAATAATCATTTTCTTTTCTCTGATCTTTAACAACCTTTGTCTTGCTAAATAATTTAAGAAAGTCAATTTTTAGACTCTGTTTGATCAAAGAAATTGATTCTGTTTAGTTAAGGAAACTTGCTTCCTGGAAGACGTGGTGGGATAGATGGTTGCAAATAAAAAGTGTTCAGGCATGTATTGAATTGGTTTTAATTTTTCTAAAATACAATTGACCATAAAAGAACATTTGAGATGTTGTTTTATGAAATAGTAATGTTACAGATATTGCCATAACATTTAATTTCATATAATGAAAATAAAACATGAAGGATCATGACTGATTGTAGTTTTGTGATTTATAGCAAATTATATTGCATTGGTGCACATTTACTTTATCAATATGAAAATTCTCCAGTAAATAGGTAGTTAGATATTTAAGAAGAAGAGGAAAAAATGTTTAAGACTAATATCACACAATTGAGAGTCACCTAGAATGTATAAGTCTCAAAGAAGAATTATCTAGATCAAGACTCCTTGCTAACACAATTCTCAGAGATTGTTCTGAATTGTTAATTGAGGTGGGAAGACCCACCCTGAATATGGAAAGGACCTTTTAATACAGAGGGCTCTGAACTATAAGAGCAAAGACAGTAAAGGACCTAAGTTGATACATAAAGGCACCCTGATTTTCACTTCAGTCTCTATGAGCCCTGGTGGGCTGATTCTGTGGACGATGTTTTTGTGATGACCTTGACCTCTCGTACTCCCACAATTCTTCCTTTATCTCAGCATTCTCCAAGATCCACTTAAATACGATCATGTAGCTTGCTGTTCATGTGAGATTAATAATAGGAACAACGGATATCCCTGACACTTTCCCTGCTTCCGGGACCCTTTTCCTCCAATTTAGTTACTTCATCCAACATTGAAAGAAGGGTATTTCCTGATTCTGAATGTATCTTGCTATGTCATCTTAGGTTGAAATCCTTGAGATGACTGCTTTTTTTTCAGAAGGGAAACAGAATAGGAGTGAATATAGAGGTAAGGGGAAGTGGGGAAGAGACTAGCAGGAGAGGAGGGAGAGGTAAGAAACTGCAATCTAGATATACTATATGAGAAAAGAATAAGTCAATTAATTAATTAATGATAATAAAGAAACCTACCTGAGAATATGCATCAACAATCAGGCATGATTGGTCCATCCAATTCTCTTTTCCCTGATTGTGGAGGTGATGTTATTAGCTGCTTGAGTTCCTGCCTTGACTTTCCCAAATTTACACTAAGGTAAAATAAACTCTTCCTCCCCTTAGTTAATTTTTGTCATGATATTTTATTACAGAAATAGAGAGAAATTTAGAGGAAGTTGATATACAGTTTCCTACTTTTCTATCAATATCACTGGTTATACTTTTAATTTCCCTACAAGTTTCTATTATTTCAATGATTCCCCTAATGTAATTTGTATTGTGGCCTTACTATGGAATTTCTGGAGTACATATTATTTTTGGCATAAGTTCAGCTTTATTTGGGCTGATAATCCTGATATCAGTTAATTTGATGTGCTTGAAAATAAGTTAATGTCACTATAAAATCTGATGTTATAAAAACTTCCAGAGAACAAACAATTCAATTTTTATTACTTGGTGTCTCATTATTGGTATTTCCATTATTGGCATTTTCAGTTTGTCTAATTCTACTCAATATTTATTCTCCCCAAACCATATACAAATTCAAAACAACTGTAATCAAAGTCATAGGCAGTTTTTAAAAAGTGATTAAAAATACTAGCTTAAAAATAATCAAGAAAATCTTAAGGGTAGGGGACTTGTGCCTTTTTAAGATTATAGTAATAGAAATGTTATAATATTTTTATCAGAATACAGTAGTGAGAAATAATAAAAAATAAAGAGATCAAAAACTGACTAAAGAAAGGTCATTTGATACACTTCAAGGACGACATGTCTAAACACTGGAAAATAAACTTACTTTGAACAAATGGTGCAATCCAACAGGGGAAAATGGAAAAAAATATGGAAAAAATAGCTTGACGTTTTTCACAGGCCATGGAATTTGACGAGTGTAAAGTTTCAAATTCCATCTCGAATTAGGGATGAAGGAAAGTAGCTGTGTTCTTCATTTTAAGAATGTGGAAACAATGAGCTCCAGTTAAAATGAAACTTTTTAGTTTCCAAGTTCTTACAACAGCTGTAACATGCCATAAGGATCATTTCTTTGACTGATCTCTTCTGTTTTTACTATTGGTACACATGAGCTAGCTTTTTCTGTCATTATTTGTTTCTAGTGAGACCCAATTGCTACATTGTCCTCTGTTTAACCATTTCACTGTGTTTACCAGCAACAAGCCACTTTTAAAATCTGTGTGTCTTTTAATTCATCCTTAGATATAATAACTGCTCTAGTAGTGGTGAATGCTTTCCTTAGATTATCTACAAAAGGAAATTTCTTTTATCTTACTAAATGATATCATATAAAATGTCTAAAATGCTCTCCCTTTTCACTAAGACAAATATTTTTATATTGGAGCCTGTATGCATGTATGTGTTTGAGTTATGTACATAGATGCCAGAGGTAAATGTACATAGATGCCAGAGGTAAATGTTGCATGTATTCATCAGTCACTTATTTTCTTATCATACACAAACATACACACATACACACAGAGAGAGAGAAACTTTCAATGAAACACAAGATCACACACAGACACACACACAGACACACACACACACACACACACACACAGAGAGAGAGAGAGAGAGAGAGAGAGAGAGAGAGAGAGAGAGAGAGAGAGAGAGAGAGAGAGAGAGATTTCCAATGAAATACAAGGTCACTGATTTGGCTGGGATATTTGAGAAGTGTCTGTGGATTTACCTATCTCTGATTCCTCAATGCTGAGATTGCAGACATCCAGTACTGTATGTGGCTTTTTACATACAGACTAGGGATGTAAAATTCAGGTTATCATGTTGATGTATCAAACACTTAATAAATTGAGTCATTCACCCTGCCTAGTAACAATTAATAAGAGTTCTAAAACTTTGAATGTGAAATATAAAACTATAAATCTTCTGGAAGTTAACATAGAAAAATAACTGTATACATTTTAGTAGGCTTGATTTTGCTGTTTTGTGACAGGGTCTCACTGTATAGCTCTGACAAGCACTGATCTCCCATGTTGATGCTGAACTAATAGGGTTCTGCCTGCCTTTGCTTCCCAAGTATTGGGAATAAAGGTAGGAACCAAATGTCTAGTCTTTTTTTTTTTTTTTTGGATACACAAAAAGTAATTTTAAGTGGACTTATAAAATAGTGACAAAAGCTTGATATTAAAATTTATACCTTCTTTTTATCAAAATAAATCATGAAGACATAGAATATGTTAGACAAAATCTCATTTAATGGGATCTACATGTTTTTCACTTATTTGTTTCTTCCTATAACACATATAAATTAATTTAAAAGCTACATAATTCATACAATCAATTATGAAAACCTAAAATAGACTCATTGTAACAATTTGAAAAGAGGATGTGTCCATTTGTAAAACTGAAAAAAAATATTTCTTTTTTTTTGTTGTTTTTGTTTTTTTGTTTTTCAGGACAGGGTTTCTCTGTGTAGCCCTGGCTGTCCTGGAACTCACTTTGTAGACCAGGCTGGCCTCGAACTCAGAAATCTTCCTGCCTCTGCCTCCCAAGTGCTGGGATTAAAGGCGTGCGCCACCACTGCCCGGCTCTGAAAAAATTATTTCATCAAACTCGTCTGTTTGATGGGTCTCTGTTAAACATATTCAAAATTTTTGAACCAATATTTCTACTAATGAGTACATAGCTAACATATATGGGTATATGTTTGTATTCAGAAGAATATGAACAACTTTCTAAAACAACCTTCCTTGATATCTAGATGCTCAGGTTGAGGAGTAACAAAGGTTATTAACAGAAAATGGAATCAAACCATAATAACCTTCTCTGTAAGAAATTTCAATAGAGTATTATGGATAATTTAAAGAGTACCAAGTGATACTATGTAAAATAACATGGTACAATTTCACATATTCTATAATGTTGAACAAAAATATAAAATTAAAAATGCCACATGAGAGACTGGACTATATAAGTCAATTGATATATATTTCAAAATATATTAAAGTAATTTAAAATGGTAGAAAGTAAATTGGCAATAGTAGTCATTCTAGGACACAGAGGGCTTAGGTAGTAGAAAAAAATTGGCTTAAACTATCAGTTCAACCACCTGCACACTTATGATTTGAAAGTGTTGCAGTCTGCCAGTTTTCCTTTTTATTTAAGACTGACTTTACAAAAACACTGGCAGATATGCACAGAGTCGGCAATCCACAACTGCATTTAAAAGGAAATGACTGAAATCCGAATCTGTAAAGCACAGACAGATTCTTAAGTTCCAAAAATGCAATCCATAGTTTCACTTCACTATCAATCATACAAAACAAGACTTTAAATGAGAGGGTTTATCTGGGAAGAGACAAGAGTGATGAATTTTTCCTGGGAGATTTTATTTTTAGTCATTACTGGGTTACTCGGTCATTTTGGATGCATTGACAGAATTTGAAAGGAATAAATTGCTGGAAACTTTGCAACTTAATCTGCTGTGTTTGAGTTAGGTTTTACATGGTTGTCATTTGGAGAAATCATCTCAAAGGACTAGTTTGCATCATCTTTTTTTTAATTCAGTGATGTGTACACCAATCCCTTAGCATAAAAATTACAAAGATTAACAACCTTGGTTGGGGAAGTGCAGAGACTATATCAAACATAAAAATGTATAAAGCATTATTAAAATTTATAGATGTGTTAGTTTCTAAGCAATATATAACTACATACCAGATATTAAGTAACTTGATCTTATTTTTTTTTTATTTATATGAAGGCTATAGGTTGAAGGTCAACATGATTTTTGCATTTACTTCTTGATGCTTCTTTCCTTGTCTTACTGATGGCCATGTTCTTTTTCTGTCTTTGTCTTTTATTCCATTTAAAATTATTTATATCCTGATTTTATCTATGTATGATGACATTATCTATATTGAATTACAGCCCTCAGCAGTATTTTCATAAATCATTAGTTGCTTCTACAAATTCTCTGACATCAAGTACAGCTTTTTTTCTCCTGTACTCTTAGTTAAGACTTCAACCCCAAACTTTTGGGGGTGATATTCTCTTCCAACAAAAGTATGTATCTCTGTGTGTGTTCATGGATGTATGTTTATATTTAATATAAAAGACCTCAAATATTTTAAAAACAATTTTAATATTAGTAAGTGGTATTTATGTCCAGAGAAGCAAAATGCAATCATCCTTACATGAGAAAGGAAGTGACAGAAACGTCAATGAGCACATACATTAACTGATAGCTAATCAGTTAATACTATGGGCTGAATTTTGCCCCCCTCTGATAGCCCCCAAATTTGAATAGTGAAATATTTACAATCATTGTGATTACATTTAGAGAGTGAAAGATTTCAAAACAAATAACTAAGATTCAATGGAGCTATAAAAGGTGGTCTAAGTCCCATAATACTGGTGTACTTTGAAGAGAAGTAAAAAAAAGAAGCAGACCAAATAAAAAATAAGAACAGAAAAGTAAAACGAAAAAAAAAAAAAAAACATGGTCATGTAAGAACACAGCAAGAAATTGAGCATGTGAAAAACAAAGAAGGACATAGGAGGGTTAAATCCTTTAAAATTTTCTGAATTAATGTATATATTTAATTTTGACGTTATCCATGTATAAAATATTTTAACATTTTTTATTGGTTCTTTGTGAATTTCACATTATGCATCGCAATTCCACTCATCTCTCCCTCCCCATGTAACTAACATCACTCTTGCAACCTCCTTCACAAGAAAGAAAAGAAGAAAAATCACCTCTTCGTGGAAGCTATGGTCTATCGCAGTGTGTACCACGGTGTACCTATTTGTCACTTCTTTCCTTGCAAATGTTCATTGCAGTGATTCCTTGGTATGATAAAAGGCCTCTGGCTTCTGCTGTTGTATCAATAGTGGAACCTCACTGGAACTCATGTCAGATCTTCTGTTGTTGTCCTGTGTCATGGAGATTCTGGAGCTTTGCATCCATAGGACTAGCCTCATTCATGCACTGCAACAGTTCATCAATGGTATAGATGTTGGAGTGGGACAATTTAAAGCCCTGAGCCGGCTAGTAATTCCTCTGGCTTGCCCACTCTCATGCCATGCCCTTGAGGACATCTCAACCACAATCCTGGCAGCCAGGGCCAGATCTACCTTGCTGCCCAGGCAAGGTGCAAGGCCCACTCTCTAGTGTTGTAGCTGGTGAAGGAAAGTGTCAGTTCTCCCATTCTCATGTCCCTGGAATCAACTCTCCGTTCTGCCATAGATGGTGAAAGATGAGAGCAGGGAGAAGGATATCTCCCTTTTCCTGACCACCATGCAGTAGACAAGAGGACGCACACAGGCCCTTAGGGCTGGCTTAATAGCAACCCCTACTTCTAGAGCCAACTCTACTGCACTACCAAGGTGAGGTGCAGGGCCATGATCTCCTGAGTTTTGCAGTAGATGAGGGACAGGGCTATCTCTCCTGCTGTCATGAGCCCAGGGCCATCTGTCCTGCCTACCACAAGTGATTAGGGGCTAAGTGAGAACAGGTTATTTCTCCTTCCACACCAGCCCATGGGAGAAATGTGGTAGGGCCAGCTCTCCCACAGTCTTATCCTTGGGACAGGCTCACATTCATCTCCTGCAATGTCTGGCACACTCTCCTGAATACTGCACCTGGCTAAGGTTGAGCACAACGCTGCTGTTTTCTTGCCTCCAGGTCCAGATCTCCTACAATGCCCAGGGGAGGGGTAGGGCCAATTATGTACAGCCCTGACTTCACCATGTCCCTGTGCATACCACAGACCAGGGATGTCTGCCCAAACTTTGGTAGGAAAAGATCCCAGCCGCTGCAGGGCTATGGGCACAGATGTGGTCCCCAGTGGCAGCACAGGCCAGGACCCAACCATGATCTCAGGTGGAATCACCTGCTACTCACATCAGGTTGTTTCTCATTACCCACCAGTTTCCTCTTTTGACTCTTTTCATTGTACCTACATTCTTCTGTCTCTCTTTTTCTTCCATTTCTATACCACTTATTTGCACCCTTTTTATGGCATCTGGGATCTCTGGGTGTCTGGGTTTATCTCGGGAGTGGTCCCAGGGTTGCTATGCCCTGCTTGTGCATTATAGAAATGGGCAAAGGTCATCTTGGGCATGATCTGCTCCCTAAAATCTGTGCTGCACCAGACTGATAGTCTTCCCAGGGTAGCTCTCTGTCTTAAACCTTGTGGCACTGGTCTGTTGGTTGACACAGTTTGCTCCTTGTTCAGCCTGCCATAGTGACTACTTGTGAGGTTCATCTGCTTTGGGTTCACTCCCAAACAGTCTGATATTTGGATTCTTGTGGTCTTAGGTTTGTTTCCTGTCCTGGGAACCCATCTGGCCCACCTTGTACCAGATTGGTGTTCATTTTAGGCTCACTTCTTTAAGGTAATGTTAGGCTACAAATTCAGATATTCATAGGTCAGAACACTGAGCGCAGTCATAACCTCTTCTCTGTGGGCACCTATTGATGCACATGTGACACAGCAGCCATAACTGCAATGCCTCTAGGGGCAGGGTGTTAAATCTTTTAACCTTGGATTCTGAGTCTTCTGAATCATAAGTAATAATTTTTGTTTTTCTTAGTCCATTCCTAATGGCATAAAAGTAAAACCCTACAGATTGGACACTTTAATAAAATAGAAACATTTCTTACAGTTCTAGAGACTGGTGAGTCAAAGATTAAAGCATTGCTCATTTTGTGGTCTGGCAAAGGTCAATTCTACATTGGTATTATATTCTCATTCTATTTGCACAAAAGACAGAACAACTATATCCTCATAAATTAAAAGGAACTGAGAAAATTAAGTACAGTATACTTCCATTAAATAATATCAAAGACTACATTATTTCAACTTAAGAAAGTGGAGTGCTCCTGACAAAATTGCTTCTTAAATGATCCCAGCTCATATTACTTTGAGTACTGTATTACTTAGACATTTTCATCTCTATACCAAAGTGCTCCAAAAAGCAATTTAAGGGAGGGAGATTTATTTTGGCATGGTTTCCAAGATTTCTGTAGATAATTTCTTAGCTCATGTGCTTGGACAGAACATTATGCTTAGGGAATCGTGTTGCACAGAGAACTCTTTAACTCCTGGAAGAAAGGAAGCATAGAGATAATGCCTGCACAAAGAGGTGAAAGAAAAGAATACCCTCTACTCCTTTTATTTCTGTCCAACCTGGGGGTAATGCCACTTGCATTCAGGGCAGATATTTTTTATTAGATAATACTCTCATGGAATGTCCTCAACAAACAACCAAAGGTGTGATTTTTCTCATCTGGTGGGCATTGCCCAGTCCAATCTTGTTGAGGATACTATTTCTCAGATCAAATGTATGAATTTTGTAATCACATACATTCAGACTGCCGCACTGAACATGACCAGAAACAGCATTCACATTCATCCACAGGTTCTAACAGGTGAGTTCTGATGCGCTTCTCCAAGAAGCCTCAATAACTTCCAGATCTAGCTAAAGTACCACATCCAATGACCCAGATTAGTGGGCACACTGAATACACTACAAGCAATATTATACTAATGTGGAATGCAGAAAGTTCACAAGGTCTCCACCCTAGACAAGAAATGTAAAAAACAAGAAATTTTGTGAGTGGGAGAGAAAGTATTCTTCAAAAGATAACACACCAATTAGTTATTTAATAGAGAATTGTAAAATGTATAAATATGTGTAACATTTTGTAGACAGGAAATGTATTTAGGGATAACTACATATGTCTTTCTATCTATCTTATCTATCTATCAACAATTAAAGAAAAATAATGAGGTCAAGTACAATGGAGTGTTAGGGGGGAGAACAGAAAACAGGTGAGAGATGAAATTATATTATAATCTCAAACAAAACTATTTTAAAATTTTCATTGTTATGTTCTTATGCCATTGCCATTGAATCAATACTACTACCTAAATATATGCACTTTCTGTTATAAAATTATTTTTATCTATTCTTTGCAAATTTTGTATTTGTATTCAATTGATCTTGATTATATAAACACCTCTCTAACAAACTCCCCCAGGAACTTCCTCATCACAACTCCTTCCTTACTATTTGTTTTCTTTAATTGTTTTTATTACATATAGTGTCTAATTAGTTTTTGCCACATGTGCATGATATTGGAGTTACAAACTGGGTTATGGATCACTTACCAATTGTCACACTCCTAAAGTGACTCATCTTCAGCAGCAATGGACTTGCAATTGTGTCTGAAATTTGAATGGGGTTTTGGAATTTTTTCCCCTCATCATGCTCAAATTTAATTGGCTTGATATTCTGCATGTTTTGTTCATATAATCACAGCTTTTGTGGATTTATGTGTGCACCAGTAATGTAATGTCAAGAAAACAGTACATTATAGCAATCATTCCCATTCTTCAGTTCTTACACACATTCTGGCCCTTCTTCCTTAAAGTTCTCCATGCAATGTACTCCTGGATGTTCTATTTATAGCAGAATTTTCAGCACCTGGAATGCCAATAATGAGTTTCTGTGTTAAGCACTAACCACTAAAGGAAAATTTTCTAACCAAGTCTAAAAGTAGCAAAAATCTATGGATGTAAATATTAATATTTACAAGAGGCAACTTGACAATAGTTAAATGTTGAAGGTGAACTGTGCACAGGGAGTCTGGGACCAGGTTAAGCACAGACTTTGAACCCGGGTGACCTAGTAGGCAATTTTCCTCCTACGTGGGATGGAAGGTGTTCGGTCATGCCCCCTGGGCTCCCTGGCCCCTGTCACAGTTACAACTCCCACAGCCCCCCCCCCCATCCGCATGAGAGGTGTGTGGCTATCAGTCATATAGGAGTAGCATCAAGCCTTCCCACATGTAAATAAGGTTTTCCCAAGCTCTCAGTCCAAGCCATTGAGAAGTACCTGCTGTCAAACCCTGAATCATCACAAAAGTGTATATAAATCCTATCCAGGAAATAGAAAGTGTGCACGAACTACTCCGTTGTCTGAGAGCTTCTGCCATAAGAGCTGTAACACAAGGGAAGAGGTCTGCTCTCCCAAAACACCACCAGCAGCTCTGCTACAATCCTCCCTGGCTAGGCAACCTTTCGTGGGCTCACCAGACCAGATTCGTCGCAGGGCGATGTGGGTAATCAAGATGGTAGCATGGCAAAGAAGACTGAGGTGGAACCAGCCAGAGGCAACAGCACTGGTAGAAGCGACTCCCCTGCCTGCACACCTGATCTCCCTATGCCAGAACTCTTGCACCTGGCCGGGCCTCCATCCCATAGGCCCACAGTTAAACAACAATAGGTTCTACCTTTGGGAATATGAATTCTGACCCATGGATTTTGGCTATTTTTATAGTATGAGACATGAATTCCCTCTTATGGAGAGAGCTTTTTTTCTATCAAAACAAGTATAATTTAGCCTCACAAAAATCCTTGCCACTATTGCATCAGTAAACGCATCTTACATAGAAGATAAATCAGCATAAAAGCTACAGTACTGATCTTTGCTCCAGTGGCCAGGTAGTTGGGACTGCCAGGCTCAGAGACAGACAGGCATAATATCGCATGGGTCTTGGGTGGCTTGTGTGTATGCTGCTCCCAAGAGCTGGGCAGATCTGCAGTATCCAGCATGCCAGCTCTGCTGTGGGACTTCTGCCTGGCAGAGGGACCCCCCGCACTGGGCGGGAGCCTACCAGCTTCCCTTCCGCGACCTCTGTTCCGGTAGACTGCACTGAAGAGACAGGTACCCAGGCTCTCCCCAATATAACATCGCTTGGGACACAGCCTGTTGGGGCTTCCATCTGCTCCCAAGAACGGAACAGAGCTGTGGTCATCTGGGCGCCATATCTGCTGTAGGCCATCCTCTCTGCAGGGTGACCAGCGCCACCGAGAGAGTGCAGAGTATATTCCGCCATCTTTGCTCCAGTGACCAGGTAGTTGGGACTGCCAGGCTCAGAGACGGACAGGAATAATATCGCTTGGGTCATGGGTGGCTTGTGTGTACGTGGCTCCCAAGAGCTGGGCAGATCTGCAGTAACCAGCGCGCCAGCTCTGCTGTGGGACTTCTGCCTTGCAGAGGGATGCCCCCTCCCCCTCACTCTGGGAGAGATCACACACCCCTGCACAGGGCAGGAGCCTACCAGCCTCCCTTTGGCGACCTCTGCTCCGGGAATCCATTACACTGAGCCTTTGGATATGCAGGGACTCCCCAATATTACATCACTTGGGGCAAGGCACATCAGGGCTCCAAAGTCACTCAGGAGCAGGGCAGGCCCCAGAAATCTGTGCCAGGGGAACCCTGGTAAACCAGGAGGGGGGGCAGAAATAGCTTTACAGGCTCACAGGAGGTCGAACCAAAGGACAGTGACAGCAGGACCAACTAACATCAGAGGTAACCAGAGGGCAAAAGGCAAATGTAGGAACGTTACTAACAGAAATCAAAGTAATATGGCACCATACAAACCCAACTCTCCAATAGCAGCAAGTCCTGGATACCCCACCACACGCGAAAGACAAGGTCTGGATTTAAAATGACTTCTCATGATGCTATTAGAGGATCACAAGAAGGAAACAAATAAATCTAATAAAGAATTACAAGAGACCATGAATCAACGATTAGAAGCCCTTACAAAGGAAACACAAAAATTGCTTAGAGAAATGCAGGAGAACATGGATCAAAAGAAGGAGGCCCACAAGGAGACAACACAAAAATCGCTTAAAGAAATGAATCAACGGGTAGATGCACTTTCAAAGGAAGCACAAAAATTGCATAAAGAAGTGCAGAAGAATATGCGTCAACAGATGGATGCCCACAGGGAGGCAACACAAAAAGTGCTTAAAGAAATGAATCAATGGATAGATGCCCTTACAAAGGAAACACGAGAACAGCTTAAAGAAATGCAGGAGACGATGGATCAACAGATGGAATCCCATGAGAAGGAAACACAAAAATCGCTCAGAGAAATGCAGGAGAACGTGGGTCAACAGGCAGAAATCCTGAAAGAGGTAATGCAAAAATACCTTAAAGAAATACAGGAAAATACAAACAAACAAGTGAAGGATCTCAGCAAATCCATCCAGGATCTAAAAAAGGAAGTAGAAACAACTAAGAAATCACAAAGGGAGACAATTTTGGAGATAGAAAGCCTTGGGAAGAAATCAGGAGTCATAGATGCAAACATAAACAATAGAATACAAGAGATGGAAGAAAGAATCTCAGGTGCTGAAGATTCCATAGAAAGCATCGACTCAACAGTCAAAGAAAATGCTAAATGCAAAAAACGTGTAACCCAAAACATCCAGGAAATCCAAGACACAATGAGAAACCCAAACCTAAGGATTATAGGTATAGATAAGAGTGAAGATTTGCAACTTAAAGGGCCAGTAAGCATCTTCAACAAAATTATGGAGGAAAACTTCCCTAACCTAAAGACAGAGATGCCGATGAATGTACTAGAAGCCTACAGAACTCCAAACAGACTGGACCAGAACAGAAATACCTCCTGTCACATAATAATCAAAACACCAAATGTTCTAAACAAAGAAAGAATATTAAAAGCACTAAGAGAAAAGGGCCAAGTAACATACAAAGGAAGACCTATCCGAATCACATCAGACTTCTCACCAGAGACTATGAAAGCCAGAAGATCCTGGGCAGATCTCATGCAGACACTAAGAGAGCACAAATGCCAGCCTAGACTACTATACCCAGAAAAACTCTCAATCACCATAGATGGAGAGACCAAGATATTCCATGATAAAACCAAATTTTCACAATATCTTTCCACAAATCCAGCCCTGCAATGGATAATAGGTGGAAACCTCCAATACAGGGAGAGAAACAACACCCTGGAAAAAATGAGATAATAACCTTCTTGAATCAAACCCAAAAGTAGATAACCACTCAAACATAAAGATAGCGTCAAGAATGGCAGATGGCAATAATCACTATGCCTTAATCTCTCTTAATATCAATGGTCTCAATTCCCCAATTAAAAGACATAGACTAGCAGACTGGATACCTAAACAGGACCCAGCATTTTGCTGCATGCAGGAAACGCACCTCAGTGACAAAGACAAACACTACCTCAGAGTAAAAGGCTGAAAAACAATTTTACAAGCAAATGTCCCAAGAAACGAGGTGGAGTAGCCATCCTAATAGCAGATAAAATTGATTTTCAACCTAAAGTCATCAAAAAAGACACAGAAGGACACTACATACTGATCAAGTGAAAAGTCCACCAACAAGAACTCTCAATTCTGAATATCTATGCTCCAAATGCAAGGGCACTCTCATTCGTAAAAGAAACTTTACTAAAACTCAAAGCATACATCGCACCTCACACAATAATAGTGGGTGACTTCAACACCCTGATCTCTGAAATGGATCGTTCAGGAAAGCAGAAACTAAACAGGGACACAGTCAATCTAATTGAAACCTTGGACCAAATGAAACTAACAAATATATATAGAACATTTCATCCTAGAGCTAAAGAA
This sequence comes from Tokudaia tokunoshimensis, assembly GCA_036184795.1. Classification (NCBI taxonomy): domain Eukaryota; kingdom Metazoa; phylum Chordata; class Mammalia; order Rodentia; family Muridae; genus Tokudaia; species Tokudaia tokunoshimensis. The sequence continues at coordinate 78,195,840 of BTHU01000023.1, forward strand.
TACACCTTCTTTTCAGCACCTCATGGTACTTCTCCACAATCGACCATATAATTGGTCACAAATCAGACCTCAACAGATTTAAGAAGATAGAACTAATCCCTTGCCTCCTATCAGATCACTATGGAATAAGGGTGGTCTTCAATGGCAACAAAAACAACAGAAACCCACATACACATGGAGGCTAAACAATGTTCTACTCAATGATAAATTGGTCAAGGTGGAAATAAAGAAAGAAATCAAAGACTTTTTGAAATTTAATGAAAATGAAGGCACAACATACCCTAATTTATGGGACACAATGAAAGCAGTGCTAAGAGGAAAATTCATAGCGCTGAGTGCCTCCAAAAAGAAACGGGAGACAGCATACACTAACAGTTTAATGGCACACCTGAAATCCCTGGAACAAAAAGAAGCAAATACACCAAAGAGGAGTAGAGGCAGGAAATCATCAAAGTCAAGGCTGAAATCAATCAAGTAGAAACAAATAAAACCATACAAAGAATCAACAAAACGAGGAGTTGGTTCTTTGAGAAAATCAACAAGATAGATAAGCCATTAGCCAGACTAACCACACGGCACAGAGACTGTATCCAAATTAATAAAATCAGAAATGAAAAGGGAGAGATAACAACAGAAACTGAGGAAATTCAAAAAAAAATCAGATCCTATTACAAAAGCCCGTATTAAACACAACTAGAAAATCTGGAGGAAATGGACAATTTCCTTCACAGATATCAAATACCAAAATTAAATCAGGATCAAATAGACCATCTAAACAGTCCTATAACCACTGAAGGAATAGAAGATGTCATTGGAAGTATTCCAACCAAAACAAGCACAGGTCCAGATGGTTTTAGTGCAGAATTCTATCAGACCTTCATAGACGACCTAACACCAATACGCTTCAAACTGTTCCACAAAATAGATACAGAAGGAGTACTACCCAACTCGTTCTATGAAGCCACAATTATGCTAATACCAAAAGCAAACTGAGATCCGACAGAGACAGAGAATCTCAGGCTAATCTCTCTTATGAATATCGATGCAAAAATACTCAATAAAATTCTTGCCAATCGAATCCAAGAACACATCAAAACGATCATTAACTACGATCAAGTAGGCTTCATCCCAGGGATGCAGGGATGGTTCAATATAAGGAAATCCATCAATGTAATCCACTATATAAACAATCTCATAGAAAAAAAACACATGGTCATCTCATTAGATGCTGAGAAATCAGTTGACAAAATTCAGCATCCTTTCATGCTAAAGGTCTTGGAAAGATCAGGAATTTGGGGCCCATATCTAAACATAGTAAAAGCAATTTACAGCAAACTGGTAGCCAGCATCAATCTGAATGGAGAGAAATTTGAAGCAATCCCACTGAAATCAGGGACTAGACAAGGCTGCCCTCTCTCTCCATATCTTTTCCATATAGTACTTGAAATTCTAGCTAGAGCAATTAGACAACAAAAAGAGGTCAAAGTGATACAAATTGGAAAGGAAGAAGTCAAACTATCACTATTTGCAGACGATATGATAGTATACTTAAGCAACCCAAGGAACACCAGAGAGCTCCTACAGCTGACAAACGACTTCAACAAAGTGGCCGGATATAAAATCAACTCAAGCAAGTCAGTAGCCTTCCTATACTCGAAGGGTAAGCAGGCTTAGGAAGAAGTAAGAGAAATGGTACCCTTCATGATAGCCACAAACCATATAAAGTATCTTGGTGTGACTCTAACCAAACAAGTGAAAGATCTGTATGACAAGAACTTCAAGACTCTGAAGAAAGAAATTGAAGAAGAACTCAGAAGATGGAAAAATCTGCCATGCTCATGGATTGGAGGATTAATATAGTAAAAATGATCATCTTGCCCAAAGCAATATACAGATTCAATGCAATCCCCATCAAAATCCCAACTCAATTCTTCATAGAGTTAGAAAGAGCAATTCAAAAATTCATCTGGAATAACAGAAAACCCAGGATAGCTACAGCTATTCTCAAGAGTAAAAGAACCTCTGGGGGAATCAGTATCCCGGACCTCAAGCTGTACTACAGAGCAATAATGTTAAAAACCGCATGGTATTTGTATAGTGACAGGCATGTAGATTAATGGAACAGAATTGAAGACCCAGAAAAGAATCCACACTCCTATGGTCACTTGATCTTTGACAAAGGAGCTAAAACCATCCAGTGAAAAAAAGATAGCCTTTTCAACAAATGGTGCTGGCTCAACTGGAGGTCAACATGCAGAAGAATGCAAATTGACCCATTCTTATCTCATTTCACTAAGCTCAATTCCAAGTGGAAAAAGGACCTCCACATAAAACCATACACACTGAATCTAATAGAAAGGAAACTAGGGAACAACCTTGAACATATGGGCACAGGGGAGAATTTCCTGAATAGAACTCCAATAGCTTATGCTCTAAGATCAAGAATTGACAAATGGGACCTCATTAAATTACAAAGTTTTGCAAGGCAAGAGACACTGTCAAAAAGACAAAGCGGCAACCAACTAACTGGGAAATGATCTTTACCAACCTTACATCCGACAGAGGGCTAATATCCAATATATACAAAGAACTCAAGAAGTTAAACTCCATAGAGGTAAGTAACCCTATTAAAAAATGGGGTACAGAGCTAAACAAAGAGTTCTCACCTGAAGAATATCTAATAGCCCAGAAGCACCTAAAGAGATGTTCACTATCCTAAGTCATTGGGGAAATACAAATCAAAACAACCCTGAGATTCCATCTCACACAAGTCAGAATGGCTAAGATCAAAATCACAGGAGACAGCAGTTGTTGGCGAGGATGTGGAGAAAGAGGAACACTCCTCCACTGCTGGTGGGATTGCAAGCTGGTACAACCACTCTGGAAAGCTGTCTGGCGGTTCCACAGAAAACTGGGCATGACACTCCTGGAGGATCCAGCTATACCCCTCCTGGGCATATTCCCAGAGGCTTTACCTGCATGCAATAAGGACACATGCTCCACTATGTTCATAGCAGCCTTATTTATAATAGCCGGAAACTGGAAAGAACCCAGATGTCCCTCAACGGAGGAATGGATTCAGAAGATGTGGTATATGTACACAATGGAATACTACTCTGCAATTAAAAACAATGAATTCACGAAATTCCTAGACAAATGGTCAGAACTTGAAAATATCCTCCTTAGTGAGGTATCCCAATCAAAGAAGAACACACATGATATGCAGTCACTGATAAAGGGATATTAACACAGAATCTCGGAATACCCTAGACACAATTCGGATATCAATAGATTTCCAAGAAGATGGAAGGAGAGACCCCTGGTCCTAGAAAGACTGTATGTAGGGGAACGCTAGGACAGAGAAACGAGAGGGGGTTGAATGGGGAAAAGAGGGATGGAAGGGGGCTTATGGGACTTTCGGGGAGGGGGGAAACAGGAAAGGGGAAATGATTTGGAATGTAAATAAAAAAAAACTTGGAAAATAAAATTAAAAAAAAAGAGAAAAATAAATAAATTTATGCAACTCTGAAAAATAAATAAATAAAATCAACTCAAGCAAGTCAGTAGCCTTCCTATACTCAAAGGATAAGCAGGCTCAGAAGGAAGTAAGAGAAATGGTACCCTTCACGATAGCCACAAACCACATAAAGTATTTTGGCGTGACTCTAACCAAAGAATTGAAAGATCTATATGACAAGAACTTCAAGACTCTGAAGAAAGAAATTGAAGAAGATCTCAGAAGATGGAAAAATCTGCCATGCTCATGGATTGGCAGGATTAATATAGTGAAAATGACCATCTTACCAAAAGTAATATACAGATTCAATGCAATCCCCATCAAAATCCCAACTCAATTCTTCATAGAGTTAGAAAGAGCAATTCAAAAATTCATCTGGAATAACAGAAAAACCAGGATAGCTAAAACTATTCTCAAGAGTAAAAGAACCTCTGGGGGAATCAGTATCCCGGACCTCAAGCTGTACTACAGAGCAATAGTGTTAAAAACCGCATGGTATTGGTACAGTGACAGGCATGTAGATTAATGGAACAGAATTGAAGACCCAGAAAAGAATCCACACTCCTATGGTCACTTGATCTTTGACAAAGGAGCTAAAACCATCCAGTGGAAAAAAGATAGCCTTTTCAACAAATGGTGCTGGCTCAACTGGAGGTCAACATGCAGAAGAATGCAAATTGACCCATTCTTATCTCCTTGCACTAAGCTCAATTCCAAGTGGAAAAGGATCTCCACATAAAACCAGACACACTGAAACTAATAGAAGGGAAACTAGGGAAGAACCTTGAACATATGGTCACAGGAGATTATTTCCTGAACAGAACTCCAATAGCTTATGCTCTAAGATCAAGAATAGACAAATGGGACCTCATTAAATTACAAAGTTTTGCAAGGCAAAAGACACTGTCAAAAAGACAAAGCGGCAACCAACTAACTGGGAAATAATCTTTACCAACCCTACATTCGACAGAGGGCTAATATCCAAGATATACAAAGAACTCAAGAAGTTAAACTCCAGAGAGGCAAGTAACCCTATTAAAAAATGGGGTACAGAGCTAAACAAAGAGTTCTCACCTGAAGAATATCTAATGACTGAGAAGCAACTAAAGAGAAGTTCATCATCCTTAGTCATTAGGGAAATGCAAATCAAAACAACTCTGAGATTTCATCTCACACCAGTCAGAATGGCTAAGATCAAAAACACAGGAGACAGCAGTTGTTGGTGAGGATGTGGAGAAAGAGGAACACTCCTCTACTTCTGGTGGGATTGCAAGCTGATACAAGTACTCTGGAAAGTAGTCTGGCGGTTCCTCAGAATGACAGTCCCAGAGGAGTGAAATGATTTTGAATGTAAATAAAAAAAATTAGAAAATAAAAAAAAGAGCTTATATTTTGTCCCATAAGGTTTGGTATGTTATGATTTCATTTTCATTAAATTCTAAAATATTTTTAATTTCTTTCTTCATTTCTTACTTGACCAAATTATCAATGAATAGAGCATTGTTCAGCTTCCATGTATATGTGAGCTTTTTGATTCATATTGTTGTTGATGCTCTTGAATACCAATATTATATGTGGTGTTCTGTTAGGATGTGTGGGATCATTTCACTCTTCTTGTATCCTAATGACTAAGGATGATGAACATCTCTTATAAGAAGAAAACTGATAGCTCTGAGTGTCTCCAAAAACAAACTGGAGAGAGGATACACTAGCAGCTTAACAGCACATCTGAAACCTCAAGAAAAAAAAAAAAGATGTGCATACACGCAAGAGGAATAGAGAGTAGAAAATAATCAAACTCAAGGCTGAAATCAACCAAATAGAAACAAAAATAACCATACAAGAATTAACAAAACCTAGAGCTTGTTCTTTGAAAAAATCAGCAATATAAATATACCCTTAGCCAGACTAACCAGAGGGCACAGAAACAGTATTCAAATTAACAAAAGCAGAAATGAAAAGTGACACATATTAAAAGGAACCAAGGAAATTCAAAAAATCAACAGATCCTACTACAAAAATCTATACTCAAGAAAACTGGAAAATCTGGATGAAAGGGACACTTTTCTAGACAGATAGCAAAATACCGAAGTTAAATTAAGATCAGATAGATCATGTAAACAGTCCCTTAATTCCTATAGAAATAGAAGCAGTTATTAAAAGTCTCCCAACAAAAAAATAAATCCAGGGCCATATGGGTTTAGTGCAGAATTCTCTCCAACATAGAAAGAAAACCTAATACAATTACTCTTCAAAATATTCGACAAAACAGAAACACAAGGAACACTACCCAATTCATTCTATGAAGTCACAGTTACCCTTATACCGAAACCTCACAAACAATCAAGATTGAAATAGAACTTCAGACCAATTTCCCTTATGAATATTGATGCAAAAATACTCAATGAAATTCTCACAAACCTAACCTAAGAGCACATCAAAATGATCATCCATCATGGTCAAGTAGGTTTCATCCTAAGTATGCAGGGATGGTTCAATATAAGGAAATCCACCAATGTAATCTACTATATGAACATACTCAAAGGGGAAAAAAACTCATCTGATCATATCTCTAGATACAGGAAAAGCATTTTACAAAATCCAACACCCTTTCATGATAAAAGTCTTGAAAAGATCAGGAATTCAAGTCACATACATAAACATACTAAAAGCAATATACAGCAAACCAGTAGCCAACATCATACTAAATGGAGAGAAACTTGAAGCAATTCCACTAAAATCAGTGACTAGACAAGGCTGCCCTCTCTGCCTCTCTATTCAATACAGTAGTTGAAGTTCTATCTAGAACAATTAGACAACAAAAGGAGGTCAAAGTGATACAAATTGGATAGGAAGAAGTCAAAATATCACTATTTGCAGATGATATGAAAATATACAAAAGTGACCCCAAAATCTCCACCAGATAACTCTAATAGCTGATAAACAACTTCAGCAAAGTGGCTAGAAGCAAAATTAACTCAAACAAATCAGTAGCTTTTTTAAACTCAAAAGATAGACAGGCTGAGAAAAAAGTATGGAAACAACAAATTTTACAATAGTCACAAGCAAAATACAATATTTTGTTGAGACTCTAACCAAACAAGTGAAAGATATCCATGACAAAAACTTCAAGGTTCTGAAGAATAAAACCAAAGAAGATCTCAGAAGATGGAAAGATTTCACATGATTGATGATTGGCAGGATTAATATAGTAAATCTTGCTGAAAGCAATCTACAGGTTCAATGCAACCCACATCAGAATTTCAACTCAATTCTTCATAGAGTTAGAAAGAGCAATTCTCAAATTCATTTAGAATAACATAAAACCCAGGATAGCGAAAAATTATTCTTTTTTTTTTCTTTTAGTTTTTCGAGACAGGGTTTCTCTATATAGCCCTGGCTGTCCTGGAACTCACTCTGTAGACCAAACTGGGCTCGAACTCAGAAATCCACCTGCCTCTGACTCCCAAGTGCTGGGATTAAAGGTGTGTGCCACCACTGCCTGGAAAATTATTCTTGACAATAAAAGAACTTCTGGAGGAATAACCATCTATGACCTCATGCTGTACTACAGAGCAATAGTTATAAAAACTGCAGGGTATTGGTACAGTGACAGGCAGGTAAATCAATGGAAGACCCAGAAATGAACCCATAAACCTATGGTCACTTGATCTTAGACAAAGGACCTAAAATCATCCAGTGGAAAAGAGCATTTTCAAAAAATGATTCTTTTTCAACTGATGATCAACTTGTAGAAGAATGAAAATTGATCTACTCTTATCTCCCTGTACAAAACTCAAGTCTAAGTGGATCAAGAACCTCTATATAACCAGATACATTGACTCTAATAGAAGAGAAAGTGGGGAAAAGTCCCGAACATAATGGGCACAGGAGAAAATTTCTTGAACAGAACACCAATGGCCTCTGCTCTAAGATCTGCAATCAACAAATGTGACCTCATAAAATTGCAAAGCTTCTGTAAACAGGACACTTTCAATAGTACAAATTGGCAAACAACAAATTGGGAAAAGATCTTTACCAATCCTATATTCAAGAGAGGGCTAATATTCAACTTATAGAAAGAACTCAAGAAGTTAGACTTCAGAGAATCATAAAACCCTATTAAAAGAGAGTACAAAGCTGAAAAATGAATTCTCAAGGGAGGAATCTCAAATGACTGAGCAGCACCTAAAGAAATGTTCAACATCCTTGTTATCAGGGAAATGCAAATCAAAACAACCCTGAGATTCTACCTCATACCAGTCAGAATGGTGAAGATCAAAATCTCAGGTGACAGCAGATGTGGGAGAGGAATTGGAGAAGGAGGAATACTCCTCCACTGCTGGTGGGATTTCAAGCTGGTACAACCACTCTGGAAATCAGTCTGGCAGTTCCTCAGAAAATTAGACACTGCACTACCCGAGGACACAGCTATAACACACCTAGGCATATACCCAGAAGATGCTCCAACATGTAGTAAGGACACATACTCCACTATGTTCATAGCAGCCTTACTTATGATAGCCAGAAGCTGGAAGGATCCCAGATGTACCTCAACAGAGGAATGGATAAGGAAAATGTAATATATTTACACAATGGAATTCTATTCATTTATTAAAAACAATGACTTCACAAAATTCACAGGCTAATGAATGAAAATTGTAAATATCCTGAGAAAAGTAAGTCAGTCACAAAAAACACACATGGTGTGCACTCTCTGATAAGTGGATATTAACCCAAACCTTCAGAATATCCAAGATACAATTCACACACCATATGAAGCCTAAGAAGAAAGAAGACCAAAATATGGATGCTTCAGTGTTTCTTATAATGGGGAACAAATTATTTATAGGAGGAAATATGGAGACAAAATATGAAGCAAAGACTGAAGGGAAGGCTATCCAGACACTGCCCCACATGAGGATCTATCTGATATACAGCCCCCGAACCTGGAAGCTATTGTAGATGTTGGGATGTTTTTGCTGATGGAAGCCTCATATGGCTGTCTCCTAAGAGGCTCTGCCAGATGCTGAGAAATACAGAGGCAGATGCTCACAGCCAACCATTGGATTGAGCTTGGTATTCCCCAATGGGGGAGCTGGAGAAGGAACTGAAAGAGCTGAGGGAATTTGCTGTTCCATGGAGGAAGCAACACTGTCAACAGACCAGACCCCCACAGCTCTCAGAAACTGAACTACCAACCAAATAATACATATGGAGGGACCCACGGTGCTGGTCATATATGTAGCAGAGAATGACCTTGTTGGCTATCAGTGGGAGGAGAGGCCCCTTGGCCTGAGGGTGTTCAATGCCCCTAAGTAGGGGAATGTCAGGGCAGAAAGACAAGAGTGGGTGGGTGGGTGGGGGAGCACCCTCATGAGGCAGAAGGAAAAGGAATGGGATAGGGATTTTCAAAGGGGACAATATTTGAAATATAAAAAAGAAAATATGCCATAAAAAAGAAAAAAAGGAAAAAAAGAAATATAAGAGAATACAGGCAAACATGCAGAAGCCCTTAAAGAGGAAACATAATCCTTTTAAGGAAATACAGAAAAAACTGATAAAATAATTGAACAAAACCATCTACGATCTAAAAATTGAAATAGAAACATTAAAGAAAACACAAAGAGAGAAAACCCTGGAGATGGAAAACCTGGAAAAGAGAGCAGGAGTCACACATTTAAGCATCCCAAACAGAATGCTAGACATAGAACAAAGAATCTCAGCCATAGAAAGTACCTTAGAAGACATTGACACAACAGTCAAAAAAAAAAAAAAACACCACAAAAACGCAAAAGCTCCTAACTCAAAACATTCAAGAAATCAAGGACACAATGAAAATACCAAACCTGATAATAATAGGTATAGAAGAGAGCTAAGACTCCCAACTCTTATGATCAGTTAACATCTTCAACAAAGTCAAAGAAGAAAACTTCCCTAACCTAAAGAAAGAGATGCCCAAAAACATACAAGAAGCCTACCGAATACCAAAGAGATTAGACAAGAAAAGAAATTCCTCCCATAAAAATAATAAAAACACCAAATGCAAAAATGCACAGAACAAAGAAAGAATACTAAATGTTGTAAGGGAAAAAGGTCAAGTAACATTTAAATGCAGGCTTATCACAATTACAATAGACTTGCCAACAGAGACACTAAAAGCTAGACGATCTTGGACAGATGTCATATAGACCATAAAAGAACAAAAATGCCAGCACAAGTTACAATACAAAGAAAAACTCTCAATTTCCTTAGATGGACAAACCAAGATATTCCAAGACAAAAACCAAATCTTTATCTTTCCAGTAATCTAGCCATACACAGATTAACAGAGGGAAAACTTCAATACAAGGAGAGAAACTACACAAAAGAAAAAGCAAGAAATTAATCTTCTCACAACAAATCCAAAAGAAGAGAACCACACAAACACAATTTCAACAAAAACAGCAAAAGTGACAGGAAGCAAAAATCATTGGTCCTAAATATCTCTAAATATTAGTGGGCTGAATTCTGTAATAAAATGACATATACTTACAGAATCAATACATAATATGGACCCAGTAGTTTGTTGCATATAGGAAACACACCTCAGTAACAAAGACAACCACTATCTCAAAGTAAATAGCTGGAAAAAAATTCAAATATAACATAAATATGATAGAGTCCTTTAAGAAGGAAATTAATAAATTCCTTAAAAATATACAGGAAAATACTAGCAAAAAGGAGAAGAAAATAAATAAAACTGTTTAAGACCTAAAAATGGAAATTGAAGCAATAAAGAAAACACAAACTGAGAGAAAACCTAGGGAAGAAAACCGGAACAACAGATGAAACCATCACCAACAGAATAAAGGAGATGGAAGAAAGAATTGCAGGTGTAAAAGATACAATAGAGGAAACTGACACATCAGTTAAAGAAAACTTTAGGTCTAAAAATTCCTTACACGAAACATCTAGGAAATCTGGGATACAACGAAATGATCTAGCCTAAGAATAATAGGAATACCAGAAGGTGAACAGTTCCAGCTCCAAGGCCCAGGTAATATTTTCAACAAAATCAGGAAAAAATCTTTCCCAATGAAAAAAAAAAAAAAGAAATGCCTATAAATATAAAAGAAGCTTATAGAACGCCAAAATAGACTGAACCAGAAACACAAATCCTCACACCACATAATAATCAATATACAAAATCTTGTTCTTTAAAAAAATCAACAAAATCAGCAAACACTTATTGAATCTAAACAAAAGACATAGATAGTATCCAAATAAACAAAATCAGAAATAAAGAGGAGACCTAGCAACAGAGACTTAGGAAATTCAAGGAATCATTAGGTCTTACTTCAAAAGCCTGTACTCCACAAAATTTGAAAATCTTATTGAAATGGACAATTTTCTAGATAGATACTCATTACCAAAGTTAAATTAAGATCATGTAAACTATATAAACAACCCTATAACCCATACAGAAAAAGAAGCAGGCATGAAAAGTTTCTCAATCAAAAAAAAAAAAAAAAGCCCAGATGGGTTTGTTGCAGAATTCTACTAGGTTTTCAAAGACGAGCTAATATCAGTTCTCCTCAAACTATTCCACAAAACAGAAGGAATACTGCCAAATTCATTCTATGAAGCTACACAAGCACTCTGATACCTGTAGCACACAAAGACTCATTAAACAAAAAGAAGGTCAGACAGGGTTTTCCTATGAACATTGATGCAAAAATATTCACAAACTCAATCCAGCAATACATCCAAAACATCATCCACCACTATCAAGTTAGCTTCATCCTAGGGATGCAGGGATGGTTCAATATACAGAAACCCATCAACATAATCCACCATATACAAACTGAAAGAAAAAGAACATAATAATCATCATCTCATTAAATTCTGAAAAAGCTTTTGACAAAATTCAACACTTCTTACTGTTAAAAGTATTAAAAAGATCAGGGATAAAATGCACATACCTAAACAAAGTCAAAGCAATATACAGAAAGTCAATTGCCAACATCAAAGTAAACGAAGAGAATTTTAAAGCTATTCCACTAAATGATGGACAAGAGAAGGCTGTTAAGTCTTTCTGTATCTATTCAATATAGTACCTGAAGTTTTAGCCAGAGCAATAAGGAGATCAAGGGGATACAAATTGAAAAGGAAGAAGTCAAAGTATTACTATTAGCAGATGATATTGTAGTATAAATAAGCATCTCCAAAATTCATACCCGAAAACTCTTATAGCTGATAAACAGCTTCAGCAAAGTAAGTGGATACAAAATTAAAGAAATGAGCCCTGAAGTTCAGCCTCAGCATGAAGATAGCCCTGAGAAAGACAGAAATGGGAGTGGCACTGATCCAATAATGACTTGGAGTCAGTAGTAGATCCAAGCTGTCAGTTCAAGTACTCTCTCTGTTCCCTGACGATTATCAACATTCTTCTTCTTTCTGACCAGAGAGCACAAACCCAGTCTTTTATTTTAAAAAATTACATCTTTAAGGCTTTCATCATTGCTAATAATCCTCAAAAATTCTTAAATTTACATAAATCCTATGAATCCCAGACCAATATTTCCAACCCCCGCTTCCTTAGAGTAGAAACTAATACAAAGCGAAAGCACATATCTTTATATCTTTACATAGCCTGTTCTTTGTGGGTGGCTGGGAAAAGTTATTATGGTTTCCTGGTACAGCAGAAAGCAATGGTTTTTTTCTTCCTTTCTTTTTTCCTTTTGTTTTTACTAATTGTTTTATTTATTTACATTTCAAATGTTGTCCTGCTTCCTGGTCTCCCCTCTGCAAACTCCCTATTCCATTCCTCTTCCCTCCCTGTTTCTACAAAGGAACTCCCCAACTGGTCACCCACTCCTACCTCACTGCCCTAGCATTTCCCTGTGCTGGGGCATCTAGCCTTCACAGGACCAAGGGCTTCCTCTCCCGTTCTGCATATGTATCTGGAGCCATGAGCCTACTCTACTCTTTGGTTAGTAGTTTTGTTCCTGTGAGCTATGAGGGGTCTGTTTAGTTGGTGTCATTTTTCCTATGGGGTTGCAATCCTCTTCAGCTCTTTCTGTTCTTTGGGAATATCTGTATCCCTGTTAGTCAGGTGCTAGTAGAGCCTCTCAGAGGATAGCCTTTCTGGGCTCCTTTCTGCAACTGTCTTCAGTAACTACTTTCATGTAAGAACAGATATGTCTTTCAGTTTCTGTCTGCAGCTGGAGACCATCCTCTGTCACATGTGTGCTCTGACAATGGAACACATCCAATGCCTTCCAGGTCTGAGTGATCTGGCTGGAACACCAGGCATTCCTTAATCCCTCTGCTTGGAATATAGAAACAGTCAAACAATAAAGGTAAAATTAATTTATGAAAGGAAGCAGCCATGTTGGAAAGACCTGTCTAATTGAGGGGCAGTCAAAATGAGGAATCAGAGAAAGATTTGAGAGAATACATCAGGGATAGGAGACATCCAACTCTCAGGAAGACAGTAAAGAGAGATTATGAAAGGCAATAGAGAGTGAGACAGGAGTGGAAGGCCATTTTAGTGAGTGCAGTTCACTTGACTTTTGGCAATATGATGGAGTTCAGTTGAGTCCAGTTCACTGTAGTTTGGGGCAGTTCAGTTGGTTGCACTTGTGTTCAGTTGAGTTCCTGCAGTTCCATTCGATTCTGTTGAGTTTTTATAGTCAGTGCAGTCAGTGTACTTCAATTGGTGGAATTCAGGGGCAGTTGTTTCAAGCAGAAAAATTCAGTGAGAAGCTGAGAGAAGCCAGTTTGAACCAATCAGCTTGGAGAGGAGTTTTGAGTCAGAAATGCTGAGTTGAACTGGCCTGCCAGAGTTCAGAAAGAATGCTTAGAAAGTGTATGTTTATTCAGCAGTAATCCACTGAGATGACAATTACATCTGGCAAATGGAAGTTACTTTTATATTCAGGAAGTATACTAATCTACTGTCTCTAAATGTGATAACATCATTCTTACTTTTTTTGATTTTTGTATAAATACAATCTTACAATGATCTTATTTATTAGATATTTTCTGTATTTACATTTCAAAACTTATCACTTTTCCTGAAAAGAAGCATGGAGCCTGGCACAGGCGGACACAAGCGGGGGGCGGGGGGGAAGGGGAAAGGTAGCACGCGCCAGGCCGGGCCATCGGTGAGCGGGTCTCGCTCTTGGGCCAAGGTAGCGTACATATGCAGAGGACACAGGCAAGATGCATGCATGCCTCAGCCTAAAGGGGAGCAGGCAGTCACACCGCCGGCTGGTCCCGCACATGGCACGCGGGGGCTCAGAGAGATGTCACACAGAAGGCGTTCTGGTGTGGATCTCTCTGCACATTACCTGTGCTCAGACTGTCCACGTGACTGAATCCCAGAGTCTCAGACGGCGCATACCAGCTAGCTCTATGTGGCGAATTTAATAAGAGTCAGCCCATAGCTTTAATGTTTTATTATTAAGAAAATAGAAAGAGAAAAGAGATAAAAAGATAAAAAAAGAGGAGAAAATAGATAAGAAAAGCCATGATCACGTGGAAAGGGGAGAAAATAGAGATACAGAGAAATAGACAAAGAAGAGGGCTGGGAGAGAACAAGCAGGAGAGAGAGAGAGAGAGAGAGAGAGAGAGAGAGAGAGAGAGAGAGAGAGAGAGAGAGAGAGAGAGAGAGAACACACGCTGAGGGGTATTATAGTGAGTTGGGTGGTCAGGTGACCCAAGAGGGGGAGAGAGTGTGGCTGCTGGCAGGTGACTGCCTAGGTGGAGTCAGGCTAGAACCTGGAGCGTGGCCACAAGTCTCATTAAGGTCCCACATTTCCCCTCTAAAACTTCCCTATTGCATCACTCTTACCACTCCTCTATAAGGGCATTCCTCCACCTACTCACCTACTCCTGCTTACCCATCCTGGTATTCCCTTACACTGGAGTATTCAGCCTTCACAGGACCAAGAGCCTCTACTCACATTAATAGACAACAAAGTCACCCTCTGCTACATATGTAGCTGAAGCCATGGGTCCTGCCATGTGTACACTTTGGTTGGTGGTTTATTCCCTGGGAGCTCTTGTGGGGAGGGATCTGATTGGTTAATATTGTTGTTCTTCCTATGGTTTTGCCAACTCCTTCAGCTCCTTCAGTTCTTTCTCTAAGTCCTACATTGGGGACCCCATGCTCAGTCCAAGGGCTGGCTGTGAGCATCTGCCTCTGTATTTGTCAGGTTCAGGCAGAGCCTCTCACAAGACAAATATATCAGGCTCCTGTCAGCAAGCACTTCTACGCATCCACAATAGTGTCTGGGTTTGTTAACTGTATATGGGATGGTTCTCCAGATGGGGCACTCTCTGCATGGCCTTTTCTTCATTCTCTGTTCCATACTTTGTCAATGTATCTCCTCCTATGGATATTATGTCCCCCCTTATAAGAAGGGCCAAAGAGCCTACACTTTGATCTTCTTTCCCCTTGAGTTTCATGTGGTCTGTGAATGGTATCTTAGGTATTCCAAACTTCAGGGCTAATACCCACATATCAGTGAGTACATCCTAAGTGTGATCTTTTGTGATTTTGTTACCTCACTCAGGATGATATTTTCTAGTTCCATCCATTTGCATTGAGGTCAGAGAGGGTGATTCCCCAGGAAGATCGTTTGCTGCTGAAAATAGTTTTCACTACCTTGGGGTTTTTTTTATTCCAGATGAATTTTCAAATTGCTCTTTTACTCTATGAAGAATTGGCTTGGAATTTTTATAGGGATTGCATTGAACCTATAGATTTGTTTTTTTCAAGATGGCCCTGTTTACTATATTAACCTGACAATCCAGAAATATGGGAAATCTTTCCACCTTCTTAGGTCTTCTTGTATTTCATTCTTCAGAAACTGGAATTTCTTATAATGCAGATCTTTCGCTTGCTTGGTTGGAGACTCACTAAGATATTTTATATTTGGTAACTATTTTGAAGGGAGTTATTTCACTAATTTCTCTCTCAGACCATTTATCCTTTGTCTAGAAGAAGGCTACTGATTTGTTTGAGGTAATTTTACATCCAGCCACTTAGCTGAAGTTCTGTATCAGGTTTTGTAATTCTCTGATGGAATTTTTGGCGTCATGTATGTATACTATGATATCATCTACAAATAGTGTTATTTTGACTTCTTCTTTTGCAATTTGTATCCCTTTGACCTCCTTTTGTTTACTAATTGTTCTGGCTAAGACATCAAGTACTATATGGAATAGGTAGGCAGAGAGTGGATAGAATTGTATAGTCCTTGATTTTATTGCGAATGCTTCAAGTTTCTCTCCATTTAGTTTGTGTTGGCTACTTGGTTGCTGTATATTGATTTTATAATGTTTAGGTATGGGCCTTGAATTGCTGAACTTTCCAAGACTTTTATAATAAAAGGGAGTTGTATTTTAAAATGCTTACTCTACATCTAGTGAAATGATCAGGGGAGCCTTCGGGTTTCTGTCTCATGCTGGAAATGATCCTCTGTCACAGGGCTCCATATGCAGTTGTCACAAGGTGATAGATAGAATCCCACGAGGGTGGACAGGCCTGTGAGTGCAGGTAGAAACACCCCTGCTACTCAGAGGAACCTGCCAGGAACCCTCAGTGCACAGGAACCCAGGGTTTGCCTCAGACAGGAGGCTTCCATTTTCCGTCTGTACCCAGAGCTGATCCTGGGCCACAGACCTATATGGACAAATACTGAGAGGAGAGAGCTGTTCTCCCAGGAGTGCCTACATACCTGAAAACACAGAGGAGACCCTGTACCACAGCTCTCCACATCTACATTCCTCACAGAGAGAACTGGCGTACTGACACAAAGGCCTGTAAGACTGACAAGTCACTGTCAAAGACAGCAAGAACAGATAACACCAGAGATAACCAGATGGTGAAAGTCAAGCACAAGAACACAAGCAACAGAAACCAAGGCTATCTGCAATCATCAGAACCCAGTTCTCCCACCAGAGCAAGCACTGGCTACAACACACCAGAAAAGCAAGACTCTGATTTAAAACCACATCTCCTGATGTGGATAAAGGACTTTAAGGAGGACATAAATAGTTACCTTAAAGAAATATAAAATAACACAGGTAAACAGGTAGAAGACCTTAAAAAAGAAACACAAATATCCCTTAAAGAATTGCAGGAAAACACAACCAAACAGGTGAAGGAACTGAACAAAACCGTTCACGATGTAAAAATGGAAATAGAAACAATAAAGAGATCACAAAGGGAGAACACACAGGAAATAGAAAACCTAGGAAAGAGATCAGGAGTCATAGATACAAGCACCAACAACATAATAAAAGAGATAGAAGAGAGAATCTCAGATGCAGAAGATAACCATAGAAAACATTGACACACTAGTCAAATCAAGTGAAAAATGCAAAAAGCTCCTAACCCAAAACATGCAGGAAATCCAGGATACAATGTGAAGGCCAAACCAAAGGATATTAGGTGTAGAAGAGGGAGAAGATTCCTAACTTAAAGGGCCAGTAAATATCTTCAACAAAATTATAGAAGAAAACTGCCCTAACCTAAAGAAAAAGATGTCCATGAACATACAAGAAGCCTACAGAAGTCCAAATAGATTGAACCAGAAAAGAAATTCCTACTGCCACATAATAATCAAAAGAAAGAAGAATAAAAGCAGCAAGCAAAAAATGTCAAGTAACATATAAATGCAGACCTATCACAATTACACCAGACTTCTCACCAGAGGCTGTGAAAGTTAGAAGATCCTGGGCAGATCTCATTCAGACCCTAAGAGAACACAAATGCCAGCCCAGACAACTATACCCATCAATTACCACAGATGGAAAAACAAAAATATTCCATGACAAAAACAAATTTACAAAATATCT
Source organism: Tokudaia tokunoshimensis (assembly GCA_036184795.1). Lineage (NCBI taxonomy): Eukaryota > Metazoa > Chordata > Mammalia > Rodentia > Muridae > Tokudaia > Tokudaia tokunoshimensis. The sequence continues at coordinate 78,213,211 of BTHU01000023.1, forward strand.
TTCCACAAATCCAGCACTACAAAGGATAGTAGATTGAAAATGCCAACACAAGTAGGGAAACTACACCTTAGAAAAATCAAGAAAGGAATATTCTTTCAATAAACCCAAAAGAAGACAACCACACAAACATAAAAATAATATCAAAAATAACTGGAAGCAGTAATCATTATTCTTTAATATATCTTAACATCAATGGATTCAATTCCCCAATAAAAAGACATAGACTAATAGACTGGATATATAAACAAGACCCAGCATTTTGCTGTACACAGGAAATATACCTCAGTCACAAAGACAAATGCTGCCTCAGAGTAAATTGCTGGAGAACAATTTTCTAAGCAAATGGTTCCAGGAACCAAGCTAGAGTAGCCATTCTAATATCAGATAAAATCAACTTTCAACGAAAAGTCATCAAAAAAGATAAGGAAAGACATTTCATACTCATCAAAGGAAAAATCTACCAAAAAGGACTGTCAATTCTGAGCATCTATGCTCTGAATGCAAGGGCACCCACATTGATAAAAGAATATTTACTAAAGCTCAAAACACATATCACACCTCACACAATAATTGTGGGGGACTTCAAAACACCACTCTTACAAATGGACAGATCAGGGAAAGAAGAAATTAAACAGAGACACAGTGAAACTAACAGAAGTTATGGATCAAATGGGTTTGACAGATATCTATAGAACATTTCATCCTAAATAAAAAGAATATATCGTGAATTCATTGTTTTAGAGGGAGGGAAGGGGGCTTATGGGACTTTCGGGGAGGGAGGAAATGGGAAAGGGGAAATGATTTGGAATGTAAATAAAAAAAACTTAGAAAATAAAATTAAAAAAAAAGAATATATCTTCTTCTCAGAACCTCAAGTCACCTTTTCCAAAATTGACCATATAATCATTCACAAAACAGACATCAACATATGTAAGAAGTTTGAAATAATCCCATGCCTCCTATCAGATAACTACGGATTAAGGCTTTTCTTCAGTAGCAAGAAAAACAATAGAAGACCACATACACATGGAAAATGAACAACACTCTACTCAGTAATAACTTGGCCAAGGAACAAATAAAGAAATTAAAGACTTCTTAGAATTTATTAAAATGAAGCCACAACATACCCAAACCTATGGGACACAATGAAAGCAGTCCTAAGAGGAAAACTCAAAGCTCTGAGTGCCTCCAAAATGAAACAGGAGAGAGCATACACTAGCAGCATTATAGCACATCTGAAAGCTCTAGAACAAAAAGAAGCAAATACACTCAAGAGGAGTAGACTTCAGGAAATAATCAAATTAAGGGCTGAAATCTACCAAGTAGAAACAAACAAACAAACAAGCAAAAGACTGTAAAAAGAATCTAGAATATGGTTCTTTGAGAAAAACAAGACAGAGAAACCCTTAGCTAGATTAACCAGTGGGAAGAGACATTATCTAAATTAACAAAATCAGAAATGAAAAGGGAGACATAACAAAAGAAACTGAGGAAATTCAAAAAATCTTTAGTTCCTACTACAAAAGCCTTTAGTGAACAAAACAGAAAAATCTGAATGAAATGGAAAATTTCCTAGAGAAATACCAGGTACCAAAATTAAAGTAGGATCAGATAAATGATCTAAACATTCCCATAACCCCTAATGAAATAAAAGCAGTCATCAAAAATCTCCCAACCAAGAAAAGCCCAGGATAAGATGGACTTAGTGCTGAGTTATATCAGACCTTCAAAGAGGGCCTAACTAAAATATGCTCCCAACTATTCCACCAAAGAGAAACTGAATCCAATTTGTTCTATGAAGCCACAATTACTCTGATAACCAAACCCCACAAAGACCCTACAAAAAAAGGAGAACTTAAGAACAATTTCCCTTATGAATAATGATGCAAAAATATTCAATAATATTCTTACCAACTGAATCCAAGAACACATCAAAAAGATCATCCATCATGATCAAGTAGGCTTCATCCCAAGGATGAAGGGATGGTTCAATATAAGGAAATCTGTCAATGTAATCTACTATATAAACATATTCCAAGAAAAAAAAACATGATCATTTCATTAGATGCTGAGAAAATCCAACACACTTTCATGATAAAAGTCTTAGAAAGACCAGGAAATCAAAGCCCATACCTAAACAGTAAAAGCAATATACAACAAAACAGTAGCCAATGTCAAACTAAATGAAGAGAAACTTAAAGCAATTCCTCTGAAATAAGGGACTAGTCAAAGCTGCACACTCTATCCTTACCTATTCAATATAATACTTTAAGTGCTAGTCAGAACAATTAGACAACAAAAAGAGGTAAAAGTGATGTAAACTGGAAAGGAAGAAGTCAAAATATCACTGTTTGCAGATGATATGTTAGTGTACTTAACTGACCCCAAAAATTCCACCAGAGAACTTCTAAACATGATAAACAACTTCAGCAAAGTGGCTGCATGTAAAATTAACTAAGGGGCCTTCCTGTACTCAAAGGATAAAATGGGCTAAAAAAAATTATACAAACATCTCCCCTTCACAATAGTCACAAATAATATAAAATACCTTTGTGTGATTCTGACCAAAGGAGCTGAAGTGATTTGCAGACCCATAGGAGGGACAATGATATAAACCAACCTTTATTCCTAGAGCTCCTAGGGCCTAAACCACTAACCAAGGTATATACACGGAGCAACCCTTGTCTCCAGCTGCATATCTAGAAAAGGATGGCCTTATTGGACATCAAAAGAAGGAGAGGCCCTTGGTCCTGAGATGGCTCAATACTCCAGTATAGGGGAATGCCAGGACAGGAAAGCAGCAGTGGGTTGTTTGATAAGCAGCGGTTTGAATGGGATAGGGTATTTTCTGAGAGACAACCAGGAGAGAGGATAATATTTGAAATGTAAATGAAGAAAATATCTAATAAAAAAGAGCACAAAGGTGTCACACTAAAGTTATGATTTCTACAAAGTTTTAAATTTTGTGCAAGTAAACAGCTAACTTTCTCTAATAATATTTCTAGGCATTATCATTTCCAATTCCTCAAATAGCTATGATTTTTCTATGGTTCTATGTCTTTCTTTAATTCTTTAATCTTTATTTCCTCATCCTAGCTTTTTCTTAGCCTCAAATACTCTCCTTCTAAAACTATTTATTCCTACACTTGATCTTAGCCAAAAGGCCGAGAAGCGATAAACTATTCCTAAATCATATAAAAATTCCAATTTTTTCTATCAATACCTTGTCTTCCTGAGACTACTTTAACTCTATATCTTTGTTGTCCCCAAGTTCAACCTGCTAATTTATGCAGCATTCATTCATCCAGTGGGTACATGTGTCTCCTCATGATTCCAATTTCAAGTCCAATCTGGCAATGAAATATTTCTACAAAGAACCATGTAGGTTTTTTGGCCCCTGTGGTTATCATGTCTAGATCCTTTCCTCTGGCCCTAAAGAACAAACAGAAACATTCTTTCTCATCCTCCATAGTCTCATGAACATCTCCCTTCCTTGTTCCTAAGAATCTGTTTCATATCTGTTTCATTTATTAAGATTTGATTAGTTCTGAGTAATGGGGGAAGTATATTCCCCAGAATGAAAGATTGAAAGTAAAGTAAAGACAGAAGATCAGCTTCAGGGCAAGAGCAACCTTCAGCACTCATGCGGATCATAAGGATGGATGGCCTAGCAGGCCTCCAGGGGCAGAAACTCTGTCACGCCTCCCCTTATGCAGCCATGCTGGGTGCAGCCAATCAGTAGTCCTCCTTTATGTGAATGATAAATGGTCTGAAAAAAATTGGGAAAACAACACCCTCTAAAACATTTTTTATATGACTGATGTGCAATATTAGTCTGTAAGGCCGAGTTGTATTCATCTTTTCTTATTTTTATTAGATATTTTCTTTATTTACATTTCAAATGTTATTCCCTTTCCTGGTTTCCCCTCTGAAAACACCTTATCCTATCCTCCCTCGCCTTGCTCAACAACCTACCCACTCCCACTTCCATGTCCTGGCATTCCCCCACACTGCTGCATTGAGCCTTTCCAGGACCAGGGGCCCTCCTCACTTTGATGTCCAACAAGGCCATCCTATGCTGCTTATGCATCTGGAGCCATGTGTAACACCATGTGCACTATCTGGTTGATATTTTTGTCCCTAGGAGCCCTGGGAGTACTGAGTGGCTCATATTGTCCCTCCTATGGAGCTGCAAACACCTTGAGCTCCTTGGGTCATTTCTCTAGCTCCCCATTGCAGACACTGTGCTCTGTGTCTCAGGAGTTTAGTTTCATGGGGTCTTTGTATATAATCTTTACTTCTTAATACATTTTCAACACTGAAGATAAAACTTTTAAATTATATCTGGGCTTATTATTATAGACAAATGAAGATTAAGATGTAATATGATAAACAATTAATAATTTGTAGAATGAACTATTAATAGTGAAGAAAGCAATTTGAAATTTTTACAAATAGAATATAGGTATGCAGGAAGTAATTGATAATTCTCAAGGTAGTAATAAGGTAATTATTATGTGCATATAATTACATTCATCACAATTCCATTTTTTTAAGAATTACATTTTCTGCTCAATTAATATATCACACAACATTGATTTGATCCATTCATTCATAATGGTTTCCTTGGCACCTTACATTTCTTTTTGCCATAAAGATAGTGTTGGGATTAATCAATGTTTTTTACAAGTTATATGTTGTTAACTATAGATAAATCTTGTTTTTCAAAAAATACTTCCCATAAATAGAATTATGTAGAAAATAATTTAATTCAAGGATTTTTACCCTGTTGTTTCTCTGCCTTAAATATTGCTTGTCGTACTCTAGAAAGGACAGTTATGAAAATAATGAAATAAAAATTAAATACTTAGCAGAGAATCAGATGGTTAAAAGTCATGGTTAAAATGATTACCTTTGTAGTTTAATTGTGTGCTCTCCTTGGACCCACTTACTGTATATAATCAAAAGTCAGCTCTATAATTTTCCTTGCATAAGTACCATACCCAGCTTTTTAATCATGCTGTCAAGTTCAATTTCTTTCTTGCTCTTAGAAAGAAGCCTGTAGAAAAGCTTTTGCTGTAATGTAATACTCCACTTCAGTAATGTCAATACCTTTTTTGGTTTAATTTGTTGTGATGATTTCTGTAGTAAGGTAACACAAAAGTAGATTTTTAAAATGCCATGTCACCTGTGACAATAGATGCTGGAAAGGATGTGAAGAAAGAGGAACACTCCTCCATTGTTGGTGGGACTGCAAGCTGGTATAACCACTCTGGAAGTCAGTCTGGTGGTTACTCAGAAAATTAAACATAGTACTACCTGAGGACCCAGCTATACTACTCCTAGGCATATACCCAAAAGATGTTCCAACATATACCAAGGACACAAGATTCATTAAGTTCACAGCAGCTGTATTTATAATAGTCAGAAGATGGAAAGAACCCAGATGTCCTTCAACAGAGAATTGATACAGAAAATGTGGTACATTTAAACAACTCACCTATTATAAACAATGAATTCATGGACTTTTTAGGCAAATGGATGGAATTAGAAAATATCATCCTAGTCACAAAATAACACACATGGTCTGCCCTCACTGATAAGTGGATATTTGCCCAAAAGCTCGAAATCCCTGAGATACAATTCACAGACCAAACAAACTCAAAAAGAAGGAAGATCAAAGTGTGCATACTTCAGTCCTTCTTAGAAGGGGAAACAAAATACTGTAGGGAGTAAATATGGAGACAAAATGTGAAGCAGAGACTCAAAGAAAGGTCATCCAGAGACTGTCCCACCTAGGGAACCATCTTATATGCAGACACAAAACCCAGACACTATTGCAGATGCCAAGAAGTGCTTGCTGAAAGGAGCCTGTTATTGCTGATGACTGGGCACTACTATACCGCCCTTGCCACCCCAGGTATAATCAGATAAAGTGAACATTAGCTACACCAACCAAAAACTAACATGGTTGGTTGGCTTTATATACTGCTGTTACTAACTCCATCTTCTTTCCCAGTCCTCCTGATTCTCCCTGAGTCTTCCTGCACAACTCTAAGTATCCCATTCCATCCTCAACCACTGGTTGCTAGTATCTTTGCTGATCAATCAAGAACCAGTTGGGGAACAGGACCTTAGCATCAGAACCACCTCCTACAAGAACCATGCATATTAATTTGTTGTGGTTTTTCATAGTGGTCTCTGATGGTGCAAAGACAAGTTTCCATGAAGGAACATGAAAATGCTGTCAAGATATTGCAAGAGAGAGTAAATAAATGTGTTTTAAAAATGTCATTAGAAGTCCAGATTTTCAGCCTAGCATGCCAGGGACTCAAAAGAACTAATTTTTAAATTTATTTTTTTCTTTTATATATTGCATCCAAACTGCACTTTCTCTTCTCTTCTCCCCCTCTTTCTCCCACCATCCCATACTTAATCCCTCCTCTAATACATTCCTCCTCTATTTCCCTTAAGAAAATGGCAGACCCTTCAATGATATTAACCAAACAGAATATCTGGTAACAAGAAGCAAACTTCTAAATTTAAAATGGAAATACATGTAATAAATAATGTTCTATTTTCACAATATGAATTTGAACAATTTTTACAGAATTGAGTAATATACTTGAGTTTCTTAATAAATCAGAACTTGAATAATTTGTACATTATAATCCAATAAATATAATATATTGAAGTCTTAATATCAAAATCGACAAATTATGTGATTTTTGAAAGTTAGTTTGCAGGTTTCTAGGGGGAAAGTTTTGGAAAATGGCAAATAAAATCAAGAGGCAGCTGTTTCAATTCTGTTTTAAAAATTCTACCTCAGGGTACAATTAATGAAGAAAAGTTCTGAACTCTAGACTTATTTCAGTTAACACAAGAAGAAATCACAGAATTAGTATTTTATCACTTGATGTACCCTAGAATAATAAAGGCTTGACATAATGATCATCAATAAACACTGATATTATGATGTGAAAAGTTAATAGAGATCATTATAATTAATAGATCAGAATGAAACATATCACATATAAATCATTTTCTCATCAGTATTAAAAGGGACAAGATGATAATATGAATCTTTGATTATGAACTGAACTAATGTCATTGTCTAAGAAATGTTATTGCTATACAAATAACTGTACCCAAGATGCTTCTATATTTATACAATCAGGATGATAAGCAGGTGGCCAGGGGATACAACCAATTGTTTTCATGAAAGTCCTAAGGCTGCTCATCCTTGTGCTGTTTGTAAACAATGAACTGTTTCTTCTAGTACATAAAATTTATACTATAATTTTTAGTTAAGAATTGTGAATGCAAAAATACTTATATTATGAACTTAATAAGTCCTTATAAAATAATTGTGAAAATTGGAATAACAAGTTTACTTGTACAATATATTGGGGATTATAATCAAATATTTATATATAATACATATAAGTCATTTTAAAATTTTCAATTTTGAGGATGTCATATATGTATAAAATGGTTTAGTCAAATGATCACCCCGATACCTTCATATAATTTATTCGATATTCTTTCACAATTTTCTCACCCAACTTTATGTATCCTATGTTTTAAACCCACCAAATCAATTTAGTGTTATATTTATCTTCATGGGTATATGACAGTCTAATACAATTTGAATTTTCTCCCATGTCTAAAACACTGGAGGGAAAATTATTTCATTCTTAATGGAAGAAAGTAATGCTTTACTGATTAATTGATTAGTTGATAATGTGCATGTTGAATCAATTTTTAAACTATAGATTACTACATATTATATGGTTTAGTTCTTCCAAATTTAAGCATTAGCTTTAGAAAATCAGGGCCTGAAAGGGAGACCATCAAATTAAAGTACAGACAGTTTTTCCAGAGAACCTGGGTTCAATATCCTACACACATATGTGATCCTACACACATTCATCTATAATATCACTCCTAAGAGTTCTCATTCCCTCTTCTGGACTCCATGGACACCATGCATGGATATGGTGCTCAGATATTTATGTAGTCATAATACTCATACACATAAAATAGAATAATAAAGTAAAATTCAATCTTAGTAGATACACCTCTGACAATTCTGTAGATTATTTTCAAATACTATATATATTAAGTCAATATGCTTTCTTATTTTGTGTACCATTATTTTATTATTTCACATAATAATTTTAAGTGCTGCTTCCTATAATTATCACAATTATGTGTGTGAATATACCTATTTGTTCAGAGGGTAAAGGAAAAGAATACCAACAGGAAGAGAAAAATAATTAACTTTTCTCATTTTGAAAAGAGCTAAACCCAGAACTGTCAGTTTTCAATTGGAGGACCACAGGCTTAATTTGATTTTATATGCAGTTGCTTTATTCAATTGAAAAGTTTTACTGGAAGAACACGTTTAAACAGAACTGTTTCTGGGAGCAATTTTAGTCATATTAAGGGTTTGATATTGCATTTTTTCCTCAATCATGAAACACTAATTTTTATATGTGGAGCTCAGATATAGTAGTCATTTGAAACATTAAGGAATCATGTTTCTTCTTTTCTCATCACCCCAACTCTAACTTCACCCCTTCCACTACTCCCTGGCCTTCCACTTCCTATTACCTTCCCTCTACTTATTTCTAAATTATGTATCATTTTCTTTCAGAACTTTTTCAATCACAATTATTAACAGCAGACACACATTATGAATATTTTGGTTTGCTCTTCTATCCCTCCATCTACCCATATCTGATCTCTTCTTTCTGATGCTCACCTACCCCCAGTCCACCACCAAAATCTGTCCAAATTCCCTTTTCCAGAGTACTGGGATACACAACTGGAATTGGGTGGCATTTTAGGGATGAGGTAGAATCAATGGAAACTCTCAGGAATCTATAAGGATGACAATAGTGAAGATTCCTAGTAATCTGGAATAAGGAACCTGAACAGGCCATCTTCTATAACCAGGAAAGTCTCCCAGTAGAAGGATTGGGACACCCAACCTGTTATAAAAGTTTCAACCTACCATATACCCTGCCTGAAATCTGTGTTGTGGAAAGGGTGACATAAAACTTGTGGAAGTGTCCAATAAATGACTGGTCCAGCTTGAGACCAGAGCCATGGAAGGGAGTCCACTTCTGACACTACCTGGAGGAGCAAGAACCATAAGCTCAATAACACAGACACATAGGACAGAACCAAACATTACCGTCAAAAAAACTGTCAATGAAATAATTCTTAATAAGTCTGCTATACTTGCAAACTGGAGCCTAGCATCAACATCAGAAAGACTTGGCAAGCAATTGATCAGAACAGGTCCAGAGACCCACCGACAAATATTAGGTAGAGTTCAGAATCCTGAAGAAGATGGAAAGAAAGGATTTGAGGATCTAGAGGGATCAAGGACACCCTGTCCACCCTCTGACTGCTCCACATTCCATATCTCCTCTCCTCCACCTGTCTCCACTTAGATGTCCCTTCCCCCCACCTCACATGACTTCTCAACTCATTGGGGCCTCCAGTCTCTTGAGGATTAGGTGCATTTTCTCTGAATGAACAGAGACTCGACAGTCCTCTATAGTATATGTGCTAGGGGTCTCATGTGTTTGGTGGTCCAGTGTTTGAGAGATCCTGGAGGTCCACATTAATTGGGACTGCTGGTCCTCTTACAGGGTGGCCCTCAACTTCAATCAGTCTTCCCTAATTCAACAGTGGGGGTTAGCTCTTTCTGTCCATTTGTTGGGTACAAATATGTACAACTGACACTTACAGCTGCTTGTTGAGTCTTCCAGAGTACTGTCCTGATAGGTCCCTTTTTGTGAGTGCTCCATAGCCTCAGTAATAGAGACAGGCCTTGGGGTCTCTCCTTAAGCTAGATGCCACTTTGAGCCTGTCACTGAATCTTCTTTCCCTCAGGCTCCTCTCCACTTCCATCCCTGTAATTCTTTAATACATGAACAATTATGAGTCCGAGTTTTGACTATGGGATGGATCCTTTCCCATTTGAAGCCCTGACTTCCTGCTGAAGGTAGGCTCTTAAAGTTCCCTCTCCCTACTGTCAGGTATTTCATCTAAGGCCCCTCCCTTTTAGTCCTGTAAGTCTCTCATCTCCCAGGTCTCTGGTGCATTCTGGAAGGTCCCTCCAACCTATCTCCTGAGAAAGAATATATTTTAAAAATGAAAAAAATGGTTTTGATTTTTTTCCAAATTCTCTTCACTGATATAGGTTTCTTATTTACTGTTTTACCATTTATCAAACATTATATTTGCAAATGATTTTCTAATTTAGAATATAGATAACTAGCTATCATTTCCATAGTCTATTCAAATGTTTTCTTTAATTCATTTTGCCACAGCTGCATTCAAACCAGACTGACTTTTTTAAAAGTCCAACAGAATAGATTGGACTTTGTGCCAAATTTCTATGGCACTGCACATTCATCAAAGATCCTAACCTGGAAGATGTTACATTATCTTGAAACTATAACATCTAGATTATTTTTCTTTTGGTATTGTTTTATTTTTTGCAGCGAGACAGAAAGGAAAATTTTTTCCACAATCTGTTAGCCAAATTGTGTCACTACATCTTAATTATAAAGAAAAGAAAGCTGTAATTATCCTTTCTGCCCTCCTTCCAAAAGTAAGGGGTGGGGAGGAAAAGAAAAAGAAAGAAAAAATAAAAAAAAAAATCCCAGAAGATATGGGAACACACAAGATATATAAACTTTATTCTGACCTATGCAAATTTGGATCCAGCACAATGTTTATATATTTTAACACAGTGTAAAATTGATACAGGAAAAGTAAACTATGTTCTATAGAAACATAATAGATGATGTAGAGATACTATGTTGCTTTTGTTTGATTGGTCCTTCACTCTACTTCTCTGTAGAATATAGCTAAATTTATGGCAAAAAAAATTGCTTTATATTTAATGTTAATAGCATTTCATAATGTGATATGGGGCCAAATGTCTATTACTAGTCTCCTTTTGTACATACAAATGTGTATATAACTCATATAAGATTGTATAAACACTTAAATATTGAAGGAATTCTTTTCTTGTGTGGTACATTAATATCTGTGTATGTAGCCACAGTTACTGATATCCAAAATGTTTGAGTGGTAGAGGCAACCTGTTTTTAGATATAGAAGAAGGTATGACACACTATTTTTAGTCTATGGGTACAGTTGTAGAATCTTGCCGCAAACATTAATTTCTAAGATGTATGAGATAATTCAACTTTCTATATCTTTATTTGCATCAACTTTAAATATTTTTTTTATTTATTTACATTTCGAATGTTATCCCCTTTCCCCATTTCCCCTGCACAAGCCCCTGTTCCCTCTTCTGTTCCCTCTGCCTCTATGAGGGTGCTCCCCCCTCCAGCCAATCAACTCCTACCTCAGTGTCCTAGAGTTCCCCTATCCTGGGTCATCAAGCATCTAGAGAACCAAGGGCCTCCCCTCCCAGTGATGCCAGATAAGACAGTCCTCTGCTGCATATCCAGCTAGAGCCATGGGTGTCACTCCCACCCCCTGTGTACTCTTCGGTTGGTGGGTTAGTCCCTGAGAGTTTTGGGAGGTCTGTTTGTCTGATATTGTTGTTCTTCCAATGGGGTTGCAAACCCCTTCAGCTCCTATAGTACTTGCCCTCACTTCTCCATTGGGGTTTCCGAGCTTATTCCAGTGTTTGGCTGTGAATATCCACATCTGTATTGGTCCTGCTCTGGCAGAGTCTCTCAGGAGACAGCTATAACAGGATCCTATCAGTAATCACTTTTTGGCATTAGCAATAGTGTCTAGGTTTGGTGACTGCAGATGGGATGGATTCCTAGGTGGGGCAGTCTCTGGATTATTTAGGAAAATAGAATATATTCATAATTGATTCCATTATGGTTATAGTATATTATAGGTCACAAATTAAAAATTTTTGAAAATATTACAAATGTGATGTTTCTAATTGTTGAAAATATTAGACTAAAATAAATGGCCAAATGATTGCTTACCATCTCAGTGCATTTTATATTGAGGACATGAGAAACAAAGCAAAGCTACAACTAGCACTTGTGTCTAGAAATCACTTGTATCAGCCACAATATAATGCTGCAGGCTGACTTTTTACACTTTTTCATGGGTCCTTTGATTATTTTACAATATAACAAATGTGTATGTTTTCATCATCTTCCTTATGTCATAGAAGTGGTTATAAATTTAAGAAGTAAGCAACTTAACTCAGTTCTGAGTGACTAGACAGTTCCATGTTGTAATTTCTTCTCACACTGGATATCAAAGAAAGATTTCCTTAACATTTCTCATCTAGTGACTTCTGTTATCATTTTTTTAAATTTTCTCCAGATGTGGATTCTCACACAAAGACCTAAAACAACAGCAACAGCAACAACAACAACAAAATGAATTACCATATCCAGTACTTCAATGATAAATAGCATTTAGACTGAACATATGTCATTCTATATTTATGTTAAATTAACAAGAGTCATAAGAAGATAGAATGTTTGAAAGATTTTAATGTTGTGGCCTTTGAAAAATATCTCAAAATCTCAAAATAAATGGCCACTGATATTAAACACTGTAATTATATAATGTAAATATGGCTTATAAACAACAAAATAGTGCTATCATGTACTGACTTACAGTACTATGAACAACATATTTTTCAATATATGTATTCTTTAAACAAGATTAATTTCATCTTTTTATTATAGACAAGATCACTAATCTTTTTTATTTAATATTGTACTTATTTATTTGTGTGTTTGTTTACACTCCAGATATTTTTCCCCCTCCTGGTCCACCCACCGACTATTCCATATCCTGTCTCCAGGAGGATATCCCCACCCCCCATCCCCCACCCAAGCAGAACTCTAAACTTCCCAGGGGCTCCAGTCTCTTGAGTGTTAGGTGCATCTCCTCTGACTGAGTCCAGACCTTTGCTATACATGTGTTGGGGACCTCATATCAGCTGATATATGCTGCTTGGTTGGTGGCACAGTGTTTGAGAGATTTCGAGGGTCTAGGTTAATTGAGATTGCTGGTCATCCTACAGGGTTGCCCTACTCCAGATTTACCCTAATTCCACCACACAGGTCAACAGCTTCTTCCATTGTTTGGGTGCACATAACTGCATCTGACTCTTTCCACTGCTTGTTGGGTCTTTAAGAGGACAGTCATGATAGGTCCCTTTTTGTGAGTGTTCCATAGCCTCAGTAATTTTGTCAGGCCCTGGGACCTCCCCCTTGAGCTCTATACAACTTTGGGTCTGTCAATGGACCTTCTTTTCCTCAGGCTCCTCTCCATTTCCATCCCTGCAGTTCTTTCAGATGGGAACAATTATGGGTCAGAGTTTTGACTTGGAATGACAACCCTATCTTCCTGCTGGAGGTGAACTCTATAAGTTTTCTCTCCCTTCTGTCAGGTAATTCATCTAAGGTCTCTCCCTTTTAGTCCTGAGAGTATCTCACCTCCCAGGCCTTTGGTGCATTCTGTAGGGTCCCCTAAACCTTTTCCCTCCAATGGTTGCATATTTTCATTCTTTCTGCTGGACCTCAGGGCTTTAGTCCTTTTGCCTCACCCAATACCAGATCAGGTATTCCTCTTCCCATCCTGTGTCTACTTTCACTTCCAGGTTCCTCTTTCCCTCCCCAGTTGTGATTTCTTTCTTCACCCTTGCAAGTGGGACTGGGGTGTCCTCACTTGAGCCCTTCAGCTTGTTGACATTTTTGAATTATGTGGACTATAACTTGGTTATTCTGTACTTTTGTTTATTTGGATTTTTTTGGCTAATATACACTAATTAGTGAGTACATATGATGCATGTCCTTTTGGGATTGAGTTATGTCAATCAGGATGATATTTTCTTTTTTTCATATTTGTTTTTATTTTCTATATTTTTTACTTACATTCGAAATGATTTCTCCTTTCCCATTTCCTCCCTCCCCAAAAGTCCCATAAGCCCCCTTCCCTCCCCCTGTTCCATATTCAACCCCCTCTCATTTCTCTGTCCTGGTATTCACTTACATCCAATCTTTTCAGGACCAGGGGTCTCTCCTTCCATCTTCTTGGAAATCTATTGATATGTGCATTGTGTCTTGGGTATTCCGAGATTCTGGGTTAATATCCCCTTATCAGTGACTGCACACCATATGTGTTCTTTTGTGATTGGGTTACCTCACTAAGATGATTGTTTCCAGTTCTGACCATTTGCCTAAGAATTTCGTGAATTCATTGTTTTTAATTGCAGAGTAGTATTCCATTGTGTAAATATAGATTCCATCCATTTGCCTGCAAAACTCAGGATGTCCTCATTCTGAATAGATGAGTAGTATTCAATTGTGTAAATGAACCACATTTTCTGTATCCATTCTTCTGTTGTGGAACATCTGGGTTGTTTCCAGCTTCTGGCTATCACAAAAAAGGTCACTCTGAACATAATGGAACACTTGCCACTATGACATGGTACTGCATCTTTTGGTATATTCCAAAGAGTAGTATTGCTGGGTCTTCAGGTAGACCAAATTCTAATTTTCTGAGAAACCTCCAGATTGATTTCCAGAGTGGTTGTACCAGTTTGCAGTGCCACCATCAATAAAGGAATATTAGACCTTCTCCATATCCTAGCCAATATGTGTCATCACCTGAGGTTTTGATCTTGGCAATTCTTATTGGTGTAAGGTATAATCTCTGGGTCATTTTGATTTGCATTTCTCTGATCACTAAGGACTTTCATTGTTTCTTTAGGTGCTTCTCAGTCATTTAAGACTCCTCTGTTGTAAAGAACACACATGGTATGCAGTCACTGATAAGGGGATATTAACCAAGAATCTCAGAATACCCAAGACACAATTCACATATCAATAGATTTCCAAGAAGATGGAAGGAGAGACCCCTGGTCCTGGAAAGAATGGATGTAGGGGAATACCAGGACAGAGAAGCGAGAGGGGGTTGAATGGGGAACAGGGGGAGGGAAAGGGGTTTATGAGACTATTGGGGAGGGAGGAACCAGGAAAGGGGAAATCATTTGGAATGTAAATAAAAAAACTTAGAAAATAATATATATATAAAGATTCCTCTGTTGTGAAATCTCTGTTTAGTTCTATATCCCATTTTTTTTGATTGGGTTGTTTGGGTTTTTTTGATGATTAGCTTCTTGAGTTCTTTATATATTTTGAATATTAGTCCTCTATTGGATGTAGGGTTAATGAAGACTTTTTTTCCCAATCTATGTGTTGCTGATTTGTGTTATTGGCTATGTCCTTTGCTGTACAGAAGCTTTTCTGTTTCATGAGGTCACATTTATCATTTCTTGATCTTAGAGCCTGAGCCACTGGAGTTTCCTTTAGGAAATTTCACCCTGTCCCAATGAGTTCAAGGCTCTTTCCTACTTTCTCTTCTATTAGTTTCAATGTATCTGGTTTTATGTTGAGGTTCTTGATCCACTTGGACTTGAGCTTTGTGCAAGGTGACAAATATGGATTTATTTCCATTTTTCTACATACAAGTAGCCAGTTATACCAGTACCATTTATTGAACATGCTTTCTTTTTTCCATTGTATATTTTTAGCTTTGTTGTCAAAGATCGTATGTCCTTAAGTGTGTGTGTGTGTGTTTTTCTTTTCTGAGTCTTCAATTCTGTTTGATTGACCAACAGGTCAGGGATGGTGAATCCCCCAGACATTTTTAATTGTTAAGAATTGTTTTTTGCTAGAGCAGTTGGGGCCTCTAGGTGCAGAGACAACCGAGCATAACATCACTTGGGACACGGCCAGCTAGGGTGCCGCCTGCGCCCAAGAGCTGGGCAGCTCTGTGGTCATCTGTGTGACAGCTATGCTGTGGGACATCTGCCCTGCAGAGTGACCCATGCCTAGAGGGAGTGCAGCAACCTTCCCTCAGCCACCTTTGCTCTTGTGTTAGACTACACTGGACTCCAGATAAACAGAGATATCACAAGTATAACATCACTTGGGGCAAGGCACAACAGGGCTCCAAAGACACTCAGGAGCAGGGCAGCCCCTCAGCAATTGGTGCCCAGAGAAACCTGGTCATCCAGGGGTGCAGAAATAGCCTTGCAGGCTCACAGGAGGTTCAAGCACCAGCCAGTGACAGCAGGACCAACTAACACCAGAGATAACCAGATGGCAAAAGGCAAACGTAAGAACGTTACTAACAGAAATCAAGGCAATATGACACCATCCTAACCCAACTTTCCAACAGCAGAAAGTCCTGGACACCCCATCACACCCTAAAGGAAAGATCTGTATTTAAAATCACATCTTATGCTGCTATTAGAGGATTTCAAGAAGGACATAAATAAATCTCTTAAAGAAATACAGGAGAAGATGAATCAATGGGTAAAAGCCCTTACAAAGGAAACACAAAAATTTCTTAAAGAAATGCAGGAGAATATGGGCCAACAGATGGAAACCCTTAAAGAGGAAACACAAAAATCACTTAAAGAAATAAGGGAGAACGGGGGTCACCAGGCAAAAGTCCAGAAAGAGGAAACACAAAAATATCTTAAAGAAATATAGGAAAACACAAACAAACAAGTGAAGGAACTGAGCAAACCCATCCAGGATCTAAAAAAGGAAGTTGAAACAACTAAGAAATCACAAAGGGAGACAACTTTGGAGATAGAAAACCTTGGGAAGAAATCAGGAGTCATAGACGCAAACATCAACAATAGAATACAAGAGATGGAAGAAAGAATCTCAGATGCTGAAGATACCATAGAAAGCATTGATTCAACAGTGAAAGAAAATGCAAAATGCAAAAAACGTGTAACCCAAAACATCCAGGAAATCCAGGACACAATGTGAAGACCAAACCCAAAGATTATAGGTATAGATGAGAGTGAAGATATGCAACTTAAAGGGACAGTAAATGTCTTCAACAAAATTATAGAAAAACACTTCCCTAACCTAAAGAGAGAGAGATGCCTATGAACTTACAAAAGCCTACAGAACTCCAAACAGACTGGACCAGAACAGAAATACCTCCTGACACATAATAATCAAAACGCCAAATGTAATAAACAAAGAAAGAATATTAAAAGCAGTAAGAGAAAAAGGCCAAGTAACATATAAAGGAAGAACTATCTGAATTACATCAGACTTCTCACTAGAGAATATGAAAGCTAGAGGATCCTGGGCAGATATCTTGCAGACTATAAGAGAACACAAACGCCAGCCCAGACTACTATACCCAGCACAACTCTCAATCATCATAGATGGAGAGACCACGATATTCCATAATAAAACCAAATATACACAATATCTTTCCACAAACCCAGCCCTGCAAAGGATAATAGGTAGAAATCGCCAATACAAGGAGAGAAACTACATCCTGCAAAAAACGAGATAGTAACCTTCTTTCATCAAACCCAAAAGTAGATAACCACTCAAACATAAAGATAGCATCAAAAATAGCAGGAAGCAATAATCACTATTCCTTAATATCGCTTAACATCAGTGGACTCAATTCCCCAATAAAAAGATATAGACTAGCAGACTGGATACATAAACAGGACCCAGAACTTTGCTATGTGCAGGATATGCACCTCAGTGTCAAAGAAAAACACTACCTCAGAATAAAAGGCTGGAAAATAATCTTACAAGAAAATGGTCTCTGGAAATGAGCTAGAGTAGCCATCGTAATATAGGATAAAATTGACTTTCAACCTAAAGTCATCCAAAAAGAAACAGAAGGACACTACATACTGGTCAAAGAAAAAAACCCATCAGGAGAACTCTCAATTCTGAACATCTATGCTCCAAATGCAAGGGCACCCTCATTCATAAAAGAAGCTTTACTAAAGCACAAAGCACACACTGCACCTCACACAATAATTGTGGGTGACTTCAACACCGCAATCTCTGCAATGGACCAATCAGGAAAGCAAAAACTGAACAGAGACACAGTAAAACTAATTGAAGCTTTGGACCAAATGGATCTAACAGATATATATATATATATATATATATATATATATATATAATAACATTTCATCCTAAGCAAAAGAATGTACCTTCTTGTCAGTACCTCATGGTACCTTCTCCAAAATCAAACATTTAACTGTTCACAAAACAGACCTCAACAGATATAAGAAGATCAAACTAATCTCATGCCTCCTATCAGATCAATAAGGAATAATAGTGGTCTTCAATAGCAACAAAAACAACAGAAAGCCCACATACACGTGGGAGCTGAATAACGCTCTACTCAATGATACCTTGGTCAAGGAAGAAATAAAGAAAGAAACCAAAGACTTTTTAAAATTCAATGAAAATGAAGGCACAACATACACTAATTTATGGGACACAATGAAAGCGGTGCTAAGAGGAAAATTCATAGCCCTGAGTGCCTCCAAAAAGAAATGGGAGAGTCTATACACTAGAAGCTTAATGGCACATCTGAAAGCCCTGGAACAAAAAGAAGGAAATACACCCAAGAAGAGTAGAAGGCAGGAAATCATCAAACTCAGGGCTGAAATCAATCAAGTAGAAACAAATAGAACCATACAAAAAATCAACAAAACTAGGAGTTGGTTCTTTGAGAAAATCAACAAGCTAGATTAGCCCTTAGCCAAAATAGCCGGAGGTCACTGAGACATTATCCAAATTAACAAAATCAGAAATGAAAAGGAAGATATTACAACAGAAACTGAGGAAATTCAAAAAATTATCAGATCCTGTTACAAAAGCCTTTATTCAACACAACTAGAAAATCTGGAGTAAATGGACAATATCCTAGACAGATACCAAATGCCAAAATTAAATCAGAATCAAATAGACGATCTAAACAGTCCCATAATTCGTGAAGAAATAGAAGTGATCATTGGAAGTCTTCCAACCAAAAAAAGCACAGGTCCAGATGGTTTTAGTGCAGAATTTTATCAAACCTTCAAAAAAGACCTAACACCAATACTCTTCAAACTATTCCACAAAATAGAAACAGAAGGAACACTACCCAACTTGTTCTATGAAGCCACAATTACTCTGATACCAAAATCAAACAAAGATCCGACAAAGAAAGAGAATCTCAGGCCACGTTCTCTTATGAATATCGATGCAAAATTACTCAATAAAATTCTTGCCAACCAAATAAAAGAACACAACAAAACGATCATTCACCATGATCAAATAGGCTTCATTCCAGGAATGCAGGGATAGTTCAATATAAGGAAGTCCATTGGTGTAATCCACTACATAAAGTATCTCAAAGAAAAAAACCACATGGTCATTTCATTAGATGCTGAAAAAGCATTTGACAAAATTCAGCATCCTTTCATGTTAAAGGTCTTGGAAAGATCAGGAATTTGAGGCCCATATCTAAACATAGTAAAAGCAATTTACAGCAAACCGGTAGCCAACATCAAACTAAATGGAGAGAATCTTGAAGTAATGCCACTAAAATCAGACACTAGACAAGGCTGCCCTCTCTATATATATCTTTTCAAGATAGTACTTGAAGTTCTAGCTAGAGCAAATAGAAAACAAAAAGAGATCAAAAGGATACAAATTTGAAAGGAAGAAGTCAAACTATCACTATTTGCAGATGATATGATAGTATACTTAAGTGACACAAAGAACTCCACCAGAGAACCCCTACAGCTGATAAACAACTTCAGCAAAGTGGCCAGATATAAAATCAGCTCAAGTAAATCAGTAGCCTTCCTATACTCAAAGGATAAGCAGGCTGAGGAAGAAATAAGAGAAATGATACCGTTCACGATACCCACAAACAATATAAAGTATATTGTTGTGACTCTAACCAAACATGTGAAAGATCTGTATGACAAGAACTTCAAGTCTCTGAAGAAAGAAATTGAAGCAGACCTCAGAAGATGGAAAGATCTTCCATGCTCATGGATTGGCAGGATTAATATAGTAAAAATGGCCATCTTGCCAAAAGCAATATACAGATTCAATGCAATCCCCATCAAAATCCCAACTCAATTCTTCATAGAGTTAGAAAGAGCAATTCAAAAATTCATCTGGAATAACAGAAAATCCAGGATAGCTAAAACTATTCACAACAGTAAAAGAAGTTCTGGGGGAATCAGTATCCCGAACCTCAAGCTGTACTATAGAGCAATAGTGTTAAAAACTGTATGGTATTGGTACAGTGTCAGGCATGTAGATCAATGGAACAGAATTGAAGACCCAGAAATGAATCCACACTCCTATGGTCACTTGATCTTTGACAAAGGAGCTAAAACCATCCAGTGGAAAAAAGATAGCCTTTTCAACATATGGTGCTGGCTCAACTGGAGGTCAAAATGCAGAAGAATGCAAATTGACCCATTCTTATCTACTTGCACTAAGCTCAGTTCCAAGTGGATCAAGGACCTCCACATAAAACCATACACACTGAAACTAATAGAAAGGAAACTAGGGAAAAACCTTGAACACAGGCACAGGGGCAAATTTCCTTAACAGAACACCAATAGCTTATGCTCTAAGATCAAGAATTGAAAAATGCAACCTCATAAAATTACAAAGTTTCTGTCAGTCAAAGGACACTGTCAAAAGGCAAAGCTGCAGCTAACAAATTGGGAAAAGATCTTTACCAACTCTACCTCCGACATAGGGCTAATATCCAAGATATGCAAAGAACTCAAAAGTTAGACTTCCGAGAACCAAATAACTCTGTTAAAATTGGGGTACAAAGTTAAACAAAGAATTCTCACCTGAGGAATATCGAATGGCTGAGAAGCACATAAAGAAATGTTCAACATCCTTAGTCATCAGGGAAATAAAAATCAAAATAACCCTGAGATTTCACCTCACACCAGTCAAAATGGCTAAGATCAAAAACTCAGGAGAGAGCAGGTGCTAGAGATGTTGTGGAGAAAGGGGAACACTCCTCCACTGTTGGTGGGATTGCAAGCTGGTACAATCACTCTGGAAATCCGTCTGGCGGTTCCTCAGAAAACTGGGCATAATACTACCATAGGACCCTGCTATACCAATCCTTCGCATATGCCCAGAGGATTCTCCAGCATGTAATAAGGACACATGCTCCACTATGTTCATAGAAGCCGTATTTATAATAGCCAGAAGCTGGAAAGAACCTAGATGTCCCTCAACGGAGGAGTGGATACAGAAAATGTGGTATATTTACACTATGAAATACTACTCAGCTATTAAAAACAATGAATTCATGAAATTCTTAGGTAATTGGTTGGAACTGGAGAATATCATCCTATGTGTGGTGACCCAGTCACAAAAGAACACACATGGTATGCACACACTGATAAGCGCATATTAGCCCAGAAGCTTGGAATACCCAAGAAACAATTCACATATCAAATGATGCCCAAGAAGACAGAAGGAGAGACCCCTGATACTGGAAAGGCTCAATTCAGCTGTGTAGGAGAGTACCAGGGCAGGGAAGTAGGAAGGGGTTTATTGGGAAACAGGGGAAGAGAAGAGGGCTTATGGGACCTTCTGGGAGGGGGATCCAGGAAAGTGGAAACCATTTAAATGTAATTAAAGAATATATCTAATAAATAATTAAGTAAGTAATAATAAACCTTATGTAAATTCATAATGTCCTTACATTCAGAATATTAATCTCCTACTTGAGATAGGCCATTGTATTTCACTTCTATTGTCTTTAAAATAGCAAAGCCAATTTTTTTAAACTTCCTCATGATTCCTTAGATTTTTATTACATTTATACTCTAAGTATCACTTTGACTGTTTTTACCTCAAAAATAATCACAGAAATGTTTAATGCCTCACAAAATTCTCCAAGGTCATTACCAAACATCTAAAGTAGCAAATTCTATTTCCTAATCCCAGTGAACATGGAGTGACTTGTGAATGCCTGAACTAATAGAATACTGCAGTTTTAATTATCTGTTCTAAATATAGATCACTAAAAAACTAAAAATACTTTGAGAAACCAAGACTCACATGGCAATATCATTGATATTAGTTCTTCATGAAAGTTTCATCCTCCAAACATGATAGTAAATGAGCCTTTGCATAAGTTCCATACTCATCGCACTAGATTTTTGAATTTTTTATTGTTGGGTAACAAAGAGCTTCCTTAAATACAAACTTTAAATAATATTATAAATTATCTCATGAATATCTGAGTTTAATTTAGTGTTCTATAACATTTGATATTGGATATAACCTTATACTATATTGTTAGCTGTCACTTGTCCTGACTGATCCTCTTATTTCTATATTTTATTACTCCAGTTTCATCTCTAAAACAGAAAAAAAATCTTTCTGCTCTCATAATGAACATATGACTATTGCTACCATATATGTCTGTGATTTATTTCTTTTGTCCCTGTGCTTAGAATCCTATCTCACAAGTTAAAGCTCAGTCATACAAGACATCATTTATTGATGCTAAATATAGCAGTCTGAGGGTTGTTTACAACTTGCTCTAAACTAGATATTACCACACCCCTCAACTAAGATTCAAATTATTTACTCAAGTAGTGCATAAAACTTATAGAACTATGCTTAATATTTTGGTAAATGATATGATAAATGATATATAGTAAGAATCAGATAAATAGATATACAGAGTAACATCTGAAATTATCCTAAGCATGGGACATTCTGTGCCTGTATAAGAGCTGTCCCATTCTCTAGGCATGTGCATGCATTTACCAATTTGAAATTTCACTGAAAAATGAAATTCGTTATTACAAATTTTCATGTTTAGGGAGAGATTTACAACTAAATTAAGAACAAATCCTTATACAATAATTCATGCATTAAAAACAACAAAAACAACAAAAACAACTACTAACCTCCATCGAGAATTTCACCAAAAATTATCTCCCTAAAATAAAAAAATCCTGAAAACTCAAAGTTATTGAGATCTTTATTTAGAGTAGGCCAAAATAAAAACCACAAATTATAGGAAAATAGCAGTTCATCATATTCAGTACTGAAAAAAATTTCAAAGGTGTTCGGTGTAAAGCACCAGGGATAAAGATTTTATATGTGATTTAGGAATAAAAAAATCAGCACTGGATGAGAAATCACTGGCAGTCAATTTCTGTTTGAATATTTACCACCTAAAGAGATGATTCTGATTTTCTTTTTTTTTTAATTTTATTTTATTAGATATTTGCTTTATTTACATTTCAAATGGTATTCCCTTTTCTCATTTCCCATCTTAAAACCACCTATCCCATCCCTGTTCCCCGTGCTTACCAACTCCCCTCCCCCTTTTCTGACCTGGCATTTGCCTACACCTGGGCAACAAGACTTCAGAGGACCTCCACATAAAACCAGACACACTGAATCTAATAGAAGAGAAAGTGGGGAAGGACCTGGAGCACATGGGCACAGGGGAATATTTCCTGAACAGAACACCAATAGCTTAGGCTCTAAAGGGCAAGAATTGAGAAATGGGACCTCATAAAATAGCAAAGCTACTATAAAGCAAAGGACACTGTCAGTAGGACAAAATGGAAACCAACAGATTGGGAAAAGAACTTTACCAATCCTACATCCTATAGAGGGCTAATATCCAATATATGCAAAGAACACAAGAAGTTAGACTCCAGAGAACCAAATAACCCTATTAAAAATGGGGTACAGAGCTAAACAAAGAATTCTCAATTGAGGAATACCGGATGGCTGAGAAACACCTAAAGAAAAGTTCAACATCCTTAGTCATCAGGGAGATGGTAATTTTCAAATAATCACAAATTCCTATAAACAAAAGGGAACAATTAAATACCACATATTTGCAGTAAATAGAAGATCAAAATGAAGAAAATGAAATGGAACTTTAAAACAAGTATATAATTTGAATATTAATAATAAAATTATAATTGAATTATAATGATGTCTATATATAAATAATTATTTTTTATCTTTGTCATACAAATATTAAAGTAATGTTTATATACAATTCTGGTTGCAAAATTAAATTAAGGAAAATATATAGACTTTATTTTAGTAATATAACCATAAGGAAAATAAATGAATATTTATGAATATATTCAAAGTCAATCAATAATTGTGTCTTTGTCTGCAAATTTAGGGCACTTTTGTTCATAAAATAATAAAAAATTATTTGTCACATTGTTGATATATTAAAATACCTTCCAAACTGCAGGCATGTTGCTGAATAGTATTATCTGTAGGTTTGAAGAATATGTATTTATTAAATTGCCTAAATCATACTAATTCAATATTTAAAATGTTATTTTTCAATAGTATCATCACTTCACTAAAGTTTGATAATGTATGAGTTATATTACCATAATAAATCTCAAGCCAACATTTTAAATGTATGCATTTCATTTATTCTGTAATTTATTTCTAAGTATAGCATAACATCTGATATTAAATGAAAGGTTATACGAATGCTTAGATATGATAATGTCAAACTTTCATCTTGCTTCAGAAACATATCAATTGATATTTATAATGGTTTGTAATCTGTGAAAAACAAGATGAATTTTATAGCAATTTTTCACTAGTTACAGTAGAGTATTTAATAAATTCCTGTCAAAAGAAAAATGGCCTATGAATGTAACATCAATCTTTTCTATGTTAAGTCAGAAAAATATTTTTATTCATATGGTTAGTGTAGAGTCTATATTATAATGAGTAAAGGACAAATTACATTTTTATCATGTTTATTAACATTACAGATTATTTCACATTGATAGATATTTTAGAATGATGAGTATGTGGAGTGTAAAATTTAAATTCAATTTCAATGTATCATAATGAAAACACAATTAGAGGATGCAATAACAAAGAAATTAGAAAGAGACCTGGCACTTCCTCCCAACATCTACAGCAGGGAAACAGGCAACTCCAAAGTCTTAGGTGCTTAGCCTGCCAGGAGAGTGTGATCTCCCAGCAGCTCTTTCATTTCTGAGTGCTGAGGTGAGGAGGGGAACAGCTAGGAGCAAACAGGACATTTGATCAGTGTTGCTGCTGGAACAGAAGTCTTCCCTTCCTTTTCCATGATAATTGAAGATTATCATGGAAAATTACAGATAAAATGGTAGGCATAAAAATATTTCTAAGGTGATTGAAATTCGAATTATAAACATTTTCTGATAAAACTGAAGATCTACAAGGAAAAAATTTCTGATAAAATTCAAGAAATTATGGAAAAACACGCTAAAATTGACTATTTCATGGAAAATTGTGCAAATAAAATGGTAGGAATAAAAATATTCCTAAGGTGACTTAAGGTAGAATTATAAACATTTTCTAATAAAATTGAAGATTTACATGGAAAATATTTCTGATAAAATTGAAAAATACATAGAAAAACATGGAAATTGAGGATTCCATGCTAATCTTCAATTTTAATGTTATTTTATATTTTTTACAATTTTATTAGAAATATTTCCCATGTAAACCTGCAATTCTATCATAAAATGTTTCTAATTTCTTTTTCAATTAATTTAGCAATGTCTATATGTTAGCATTTTACTCTTATGTTTTCCATGAAAATTGTCAATCTTAAAAAAAAAAAAACAAACAAAAAAAAAAAAAAACAACCTGACTATTTCATGGAAAATTATACAGATAAAATACTAGGAATAAAAATATTCCTAAGTCGATTGAAAGTAGAATTATAACTGATAAAACTGAAGATTTACATGGAAAATATTTCTGACAAAATTGAAAAAATATATAGAAAAACATTAAATTTTATATTATCATGGAAAATTATACAGATAAAATGGTAGACATAAAAGTATTTCTAAGTTGATTGAAAGTGGAATTATAAAAATTTTCTGATAAAATTGAAAATATACATGGAAAATACCTTAGAATTGAAGAAATATATAGAAAAACACGTTAAGATTGACTACTTCATGGAAAAATTATACAGATGAAATGATAGGACTAAAAACTTTTCTAAGTTGTTTGAAAATGGAATTATAAATATTTTCTGATAAAATTGATTATCTACCAGGAAAATATTTCTGATAAAATTCAAGAAATGTATAGAAAAACATGTTAAAACTATTTCATGGAAAATTATACAGATAAAATGGTAGGCATAAAAAAATTCCTAAGTTGAAGGAAAGTGGAATTATAAACATTTTCTGACAAAATTGAAGATTTACATGGAAAATATTTCTGATAAAATTGAAGAAAATAGAAAAAAATGTTAAAATTATAGATAATCATGGAAAATAATATGGTTAAAATGGTAAACATAAAACCATTACTAAATTGATTGAAAGAGGAATCACAAATATTTTCTGATAAAATTGAAGATTTGCATGAAAAATATTTCTGTTAGACTATTTTTTTTGTTGAGGAATTGAGTATATTGATGTTACAAGATATTAAGGAATAGTAATTGTTGCTTCCTGTTGTTTTTGATGCTATTTTTATATTTGTGTGGTTACTTTCTTTTGGGTTTGTTGGAAAAAGACCACTTTCTTGCTTTTTCTAGGGTGTAGTTTCCCTCCTCTTGTTGGTTTTTTCCATCTAGTATCCTTTGTAGGGCTGGATTTGTGGAAAGATATTGTGAAAATTTGGTTTTATCATGGAATATCTAGGTTTCTCCATCTATGGTAATTGAGAGTTTTGCTGGGTATAGTACTTTGGGCTGGCATTTGTGTTCTGTTAGGGTCTGTTTGAGACCTGCCCAGGATCTTCTGGCTTTCATGGTGTCAGGTGAGAAGTCTGGTGTAATTCTGATAGGCCTGCCTTTATAGGTTACTTGATCTTTTTCCCTTACTGCTTTTAATATTCTTTCTTTGTTTAGTGTTTTGATTATTATGCGCCAGGAGGACTTTCTGGTTGGGTCCAGTCTGTTTGGAGTTCTGTAGGCTTCTTGTATGTTCACGGACATCTCTTTCTTTAGGTTAGGGAAGTTTTCTTCTATAATTTTGTTGAAGATATTTACTGGCCCTTTAAATTGGAAATCTTCACTCTCTTCTATAACTATAATCCTTAGGTTTGTTCTTTTTATTGTGTCCTGGATTTCCTGGATGTTTTGGCTCAGGAGCTTTTTGCATTTTGCATTTTCTTTGATTGTTGAGTCAATGTTTTCTATGGTACCTTCAGCACCAGGGATTCTTTCTTCTATCTCTTGTATTCTGTTGTTGATGCATCTATGACTCCTGAATTCTTTCCAATGTTTTCTGTCTCCAGAGATGTCTCACTTTGTGATTTCTTTATTGTTTCTACTTCCATTTTTAGATCCTGGATGGTTTTGTTCAGTTCCTTCACTTGGTTGATTGTGTTTTCCCACAATTCTTTAAGGGATTTTTGTGTTTCCTCTTTAAGGACCTCTACCTGTTCACCCATGCTCTCCTGTATTTCTTTAAGGGATTTTTGTGTTTCTTATTTAAGGGCTTTTACCTTTTGACCTATGTTCTCCTGTATTTCTTTAAGGGAGTAATTTATGTCCTTCTCGATGTCTTCTAACAGCATCGTGAGATGAGACTTTAAATCCAACTCTTGCTTTTCTGGTGTGTTGGGGTATCCGGGATTGCTGTGGTGGGAGAATGGACTCTGATGTTGCCAAGTAGCCTTGGTTTCTGTTGGTAGGGTTCTTGTTCTTGCCTTTCACCATCTGGTTATTTCTGGTGTTAGTTGGTCTTGCTGTCTCTGGCAGGAGCTTGTCCCTCCTATGGGTCTGTAAGCCTGTGTCTGTATTCCTAGAAGAGCAACTCTCTTCTGGCAGGGTCTGTGCACAGAAGGATGTGGAGTTTTCTGGTTCCCTGCTTTGCACGCAGAAGTGAAATCAATTACTGCTGGAAGATCACTCTCTCCTGTCTCTCCTGGTGGGCTAAGCACAAAGGCTTCGGGTCTCCCTGGTTCCCTGCTGTAGATGATGGTTGGAAGGGAAGATTCCTGTCCCAGAAGCTCCACTGATTGTACCAAAATGGTCAGTTTTAACGTGTTTTTCTACATATTTCTTGAATTTTTTCAGGAATATTTTCCTTGTAGATCTTCAATTTTATCAGAAAATGTTTATAATTCCACTTTCAATCAACTTGAAATATTTTATGACTACCATTTTATCTATAATTTTCCATGATAATCTTCAAATTTAATGTTATTTTATATTTTTCTACAGTTTTATTAGAAATATTTCCCATGAAAATCTTCCATTCTATCATAAAATATTTCTGCTTCCTTTTTCAATTAATTTAGCAATGTTTTTATGTCTACCATTTTACTCTTTAATTTTCCATGAAAATTGTCAATCTTAATGTGTTTTTATATATACTTCTTAAATTTTGTCAGAAACATTTTCCATGTAAATCTTTAATTTTATCATAAAATGTTTTTACTTCAATAAAAAATAAAGTAAATAAATAAATAAATGAAGCCCAAGATGTAACAAACATAGCTCAGTCTGACCATAGATACAATAGCCACACTTGCCAAATAAAATCAATGTATTGTTTTTATTTGAGAATAAATAGGAAATTACCCTGCAATAAAAAAGAAAGGAAAAAAAAGAAAGAGACCTGTCTACTTTGAATATGTAGAAGCAAATGCTAAAACCTTAAATCCCTATAAAATTACATAAATAGGCACTTTCTGCACATAGTAAATCACTGTGTCTTTATTACTACAAGATTCTAGCCCCCAATGGTTCCTGGTGAGTCCAAATAATACCAGAAAATTTGAAACTGAATTCTTTGTCGTTTATTCCCAAATCTTTCATTCAAGAAGAAACCTATAGCTTTTATCAGACAACAAGAAAAAGTATTGGTTGTACATGATACAAAATAGTTTGCACATATGAAACAATGTGTGTAAAATTATTTAATGGTAAAAATTAAAATGCCCTTTATTGGATAAAATCTCCCAGATACATTGAAAACATCAATGTTGAAAAATTATAAGTGCAAATAAGCAGTATGATATCCAAATTTGAAATTCAGTAGAATTTATAGAATTCATATGATATTTCAGATGAAGTGCAAAATAATCGTGAGAACATGTAATGACATAGAAATAGGTATCAAGGAATAAAACTTTACATGTTTAGGTTTCTATTAGGTTATCTTTATACATCAAAATAAGCACTACAAACCTACTATGTCTCTTTTGTTAAAATATTTTAGAATTTTATTATTAAATTTATACATTGTAATAGCTTAATACAATATATATATAAAACAATATGTGTATAAAATACTACATAAGTATGTATATATACACATACACACCTATGTATGTACATATACATACATATGTGTGTGTGTGTGTGTGTGTGTGTGTGTGTGTGTGTGTACTGACATTACATCTCAGGTAAGCAAAATTTAAAACTATGTGATTAACTTAGTTTTAATTATTTAAAATGCTGGATTTAGGAATTATGGATAGTATAATTGCATTTACATTATAAATAAAGTATATCCATATATTTTCTAAGGGAATAAATATAAAATTTTGGCTAAATCTTACATGAAATTTGTGATGTTTAATCAATATTTTTCTTTTATCGCTATTTTATAGTGACTTTAGAGTATAAATTAACATGTAAATATAGTATAAAAATTATAGTACTACTTATATTTTACATTTACATATATAGTATTTTTACAATTATATGTGCATATATAGTATATTTTTCAAAATTAAACCTTATCATTGGTGTTTTATTATCTGTAGATTATTACTTTCAGTGTCCTCAAGCTTTTTCTAGTAATGTTTCTTGTTCTTCCATTTTAATAATCATAAGTTTACATTTGAGGTAAAATTAATTTAATAGGAGTATTAGCAAAATAGTTATGAGATCAATCCAAAGGAAAGTAGAGCAGAAGAATTCTGCATGATAACTTATTTAACAACGAAAATTAATTGAAGTTATAAATGAACGTTTACAGTTTTAAAAGATAATAAATCCATGATATAAATATAGGTAGAAAAGAAATTATAGCAAGGATAAAAAGAAAAGGGAGAAACAGATGTTAACTTTGGACAGAGCAACAATCCCTTTAAAAGACATTAAGAAATAAAAAGCACAGTGCTGGGAATATATTAATTTCTTTGGAGTTTTTTATCAGCAAAATCACACAAATCCACAAACATTCCTGGAAATTGCCGTTGCTATTGATTTTCCTCCAAAACTTGATAAAAAGACACTATTTTCACAAGGATATTATACACTGAAGTCAGAGAAAACATATCAAGTTGGCATCCACTTGAAATCTTCATTCCTACTGATGAGCTATCATAGTACAGAAAGATGCTATGCAAGGTAACAAAGGAGAAAAGTAACTATCAATTATACCCAAAGGTGGACACTGAAAGCTACAATAGGGAAGATATGCTCACTGTCTCAGTAGTATTTAAACCAGAATAAGCAACCCCTTCTTGTTTGGTTTCATGTCTTTTGCTATAAGATGAAAACTGTACTTGGCACAATTATCAGACAAAGGTACATATAGGTATACAGGTCCATAGGAACTAGAGAAGAATCTACTATTAGTTCATGAAAGTGACTTAGTTGGACAACACAAAATATACATAATGATCAATAGAAAAATCCAAAGAAAACTGTAAACTGGTTTAATTGAGAAGTAAGATTTTAGAGGTTTTGTAAGGAAGGAGTATGTGGATAAATATGTTCAAAATATGTTAGATGAAGTTCTCAATGAATTAATGAAACCATTAAATAAAAGAGAGTAGCTTAAAGAACCAGATAGTTGGAAGCTGAATTACTTTTCATTTAAAATTTCACCATTTCTACATTTGAGTTCTATGCTTACATATTCACTCAAATAATTTTGTCTATATGATAGACAGCATTTCATGTGTAAATTAGCACCCCAGTGGAAAAAAATCACTCTTCCAAAGTCCTATATATGAATGTATGTAGTGTAACTTGGGTCATAGTCACATCTCCAAGAAACTAACTGATTCTAATTAGTAGATCAATGGGCAAATGTCCAGTAACACAGTGGTAAATGAGTATAGCTCCATTTGAGAAGCAACTAAAAATTTTTTTTTTTTTTAGTTTGTATCTGAAAGAACAACAAGTATATGTTTCTTAGATTGGAGATAGTCAGAAAGGAAGTTTACATGAGTATCAATTCTTGCCAGTGAATTGGTTTGTTTTATAGCCAAAAATATCTATAAGCTTGTTATATAATCACATTGACTTTAATTTTTTTATCCATTTGCATACATCTCTCAAGTTCTGAAGCTTGGGTGCATACTATAACAAGTTGATATCAGAGAATTTACCAATTTTCAATTTTTTAATTTTTTATTTTATGATATAATAAATATATTTTAGTTTCCCTTTCTTTCCCCCAAATCTTCTCACATACATCTCCATGTTCTTTTTAAAATTTGTGGCATATTTTGTCTTAACTATTATGTCAAGCTTGCATACATACATGCATATATTATATATATGCATGTATATATATTTCTAACTATAGCCTGCTCAGTCTTTATAAAGATATATTACTTGAAAGCTTATTTAGATTTAATATAGATTCCAAATTGTGCCTGAAGACCTTAAAATCCCTGATGAAACTTTTCTAGTTTAATTGCCATACCTTCTCAGATTTTTTTTCTCCACTATACGTACTTTTTTTTTTCCTAAACTGTTTTTGGGGGCTTATTTAATCTTGAACATTATTGTGAGTTGTTCTGTTTTGCAGCATTATATGTCATGTGAAATTTACTTAACCATATATAACAAAAAACCTTAGATGGTCTCTCTGAAGACAGATTAATTTACTTACATTTTTTTATTATTTATTTTATTTTATTTTTTTTAATTTACATTCCAAATCATTTCCCCTTTCCCGTTTCCTCCGTCCCCGAAAGTCCTATAAGCCCCCTTCCCTCCCTCTTTTCTCCATTCAACCCCTTCTCCTTACTCTGTCCTGGCGTTCCCCTACATCCAGTCTTTCCAGGACCAAGGGTCTCTCCTTCCATCTTCTTAGAAATCTATTGATAAGCGGAATGTGTCTAGGGTATTCCGAGATTCTGGGTCAATATCCCCTTATCAGTGACTGCATACCATGTGTGTTCTTTTGTGATTGCGTTACCTCACTAAGGATGATATTTTCAAGATCTGCCCATTTGCCTAGGAATTTCGTGAATTCATTGTTTTTAATTGCAGAGTAGTATTCCATTGTGTACATATACCACATCTTCTGAATCCATTCCTCCGTTGAGGGACATCTGGGTTCTTTCCAGCTTCTGGCTATTATAAATAAGGCTGCTATGAACATAGTGGAGCATGTGTCCTTATTGCATGCAGGTAAAGCCTCTGGGTATATGCCCAGGAGTGGTATAGCCGGATCCTCCGGGAGTGTCATGCCCAGTGTTCTGTGGAACCGCCAGACTGCTTTCCAGAGTGGTTGTACCAGCTTGCAATTCCACCAGCAGTGGAGGAGTGTTCCTCTTTCTCCACATCCTCGCCAACAACTGCTGTCTCCTGTGTTTTTGATCTTAGCCATCCTGACTGGTGTGAGATGGAATCTCAGGGTTGTTTTGATTTGCATTTCCCTAATGACTAAGGATGATGAACATCTCTTTAGGTGCTTCTCAGCCATTAGATATTCTTCAGGTGAGAACTCTTCGTTTAGCTCTGTACCCCATTTTTTAATAGGGTTACTTGCCTCTCTGGAGTTTAACTTCTTGAGTTCTTTGTATATATTGGATATTAGCTCTCTGTCGGATGTAAGGTTGGTAAAGATCATTTCCCAGTTAGTTGGTTGCCGCTTTGTCTTTTTGACAGTGTCTTTTGCCTTGCAAAAACTTTGTAATTTAATGAGGTCCCATTTGTCTATTCTTGATCTTAGAGCATAAGCTATTGGAGTTCTGTTCAGGAAATTCTCCCCTGTGCCCATATGTTCAAGGTTCTTCCCTAGTTTCCCTTCTATTAGTTTCAGTGTGTCTGGTTTTATGTGGAGATCTTTGATCCACTTAGAATTGAGCTTAGTGCAAGGAGATAAGAATGGGTCAATTTGCATTCTTCTGCATGTTGACCTCCAGCTGAGCCAGCACCATTTGTTGAAAAGGCTATCTTTTTTCCACTGGATGATTTTAGCTCCTTTGTCAAAGATCAAGTGACCATAGGAGTGTGGATTCATTTCTGGGTCTTCAATTCTGTTCCATTGATCTATCTGTCTGTTACTGTACCAATACCATGCGGTTTTTAACACTATTGCTCTGTAGTACAGTTTGAGGTCCAGGATACTGATTCCCCCAGAGGTTCTTTTACTCTTGAGAATAGTTTTAGCTATTCTGGGTTTTCTGTTATTCCAGATGAATTTTTGAATTGCTCTCTCTAACTCTATAAAGAATTGAGTTGGGATTTTGATGGGGATTGCATTGAATCTGTGTATTACTTTTGGCAAGATGCTCATTTTTACTATATTAATCCTGCCAATCCATGAGCATGGCAGATTTTTCCATCTTCTGAGGTCTGCTTCAATTTCTTTCTTCAGAGACATGAAGTTCTTGTCATACAGATCTTTCACTTGTTTGGTTAGAGTCACGCCAAGATACTTAATATGGTTTGTGGCTATCGTGAATGGTATTATTTCTCTTACTTCTTTCTCAGCCTGCTTATCCTTTGAGTATAGGAAGGCTTCTGACTTGTTTGAGTTGATTTTATATCTGGACACTTTGCAGAAGTCGTTTATCAGCTATAGGAGTTCTCTGGTGGAGTTCTTTGGGTCGCTTAAGTATACTATCATATCGTCTGCAAATAGTGATAGTTTGACTTCTTCCTTTCCAATTTGTATCCCTTTGACCTCTTTTTGTTTTCTAATTGCTCTAGCTAGAATTTCAAGTACTATATTGAAAAGATATGGAGAGAGAGGGCAGCCTTGTCTAGTCCCTGATTTTAGTGGGATTGCTTCAAGTTTCTCTCCATTTAGATTGATGCTGGCTACCGGTTTGCTGTAAATTGCTTTTACTATGTTTAGATATGGGCCTTGAATTCCTGATCTTTCCAAGACCTTTAGCATGAAAGGATGCTGAATTTTGTCAAATGCTTTCTCAGCATCTAATGAGATGACCATGTGGTTTGTTTCTTTGAGATTGTTTATGTAGTGGATTACATTGATGGATTTCCTTATATTGAACCATCCCTGCATCCCTGGGATGAAGCCTACTTGATCGTGGGGAATGATTGTTTTGATGTGTTCTTGGATTCGGTTGGCAAGAATTTTATTGAGTATTTTTCATCGATATTCATAAGAGAGATTGGCCTGAGATTCTCTTTCTTTGTCGGATCTTTGTGTCCTTTTGGTATTAGTGTAATTGTGGCTTCATAGAACGAGTTGGGTAGTGTTCCTTCTGTTTCTATTTTGTGGAACAGTTTGAAGAGTATTGGTGTTAGGTCTTCTTTGAAGGTCTGATAGAATTCTGCACTAAAACCATCTGGACCTGTGCTTTTTTTGGTTGGAAGACTTTCAATGACAACTTCTATTTCTTCAGGGGTTATAGGACGGTTAAGATGGTCTATTTGATCCTGACTTAATTTTGGTACTTGGTATCTGTCAAGGAAATTGTCCATTTCCTCAAGATTTTCTAGTTGTGTTGAATACAGGTTTTTGTAGTAGGATCTGATGATTTTTTTGAATTTCCTCAGTTTCTGTTGTTATCTCTCCCTTTTCGTTTCTGATTTTATTAATTTGGATACTATCTCTGTGCCCTCTGGTTAGTCTGGCTAAGGGCTTATCTATCTTGTTGATTTTCTCAAAGTACCAACTCCTCGTTTTGTTGATTCTTTGTATGGTTTTATTTGTTTCTACTTGATTGATTTCAGCCCTGAGTTTGATGATTTCCTGCCTTCTACTCCTCTTTGGTGTATTTGCTTCTTTTTGTTCCAGGGCTTTCAGGTGTGCCATTAAGCTGTTAGTGTATGCTGTCTCCCGTTTCTTTTTGGCGGCACTCAGGGCTATGAATTTTCCTCTTAGCACTGCTTTCATTGTGTCCCATAAATTAGGGTATGTTGTGCCTTCATTTTCATTAACTTTCAAAAAGTCTTTGATTTCTTTCTTTATTTCCACCTTGACCAAGTTATCATTGAGTAGAGCATTGTTCAGCCTCCATGTGTACGTGGGTTTTCTTTGGTTTTTGTTGCCATTGAAGACCACCCTTATTCCATAGTGATCTGATAGGAGGCATGGGATTATTTCTATCTTCTTATATCTGTTGAGGTCTGATTTGTGACCAATTATATGGTCAGTTTTGGAGAAGGTACCATGAGGAGCTGAGAAGAAGGTGTATTCTTTAGCTCTAGGATGAAATGTTCTATATATATCTGTTAGTTTCAGTTGGTCCAAGGCTTCAATTAGATTCACTGTGTCCCTGTTTAGTTTCTGCTTTCCTGAACGATCCATTTCAGAGAGCGGGGTGTTGAAGTCACCCACTATTATTGTGTGCGGTGCGATGTGTGCTTTGAGTTTTAGTAAAGTTTCTTTTACGAATGAGGTTGCCCTTGCATTTGGAGCATAGATATTCAGAATTGAGAGTTCTTGATGGGTGGATTTTTCCCTTGATCAGTATGTAGTGTCCTTCTGTGTCTTTTTTGATGACTTTAGGTTGAAAATCAATTTTATCTGATATTAGGATGGCTACTCCACCTCGTTTCTTGGGGCCATTTGCTTGTAAAATTGTTTTTCAGCCTTTTACTCTGAGGTAGTGTTTGTCTTTGACACTGAGGTGCGTTTCCTGCATGCAGTAAATTGCTGGGTCCTGTTTACGTATCCAGTCTGCTAGTCTATGTCTTTTAATTGGGGAATTGAGACCATTGATATTAAGAGAGATTAAGGCATAGTGATTATTGCCATCTGCCATTCTTGACGCTATCTTTATGTTTGAGTGGTTATCTACTTTTGGGTTTGATTCAAGAAGGTTATTATCTCATTTTTTCCAGGGTGTTTTTTCTCTCCCTGTATTGGAGGTTTCCACCTATTATCCATTGCAGGGCTGGATTTGTGGAAAGATATTGTGAAAATTTGGTTTTATCTTGGAATATCTTGGTCTCTCCATCTATGGTGATTGAGAGTTTTGCTGGGTATAGTAGTCTAGGCTGGCATTTGTGCTCTCTTAGTGTCTGCATGAGATCTGCCCAGGATCTTCTGGCTTTCATAGTCTCTGGTGAGAAGTCTGATGTGATTCGGATAGGTCTTCCTTTGTATGTTACTTGGCCCTTTTCTCTTACTGCTTTTAGTATTCTTTCTTTGTTTAGAACATTTGGTGTTTTGATTATTATGTGACGGGAGGTATTTCTGTTCTGGTCCAGTCTGTTTGGAGTTCTGTAGGCTTCTTGTACGTTCATCGGCATCTCTCTCTTTAGGTTAGGGAAGTTTTCCTCCATAATTTTGTTGAAGATGCTTACTGGCCCTTTAAGTTGAAAATCTTCACTCTGATCTATATCTATAATCCTCAGGTTTGGTCTTCTCATTGTGTCCTGGATTTCCTGGATGTTTTGGGTTACATGTTTTTTGCATTTTGCATTTTCTTTGACTGTTGAGTCGATGCTTTCTATGGTATCTTCAGCACCTGAGATTCTTTTTTCCATTTCTTGTATTCTATTGTTTATGTTTGCATCTATGACTCCTGAATTCTTCCCAAGGTTTTCTATCTCCAAAGTTGTCTCCCTTTGTGATTTCTTAGTTGTTTCTACTTCCTTTTTTTAGTTCCTGGATGGATTTGCTGAGATCCTTCACTTGTTTGTTTGTATTTTCCTGTATTTCTTTAAGGTATTTTTGCATTACCTCTTTCAGGATTTCTTTTGATGACCCACGTTCTCCTGCATTTCTCTGAGCGATTTTTGTGTTTCCTCCTCATGGGAATCCATCTGTTGATCCATTGTCTCCTGCATTTCTTTAAGCAGTTCTCGTGTTTCCTTTGTAAGGGCATCTAACCGTTGATTCATTTCTTTAAGCAATTTTTGTGTTCCCTCCTTATGGGCATCCGTCTGTTGACCCATATTCTTCTGCATTTCTTTATGCAAATTTTGTGATTCCTTTGTGAGTGCATCTACCCGTTGATTCATCTCGTTAAGCGATTTTTGTGTTGTCTCCTTGTGCGCCTCCATCTTTTGATCCTTGTTCTCCAGCATTTCTCTAAGCGATTTTTGTGTTTCCTTTGTAAGGGCTTCTAACCGTTGATTCATGGTCTCCTGTAACTCTTTATGAGATTTATTTGTGTCCTTCTTGTGATCCTCTAATAGCATCATGAGAAGTGATTTTAAATCCAGATCTTTTCTTTCGGGTGTGATGGGGTATCCAGGACTTGCTGCTGTTAGAGAGTTGGGTTCAGATGGTCCCACATTACTTTGATTTCTGTTAGTAACATTCTTACTTTTGCCTTTTGCCATCTGGATACCTCTGATGTTAGTTGGTCCTGCTGCCACTGGCTGTTGGTTCGACCTCCTGTGAGCCTGCAAAGCTATTTCTGCCCCCCCTGGATTACCAGGATTCCCCTGGCACCGATTTCTGGGGCCTGCCTGCTCCTGAGTGACTTTGGAGCCCTAATGTGCCTTGTCCCAAGTGATCTTATATTGGGGAGGCCTTGCACATCCAAAGGCTCAGCCTAGTGGATTCCTGGAGCAGAGGTCGCCAAAGGGAGGCTGGTAGGCTCCTGCCCTGTGCAGGGGTGTGTGATCTCTCCTAGGGGTGGTGAGGGGGCGTCCCTCTGCCAGGCAGAAGTCCCACAGCAGAGCTAGCATGCTGGTTACTGCAGATCTGCCCAGCTCTTGGGAGCCACGTGCACACAATCCGCCCAAGACCCATGTGATATTATGCCTGTCTGTCTCAGAACCTGGCAGTCCCAACTTCCCAGCCACTGGAGCAAAGATGGCGGAGTGCACTCTGCACACTCTCCGTGGCCCTGCTCACCCTGCAGACGCGATGGCCTGCCGATCTGGCACCCAGACGACCACAGCGCTGACCCGTTCTTGGGCGCAGATGGAAGCCCCAACAGGCCGTGTCCCAAGTGATGTTATATTGGGGAGAGAGCCTGGGTACCTGTCTCTTCAGTGCAGTCTGCGGGAACAGAGGTCGCAGAAGGCATTTACTTATTTTTTGAGAAAGGTTTTTTTTTCTTTTTTCTTTTTTTTTTTCAGGTTTGAGAGGTTGTGTTTATTAAACCAAGCCTTTACATTTTATATCCACCTACAGTCCATAAACAAATCCAGTACATATGGAAGTAGGAGGCCAGCCAATCAGAAGTAGCAGAGAATCATTTCTGTTTAGACACTGCAATCTCACCACAGCACCCTCTTTAAGCCATCTGTTAAAACACCAGAAGGAAGTCTTAGACCCATGGAGTGGATTTCCAGATATTTGTCCAAAACTACAGTGGAGAATAGCAAAGCAGGAATTTGGTTTTACATTCATAGTTTCTAATCTAGGTGTCTCTAAATCTATTGCTGCAAGAAACACCACTTAGCAGGTGGTCGTAGAGTAATGCCTCTGGCCATCAGAGAGCACAAACAATAAATTTACTTGTTTCCATCATGTGTGGACTATGATAAGCACATGAGCTGACTTCAGAGGGACATCAGTCAGCTAAGGGTTCTTTATGAGGGAAGGAAGTCCTGGAAGCACAAGGCTACAGAGAGAGTAAATGTAAATGAGGATGCAAAATACAGATGTCAACAATTCTGCACTGTCCAACTTTGTAGACACCACAGTAGCTCACAGCCCTTTGGATATCTTAAAAAAGGAAATCTTCATTACATGTGTACAGATTTAAAAATAAGACTAATCAGGAGACAAGAAAAAAATTGACTGACAACATCTTTATAAACACAGAAATATTCAGCCTGCTCTATGCCTTATATATGGGACTTTTTATGATTTTAAAAATTCCAATAAAATTTTATTTTACAATCATTTTCAGTTATATAAGAGATGTAGAGTAGGGTGTGGGATACCAAACCAAGGATGAAGGAGAGAAAGTGGAAACTCTCTTAAACTAAAATCACAGGAAAATAGCATCTGTACATTCTTCTCACCCCGATAGGATACCTGTTTTCAAATAAAGATAAAATCATTTGAGCTCTAATTCTAGCTTCAAAATCACTCATTCCATATAGTGTGCTTTTCAGGAAGGCTGAAATTCCCTTGTCTGTGCCTGACCCTGATTTCTTTCTCAGTCTGTTTATCCTTTGAGTAAGGTTACTGATTTGTTTGAGTTAATTTTATATCCAGTCACTTTGCTGAAGTTGTTTATCAGGTTTAGGAGTTCTCTGGTGAAATTTTTGGGGTCACTTAAGTATACTATCATATCATCTGAAAATAGTGATGTTTTGACTTCTTCCTTTCCAATTTGTATTCCATTAACCTCCTTCTGTTGCCTAATCGCTCTAGCTAGCATGTAGAGTGATATACTGAATAGGTAGGGAGAGAGTCCCTGCTAGTGTATGCTCTCTCCAGCTTCTTTTTGGAGGCCACTCAGAGCTATGGGTTTTTGTCTTAGTGTACTGCTTTCATTGTGTCCCAAAAGTTTGGTTATGTTATGCCTTCAATCTTGCTGAATTCTAAAAAGTCTTTTATTTCTTTCTTTATTTCTTCCTTGACCAAGTTATTATTGAGTAGAGTGTTGTTCATCTTCCACATGTATGTGGAGTTTCTGTGGTTTTGGTTTTATTGAAGACAAGCCTTAGACTGTGGTGATCTGATAGGATGCATGGGATTGTTTCATTCTTCTTGTATCTGTTGAGGCCTGTTTTGTGACCAATTACATAGTGAGTTTTGGAGAAGGTACCATGAGGTGCTTTTGTTTTAGGATGAAATCTTCTAAATATGTCTTTTAAATTCATTTGGTCCATAATTTCTGTTACTTTCATTGTGTCTGTGTCTACTTTCTGTTTCCCTGATCTGTCTTTTGATGAGAGTAAAGGGTTGAAGTTTCCCACTATTATTTTATGAGGTACAATGTGTACTTTGAGATTTAGCAAAGTTTCTTTTATGATTAGTTGTCCTTGCATTTGGAGCATAGATGTTCAGAAGAGAGATTTCTTCTTGTTAGTTTTTTTCCTTTGATGTGTATGAAGTATTCTTCCTTAACCTTTTTGATAACTTTTGGTTGAAAGTCGATTTTATTTGATACTAGAATGGGTACTCCAGCTTGTTTCTTGGAACCATTTTCTTGGAAAATTGTTTTCTAGTCCTATACTCTAAAGTAGTGTCTGTCTTTTTCACTGAAGTGTGTTTCCTATATTCAGCAAAATGCTGGGTCCTGTTTATATATCCAGTCAGTTAGTCTATGTCTTTTTATTGGGAAATTGAGTCCATTGATGTTAAGAGATATTAAGGAATAGTGATTGTTGCTTTCTGTTATTTTTTGTTGTTTTTTTTTTTCAGAGGTAGAATTCTGTTTGTGTGGCTATTTTCTTTTGGGTTTGCTGAAAGATTACTTTCGTGATTTTTCTGTGGTGTGCTTTCCCTCCTTGTGTTGGAGTTTTCCAGCTATTTTCCTTTGTAGGCCTGGATTTGTGGAAAGATATTGTATACATTTGTTTTTGTCATGGAATATCTTGGTTTCTCCACCTTCAGTAATTCAGAGTTTTGCTGGGTATAGTAGCCTGGGCTGGCAATTATGTTCTCTTGGGGTCTGTATGATATCTGCTCAGGATCTCCTGGCTTTCATAGTGTCTTTTGAGAAGTCTGGTATAATTCTGATAGGTGTGGCTTTATATGTTAATTGACATTTTTCCCTAACTACTTTTAATAATCTTTCTTTGTTTTGTGCATTTGTTGTTTTGATTATTATGTGACAGGAGGAATTTCTTTTCTGGTTCAGTCTATTTTGAGTTCTGTAGTCTTCTTGTACGTTTATGGGCATCTCTTTCTTTAGGTTAATGAAGTTTTCTTCTATAGTTTTGTTTAAGATATTTACTGGCCCCTTAAGATGGGAATCTTCACTCACTTCTATATCTATTATCCTTACGTTTGTCCTTTTCATTATATCTTGGATTTCCTGGATGGTTTGGGTTAGGACCTTTTTCCATTTTGCATTTTCTTTGACTGTTGTGTCAGTGTTTGTTATGGTATCTTCTGCCCCTAAGATTCTCTCTTCTATCTCTTGTATTCTGTTGGTGATGCTTGCATCTACGACTCCTGTTCTCTTTCCTAGGTTTTCTATCTACAGAGTTGAAAATACTGTTTCTACTTTCATTTTTAGATCCTGGATGGTTTTCTTAAATTCCTTCACCTGTTTGGTTGTGTTTTCAGTTAATTCTTTAAGGAATTTTTGTGCTTCCTCTTTAAGGGCTTTTCCCTATTTACCTGTGTTCTCCTGTATTTCTTTAAGGGAATCATTTATGTCTTTTTTAAAGCCCTCTATCATCATCATGAGATGTGGTTTTAAATCAGAGTCTTGCTTCTGTGGTATGTTGGGGTGTCCAGGGCTTGCTGTGGTGGGAGGACTGGATTCTGCTGATGCCAAGTAGCCTTGGTTTCTGTTGCTTATATTCTTGCCCTTGCCTCTTGCTATCTGTTTGTCTCTGATGTTAGCTGTTCTTGCTGTCTCTGACTGTATCTTGTCCTTCCTGCAAGCATGTGTGCTGGTACTCCTGGGAGACCAGTTCTCTCTGGGAGAAATTTGGGTATGGAGAGCTGTGGCACAGGATCAGCTCTGGGATGCAGATGGAAACCATAAGGATCCTGTCCCAGGCTCTTCCTTGGTTCCTGTGTCCTGAAGGATCCAGGTGTTCACTTGGAGCAGAAGCTGTGGTCATACCTCTGCTCACAGTCATGTCCACACTCCTGGGACACCAGCTCTCTCCTAGAGGTATTTGGGTATGAAGCACAATTGCTCAGGATCAGCTCCAGATGCAGATAGAAATAGGAAGGATTGATGTCCTAGGTTTTAATACCTGAATAGCAATCTGTTGTGTAAATGAACCACACTTTTTGTATACATTCTTCTCTTGAGGGAAATCTGTTTTTTTTTTTCTTCCAGGTAATGGCTATTATATATAAGGCTGCTATGAACATAGTGGAACATATGTTCTTGTGGTGTGACAGATATCTTTTGCATATATGCCCAAGAATGGTATTGCTGTGTCTTCAGGTAGAATTATTTCCACGTTTCTGAGAAACTTTCACATTGATTTCCAGAGTGGTTGTACCAGTTTGCAATCCCACCAATAATAAAGCAGTGTCCCCCTTTCTCCATACCCTCACTACCATGTGCTGTCACCTGGGTTTCTGATCTTAGCCATTCTGTCTGGTGTTATGTAGAATCTCAGGGCTGTTTTGATTTGCATTTCTCCGATGGTAAAGGATTTTGAATATTTCTTTAAGTGCTTCTCAGCCACTTAAGATTCTTCTGTTGTGAA
The DNA here is from genome assembly GCA_036184795.1 of Tokudaia tokunoshimensis. Classification (NCBI taxonomy): domain Eukaryota; kingdom Metazoa; phylum Chordata; class Mammalia; order Rodentia; family Muridae; genus Tokudaia; species Tokudaia tokunoshimensis. The sequence continues at coordinate 78,255,496 of BTHU01000023.1, forward strand.
TTCTCTATTTAGTTCTGTACTCCATGTTTTAATTGAGTCATTTGTTTTTTTTGGAGGGTAACTTCTTAACATTTTTATATATTTTGGATATTAGCCCTGTGTCAAATGTAGGTTTAGTGAAGTTTTTTGTTGTTGTTGTTTTCCCCAAATCTCTAGGCTGCGAATTTGTCCTATTGATGATGTCTTTTGGCTTACAGAAGCCTGTCAGCTTCATGGGGTCTCATTTATCCATTATTGATCTTACAGCTGGAGCCATTGGTGTTCTATTCAGGAAATTTCGCCCTTTGCCAATGTATTTGAGGCTTTTTCCCACTTTCTCTTATATTAGATTAAGGTTATCTGGTTTTATGTTGAGGTCCTTGATCCAATTGGACATGTGCTTTGTGGAGGGTGATAAATATGGATCTGTTTTCATTCTCCTATGTACAGGCCACCAGTTAGACCAGCACCATTTATTGAAGATGCTTTGTTTTATCCATTGTATGTATTTGACTTCTTTGTCAAAGAGAAAATGTCCATAGGTGTGTAGATTTACTTCCAGGCCTTCAATTCAATTCCCTTGATCAACCTGTCTGTTTCTGTACCAGTATCATGTGGTTTTATCACTATTGCTTGTACAGCCTTGTCTTGTCCCTGAATTTAGTGGAATTGCTTCTAGATTCTCTTCATTTAATTTGATATTGGCTATTTTTTTATATTGCTTTTATTACATATAGGTATGTGACATGAATCTTTCTAATACTTTTAACCTGAAAGAGTGCTATATTTTGTTCAATGCTTTTCAGCATCTAATAAGACAATAATGTGGCTTTTCCCCTTGAGTTTACAAATAGTTTATTATGTTGATGGATTTTCATATATTGAACCTTTCTTGCATCCCTTGGATGAAACCTAGTTGATCATGGTGAATGATGGTTTTGATGTGTTCTTAGATTTAGTTTACAAGAATTTTATTTAGTATTTTTGCATTGATATTTATAAGTGAGATTGATCTGAAGTTCTCTTTCTTGTTGGGTCTTACTGTTGTTTAGGCATCAGAGTAACTGTGGCACCATAGAATGAATTAGGCAGTGTTCTTCTGTCTTTGTGGAATAGTTGGCATTAGTTCTTCTTTGAAGGAATGATAGAATTCTACACTAAACCATCTTACCCTCAGCTTTTTCAGGATGTTTGTTTGTTTAGGAAATTTTTGATGACTCTTTATATGTTTATTATCCTTTGAAGGGCTGGATTTGTAGAATGATGCTGTGTAAATTTGCTTTTGTCATGGAATATCTTGGATTCTCTATCTTTGGTAATTGAGAGTTTTGTTAGGTATTGTATCCTGCAGTAGAATTTGTGTTCACTTAGGCTTTGTATGAAATCTGCCCTGGATTTTCTACCTTTTATTGTCTCTGGCAAGAAGTCTTGCTTAATTCTGATAGGTCTGACCTTATATGGTATTCAGTCTTGTTCCCTTACACTTTTAATATTCTTTCTTTGTTCTTTGCATTTAGTGTTTTGATTATTATGTGATGAGAAGATTTTTTTTCTGGTCCAATCTGTTTTGTATTCTGAAGGCTTCTTTTATGTTTATGGGCATCTTTTTCTTTAGGTTAAGGAAGTTTTCTTCTATGATTTTGTTGAGGATCTTTTCCGGCCCTTGGATCTGGGACTATTTACCCTCTTCTATTCCTATTATTCTTAGGTTTGATCTTTTCATTGTGTTTTAGGTTTCCTGGATATTTTGGATTAGGAGCTTTTTACACATTTATTTTCTTTGACTGATATGTCAATTTTTTTCCCCCTTTGGTAGAAGCTTTATATGAAATAGCCAAAATCTAGGCAAGCCATATATTCATTTTTTTTTAAATTAGATACACTCTTTATTTACACTTCAAATATTATCCCCTTTCCTGGTTACACCTCCCATGAAAATTCCCTAACCCATGCCCTCCCCCTGCTCACCTATCTACCCACTCCTGCTTTCCTGTCCTGTCATTCCCCTATACTGGGGCATCTAGCCTTCTTAGGACTAAGGGCCTCTCCTTCCTTTGATATCCAACAACACCATCTTCTGTTGCATATCCATCTGGAGCCATGGGTCCCTCCATGTGTACTCTTTGGTTGGTGGTTTAGCCACTGGGAGTTCTGGGGGTACTGGGTAGTTCATATTGTTGTTCCTCCTATGTTGCTGCAAACCGCTTCAGCTCCTTGGATCCTTTCTCGAGTTCCTCCATTGTGGACCCTGTACTCAGTTCAAAGGTTGACTGAGAGTGTACCCCTCTGTATTTGTCATGCACTGGCAGAGTCTCCGAGGTGACAACTATATCGGGCTCCTGTAAGCAAGCACTTGTTGGAATCCACAATAGTGTCTGGGTTTTGTAACTGTATATGGGATGGATCCCTATGTGGGGCATTCTCTGCATGGTCTTTCCCTCAATCTCTGCTCCACACTTTGTTTCTGTATCTCCTCCCGTGGGTATTTTGTCCCCCCTTCTAAGAAGGACCAGAGTATCCATACTTTGTTCTTCCTTTTTCTTGAGCTTCATTTAGTCTGTGAGTTATATCTTGCGTATTCCAGACTTCTGGGCTAATATCCACTTATCAGTTAATGCAAACCATGGGTGTTCTTTTGTGATTGGGTTAGCTCATTCAGGATGATATTCTCTAGTTCCATTCATTTGCCTAAGAATTTCATGAATTCATTTTTTTTAATAGCTGAATAATATTACAGTGTGTAAATGTACCACATTTTCTGTATCCATTCCTCTGTTGAGGGGCATCTGTGTTCTTTCCTTTATGCCTGAAATTTTGTCTCCTATTGTTTGTATTCTGTTGATGATTCTTATATCTATAGCTTCTGATCTCTTTCCTAAGTTGTCCATCTCCAGGTTTGCCTCCCTTTGTGTTTTCTTTATTATTTCTGTTTCCATTTTTGTTTCTTGGACTGTTTTATTCAATTCCTTCACCTGCTTGATTGTATTGTCTTATATTTCTTTAAGGAATTTGTTTTCTCTGTAAATTCTTCTACCTGTTTATCTGTGTTTTTCTATATTCCTTTAAGGGAGTTCTTTATATCCTACTTAAATGTCTATATTATCTTTGTGAGACAGGACTTTAAGTCATTGTCTTGCTTTTCAGGTATGTTTTGTTATTCAGAGGTGGTTCGAGAATGGAGTTCTCATGGTGAAGAATTGATTTGGATTTTGTTGTTTATTATCCTGTACTTGCTTCTGGCCATCTGGTTATCTCTGGAGTTAACTGACTTGTGTGTTTCTGACTAGAGCTGGGCTACTTGGTGGCAGGTACATGCTGTCTCCTTGGACACAGGCAATGCTGTCTATTTTTTGTGGGGGCCTCTTATGTCCCTAGTTAGAGCAGGCCTTCTTTGCCCCTGGTCACTGTGGATCTTCTGAGATGCAGGCATGCTGTGTCCCTGGTTACTTTGAGACTCCTGGGTAGCAAATAGGGTGTATGGTGTGGGAAGGTATCAGGTCCACTAATCTGACCCTGGAGGAAAAGCAGAACAAAATGAAGGTAGTGCCCCCTCAGGGTAGATAGTCTCTGTGTTAGCTCGGCTCTGTGTCTTTGGTTCGTGAGGACTTCCTAGGAGGCAAGCGAGCTATAGTATGTGGTTGGGTATCTGGCCACTGATCTGGCCCAGGTAAGAAGCCAGAAAAAAAGAAAGGTGGAGCTTGTGGGCCGGAGGTGGGTCCTATGTCACCTGGGAACCATCGTTGTCCTACCTGGCATGGATATTTTGTTGAGATTCTTGCCTGTGTCTTTGATTACTGCAGACCTCCTGGAAGGCATGCAGGTTGTAGATGTGGGTGGGTATCTAGTCCCTGATGTGGCCCATGTAGGAAGCATGCTGGAAGAAAGGTGGGGCTCAGGAGATAGCAGTGGGAGAGGTGGATCTCTTGTCAGCTGGGCTCCTGTGGTTTTCCTAGCTGGAATGGATATTTAGGTGAGATGCTCACATGTGTTTTGATTTCTCTGGACCTCCTGGGAGGCACTCAGGCTGTAGGTATGGGTGGCTATCTGGCCACTGCTCTGGTCTGGGTAAGAAGTAGGTCAGAATATTTTGTCCACTATTAACTGAGAATTACTTAGTGAAATCATGCTATAGAATCTTTACAAGTTATATTTTTCTGTATGATTCCCTCTATTTTTTTAATATTTACATTAGTAAATATTAAAATGTTACCATATGCTTTGTCACAGAGTATACATTATCTAGCACTGAGAAATATTTTCTTATATTTTAATATTTTGGGTTTCATTATGGGATTTTCCATTAATTAATTTATTCATTTATTTTGCATCCTGATCACTGACCTGCTCTCAGTTTCTCCCTCACATTGTTATTCCCCCTATCTCTTCATTTTCTTTTCCTCTGAGAGGATATCCCCTGGGTATTCTTCAACTCTGGCACATCAAGCATCTATATGACTAGGCACATCCTCTCCCACAGAGACCAGACAAGGCAACCCATTTAGGTGAATTGATTCCACAGACAGACAACAATTTAGAGAGAGCCCCAGCTCCAGTTGTTGGGAGACACTTATGATGACCTATCTGTACACCTGCTAAATATGTGAGGGGGCCTATGTATACCTACTGTGCAATCTTTTATTGGTGGCTCAGTCTCTGAGAACCTCCAAGGGTCCATGTTATTTGGTGCTTTTGGTCTTCTTGTGGAGTTCCTATCCTCTTCAGGGCCTTCAATTCTTCCCCCCATCTCTTCCTCAAGACTCTGAACTCTGCCCAATATTTTGTTGTGCATTTCCACACCTGCCAGGTGGAGTTTCCTAGAGGAAAGCCATGCTAGACTCATGTTTGAAAGCATAACAGAATATTATCAATAGTGTCAGAGATTGGTGCTTGCCCACGGGATGGGTCTAAAGTTGGATTAGGCATTGGTTGGTCATTCCCTCAATCTCTGCTCCATCTTTGTGCTAAACAGGACAATATGTTCGACAAAAATGTGAGTGAGTTTGTATCATTATCCCACCACTGGGAGTCCAGTCTGGCTACAGAAGGTGGCCATTTCAGGTTCTATATTACCACTGCAATGAGCCTCAGCTACTATCACCCCTTTAGACTCCTGGGAGTCTGCCCCCATATCAGGTCTCTGGCACTTCCTAGAGACGCTTCCTACCCCTTTCTTCTGCCAGATGTATATTTTCACTCTTTCTTCTGGCTCTCTTTCCTGTCTCTCCCCACACCAGATTCTTTATACCCCCTCCGGTTAACCCAAGCCTCCCACAATCTTCTTACCATCCTGTCTTCTATCCAGTTTCTTCCAACCACTGTTTCCTATGACTATTGTATTTCCCTTCCAGTTGAGATTCAAATATCCTTGCTATTTAGCTTCTTTGGGTTTGCAGTGTGTAGCATGGGTAATATCCACAAATAAGTGAATACACACCACACATATCTTTTGGACCACACTCAGGATAATATTTTCTAGTTCCCTCCTTTGCCTGCCAAATTCATGATGTTCTGGTTTTAAATAGCTAAATGATATTCCATTGTGTGCAAGAACTACATTTTCTCTATCCATTCTTTGATTGAGGGGCATCTGGGTTGTTTCCAGTTTCTGGTTATTATGAATAAATGTGCTATTAGCATAATGGAACACATGTCCTTGTCTTACGGCAGAGCATCTTTTGAGGGCATGCTCACCAACAGTATACCTGGGTCTCTAGGTAGAACTATTTCAAATTTTCTGAAAAACCTCCAGATTTAATTCCAGCATGGTTGAACAAGTTTGCACTCCCAGCATTGAAAGAGTGTTCCATTTGTGCCACATCCTCACCACATTGTGATCTTCCTTCAGTTTTTGATCTTAGCCATCCTAATGGATCTAAGATTGAATCTCAGAGGTGTTTTGATTTGCTTTTCCCTGGTGATAAGGATGTTGAACAGTCCTTTAAGTGTTTATCAGCTATTTAAGATTCCTACGTCGAGATTCGTGTTTAGCTTTCTACCTCATTTTAGGTTATTTGTTTGTTGGTGTCTAACTTCTTGAGTTCTTTATACTTTGGATATCAGTTATCTATTGGATGTAGTGTTGGTGAACACCATTTCTCAATTTGTAGGCTGACATTTTGTTTTATTGATAGGGTCCTTCACCATACAGAAGCTTTTCAGTATCCTGAGGTCCTATTTATCAATAGTTGATCTTAGAGCCAGAGCCTTTGGTGTTCTGTTCAAGAAGCTATCTTCTGTACCAAAGCATTAAAAGCTACTTTCCCCTTTCTCTTCAATGAACTTTAGTGTCTTTAGTTTTATGTTGAGGTCTTTGAAACAATTGCACTTGGGATTTGTTTGGGGTGATAAATATGGATTTGGGTGTTTGACAAAAATCAAGTGTCTTTAGGTGTATGGGTTTATTATTGAGTTTTCTATTTGATTCCATTCACTATCCTTTCTGTATCTATACACATATCATGCAGTTTATAGTAGTATTACTCTGTAGTACAGCTTGAGATCAGGGAGGTGATACCTCCAGAAGTTCTTTTATTGTACACAATTATTTTAGCTATCATGGATTACTTTTTCATATGATGGTGAGAATTTCTCTTTCAATGTCTGTAAAAAATATTTGAAATTTTCATGGAAATTACATTGAATCTGTACATTGATTTTCATAAGATAGCCAGTTTCACTATGTTAATTCTACTGATCCATGAGATGGGAGATCTTTTTATTTTCAGATGTCTTCTTCAATTTCTTTTTACAGAGATTTGAAGTTCTTGTCATACAAGTCTTTCACTTTATTGGTTAGAAATACACCAAGGTATTTTATATTATTTGTGGCTATTGTGAAGGGTGTTGTGTCATTAATTTCTTTCTTAGCCCATTTATAATTTGTATACAGGAGGGATACTGATTTTTTAAAGAAAATTTTGTATCCAGTCACATTGATAAGGATGTTTATCAGCTGTAAGTATTCTCTGGTAGAGTCTTTGGGGTCACTTATGTATAATATTATGCAATTTGTGAATAGTGATAATGTAAAATCTTCCTTTTTCAACTTGTATCCACTTGATCTCCTTTAGTTGGCTTACTGATCTAGCTACAAATTCAATTTCTACATTGAAAAAAGAGAGAGGAGACAGCCTTGCCTTGTCCCTGATTTTAGTGGGTTTCAAGTTTCTCTCTATTTAATGTGATATTGGTTATTGACTTGCTGTATATTGCTTTTATTATATTTAGGTATGTGACTTGTATCACTGATCTCCCCAAGACTTGTAAAATGAAGGAGTGGTGGATTTTTTCAAATAATTTTTAGGAATTAGTGAGATGATTATGTGATATTTTTTTCATTCTGATTTTTATATGTTGTATTATGTTTATAGAATTTCTTATATTGAACCATCCATGCATCTTTGGAATGAAACCTAATTGGTCATGGTGAATGTTGTTTTTGACTTGTTTTTTGATTCAGTTTATGGTTATTTTATTGAACATTTTTGCAAACAATTTTCATTAGAGAAATTGGGCTAAAATTCTCTTTGTTGAGTCTTTGTTTGATGTATCTTTCAAGGTGAATCTGCTGCATAGAATGCGTTTGGCAGTGTTCCTTCTGTTTGTACTTCAGGGACTAACTTGGAGTGTATTGATATTAGCTGTTCTTTAAAAGTCTGACAGTATTCTCCACTAAAAACATTAGGACCAGGGCTTTTATTTTTGGCTGGCAGAATTTAATGACTCTTTCTATTTCTTTAGCAGTCATGAGACTATTTAGATAGCTTACCTGATCTTGATTTAACTTTAGGAAGAGATATCTGTTTAGAAAATCATCTATCTCATTTACATTTTCCACTTGTATGTAATACAGACAGAAACTGTGATTCGACCTCACACCAGTAAGAATGGCTAAGATCAAAAACTCAGGTGACAACAGATGCTGGTAAGGATGTGGAGAAAGAGGGAACACTCCTCCATTGTTGGTGTGATTGCAAGCTGTTGCTGGTACAACCACTCTGAAAATCAGTCTGGTGGTTCTTCAGAAAATTGGACATAGTTCTATCTGTCGATCCAACTATATCACTCCTAGGAATATATCCAAAATATGCTTCAACATATCACAAGGACACATGTTTTACTATATTCATAGCAGCCTGTGGCACTATTTTTCATGTCCAATAATATTAAAACATTAGTGCAGAAGGAGGCTTGGCACTGGACAGGGAAAAGGGAGAAGAAAGAAAGAGTTGCAGTGACAGAGAGTGACTCAGAGGAGAGAGGAGAAGCCAGGATGTAGGAGCATGGACAAAAAGTAAATTCTGAACCAGCGTGGCTTTAAATAGTCACAGACAGATCTAATATCATAAAATATAGAATAATTGGGATAATGTGTCTAATCTAGGTGGGCAGCTTTTACCATTATCTATCTATTGGCCCTGAAATTATTGTGTGGCCATCATGTGAATTAAATTTTTATTGATGTATAAATCTGACTTGTTAATTATAAGTATTTAGAGTTTTGTTTCTGCAGGGTTGCTGGGTGTTGTGGCGGCTGAACATGGGGTAGATAGTAGTTGCGTGGGGTTAGGGTAGCAGCAAAGGGAACTTTGGTGCTCTGACCCCATTGGAGAGTAACTGGATGGAGCATGGGAAGTTGGTGGTTCATTTTTAATATTTTCTGCAATGACTGGCAAACCAACTTTTTGGGCAAGAATTCACTAGAAATTTAAAATGTTTATCCTGAGTGTTAGCATTTTATTTTTTTAAGTTAGTATCTGAGTAGTGCTGGGATGAGTCACTTGGACTCAAGTGCAGGAACCTTGACACTAATAAATTGCTCAAGGGCTCTGAGGTCCCCTGCTGTGGGGAGTACAGTCTGATATGAGTTAGAAAGCTGTGGAATGAAGTTGCCTCCTTCTAGGGTCAGAGATTGAACTGTGGATTTATAATTTAGGGATTATTTGCTTTTATGATAGATTTATGTACAATTTTTGTCTGAATCACATGGGGAATTTTACCTGGAGTTTGGAACTAGGAAGGGAAATTTAGTCAGTGACTCCAAGTAGAAAGGACCGTGATAATAATTGTCTGTTATGTACAGGTATTAGTTAATAATATCTGTGGCTCCAGGTAGGGAGATCAACAGATGAATATTATGACAGGCATTAAAAAATAAATATCTGTGGCTCCAGGCAGAGAGCCAAACAGATAGATGGTAGAATGAGATGGCTGCTCTAGGCAGAGAGCTTAACAAGTAAAAACTACCTGCTTCCTATAGGCAGATATTAGTGAAAGTTTGAATTAATTGCTTTAAGGATGGTATAAAGATATATTGTTCTAATATATCTGTCAAAGTCTCTTTTTTTTTGTTTTGTTTTTGTTTTTGTTTTTCGAGACAGGGTTTCTCTGTGTAGCCCTGGCTGTCCTGGAACTCACTTTGTAGACCAGGCTGGCCTCGAACTCAGAAATCCTCCTGCCTCTGCCTCCCAAGTGCTGGGATTAAAGGCGTGCGCCACCACCGCCCGGCTCTAATATATCTGTCTTAGTCAGGGTTTCTATTCCTGCACAAAACATCATGACCAAGAAGCAAGCTGGAGAGGAAAGGGTTTATTCAGCTTACACTTCCAAATTGCTGTTCATCACCAAACAAAGTCAGGACTCAAACTCAAGCAGGTCAGGATACAGGACTGATGCAGAGGCCATGGAGGGATTTTACTTACCGTCTTGCTTCTCCTGGCTTGCTCAACTTGCTTTCTTATAGAACCCAAGGCTACCAGGCCAGGGATGAAGTCACCCACAACGGGCCCACCCTGCTTGACGACTAATTGAGAAAATGCCTCATAGCTGAATTTCATGGAGTCACTTCCCCAACTGAAGCTCCTTTCTCTGTGATAACTCTAGCCTGTGTCAAGTTGACACACAAAACCTGCCAGTACAACATCATACAGGACACTCAAATTCTAATGTAGGCTCCACAGTAATCTTGGGTTGTTTTCCTGCTTGGCCAAATAGAAAAGACCTAAGAATAGGCACATACAGTATTTTAGTTTACTTACATTTTTTGGGGGGTGGGGGCTGTTTTAACTTTCAAAATGGGTGTGATTGTGAGTTTTGTAGTTATATTACTCCTCTGGAAGAAAGGTCAATATAAAGGTTTTAATGGTTACTGACTCAAGGATATGCTGATTTGGGGAAAAGGTTTTGTCTTTGCATTTTTTAGAAAAGGTGATTAGTGTCTATACAACTTCCAGAGTAATATGGATCAGATTTGATAGAGAGAGACCCCAAGAGAACTATATTCCAGAGAATCAAACAAAAAAGTTATCTTGATGATACTAAAATTTTGTTTTGAGATTTGTATATTACTAAATATGTAGCCTTGGTGATTCTCCTCATCAGAAGTGCTGAGCTGACCTGACTGAACTCCTGATATCTTGCACTTTCATCTGGAATTAGTCAGGACACAGACAACAGAGACTAATACAGTCATTGGTGTGGCCTTTTTAAGGCCAACAATCTCCCCCGTTTTCCTTACCATCCTCCCCCTCAAAAATATCTCAATGCCTATATTCAGCTTGAAGAAGTTATGAAGAGATATCTTCCCAGTTCTCTGGGATTTGGGGCTGGAGGTGATTATACTAAGTTTGTCTTTCTGGGTAATTTAGAAATGATCATAATTGGAACAGAGAAGAAATAGTTAAAATTGATTGCATAGCCATATTTTCATTTGGTAGAAATTGTTATAATTGTTACTAAGCTGAAGTCATAATTTCTTATTTTGGTACAGAATTTATTTTGATGCAAAATCAAGGCTTTCATTGGCATAAATTTTTTATCTATTGATACAAAAATTTTAAAAACACAGGGCTTAGACCCAGTTGTTCTATAACTGTTAGTATAAACTGATCTGAGATGATTAAGTTTGTGAATTAAGGGCAAATAGCAAATTCATGGCACTGAATTTATTGTTAGAATGTTTTCAAGATATTAGAAATAGCTGAGAATAATTAATGGAGAACAGTACAGATTACTTTACATAGATAGTTGATTTTCAAAAATATCATAAATCTACAGAATGTGACATTTAATGTTATTTATTCACTAGCTTTAGAGATAAAATCTGCTCCTAATAGCTCCCATTCATAGATTAAAAGAAGTAGCTGAGCATTTTACCTCCTAGTGCTTACTTTGTGGCTAGGTTGCCACTGGGCAGAAATTTCCAATCTCTCCTGCAGACCTGTACTGTTCTTGAAAGGATACAATTTACAGGTTAGCGCAGCTTAGTTCTGGTGAGACAGAATAGGCTATTCCTTAATAACTCTTGTTTTTCAAGGGTCTGTCAGATGATCCTGGGCCAGAAGGCTGATGATGGATACTCCAAGTTCCTGACTTACTGGGGCTGTATAGGTAGACAGCCTCCTCTACAACTTGTCTCAGTTCTGAAAACTGTGTTAGGCTTCTTTTATCTTTAGATAATGTTGGTCATTCTCAGATTTCTGATGGGGTTGAAAGACTACTTATAGTCTCAAAGCCAACCCAGTCTATTTACATTGAGAACAAATTTGAGAGGATGGTTTTCAGATAACATACTCTCTAAAGCCAGGATATAAGCCAAGTGCAGAATTATAAGTCTTTTAAGTTAGGCTAGATGACAATGTTCTATTTTAATGACAAAAATGATGGACTGGGTGTTAGGTCTATCTTGTACTTTATAAATTACAAAATAGTAATAGTTGTGTTAAATTTATATCTGAGATAAGAGTCTTTTAAGTGGACAGAAAGGGGGAAGTGTTGTTAATAGTCCTGGGATTCCTTGTATTTTGATGCTAATTCTGCTCTCCTGCCAGGGGCTGTCAATGAGGAATGAGTCACTTAATCAGGTAACTTCTTGTGAACCATCCCCTAATGAATAAAGGCGTCAATTACTGGGTGAGTAGGCAGGACTTAGGGGTTGGATAGGGGAAGAGAGGAAGGAGGAGAGAGATAGGGTCTTTTTTAGATAGGGATAGTGTGAGACAATATGTAGCTACGAGTGTCTCCCATTTTCAATGGCAGATCCATCAGGATTCACCTTGGAGGATTTAGATTTAATAAGACTTACAAAATTAGGATCTTAGTTGCTTTGCCCCAGGCCAGAAAGTCCCCTTGAGATAAGAACAGGCCAGCCAGACCACCGGGGCTGAGAGTAACAAGGCATAGCACAGGAGCTTGCAGTTCCATTTTATTATTTCACACAATAGCAGCTTATTTATAGTAGCCAGAAGATGGAAAGAACCTAGATGTCCTTCAACAGAGGAATGGGTACAGAAATTGTGGTACATTTACACAATGAATTACTCCTCAGCTATTAAAAAACAACAAATTCATTAAATTCTTAGGCAAATGTGTAGAACTAGAAAATATCCTGAGTGAGGTAATCCAGTCATAAAAGAACACTCACGATATGCATTAACTGATAAGTTTGTATTCGCCCAAAAGTTTGGAACACATAAGATACAATTTATCGGTCATATGAAGTTTAAGAAGAAGGAAGACCCAAGTGTGGAAGCTTCAATCCTTCTTAGAAGTTGGAACAAAATACTTATGGGAGGTAGAGCATGTACTTGGGAGGAAGAAAAGGGGAGGGGGGATGGCAACAAGATCAGGTATGAGAGTAGACCCGTATGATACACAGAAGGTCAGGAATATGAACAGAGTTGTATAACATTGGAAAATGGGGAACTGGGAGTAGTCACCAGCAAACCCTAGATGCCAGGAAAGCAAGAGGCTCCCAGGACCCAACAGGGATGAAATTTGCTAGAATGCTCAACAAAGGGGAGGGAAAACATCTAGAGGCCATATCCAGAGGCTAGACAAGGCCTCCTGTTAGGGATAGGGGCCACCCATTCATCTCCAAATTCTTAATCCAGAAGGGTTCTTGTCTAAAGGAAATACAGGAACAAAGTGTGGAGCACAGACTGAAGAAAAGGCCATCCAGAGACTGCCCCATTGGGAATCCATCTCATAAACGACACCAAAACCAGAAACTATTGTGGATGCCAGGAAGTGCTTGCTGAAAGGAGTCTGTTATAGCTGTCTCCTAAGAGGCTTTGCCAGAGACTAGCAAATATAGAAGAGGATGCTTTCAGCCAACCATTGAACTTAACACAGGGTCCCAAGTGGAGGAGTTAGAGAAAGGACTGAAGGAGTTTAAGGGGTTTGCAACCACATAGAAAGAACAACAATATCAACCAACCAGACACCCTCAGAGATCCCAGGGACTAAATCACCAACCAAAAAGTACACACGGAGGGACCCATGGCTCCTGCTGCATATGTAGCAGAGGATGGTATTGTCTGGCATCAATAGGACAAGAAACCCTTGGTCCTATGAAAGCTTGATTCACCAGTGTAGGGGAATCCCAGAGCAATGTAATGGGAGTGGATGGATGGGAGGGGGAATACCCTCGTAGAAGCAGGGAGAGGAAGCATTGGAGACTGGTGTTGTGGAGGGGAAACTGAGAAAGGGGATAACATTTGAAACGTAAATACATAAAATATCCAATTAAAAATGAAAAAAAAGAAATCAACTAAAAAAATAAATAAAAGCTAGGAATAAAAATAAAGATATAATTGACTCTAAACAATAATTTTTTCCTTATCTTAAAAATTAGAAAATGGCTGCTAAATAGTTTTCTTGTTAGTAGCATAATTCATATATTCATAAATATTGAACCTGAAAATCCTTAAAAAATTGTTAATGCTTGAATGATAGTTATACCTGATTTTGATTTACTTAAAGAGTAGATTTTTAATGCCTTTTACCTCATACAACTTCGCACAGAAAATAATTTTAAGGTTACACCTTTCCTACCATCTGATATGATCCCTCCTATGGCATATCTAAAGTTTTCTCAGTCAAGTTTTACACATTTTCCAACAGAGTCAACCACTGGATTCTCTTCATTCTAAATCACGTAATCTAATATGAGTTCCAAACTGAGTACTTAGTCTTATTTTATGTTAGCAGAATCAGGCTTTGTTCAAGGATTCTGTCCCAAAATTTTTCAGGCTGTGGACAAAAGACACATACTGAACACCAGTCTAGAATCATGTAAATGTCTCAATTCATCTCACTCTCAACACTTCCAAGCCTCAAACCCAGCCTGGTCCATACATAATATTGTAAATACTTTTCTATTGCCATGATAAAACTCTATAACCAAGGCAACACTTAAAAGAAAACAATTTAGTTTGGGGTTCATAGTTCTAGAAAGTTGTAGAGTCCATGAACATAATGGCAGGGAGCATGGCAACAGATAGGTAGGTATGGTGTTAGGGCAGTAGATGAGAACTTACATCAATGGGAGGTGAGGGAGGCTTGATGCCCCAGTGTAGGTGCATGCTAGAGGACTGAGGCAGGAGTGGGTGAATGGGTAGAGGAGCACCCTCATAGAGGTAAAGAGTGGAGAGAGGGGATGGGATAGGGTATTTGTAGAAGGGTAACATAGAAGGGAGATATCATTTGAAATATATATGAATAAAATGATTAATAAAATATTATAACACTCTTACAGCCAGGAATGCAGAGAACACCCAAGTGTAAGATAACTTGGGACTTGGATCGCCAGGGCCTCACCTGTACCCAGGAGCTGAGCAGTGCCTCCACAGCCTTCTATGCATGCTACAACCAGAAAAAACTGTGCATGATACTACGAGAAGACCCCGTTAAACCACTCCTGGGCATATACCCAGAGGATTTCCCAGCATGCAATAAGGACACATGCTCCACTATGTTCATAGCAGCCCTTTTTGTAATAGCAAGAAGCTGGAAAGAACCCAGATGTCCCTCAACGGAGGAATGGATACAGAAAAACTAAGGGAAGGACTGAAGGAGCTGAAGGTGATTGCAACCCCATAAGAAGAAAAATGTCAACTAACTGGACTGTCCAGAGCTACCAGGCAGGACCCATGGCTCCAGCTGCATATGTCACAGAGAATTGTATCTAAGAAAAAAATAAAAATATTTGATAAAAAGAGAGATGTCATCTTTGATGAGTAAATATATATATATGTATATATCACATTCCATTTCAGTTGGAACTTACATAATAATGGCACACATTCTTGTTTTTGTATATATTACCTATGACAAGGTTTTCTTGATTTCCTAAACAAACATCTTATTTCCCAAAAGAGGAAAATACCTGTACATTTTAGTCCACTTTAATTTTGAGTTATAAAACCTTATATATGGATATAAATTTCCAAGCAACAAGCACAGACATTCTTCTATTCCTCCATTTATAAAAGTCTTTATATGATTATGCTATTTGTGATTTTAGTATAGATTGTAAGAGCTCTATTTTAATAAATAGTTAAGTATTTGCATTAAAATTATTCCCTCAAAATAATATTAACCTAGATATTTTTAAGTTCACATTACTTTAGCAGTCTTTAATAAATTATATTATTATTCTAGTTAAACAGACACATCTCTTTGATTTAATTATAAATTTATAAGTAACACTTTTTCTCTTAAATGTTTCATCATAAAAATATGAGTTTGATATAAAAAAGCAAATTAACCACAAATAAATGGGGTATTTATAAATATATGCAATAATAAGCCATTTTATTGAACATTAACTGTTTCTCTAACCATTGGTATCTTTACAAAGTTAAAACAAATAATGTGTATTCACTATATATGTAGGTTGTTTCTAAAGAATTTAAAGCACCAAATCTCATTTATTAATTTTAAATTGAACTTTTAAACCATATAAAAATTAAATGTTCTTATTTTCATGCACAAGCATACCATCTGAGTTTAAATATTATTTTATAACAATGTATAGGTCAATTTTTTATAAAATTATATAATTAAAAATGATGCTAGATTATTATTAGTAAGAATTAAATTTGCTTTAATACAAGACAACTAATGTTAGTGGGAAATTATATTTTTATGAAAATTTAATACTTGATGACAGGTCATCATTATGTATAAAAGCATTTTAGCCTGAAATTTATTTTATAGCCCAGGCTGGCTAAAAGCTACTCTGTCCTTAGCCCTACTTTCCAAGTGCAGGGTGTATAGATGTGTATTACCATACCTGGTATGGTAGTTTGAGTGAAAATGGCCCCAGAGGTTCTGACCATTTGCCTAGGAATTTCGTGAGTTTATTGTTTTTAATTGCAGAGTAGTATTCCATTGTGTAAATATACCACATCTTCTGTATCCATTCCTCTGTTGAGGGACATCTGGGTTTTTTCCAGCTTCTGGCCACTATAAATAAGGCTGCTATGAATATAGTGGAGCATGTGTACTTATTGCATGCAGGGGAAGCCTCTGGGTATATGCCCAGGAGTGGTATAGCCGCATCCTCTGGGAGTGTCATGCCCAGTTTTCTGAGGAACCTCCAGACTGCTTTCCAGAGTGGTTGTATCAGCTTGCAATCCCACCAGTAGTGGAGGTCCTTCATCCACTTGGAGTTGAGCTCAGTACAAGGAGATAAAAATGGATCGATTTGCATTCTTCTGTATGCTGACCTCCAGTTGAACCAGCACCATTTGGTGAAAAGGCTATTTTTTTCCCACTGAATGGATTTAGCTCCTTTGTCAAAGATCAAGTGACCATAGGTTGTGGGTTCATTTCTGGGTCTTCAATTCTGTTACATTGTTCTACATGCTATTGTGCTGCCCAGGCAAGTTACAGAATCTACTCTCCTTAGTGTGTCAGCAAATGGAGAGCAGGACTAACTTTCCTGTTCTTGTAACCCCAGGGCTAGCTCAGCTTCCTGCCTTAGGTGGCACGAGATAAGAGTGGTGGAGATCATCTTTCTTTCACCATGCTGCAACAAGTCGAGAAGCAGGGCTACCTCTCCCATTCTCACACCCTTGGGTCTAATTCACCTGTACCCACTCTATTGTGTTCAGTTCCCTCATCCCTCACTTTCTATGACAGAGTAGAGCTGTCCCCAGGATTATGAGAGTGGAAAAGTTTCCCATGTCCCTCATTAGCTGAAACACTCCAGAGAGTAGTCCCTTTATCTCACCTGAGCAGCATGGTAGAGCTGGTCCGGGTTACAGGGTTACAAATAAGCTAGTCCCAAGAGCATGAGAGTCTAGAAATCAACAGGATAAAGATACCTGATACCTCTCAGGCCCAAATACAGGACTTTGAATTGGCCCATCCTGGCATATACTGTTGAAGTGCTTAAAGGGGCTGGTTCTACAGATCCAAAACTATAGGATCTCTATGACACAGATCAACAACAGTATACCCAGGGTGAAGTCCCTTGAGGTTCCAGTATTAATCAGATAGTAAAATCCTGAGGATACACAACAGACCAATGACTCAGTGAAATGAACATTTGCAAGCAAAGAAATGTAAGCAGGAGGCAATAATATGCGACACACTGTGATACACTACAGCTTCTGCAACAAGACTGTTTTTCTTTGTTGGTAGGTTACAGGTTTAGATGCTAGGTTCAAGGTGAGGTAGAGATGAGTGGGATTGTTGTGTATAATGTAAAATTACAAAGAACCAATAAAAATTTTAAAACAAGTATTGCTATGGTCATGGTATCTTTTCACAGCAATAAAACCCAAACTAAGACATGTGACATGAATATTGATTGTAAAATTATATTGATGCAAATCTCCTATGATTTTATGTCCTGAAATACTGAAATAAATGTTCTTGGTTGGAAATTATTAAGTTCTTTCTTTACTGTTTAACTTGTTCCAAAAACAAAAAACAAAACAAAAACAAAAAACAAAAAAACCCAAAACTAAAAACAAACAAACAAAAATGAAAAACCTGAGATTATTTTTGTTTCGTTTTATTCAGCAAAATTCCTTATTAATTTGGCTTTATTTCTTAATGGTCGTATTTTATTTAGTGTAGTAATGCTTTGATATGTTCAAAGTCTATCCTGAATCAAATCCATAGGGCATGCAAACATCTGAAAGAGACACATTAGGTCTCTATTTAATTACAATGACACAACAAAATAAAGTGTCAGCCAATGAAGTGCTATTATATAATTAAGTTGTTCACAAAATGTGGACCCTAGTCGACATTTCTTTTGCTTATATAATTCTAAATTCACATGATTAGTGGAATTCTCTAAAGGCTTTATAAATCCTTGGCAGACTAATAATCTCATATAAAACACATTATTTGCCAACATATCTATAAATCTCAGAGTAAAGGAAGAGGATGTTTAAGGTAGAAGAAACAAGAGTCTAAGGCCAGCTTGGTTTATATTATATAGTCTTTCACAAGGAACAACAAATAAATAAACCAAAGAAACAAGAAATTCATTTATAGAATTTATTTGTATATAAATAAACTAATATTTAAGACATTATGTTATATTTTCTCCTCTTATATCAATTTATTTTTTATACTGATTGTATTATCTACTGGGTCTGGCATATATTTGGTTTGTATTCATTAATTTACAAATTGGATGTTTGGGATGTTTACCAAAAGAGATTGCCAGATATAATGAAAGATACCCAGTTAATTTGAATTTCAGATAAACAATGAACACTTTTAATTAAAAATGTGTCCTAAAAATACAATGCTGTTTATCTGAACTTTTAAGATATGTGAAATTCTGGTAAAATATGAAACATATGAAACAATTCCTTATTGAGGGGTTTTTAACTCCAATAGTTTTATTAATAATACAGTTCACTTGATGAGACTTTTATTTGTAATTCTTGTTTTTAGTTGTAGTTTTCTGTTTTGTTCTATTATTCTTGTCTTTTTGACTTAGTAATTATAAAATTCTTAAGGAAAATCTCACTAATATTTTTCCCTCTGTGGGATATTGACCTTAAAACTTCTCATTAACTTAGGTACTTTATTATATAATTTAGTATAAATCTTTTCCATTGTGTCATTCATCTATAGTTAATACTGAGACACATGCTATAAAACAATAACTATGAAGTGGAAATGTCTGGTTTCTTTGAAG
Organism: Tokudaia tokunoshimensis; assembly: GCA_036184795.1. Lineage (NCBI taxonomy): Eukaryota > Metazoa > Chordata > Mammalia > Rodentia > Muridae > Tokudaia > Tokudaia tokunoshimensis. Next base: position 78,274,427 of record BTHU01000023.1, read on the forward strand.
ACTCAGTTGTGCCATGTGATATTTTTCTGGAAGCTGTGATATGAGAGGAAGTTTTTGCTGAAGCAGGCAGATGGGAGAATGTTTTGCTGTGAAAAGATACATGGTGTTTTTAAAGATCTTGTAATATTTTGCTAGAGCAGATGCTTTTGAGAACACACAATGTTTGGAAAAGGGTATAAATATAACCCAAAGACAGTGGATAATGCTGCACAGCATTTGTTCTCCTTGCCACACTTTGCCGACCATCCTTTGTAGAAACTTAGTAGAAAACTTTTTGTGATATCCCTGTGTCTTCTTGCCTTTTGTACAGACTCAGGTAGATTGGAAGAGCCTTGTTGTTTCTTCTGGATCAAACTGCCATTGCTCATTCATGAATAGTGTTTGTGAGTAGACCGAAGTACTGCTGCTACATTTGAACTAATCTGCTGACACCCTGACAATGAAGATAGGAATTGCCCCAAAGAATTATTTCTAAACAGATCAACAACCCCTTTTACCCTAATAACCTTTCCTTTCTACTACCATTGGTGAGTGGTGGGTGAGAAGGGGGATTAAAGCATTTAAGAACCCTTATTAAAATAAGTTTTGAAAAATCTAAGCCTAAAAATCTACATTTCTAGTATTAAAATAGGACAACTATTTCTTTGAATCTTATCTGAATGCAATAGTAAAATCTTTTAGGCTTGGATTTTCTTTGATAAAAGATTTATATATTTATATGGTTTATTTTAATAGTTTCTTAAGCATTTTAATGTATGTTTTCTTCTCAAAAAGGTACATGCTTTAATAATCATTTTTTCAACTTCTAAAAAAAAAACAACCTTTCCAATATTCTAGTAATGTGTAAGAGGATGGGGTGATTGTTTTTCTCTGTTTTTATTTATCTCCTCTCTATTTTCTTTTCTTTATTTGACATAATGTTCTCTGGCTTTATCAATTCTGTCACAGAGAACATATTGTATTCTTTCATGGCTGGAGAGTTGTGTGTTCTACTTTCATTCACTATGCTATATTTCTTTTTATTTATACATCCAAAAATAGCTATTCCATGTCCTGTGTATTATAGATACAGTTACAAAAAGTTTAGAAGTGTATTTGACTCATAAATACTCTGACTTCATTTGTTGGGAAGTTTTGTTTCTACTGGTTTGAACATTGTCAATAGTGTTTACAATTAGTTCTATTCTGACTGACATCCTCTTCCACAGCATACTAGATTTCTCTTTTATATATCCTTGTCAATACTTATGGTTTTAAAATATAATTTAAGAAAAAATAATCCTAGTTTAATTTTCATATGGCCAGATATTGATATACTAAAATATTCTTTCTTAAAATATTTTTAAATATGCTTTCCACGTATTTTGAGAACAATATATTCTTAATCTTTGGTATAGCTACACATAGTTACTATATAATATTTATCTATTTAAAATATCTTAAAATGTTTCAAGTCATATATGCACATAAATCAATATTCAAATATAATCTACAGAGTCAAAAAAAGTTGTACAAAAAATTAAAAAAAAAACAGGAAAGAATCAACTGAGTTTCTTTCAGAAACATAGGAGGTGATTTTATTCTTTCTTTTACTTTTCTTTTCTTTTTTTTTTTTTTTTTTTTTTTTTTTTTTTTTTTTTGAGACAGGGTTTCTCTGTATAGCTCTGGGCTGTCCTAGAACTCACTCTGTAGACCAGGCTTACCTCAAACTCAGAAATCTGCCTGCTTCTGCCTCCCAAGTGCTGGGATTGAAAGCATGTGCCACCACTGCCCAGTTAGGAGGTGATTTCTAAAGCTGAATGAAGCATCACTATACTTTCAGTAACCTGCAAACCAGTATATGACTGCTTTTGTCACTGTACTATAGTACAAAGGCTTTATATAGTAGATCTTCTTTCATTATTTGCTTTTCAGTGACTAACGATAGCAGTTTATATTTTCAGTTTCAGTGGATTTATGTATATTGTTTATCTTTAAATAACAGAATACTAAAATAGTAGCAAATCCCTTAATAATATCTCTCTAAAGAATAGATGATTGGAATAATAGTGTAAGTATAGGAGAAGTAGACATGAGAGATGGATAATTCTAAATATGTTTAGCAAAGTGATAGTCAATGATATTATTCTGTATTTACCTAAAATCATATATACCACATGAAAATGTATGTATATGTATAAGTATAGAGTAAAATTAATTTAGTTCATTAAAGGTCATAATGATCCACCCAAGAGCAAGTAGACTATCTAGTCGTGCAAGTACAAGACAAGAGAAAGCCATATAAAGTTGTTGTTCAGTAGGATTCAATAGATTCCCCAACAATACATGATGTGTTGATTGACCATGGTTGCCTCATAAGAGTTAAGTCATTTATGCTAAAGACACCATCCATTTTAAACACAGAAATCAGAATCAAGATGCATCTTGAAACCGAAAGCTTCTTTCCTTGACAATCTAATTTCATAGTACTTGGCATGCTGCCAAGATGTTATGATCAATAACCCTAATCACTTATGAGACAGAAAGATATTTCTAAAGGTTCAATTTTATAAGATATATCTTGGGTAGAACCAACCGTGGTCTAAGGATTTCAGTTCCACTCAAAAAGAGGAGAATCATTCTGAGTACTGGAAACTACCTATGGCTAGCAAAGTAATGAATCTTAGAGGAGAGCCAACTATTTTGCATTCTCTGAACTAGTAAAATGCCTCACTGCAATTAAAATATTTATTTTTATAACCATAGTTATGTGCACCTCTTAATTCTATCAAGGAAATTTAATTTTTCAACAAGTTGAGACAATTGCAGAAACCCCAACCTGCAAAAATGCAAACAAATGACTATAGATTATCCAACTCAAATTGAGACATCCATCACACAACTTCCAAACCTAAGGCTCATGGACCATCACAGGGGACAAAGTAGAAAAACAGTCAGAGTCAGAGAAACAGAAAGTCTGGTGTGAGGTTTCCTTTTCTACATATTACTGGAAAACTATACCAATGAAATTTTAATAATACAGATTCCTAAAAAAGACCTGAAATTTTTCAGCACCGATATGCAAATATAAATGGAAAAATCTCCCAAGTTACCACCATTAGATAAGGAGCTATAGGAAATTAATGACTGCTGAGAAAGGAATAATAACTCTCCCTTATCGATGAGTTGCTTAAGTGGTCTTTGCCAAATGATCAGCAACATACACATACAGCCAAACTAAAAGGAATAAGTATATTCTATTTTTTATTATTTCATATAAACTAATATAAAACATGAACTATATTTACAAAATATAATTAATAATTATATTAATGTTAATGTCATATTATATTAAAAGTAACATGACCAATTTTTAATTAAAGTTAAATGTCAAGATTCTAGTACTAAAATAAGAATTAGATACAAAGAATATTGCTGAGAGTTTTGAAATACAGGTCAAGAGCGAAATCCAAATGTACTTAAGGAAGTTCAGTTTGATTATTGTAACTAAATCTAGGAAAATCTATTGGTATAAGATAGAACATGTGTGTGTTCTACATGTAGAAAAACTCTATCTTTCTATCTATCAGTCTCTCTGTCTTTCTGTCTGTCTATCTATCCAACCATTTATCTATTTCTCTCTCTCTCTCTCTCTCTCTCTCTCTCTCTCTCTCTCTCTCTCTCTCTCTCTCTCTCTCTGTGTGTGTGTGTGTGTGTTTACAGCTTAGCATATATGCACTATTAATAGCTTGAGTGTTCTGAGTTAATTATCTATCACAGTTGCACTTGAAGTAAATGATTGATATGAGCAAATACTAATGAGGCTCACTATTCCAAGAAAGTGCTGACTCCTAAAGTCCAGTGAATGAAAACAGAGTGTAAGAAATGATAACTAGAGAAACAAAGAAATCACAAGTCTCAGAAGTGTGACATGTCACCTAATAAAAGAGAAAAGACAAAGCTCTGAATAATTGACTCTCTTTAGTTTTATCCTGTCTACTAAGTCTGATAACTAGGAAAAAAGGGAAGGTAGGTTTTCAGGAATTACTGTCTGCCTTTGCAGATCAATAGGTCTTTGAATAAACCACAACTGAAAGATTCAGTTCCTGTGTCTGTTCACTTGTATTTGTATTGACAGGCATAAATAACACCCTCCAATGATACAATTAGATCAACAATCTAATTGGTATCTATCAGTAACAGTATCCTAAGTTGTTTTGCAATATAACTTGGATAAAAATATTTGCAATATAACTATTACTGTTCCTGTCACCAGAACCACAGACCATCTAATTATGTACACATATGTGAATACATAATTTGGATTGGCTGCAAACCATATATACATAACAAGGATATCTACCTGGGGACAGCTATCCAAGCAGAGGTCAAAAAAATGAAATTATCTCAACAAAAATGTTAAAATTTAGAATTTGTTTCTTAAGGATAATCTGAGTTACTAAGCTGGAAGTCACAGGTATGGACCACAAGAGAAGGAGCATGGAGGAAAAGGGGAAGAGAACAGGAGATCTTCATTTGACATGATGGACAATAAGCTCATGCCGGAGTGAAATGTTTCCCTAAGATATCAGCCTTCTGGAGTAGAAATAACCTAGAGAATTTTAAACAGCAAATATTTGGGAAGCAGAGTTGAGGTAATAACCAGACTAGCATTAACAATTTAGATTAGGGATAATCCTCCAGTAATTTTACAGAGGCCAATAAGTATAAATCACAGTTTGAGACTCATTTGAGTCTAGATGGGGAGAAATATAACTGAATTGTTTTACATACAACTACTTTGGAAATCAATATGGCAATTTTTGAGAAATTAGGGTATCTATCACCTCAAGCTCTAGCGATGTCACTCATTGGCATATACCTAAAGGATACTGCATGTAAGGCGAGGCACTGATACTAAGGTATAGTTCTCTAATCAGTTCTTGACTTGTCAAAAAAGAAATTCGGGGGCCAGTTGCTGGACTGAAGGTAGAGGTGGGATGTCCAGGTCCCAAGGAAGAAATGGCAGAGAAAGGCTTTTTCAGCCAGGTTTTTGAACAAAGGGAAAGCAGCAGTCATGGAGTATTACTCAGCTGTTTAAAAAAGTTTTCAATAAACAGTATAAAATTGGTTAGTTCATCTTTAATTATAGATTATATATAGACCATGGTAAAGATTCATTTTTGAAATACCTTTCATATAAATTATAGTTGAGAGCAATTAGGGTTCAGAAATGTAAAGCAGAGGCTGAAGAGATGGCTTAGCAGTCAATACATCCTGTTAATTTTTTAAAGATTTATTTATTTTATGTATATGAATACACTGTAGCTATCTTCAGACACACCAGAAGAGGGCATCAAATCTCATTATAGATGGTTGTAAGCCACCATGTGGTTGCTGGGAATTGAACTCAGGACCTCTGGAAGAGCAGTCAGTGCTCTTAACCACTGAGTCATCTCTCCAGCCCTCATCCTGTTCTTATAGAGGATCTAACTTCAGTTCTCAGCACCAATATCAGGTGACTCAGAACTGCATGTAACTTCAGTTTCAGAGGATAAGATGCTTCTGCCATGTATAAACCCAGTAACATGCCTATACCCACATATACAAAATTAAAAATAAAATAAATCATTTTTAAAATGATAGCAAAAAAAACCAGCTAGCTGCTAGAGGAACTTTAAACCCAGGCAGAGCAGGCAGCTGTTTTCTGTGAGTTTGAGGCCAGCCTTGTTTACAGAGTGAGTTCCAGCACAGCCAGTGCTACACATAAAAACCCTGTCTCAAAACAAAACAAAACAAAAACAAAAAACAAAAATAAAAAGACAATCAAAACAACAATAACAACAACAATAACAACAACAAAAAGGACATCCTGTATATATAACCACAGGCCAAATGAATAAAAAACACTGCAACAAAAATTTTGGTGCAGGAACCAAGTTTAAACTCAACAAGAATGAATGATTAAGTTCTTAGCATATAAACATGACCATCAATTATTTATATATGAAGGTTAGATGAATACAGTCTTAACAGTTTAATAGATGGGCACACATATTATACCAATTTATTATTTTTATTAAGAAAATCTCTTTACAGGTATACAAGTGTACTGAAACATCTATTAAAAATTATTTTCAAATAAACTATGAGGGGATATTCAGAGTCTCAGGAACCAGTTGATTCATCGACAGAGTTATTTTGATCTGATATTCTTAAATATATGTTTGTCCTCTGTTATATGATACCCCTTTACTTATTCCTTCTTTTTCATAAAAAAATATTACATTTGTGTGTGTTTGTGTGTGTGTGTGTGTGTGTATGTGCAGGCATGTATATGTGTGTGTGCATGCATACTATAAGAAGAGGTCAGAGGATAGCTAACATTGGGCAACCAGGTTTCTTATTTTATCTTATGAGTTCCAGTTATTGAACACAGATCATCAGACTTAGCAATGAGCATATTTACCCACTGTTCATTTTTTCTTCTCATTATAGAACACATGTTTATTTTTCAAATTATTTAAAGACCACAAATAAATGGCTGTGATGGCTACTCTTGGATGTCAACTTGACTACATCTGAAAGCAACTAAAACCCAAGAAGTTGACCATGCTTTCGATTGGGATTTTCTTGACTGAACTTTTTAAGGTGGAAAAACACAACACTAAACTGGCCCAAACCTTCTGATATTAGCCGAAATGAATGGACATGGGAGAAAAAAAATCTGTTACTATTTGCCTGCCTGCCTTCACTCTCACCAGCCATTTCATCTGTCCTGTTGCTGAGACATTGAAGAATCTACTTTAGGATTCCAGAGTAGACTGAAAGATCAAGTGAAACATCCAGCCCTGGGGAATAAACAGCACCTGGATCCTTGGCCTTATTTGAGAGACAGCTGTTTTTGGAGTAGCCAGACAATAGCCTGTATAACAGTTTACTAATCTCACTCTATAATAAAGCTTTATTCTGTCAGTTCTATAAAAAAATAACCTTGTAACATGAGATTATTCATGACAGTGAAGAAAGCAACAGTTGAGCAAAAGTATAAACCATCTGACAAAAAACAGATGCAATTATAGGTAAAACACTGGATTTTCTGAGAGGAAATAAGATGAGGTTCTTGTCCATTAATGATGAAGATATTAACACAGTGGACAAAGATATACATTATGCTATGAATAGCTACAGAAAATAAAGAGTTTGACTTCAGAGAGCTTACCACCTTGATGCACTTACAGAGAACATAGTGGAAAATATCATGAAGAAATTTCTGTAGAAAATGTTTTCATTATTTAAAAGTATGATAGTTACAGTATTAATTAAGTAATTAATTTGTTTCAGGTTGTCTCTGAAGGCCATATTTAAGATGTTTGTTGCTGAGCTCTTACTGGATGAGCTGAACTTTTAAACAGAAATAATTGAAAAAGTAAATATCCTGAGTAGGAAACACAGACTGTGATATAGAGAAGGAAAATGAAGAAATAATAAAACAAGATCTTACAGAATTTAGATATTTTCTCAAAGATTGCACATCTATTAAGTGTAAGAGACAGAAGATATTGTTCAAGTTTCAGTGTCAATATACAACTGATATATCAACACCAAAGTAAAATTTTACGTGTAAAAAATTATCAATGTATCAGAAATTTTTATGTAAAATATCACAAAAATGGAGGCAGCATATCCAAAGACTCTGTTAAGAGGTTTGTAGAAAGATGGTATCTATGTGAGATACTTTGGAGTAAGAAAAAATATATTTAAACTCATTATGTCATCTTTTGTCCTTCTGTCAAAGGCAAGTATCTTCTGGGATTTCTAAAAGTCTTTTTTTTTCTTTTATGTGGTTTTCTAATGAAAAGAATTATCTATGACCTATGGAGGGTCAGAAAAAATCTACTCTCCAGTGGAGACTCACCTAAGACAGTCTAGGGCAACTGGAAAACTGAATAAAGATTAAGCGTTCACCTTCTATATGCTTCCTGGAATTTTTGTAAAAATAACATATGTTCACCATATGTAATTGTTATTTCAGAGGCTTACTGCCGAATAAGCTCACCATTTCTAGTGCTTTCTTAACTCTGGCTGGCTGGTTCAGCTTAGCTCTTTTGGACCAATCTCATCTCCAAACAGATTGATTAAATCCAACTTCCCTCAGCTTCTCATTGAACTACTCTGCCTGTCATGAAACTAATTCTGGTAATTTGTTCTGTTCTTCTAGATTCTTCTAATTCTCTGCTTTCAACTGCCCTTTCATGAACTCAAGAAGGAACTTAACTACACTTAACAACACTCACTGCACTGACTCCCAACTGACTGAACTGATTCTCCCTGCATTTACTTTTCAATAGCCTTTCTCCCAAGAGTTGGGCTTATCATATCTTTGACACATTCGGTCAAATCTTTCTCTGATTTTTCACATTCCCCCTCAATTAGACATCATTGTTTGGGATTAAAAATGTGTATTAAGGGTGAGTCTGAACTCCTACCCGAAAACACGTCTTTGGATGTGATCAGAATAGCCGTGTTGCTAGATTAAAATTCTTCTACATGTTTAAGTATTTTATTTCTGCCTCCTCATATGCTTGCCTGTGCAAAAATTATACATTTTTTTTTACTAATCCTTTCCTGCTTATCAATATTATTTTCCCATCATCAAACCAAAGAGCTAATGACGAAGCCCATTCTACAGATACTTAAATTACTAAATCACAATTATTTAAATTTTACTTGATCCGTACATTATATGGATTACATAGAGAGAGCAAATTTCACAAGACATACATACTTGACCTATTGAGTTTAGTTGCTTCTGGGTAATAGGTGAAAACTGAAAGGATACAATTTTTTTTACACAATCAGTGGACAATTTGAAACAGAAATTGAAAAAACAATATGATTTGTAATAAAACCTTAAATAAAATTAAATTAAATAAGTAAACAAACTTCAGATCAACAGTTAATGAGCACGCACAATAAAACCTTTAACTACATCACTTTACTAAATAAAAAAAAGTAAACTACATGGATAGACATTTCAAATCCATGGGTTTTAAGCATTATCATCATTAAAATGACAAATTCTATGTGATATAACCTACATATCCAGAGCAACAAAAGTCAGAACTGTCACTTTCCATCATCTCCAAATTTACATGAAATCACAGGTGAACTTAAATTTCAACAAAATATTTTCATGAAGAACATTGTTAGAAGATTGATAATTTACAAAGCTATAAACATCAAAGTCGCATATGATTAGCAAGAAAATTGCCCTGTATGCCAAAGAAATAGGACCAATAGTATATAAAATACTGACCTATGTTGATAGATATTTAATTTTTCAAGGAACATGCTAAGACAAATTTATGGAAAAATTTTTTTATCTATAACATGAGAAGGTTTAATTTGAAGTTTTAGCATTAAATTAATATAATCATAACAATTTCATGATTTATTTTCATCTTATTCACAAAATTCCTGCTCTAGACTCCATCATCTTCTTCTTCATTTATTTTCTTTTGCTAATTAACCTTTTTTATACATTCATCCTACTCTTTGATACTAGTGAATTTATAATAATTCTTTTTTTTGTTTGTTTTTTGAGACAGGGTTTCTCTGTATAGCCCTGGCTGTCCTGAAACTCACTCTGTACACCAGGCTGGCCTCGAACTCAGAAATCCCCCTGCCTCTGCCTCCCAAGTGCTAGGATTAAAGGCGTGTGCCACCACTGCCCAATGTGAATTTAATTATAATTATTTGTTAGAATATGGGTAACTTACCCTTGGCAACACCATTGTAGAAAACATCTCTTTTAAACATATTTTAAATTTACTTAATGAGATTATATTTTACATTTCTCCCTTTCATATATTTTAAGAATATATACCCAATTTTAACTCATTCAAATTCATGATCTCTTTTTTCATTAATTGTAATTTCATGAGTATATTTATACATATATGTTCATAGATGTAATATGCTTTACCTGGACAATGCTTCTCGTATGTTTGCAGAGTCAAAAACAAGTGTGTTCTTACAGGAAGACTATGTTTTCCACCATCAGTATTCCTTAGTTCCTTTTATATGGTTGAGCACATGTGGGCTATTCCTAATCTATTTTGGCATGTCTGTAGGGCAGTGAACCATGTCAGGAAACCTCATAAGATTGAGCTGGGTTGGAAGCCCCAGAACCTATAAAAGGATGGTGTCTGCTTCTCACCAAGCCCTTGTCATGCTACTGCAGCACCCCTTGGAGAAGATCATGACCATCAGTCTGTAGGAGCAGCACCCCCAAGTCCCTACACATGCAGATGAGGCATCCCTAACATCTCAGACAAAACCAATTGAAACCATTTGCTGTCAGACTCCAACCCACCCCCAAAATATATATAAGATCCTATCCAGAAGGAAAAAAAAAGGTATGTGAGAATTACTCTATCCCCTGAGAGCATCTATAAGAACTATAACAGTACCTGGGGAAGAGAATGTTCTCCAGATGCTTTCACCACATAAAGCTCCCCTGCACCCTGCTTGCTATCTGAGTCTCCCCTGGCAGCTAGTCTTTGCACAGTGCAACATTTAAGAGGAACAACAGCAGCAGCAGTTGGACATCTCTCTCCCTGCTTGTGCCCTCTATCATTTGCTTGAATGCTCTCACCAGCAAGAGTCTGGTACACAGACAGGTACATGTCTACTTTTGTTAATAGTTAAAATAGCTTCACATAAAACAGATTACAATATTTTATTATAACCTTTATAAGGTTGCAATATTTTTGCCACAGCACTTCATTATATTAAAACTTAAGATAACATTCTCTTTAAGTATATACTTTTACTTTTGTTTTTATCATATTTTTTATTTTAATAACTTTTTTCGTTTTTGAGATTATAATATAAATATGCAATTTCCCCCCTTTCCTTTACTCCTGCCAAACTCTCCAATATAGTTTTTCTTGTTTTTTATTTTAAATTTGTATTTTCTTTTCCATTAAGTGTTGTTAAATTTACAAACATACACACAGACACAATACACATATTTTCTGTGGTTTTTTTGCTGGTGTGTTCTGAAACTTGGCTACAGGAACTTTGACAGATATTTGTCAGTTGGGTTTGGACTCCCTACAATCTGCTGACTTTTATATAGTGATTAGTGGTGATTATCTCTACTAGCTATAAAGAGAAGCTTACTTGATGAGGTTTGGTAGTTAAGGCTACCTAGGAAATTTGGCTCCCACAGTGAAAACACCGGGAATCTCATTAGCAACCATTAAGGAAAGATTCACAGTAACCACCACCCCCTCACCCCCCATGGCAACCAATAACAACTTCAAGGAGGGATGGAATCTTTTGAGTTCTTCCTTTCATGATGAAATGCTTACTAGCAGCTCTGTCTCTCGAAGGTGTTATACCAATACCTAGTGTTCAAAAGTAGCCTTGTTTTGTTGGAAACACAGCATTTCAAATAGGCTACTTCTTATGTTGGTTATGACATGTAACCAAGTATTTAGGTTAAACTAAAAAGACAAGTAATAGTGAAAATCAGAGATGTATTTCATATGCCCACATTGGAGAATGAATCAATAAATGTTTCTGTGCATAATAACATGATCTACCAGATCACACAAAGGAATGATTGAAGCAACATACAAGAAAAATGAGCATCATTAAACAGTACTACTCTCTAGGTGTGATCAGGTTGAAAAATTTTCTCAGTTCTAGTACTATAAAGTGACTTCAAGAAATCCTTATTGCTAATCATGTCTTAAGGAAAGTCAATACTGTTCTAAAGGAAGATCACTTCTCTTCTTGAAGCAGCCCTGCCTTCATGTAGCATTTTCTCTCACTGGAAACTGATCTCTCTGGATAAGTTTAATCTTCCTAGAATTCAAGGTAGCTGCAACAATGTGAAAATACTTTTCTATTCTGCTTTGAAAGAGGTTGAAATAGTGTAGATTCTCCTTAATTGTTTAATACACTGACCTGTAGACAAAAGCTGGTAAACCGAAGTAAAGGAGACAGATCCAAATAAAAGGAAGGTGACCAGGCTTTTATATTGCAATTATTTACCATTTTTATATAAGTAGGACTTGTGTGTGTTTTGGTTAATGTTAATTACAACAGAACATGGTCAGAAATTTTAATATTCATATGTAAACTAATGAATTAGGACACGTGTCATACCAAAAATACAGAGTAGCTTAACTGATTAGAAAATTTATAGTAAGTGGCAAATATACGTATGTTAAAAGAGGAACAAGGAACAAAATAACACCAAGGTCATATGATACAGATTGAATCATATTATTTTATATTTACCAAAAATAAACTTTCCTTACAGTACAGATTATACATAAAATGTATTAAAATTATATATAATAAAACATATATATTTTATGTGGAAGTTATTAGGTTGACAATGTTCTCCATAAGAACCATAGACCAACACAATCCTAGGTACAGGGCATGAGAAACCACATTTTCTAAGGTTCAAAAAAGTTGTCCAACTGACTATCAAAACAATACAAACTAGTAATATAGCCCTAGGTTAACTTTCAGATGTTGAAGAAAACTCCCTACTATTGAAGACCCCAACATACAAAGGGAATAGGTCTGTGAAGATTTAAACTGGATCTAAACTGAAATCCTCATTCCTACACTCTAGTTTTCTCAGTACCAGAAAATACTGTTGCCAGAGGGGGGAATAAATTAATATTTCTATTCAGCTATGGCACAAATCAACAACTAAAATGTCTACCATGAAAAGATTTTTATTAAAACACAGTAAGTTTCACTCATATTGGTAGTAAGTAACCAACTCCTTTTTAATTTGGCTTAAGGTCTCACAACAAGAGAGAAATGACATATGTTACTAGATACCTAGATAACTTCCCTGGAGTACTGAGGTATAGGAGAGTGAGAAGTACCTATTACCACCACTTTGGAGGACCCGTATAATCCTTGCTTCATACTGAATCTTACCTTTATTTACATAGATAAATATAGCTTTAATTCCTCACCAAAGAACATTGTTTTTCACAAGTGACTATGATTCAGAAATTAAGAGATTATGGGCATCATAACCCTTGTGAATATATTTTCCCAACTCCAAGCTCTACTTCCTCTTTCCTCTCCTATCAAAGACCTCTTAATGCCTCAATGTAATTGGATAGGAAATATCTTGCAATACAAACTGTTGTTATTTATTTGTGTACATGTAATAATAACAATCAAAAAGAAGAGCAAGTGATTTGAGAATGGGGAGTATGGGAGAGAAAGACCCAGGATCGGTAAAGGGTCTAGAGGGACAAAATTGAGTACAGAAAGAACTGTGATTCTATTTTAGTTAAAAATATATTTAAACACAAAAAAAGAAATTTCAAATGATTCTAAAGTGAGATCATCATCTACGATGCTGTTAAAATTGACATTCTGAAGTCTTGCAATCCTACTTTTCTAACTTATGAAATGTACACATAGTTAAAAATATCTACCCAGTAAAATAGAAGTGACATACATTAAGAATAAACCACCAGCATTAAGAATAAACCACCAGCAGGAATGTACTAATTTCAACAAGGAAGTAAGTTTGTCATTACAACATTTGTATAGTAAGAGATTTGCTGTTCATTAATAGAATCAGGATTACTTAAGTCTACTAATCACTTGTATTTAAGAAAATAAACTTTAAGAATCTTATTTAAGAAAATAAGATTGCATTTAGATTCATAGTCATGTGAATCACTGTTCTAACCATGTCATCCAAAATATGTATCAAAGCATGATTTATTTCTCTATGAACTAATTTTCCTGGATCCATCTGTTATTGTTATAGGAAACTCTTCAAAGCATCCTGTCTACATATTGATTTTATTTTAATGTTCTTTAGACTACTTCTCTCCAAGAAGCTAGAGTGAGTTCTTCTGTCCTTAATTCTTCCCTTTACTTTTATCCTCCTTTTTTAATCTCTTCATTCTTTTGTTCATAAAATAAATATTTGTTCCCATCACTTTCTTTTTCTCCAGAGATATTATAACAACGCACACTATTTTCATCTTCATCACCTGTACAAATACAGACACTGCAGAGTCTAGACGTTGAAAATTATGATTTTTATATCAGGCTTCTTTTTTATTTTTCCCACAATGAATCTCTATTGATTCTGTAATTTCTTTTAATATCTGTTTAGTCTAAATGACTCCTTTTCAAGAAGTAATCTTTTGTTCATCTATCTAATCACATACTTTTGAGTCACTCATCATATTCTTTCTGAATAACTCTCATTTCATTTCAAATGTGTAATCTTAAATGCAACTTAACTGTTTTAATTCTTGGGCCACTCAACCTTGTATTTGCTATTTTAATTAGATTGGCAACTCTGTGAGGTGAGGGGAATTTTCCTCCCACACTCCATATTTAGTATGTGACTTGTTGATAGTCCTTCACAAATATTCTTATTATTTAATTTTAGCAAAACCAAAGTTATAAATAGGCTGCAAAAAATCTCAGAAATTAAAATAAAATTGGGGACAAAGGAAATTAATCATGTTCTAAAAGAGAATAATTTCATTTAACTGACATTGTGAAACTCTCTGATAGAACAGTTTAAATAAAGGATAAAAGGATAGTAACTAATGTATATAAGGAAAAACATTTCCATTTCAAATATTTATGATAAAAAAGTAAAAATATGTACAAAGGACATTTTTTTAAAGGAAAAAAGTAATGAACCAAGAGTAATAGTATTTGGAGGGCTATTAAATGACATATAAGCAAAGCTGAGGAGATTTGATAAATGGATTGGAGAAAGAGGGAAAAGCTAAGACAAAGAGAAGAAAGTTAAGAATAATAAAAGGATAAAAATTTGTGAATATTTTAACTGTTTAGACATGAAGAAGACTTGGTCGTTTATGTTATATTTTATTGAAATCAAGATGCATGGGTGCTGCACATTAATGCTTTTCATTGAAAGATTCAATTGATATTAAAACAATGTGTTGATACTAGTAAAGAAATATTAAGATTTGTTATTATCTGTCATATGGAAAAAGGAAAAAACTATAAAACATAAAAGAAAACAGAAGTTTAAATGACCTTCAGACCTTATATTTGACAATAGATATTTAGATCTGATATTGAAGGTGCAAGTAACTAAAGGAGAAATATTTAAAATGTTGACCTCCAAGCAGAAAAATCATAACTGTCTTAGTCAGAGCAGCTGTGATTACCTTTATGTCTCAAGGTCAGGTATGTTTCTGTTTCCTCAAAGATGCAGGGAGATAAGAATGTCATTGAAGTCATAGATTTCCAGTCACTCCATCCTACAACCCTTCTCAATTCCTCAATTTATTCCATATATATGTAATTCCATAGGTATAATATAAAGCTTTACCTTAGGTTATTCAAATGTTGATTTTTCTGACCCAATATCTCCATTCACTCTGGACTAACCAAGAATTTCCTGTGTTAAGTTTGTATAAACATTTCTTACCATTTATTCTTTGCCTTATCAATAAATGCTTATCACCTTATGGCTTGGCAGAATAGAGAATAGGGTATAATATCTGCAAACAATAAAGGAGAGAGGGGGAGAGAGAGAGAGAAAAAGAGAGAGAGAGAATGAAATTCGGAGAGGCAGATTAGTGGCAAGATGGAAGAGTTGGAGCCATGAAGAAGTCACCCAAAGAGCCAGATCAATAATAATATGCAAGTATCATATGGAGCTGGAAGGCAGCCAGATTAGCATAGGAAGTAAAGGAAGATCATTTAAATGCTCAGCTATTGAGGTGCAGTTTTGAAAAAATCTTATTTCTTCTGTCTGGTTACTGGGGAACAGCATAAGGTAAATAAATACAGCCACTGTATTAATTCAACCTTTGTGTTTATTTTAAGGCAAATACATTTGCATATAGTGTCAACTAAGAGGCAAGTCATCTATACTCATAAAATTCACATTCAGGCCTTAAAACAAAAAGTTCCAGAGGGAAAGTGCAAACTAGCACTCCGGGTAGTAAAGACAATTTGGCAAGGGCAATAGAAAGTTCTAATTGCTATAGCCTCAGTTGAGTCCCATTCTCCAGAGCCAGGTTGGTAGCAACCTCCTTTGGCCCTGAAGAAGGAGAGAGGGGTCAAAGCAGATCTAAGGCTAGCAAGAGTATATGGCCTGCTCCTTTTGTGATACCTCTCAGCATTGCAAGCATTCTTAGCAAGGACTCTTTCTCTCAAGTGTTCCCCAAAGAACTGGCTGCTCTTGTTACTTGGTTGGGGGGGCGGGGGCGGGGACGGAGGTGGAGGTGTATCCAGTGAGACTCTTGGGTCTGGGCAAACTGCCGGGGTGGGAGGAGCGGGGGGGGGGGGGGAGGGCGGTACTATCCGATCTTAGACCAGAGCTAGGCAGACCACAGCCTTCCCCTCCTGCTTCCCCCCACCCCCAAATTTCAAAGTACTAGCCTCCAGAAAAGGAGGATGGGGTCTAGCAGGAATAGCAGAGGAAACACCTCTGTATACATAACAATGGTTACTTAGCAACTCTGTTGCTTTTCTGGGAACCGCCTGGGACACATAGCTCAGACTTCATATTGTACAAAGCCAGCAGGAGGGCTGACTCTCTACCAAAGCCTTGGAAAATTGACTGAGCTTCAGAGAGGCAAAGGAAGCTTACAATTCTCCTTGTCAGACACAGCTGTCCTAAGGAGCCAGTGCTTTAACCACCACAATTTACCAGAGTGTGGGAGGAATTGGGATCCAGAAAGGTATTCCAAGTACAAGTGAATGGCAGAAATAGAACTGTTCTCTGTGATCAGAAGGAACACGGCAGAACTGTTCATAGCATAGGAGCAGAAGCCACACTCTGACAAAGTACAAACCTACGATTCAGGTAAAATTGTATAAAAATTATACTTTTATGCTAAACAGAACTAAATATAAAACATCATAATCAGACATAAATACATTGAAATTGATGATTTTAAAGAAATAAAGCCTAAAAAGATGGAAGATACAATAACCAAGGCTCCTTGGAGCTTATCTTATGTCTCTTACATGCTTCCAAGATAGAAATAAAAGAGAGATTAAAAATTACAGTTATTATAACAATAACTCTCATTTTTACCTTAAAAATTTGATTGTCCCCTTTCTGCTGTGGCAGACTGCTAGCCAGTCTGCTTCCATGAAGACACCATATCCTGAGCAATCTCAGAAGATCTGCTACACTCAGAGCAGTCCTGCAACTGAAACCACAGCCGGAGGCATCCCAGATCTGCTGCACACAGGGCAACTCAGCAACTGGTCACCAGCTTGTCTGCTCCCCTGAAGACACCACAACTTGGAGGAATCCCAGGAGCAACTCTGTACACAGGGCAACTGGGTACACTCTAAAGATGTCCCGGGGCTCTGTGGCATGCAGGGCAGCTGAACCAACAGAATGAAAGCCTCCCTGGAGTTCTGCTGCACAATGGGAAACAGAAACCACAGTCCTTAGGCTCCCCCTGGAGAACAGCTTCACACAGGACAACAGCTTGATTGCTCCTCTGAAGTTCCAATAGTCTGAAGGCCTCCCAGGAGATCTACTGCATCCAGGGCAACAGATCAGCAGCTTCTCTGTCCTTGTGAATGGTCCCCAATTAGAAGGCCCCACATGTGGTCTGCTACAGTCAGGGCTGCAGACAAAACAGGAAACCTGAAGCAACCCAGGAACAAAAGATGCAGACTCCAGACAGTAACCCAGACCAGCAAACACCAGAGATAACCAGATGGCAAGAGACAAATGCAAGACCATAAGCAACAGAAGCCAACATACATGGGCATCATCAGAATCCAGTTCTCCCACCACAGCAAGCCCTGAATACACCAACCACCTGAAAATCAGGAAGCAGACATAAAATCCTATCTCATGAAGATAATAGAGTACTTTAAAGAGGATATATATATATATATATATATATATATATATATATTCACTGAAAGAAATGCAGGAAAACCCAGGTAAACTGTTAGAAGCTCTTAAAGAGGAAACAAATAAACCCCCTAAAGAAATATAGGCAATCATAATCAAACATGTGAAGGAATTGAATAAAGTGGTCCCAGACCTAAAAGTGAAAGTAGAAACAATTAAGAAAATACAAATGGAGGCAAATCTGGAAATAGAAAACCTAGGAAAGAAAACAGGAATTACAGATGTATCACCAACAAAATACAAGAGATAGAAGAGAGAATATCAGGTATAGAAGATACTTAAGATGAGATTGACAAAACTGTCAAAGAAAATTCAAAACGTAAAATACTCCTAACCTGAGTCTTCCCTCCACCATTTGGACCAGGGAGCTGGGCAGCTCCAGAGCCTTCTGGGCACAGTCTGCCAGGAGAGAGTGATCTTCCAGCAGCGCTTTCACTTCTGAGCATGTAGGTGAGATCTCCACCTCCTCTCTGGAGTGGAACAGCTAGGAGCGCACAAGGTATAAGATCATTGGAGCAGCTGGGACAGAGGTCTTCAGGCTGCCATTTGCCCCGGGGAGTCAGACGATGCACAGACCCTGACAGAAGAGAGTTGTTCTCCCAGTAGTAAGGACACAGGCTTACAGGCCCACAAAAGGAAAAAGCTCCTGCCAGAGACAGCGAGACCAACTAGCAACAGAGATAACCAGATGGAGAAAGGCAAGCACAAAAACCCTACTAACAGAAACTAAGGCCAATTGGCTACATCAGAACCCAGTTCTTCCACAACAGTAAGTTCCAGATACCCCAACACATTGGAAAATCAAGAGTTGGATTTAAAATTGTACCTCATGATGCTGATAGAGTGCTTCAAAAAAGACTTAAATAACACAGGAGAACATCAGTCGAAAGGTAAAAGGCCTTAAAGAGGAAACACAAAAATCTCTTAAAGAAATACAGGAGAAATCACAAAGTGAAACATCTCTGGAGATAGAAAACTTTGGAAAGAATTCAGGAGTCATAGATGCAAGCATCAACAACAGAATACAGGAGATATAAGAAAGAATCTCAGGTGCTGAAGATACCATAGAAAACATTGACACAACAGTCAAAGAAAATGCAAAATGCATAAAGCTTGTAACCCAAAACATCCAAGAACTACAGACAGAATGAAGGCCAAACCTAAGGATAATAGGTATAGAAGAGAGCCAAGATTTACAACTTAAATGGCCTGTAAATATCTTCAATAAAATTATAGAAGAATACTTCCCTAACCTAAAGAAAGAGATCCCCATGAACATACAAGAAGACTTCAGAACTCCAAACAGCCTGGACCAGACCAGAAAGTCCTCCTGGCACATAATAATCAAAACACCAAATGCACTAAACAAAGAAAGAATATTAAGAGCAGTAAGGGAAAAAGGGCAAGTAACTTATAATGACAGACCTATCAGAATTACACCAGACTTCTCACCAGAGACAATGAAAGCTAGAAGATCCTGGGTAGATGTCATACAGACCCTAAGAGAACACAAATGCCAGCCTAGGCTACTATACCCAGAAAAATTCTCAATCATCATAGATGGAGAAACGAAGGTATTCCATGATAAAACCAAATTTACATAATATCTGTCAACAAATCTAGTCCTACAAAGGATAATAGATAGAAAATATCAACACAAGGAGGGAAACTACACCCTAGAAAAAGCAAGAAAGTAATCTTTTTCCAACAAACACAAAAGAAGATACCCACACAAACATAAAAATAACATCAAAAATGACAGGAAGCAACAATCACTATTCTTTAATATTTCTTAATATCAATAGATTCAATTCCCTAATGAAAAGACATAGACTAACGAATATTTTTCACATAAATCTTCAATTTTATCAGAAAATGTTTGTAATTCTTTCAATTAATTTAGCAATGTTTTTTATGTCTACCATTTTATCTGCATTGTTTCACAATAATTTTCAATTTTTTTCATATGATTTTTTTTTCTAACCTTTTGAGACACCTTTAAAATGGCTTCCATAGTGCCTATACCAATTGATAACCCCCACAAAATGTTGACAAACATTTCATCTCCACAACTTCACTAGTATTTGTTGTCATTTCTTTTTTTTTTTATTTTTTATTTTGTTTTTCTAAGTTTTTTTTTTTTAATTTACATTCAAAATCATTTCCCCTTTCCCGGTTCCTCCCTCCCCGAAAGTTCCATAAGCCCCTTTCCCTCTCTCTTTTTGACATTCAACCCCTTCTCGCTTCTCTGTCTTGGCGTTCCCCTACATCCAGTCTTTCCAAGACCAGGGGTCTCTCCTTCCATCTTCTTGGAAATCTATTGATATGCGAATTGTGTCTAGGGTATTCTGAGATTCTGGGTTAATATCCCCTTATCAGTGACTGTATACCATGTGTGTTCTTTTGTGATTGGGTTACCTCACTAAGGATGATATTTTCAAGTTCTGACCATTTGCCTAGGAATTTCGTGAGTTCATTTTTTTTAATTGCAGAGTAGTATTCCATTGTGTAAATATACCACATCTTCTGAATCCATTCCTCCGTTGAGGGACATCTGGGTTCTTTCCAGCTTCTGGCTATTATAAATAAGGCTACTATGAACATAGTGGAGCATGTGTCCTTATTGCATGCAGGTAAAGCCTCTGGGTATATGCCCAGGAGTGGTATAACAGGATCCTCCGGGAGTGTCATGCCCAGTTTTCTGAGGAACCGTCAGATTGCTTTCCAGAGTGGTTGTACCAGCTTACAATCCCACCAGCAGTGGAGGAGTGTTCCTCTTTCTCCACATCCTCGCCAACAAATGCTGTCTCCTGTGTTTTTGATCTTAGCCATTCTGACTGGTGTGAGATGAAATCTCAGGGTTGTTTTGATTTGCATTTCCCTAATGACTAAGGATGATGAACATCTCTTTAGGTGCTTCTCAGCCATTAGATACTCTTCAGGTGAGAACTCTTTGTTTAGCTCTGTACCCCATTTTTTAATAGGGTTACTTGCCTCTTTGGAGTGATCCAAAGGCTCAGTGTAGTGGATTCCCGGAGCAGAGTTCGCCAAAGGGAGGCTGGTAGGCTCCTGCCCTATGCAGGGGTGTGTGATCTCTCGAGGGGGGGGCGTCGAGGGGGCGTCCCTCTGTAGGGCAGAAGTCCCACAGCAGGGCTGGCGCGTCGATTACTGCAGACATGCCCAGCTCTTGGAGCAGGTTACACACAAGCTGCCTGAGACCAAAAGCGATATTATGCCTGTCTGTCTCTGAGCCTGGCGGTCCCAACTACCTGGACACTGGAGCAAAGATGGCGGAGTGCACTCTGCACTCTCTCGCGGCGCAGGTCACCCTGCAGGGGGCATGGCCCACAGCAGAGCTGTCGCCCAGACGACCACAGAACTGTCCAGTTCTTGGGAGCAGATGGAAGCCCCAACAGGCCATGTCCCAAGTGATGTTATATTGGGTTGAACCTGGGTACCTGTCTCCTCAGTGCAGTCGATCCGGGAACAGAGGGCAATAAATTTCAATTTTAATATGTTTTTCTACATATTTCTTCTGTTTTATCAGAAATGTTTTTAAACTTAATCTCTAATTTTATCACAAAATGTTTTTAATTCCATCTTCAATTAATTTAGAAAGGTTTTTTATATCTATCTATTTTAATCTGTATAATTTTCTATGAAATAGTCAATTTTAATGTGTTTGTCTATATATTTCTTGAATTTAATCAGAAATATTTTCTATGTAAATCTTCAATTTTACCTGAAAATGTTTATAATTCCATGTTCAATTTAGAAGTATTTTATGCCTATTATTTTATGTGTGTAATTGCCATGATAATCTTTAATTTTAACATGTTTTTCTATGTATTTCTTCAATTTTATCAGAAATATTTTCCATATAAATCTTCAAGTTTATCAGAAAATTTTTATAATTCCACTTTCAATCAACTTAGAAATACTTTTATGTCTACCATTTTATCTGTATAATTTTCCATGATAATATAAAATTTAATGTTTTTCCTATATATTTTTTTCAATTTTGTCAGAAATATTTTCCATGTATTTATTGTGAGATATTAATAAACGGGCTTGTCAGCTCCCATCATTGGTTTAATCCTACAATTGGCTTGGCTATTCAAAAGCTAAGTAATTTATTTTAAATCTTACAGGGTAATAAAGATTTAAATAGTTTACAAAAAAATATCACCTGAGGCTGAAAAGGAGTTGAGTCCAATAGAAAAGAAAGTACAGCATACACATCCAGATCATATTTATCCAAAGATGACCTGCATCTCAGTTATCTTGCATTCTACTTATTCTCCAACAAGAATTCTTATGCCGAGAAAAGATGATATATTAAAATGAAATTTTTTAGCACACAAATAGAGTAAAACATTAAAAACAAATATAAAAAAAATTCTGAATTGATATTAAAGAGAAAAATGAGGCTTTGTCCATTAGCTGAAACGGATCCAACTGAGATTGTGGTACCTTTTACTAATGCAGAGATTTCCTCATTAAGGGCACAAGATGAACATTGGGAAAAAGCTTCCAGGGATTTTCTTTCTTTCTTTCTTTCTTTCTTTTTCTTTTTTTCTTTTTTTTTTTTGGTGGGGAGCGGGGGAGAAATTAATAAATACCCTGAAAGCCAGATACTTCAGTTTATTAAAAGAATTAATTGGGTCTCACTCAGATAACAAAAAGAACTCCAATTTTTGAATCTCCTACATTTTACAATGATGCAAAAAAATTAGAAAAGGCAGAATATAAATCAGAACATAAAAGTAAGATAGTTGAAAGTCCTTATAATTCAATACAAAAAATAGAATTATATGCAATTCTTATGATGTTATTAGATTTTCAAGAATCTCTTAATGCAGTAACTGACTCTCAATATGTAGAAAGAGCTGTTTTACATATAAAAACTGCTGAACTAAGTCAGGACTATTCTGAATTGACTTCATTTTTTATTCAAATGTCTAATCAACAAATTATTAGAAATAAAAATCATAAATTATGTATAACACATATCATATTCCATACAGGTCTACCAGGCCCTCTAGCAGAATGTACTGAGGAAATTGATTAGCTATTGATAGGAAATGTACTAGAAACCTCAAAATCTCTTTAAAATTTTCACCATGTCAATAGCAAAGGTTTAAAGAAAATACTTGGTCATTTGCCAATAAGTTAAATAAATTTCAAGGAATTATCCTACCTGTTTCTGATATAAGAAAACTATATTGTCTATGGGAAGTAACCCTAAATGTACTCAAGAAATAAAATTTAGGAAATGCATTTGTTTCATTTTACTGACTATAGTAATTTGGTAAACTGAAATATGTGCACAATACTTTTGATATGTATTCAATAGTTAAATGGGCAACTGTTTTGAGCTCTTGGCTTTAGCTGATTCTTTTATTATGAATTTATTAAACATTATGATAATTATGGGTATACCTAGATAAATTAAGAATGATAATTCTCTAGCGTATGTCTCTAATAAAATAAAACCATTTTTATGTATTATAATATAAAGTGTATTACAAGTATACCATATAATTCTATAGGACAAGTAGTCATTGAAAGATCCAATTGTAGTTTAAAATAAATCCTTAATATACAGAAGGGAGTATCAAAGACACTCAGAGATAGATTCCACAATGCTTTATTGATTTTACATTTTAAATGCTAATTAACAAAAAGCAATGTCTGTTGACATTGGATTATAGAAAAACTGAAGAATTTTATCATCCTGATATTTCAAAGATCCATTAACCTCAGAATGAAGAATAAGAAATGTGTTATGCTGGGAAAGTGGCTTTGTGTATTTTCATACAGGAGAGGAAAAATTATGAATTTCAACCAAAGTGATAAATATCAGGTTTGAAAGAGAAAGACACCACTAAAAGATCTTGGTACAAAATTTTGTATGATGATAGAGAAATAAGTTATTTTTAGATTGGTATAGCATACTGTATATTTATACAAATTTAAGGTTATTTTGAATATATATTATATACAGTTAATTTTATGTATTATATGTATATAATCCTTAAAAATGCAATATAAAGTTTTAGTCCTTTTGAAAGCTGCTATTATAATTACTTAGGAATGATAAAAGAAGTTATGAACTATTAGGGATGGGTAAGAAATAAAAATTAATAGTCAGATAGTCATATTAGGTACTAGTTTAGTTAATCACAATGAAATGATTTTAAGATTATTGATATAGTAAATACCTAAGAATTAATAATGTTTGACAATTCAGATTGATAGTTGGTGTTGAAATACCTGAGAGATCCACAGATTATAGCATTTAAGTTATTTCATTTTTCTAATTATTTTATATATGCGAGTACACTGTCACTTTCTTCCAACACACAAGAAGAGGGCATCAGATTCCATTACAGATGGTTGTGAGTCACCATGTGTATGCTGGAAACTGAACTCAGGACATCAGACAAACAGTCAGTGCTCTTAACCACTGAGCCATCTCTCCCACTCCCTATTTCATTAATAAATGACCTTTTGACTATGAGGAAGGTATACTCCTGACAGTACAGCCATTCCACTTTAAACAGATAATGCATATCAATAACTTTTATATGGAGTAGCTTCAATGGTGGCAAGCTAGCTGCTGGTCAAAGAAAATGCCTGCAGTGGCTATTCCTGGTTGTCAACTTGACTAAATCTGGAATGAACTAAACAAGAATTGGAAGGCTCACCTATAATCCTAATCTGGAGGCTCAGAGAAAAAAGTTTCTGACCTGGAGATCTTGATGCATAGTGACTATGAATTCCAGAAGATTAAGATTAGGGGATCTCTGAGTTCAAGGCCATCTGGTATTAAAGGTGTGGTGGCACACGCCTTTAATCTGGGCCACACCCTCTGCTGGAGACCTATATAAGGACATTGAAAGAAGGAAGATTTCACTCTGGCTTTTCCTGGCCTACCTTGTGGGATGGAGCAACTGCTAGATCCTCGGACTTCCATCCACGACTGCCTTGTGGGACTGAGCAACTGCTACATCCTTGGACATTCATCCACAAGTACTGCTGACTATTGTTGGGGAGTTGAACTACAAGCTATAAGTCATCCACAAATTCCCTAACTATATAGGGACTACCCATACGTTCTGTGATTCTAGAGAACCCTTACTAATACAATGCCTATGCTTCAACTACAGACAAATTTGTCCAGAAAGTCGAGTGCCAAGTTCTGCCTAGACAGGGTAAGCAAGTTCTTCATCATTCCTGCTTCACAAAAGGTCTGTCAGATACTCTATGCCTGAAGGTTGAAGATGGGTGGTCCAACATTATAGAGACAATATTGGGCACTGTCCAGGCAGTCAGCAGTCTCTGTCATGTTTATAATTTCTAGAAGCTGAATCTTAGCACTTCCTGCATACTCAGATAATACTCATTTTCATGTCTCTTATGGGGTCAAAGAATAGATAGTCATAGTCTTATAATAAGCTTAAGTTGTTTAATATATAAGAAGATGCTGTAGCTTGAAAAAGATGTTTTTAGGATGGTAATAGAACTTAGGATAGAAAATTATTTATATACAGAACTCTGTACTCACCAAGATAAGATAAATGATAGAATACATTACCTAAGTTGGCAAGTATAAAAGATCTGAATATTGTGAGTGTCAGCTTTTACCTAATAGTTTTTATAATTGTTTCATTGTTGTTCCTGCTGTATGTTGTCTATTACTGTAACTTATTACAATAAGGAACCATTTACTAGACAATAATTTGAAAGTGTAAGCAAAATCTTTTGTATGTTATGTAAAGTTTGTACTTGGGTTATTCAAATGCTGTTTTTCTCTGCCCTCATAACTTGTTTCAGTCCAGACACAGCATTGTAATGCTTGTACCTAGAATCTCCTTTCTCAAGTTTGTGTAAACAGGTCTTATAATTTATTCTCTGCTTTGTCAATAAATGCTGAGCACCTAAAGCTAGACACAATAAAGAATAGGAGATGTCCATAAGCATGGGAAAGAAAAAAAGAGAAGGGGAGGGGCAGATCAGTGGCAGGATGGAGGAATTGGTGTCATGAAGAAGAGGTTGAAAGAGTCAAATTAATAATAATATGCAAGTTTCATTGGATTAGACTAGGAGGGACCTAGATTAACATAGAAGGAAAAGGTAGATCATTTACGTGCTCAGCTACTGAACTTCAGTTTTGAATAACTCCTATTTGTTGAGGGACATCTAGATTATTTCTAGTTTCTTGAGATTCTGAACACAACTACAATGAACATATTTGAGCACGTGTGCTTGTGTTAGGATCAAGGATCTTTTAAGTATATACACAAGTGTAGTATAGATGGATCTTCAGGAGAATCAATTCCCAATGTGCTGTGAACTGCCATAATGAATTCCAAGATGGATGAACAAGTTTGCACTCCCACCAACTATGGATGTGTATTCTTCTTGTTACACATCCTTACCACCATGAGATGTCACTTGTGTTATTGATCTTAACCATTCTTATAGTTGTAGGGTGAAAGCTCAAGTTAGTTTTGATTTGTACTTCCCTGAAATTTAAAAATATCAGATCCTACTACAAAAGCGCATACTCAAACAATTGGAAAATCTAGATGAAATACACAATTTTCTAGACACATACCAGGTGCCAATATTAAAATAGGATCAGGTAAAGTATCTAAATAGTCCCATAAGCCCTGAGGAAATAGAAGCAGTCATTAACAGCCTCTCAACCAATAAAAGCCCAGGATCATTTGGGTTTAGTGGGGAATTCTATCAGATTTTCAAAGAAGACCTAATACTGATAATCTTCAAATTATTCTACGAAAGAGAAACACAAAGAACACTACCCAACTCAGTCTATGAAGACACAATAATACTTATACCTAAACCAAACAAAGACCAAACAAGGAAAGAGAACTTCAGATCAATCTCTCTTATGAACATTGAAGCAAAAATTCTCAATTAAAATATTGCCAACCGAATACAAAATGCATCAAAATGATAATACACCATGATCAAGTAGGCTTAATCCCAGAGATGCAGGGATAGTTCAATATATGGAAATCCATCAATGTAATCCACTACATAGACAAACTCAAAGGAAAAAAAAAAAAAACATGATCATTTCATTAGATGCTTTAAAAGCATTTGACAAATTCAGTATCCTTTCATGTTAAAAGTTTTGGAGAGATGATGAATTCAAGGACCATACCTAAACATAGTAAAAGCAATATACAGCAATCCAGTAGCCAACATCAAACTAAATGGAAAGAAACTTGAAGCAATCCCACTGAATTCGTCAGGGCTATCCAGTCTCTCTCTGTACATGTTCAGTGTATTTCCTGAAGTCCTAGTCAGAGCAATTAGACAACAAAAGGAGGTCAAAGGGATTCAAATTGGAAAGGAAGAAGTCAAAGTATCACTATAAGCAGATGATATGATAGTATACTTAAGTGACCCCAAAATTCCACCAGAGAGCTTCTAAACCTGATAAACACCTTCAGCAAACTGGCTTGATATATAATTAACTGAAACAAAACAGTAGCCTTCCTATATTCAAAGGATAAGGAGGCTAAGAAAGAAATTAGGGAAATTATACCCTTCACAATAGTCACAAATAATATTACATACCTTAGTGTAACTCTAACCAAGCAAGTGAAAGATCTTTATAACAAGAACTTCAAGCCTCTGAAGAAAGCAAAGGTCTTAGAAGATGGAAAGATTGCCAATGCTCGTGGATTGGAAGGATTAATATAATAAAAATGGCAATCTAGCTGAAAGCAATCTACAGAATCACTGCAATCCCCATCAAAATTCCAAATCAATTCTTCATAGAGCTAGAAAGAACAATCTGCCAATTCATTTGGGATAACAAAAAAATAAATAAATAAATAAATAAATAAATAAAAAAACAGGATAGGGAAAACTATTCTCTACAACAAAGAACTTCAGGGGGAATCACCATCCCTGACCTCAATCTCTATTACAGAGCAACAGTGATAAATATGGTATGGTATTGGTACAGAGACAGGCAGGATGATCAATGGAATAGAATTGAATACACAGAAATGAATCCACACACCTTTCGGGAATAAATCTTTACCAATTCTACATCTGATAGAGGGTGTATTAGTTAGGGGTTAGGTTTTACTGCTATGAATAGATACCATGACCAATGCAAGTTTTATAAAAAACAACATTTACTTGGGGCTGGCTTACAGGTTCAGAAGTTCAGTCCATTGTCATCAAAGCAGAAGCATGGCAGCATCCAGGCAGGCATGGTGCAGGAGGAACTGAGGGTTCTACATCTTTATTCAAAGGAAGCCAGGAACAGACTGGGCATCCTCAGGCATATAAGAGGAAGATCTCTAAGCCCAACCCCACAGTGACACACTTCCTCCAACAAGGCCACACCTTCTAATAGTGCCACTCCCTGGGACAAACATATACAAACCACCACAGAGGGCTAATATTCAATGTATACAAAGAATTCAAGAAGTTAGACTCCAGAAAGTCATATAACCCTATTATAAATGGGGTAGAGAGCTAAACAGAGAATTTTGAACTGAGGAAATTCAAATGGCTGTGAAACACCTGAAAAAAAGTACAACCACTCTGAAAATCAGTTTGGTGGTTCCTCTGAAAATCAGACATAGTACTACATGAGGACCCAGCAATACCACTCCTGGGCATATACCCAGAGGCTTTACCTGCATGCAATAAGGACACATGCTCCACTATGTTCATAGCAGCCTTATTTATAATAGCCAGAAGCTGTAAACAACCCAGATGCCATTCAACAGAGGAATGGATACAGAAAATGTGGTACATTTATATAATGGAGTACTACTCAGCTATTAAAAACAATGAATTCATCAAATTCTTAGGCAAATAGATGGAACTAGAAAGTGTCATTCTTAGTGAGGTAAGCCAATCACAAAAGAACACACATAGTATGTACTCACTGATAAGTGGATATTAGCTGAAAAGCTCGTAATAAACAAGTTACAACTCATAGACTACATGAAGCTCAAGATGAAGGAACACTAAAGTGTGGGTGCTTCGGTTTTTCTGAGAAAGGGAACAAAATACTCACAGGAGCAATAATGGAGGCAAAGTGTGGGACAGAGACTGAAGGAAAGAACATCCAGAGACTTTCCTACCTGGAGATTCGTCCTATAAACAGTCACCAAACCCTGACACTATTGTGGATGCCAAGAAGTGCTTGCTGAAAGGAGCCTGTAATGACTGTCTCCTGAGTGTCCTGGCCAGAGCCTTACAGATACAGAGGCAGGTGCTTGCCGTCACCCATTGGACTGAGCGTGAGGCCCCCAATGGAGCAGTTGGAGGTAGGACTGGAGGAACTGAAGGAGTTTGCATCCTCATGGGAAGAATGAAGATGTTGGCCAACCAGACCCCCCAGGGCTCCCAGAGACTAAGCTGTCAACCAAGGGGTACACATGGTTCCAGCAGCAATTTTGGCTGAGGAATGCCTTGTAGGGCATCAAAATCCTGATAGATGCCACAGGGAGAGGAAATTGAGGTGGGATAGATAGGTGGCAGTGGGTTGGGCACCTTCTTGGAGGCAGAGGGAGGGAGGATGGGTTGTGGGTTTTCTGGGAGGGGAGGGACCCGGGAAAGGGTATAACATTTGAAATGCAAATGAAGAATATATTCAATTAAAAAAAAAAGAAAAAAAAGAGAAACTTCATTTTCTGCCTGTTCAGTTCCTAACTTTGTTTAATCTCCTTTCAAAAAAAAAAAAAACAAAAAAGCTTCCAAACTAAAAAATAAAAACAAAACCACCACCACCACCAACACTACCACCACTGCCACCACCACCACTGCCAACAATAACACCCAAGAACTAATTAACTTGTGCTGGTCTTTAAGCCCTGACTTCTGACTAAATCAGGCTGGCAGCAAGCCAGGTTAGTCTGTGAAAGCTGCTTAGACAGAGGACAGCATCTTCTCAGCTTCTCTAATCAAAAAGCTATAAAACTTCAACAGGTACTACAATGTTCCTCCCTTAAAATTACAACTAATATTTTTTTTTAGTTATCTATTTGAAATACATAAATATACAAACTCACTGCATGTCTATTTCTGACTGGTCTTAAATACATGTGTTAATACATTCTTCATATCTCAATTATAATATATATATAATTTACAATTTATAATATAGAAATAATAATTTATATTATCAAAAACAAAAATTAACTTAAAACTAATAACTCAAAATTTAAACCATTCTGAGCAACAACACAAGAAATAAACCAAACCCAAAATCCAGTTCTCTCAAAATATTTTAGATTAAAGTAACATTTATGCAATTGATATCATAAAATTAAAAACTTATAAAAATTAAAAATTTATCTTTAATAAAATATTAAATCTGTACCATCATACATTAATATACAAAAAATTCCTATTGACGAAATTTATAACATAAAAATACATTTCATATTAATTTTAAAATCACTAAACTATTCAAACTATTTTAAAACAATTTTATTTTCTAAAATTATTATCATACTACCAAAACTTAATTTTATATTCCAAAAACTATAATTGTACTTCATTATAATATTGAAAAACACTTCAAAATTATAATTAGATACATAAAAGTATAAAACATTTTAAAATTCATTAAATAATTAAAATATATTTATTAATATAATAATTACAATAAAATTATAAACTGATACTAATCAAATTTTAAACCTTTAAAATTTTTTTTAAATTTTTTTTCTCTTTTTTTATTAGATAATTGCTTTATTTACATTTCAAATATTAACCCCTTTCCACATTCCCCTATTCTGTCCCCGTCCCCCTCCCCCTGCTCACGCCTGCCTCCCAATTTCCTGACTTGCATTCCCCTATTCTGCAGAATCAAGCCTTCATAAGACCAGTGGTCTCTCCTCTCATTGATGTCTGAAATAATCTTCTGCTACATATGCAGCTGGATCCCTGGGACCTTCCACGTGTACTCTTTGGTTCATGGTTTAGTCCCTGTGAGCTCTGGAGGTACTAGTTGGTACATACTTTTGTTCCTCCTGTGGAGCTGCAAACCTCTTCAGCTCCATGAGTCCTCTCTCAAACCACTCCATTGGGGACACTATTCTCATTCTATTGGTTGGCTGTGAGCCATGGGTGTTTTGATCCACTTTCCAATAAGGATCAAAGTATCCACACTTTGTTTTTCCTTCATCTTGAGCTTCATGTGATCTGTGAGTTGTATCTTGGGTATTCCGAGCTTTTGGGCTAATATCCACTTATTTGCGATTGCATACCTTGTGTGTTCTTTTGTGATTGGGTTACCTCACTCAGGATGATAGTTTCTAGCTCCATCCATTTGCCTCAGAATTTCATGAATTCAGTGTTGAGCTGAGCAGTACTCCATTGTGTAAATGTACCACATTTTCTGTATCCATTCCTCTGTTGAGGGACATCTGGCTTCTTTCCAGCTTCTGGCTATTATAAATAAGGCTGCCATGAACATAGTAGAGCATGTGTCCTTATTACATGATGGAGCATCTTCTGGGTATATGCCCAGGAGTGGTATAGCTGGGTCCTCAGGTCCTATGTCCAATTTTCTGAGGACCCCCCCCCCCCAAATTGATTTCCAGAGTGATTGTACCAACTTTTAATCCCACCAGCAATAGAGGAGTATTCATCTTTCTCCACATCCTCTCCACATCCTCTCCAGCATCTGCTGTCCCCTCAGTTTTTTTTTATCTTAGCCATTCTGATTGGTGTGAGGTAGAATCTCAGGGTTGTTTTGATTTGCCTTTCCCTGTTGTACTTGCCTGCTTGGTTACCTGAGAGAAGCTGGAGGTGGTCTGACCTCAAAAGCCAGGAGTCAACTCACTCCCTCCCTGCAGAGCAGTACTCCGCTAGCAGGATCAGTGCACAGAGGACCAGGGAGACACCCAGCCCCTGGGTGCAGGTAGAGACTGGATGGACCCAGCTGTTCCTCAGCTCTTGGTCCTTGCCTCCAGGCTGTTTCTGCGTCTTGGTCTCCAGGTCACCACAGAGAAAATGAGGCAGCCTCCAATTTTTTTAATTTAAATTTACTTATTTATTCTTTATATTCCATATATTATCCCCCCTCCACCCTCTGACTGTTTCACATACCACACCTCGTCCCCACACCCCTGTCTCCATGTGAATGTCTCCAGACCCCCACCCCAACTGACCTCTAAACTCCCTGGAGCCTCCAGTCACTTGACGGCTAGGTGTATCATCTCTGAATGAACACAGACCTGCCAGTCCTCTACTGTGTGTGTTGGGAACCTCATATCAGCTGGTATATGCTGCCTGTTTGGTGGTCCAGTGTTTGAGAGATCTCTGGGTTCCAGATAAATTGAGACTGCTGGTTCTCCTATAGGGTTGCCCTGCTCCTCAGCTTCTTCCAGCTTTTCCCTGATTCAACCATAGGATTCAGTTGCTTCTGTCCATTGGTTGGGTGCAAATATCTATATTTCACCCTTTCATCTGCTTGTTGGGTCTTCCAAAGTGCAGTAATGTTAGGCCCCTTTTTGCGAGCACTCCATAGCATTGGGCCTCCCCTGGAGCTAGATTCCCTCTTTGTGGTTTGACCGTCTTTTCTTCAGGCTCCTCTCCATTTCTCTCACTGTAGTTCTTTCAAACAGGAACAATTACAGGTTACAGTATGACTGTGGGATGGATCCCTACAACCTAATTTGATGCCCTATCTTCCAGCTGAAGGTGGGCTCTATAAGTTCCCTCTCCCTTCTGTCAGGGATTTCATATAAGTTTCCTCCCTTTGAGTCCTGAGAGTATCTCACATCCCAGATCTCTGGAACATACTGGAGAGACCAC
The DNA here is from genome assembly GCA_036184795.1 of Tokudaia tokunoshimensis. NCBI lineage: Eukaryota > Metazoa > Chordata > Mammalia > Rodentia > Muridae > Tokudaia > Tokudaia tokunoshimensis. The sequence goes on from BTHU01000023.1 coordinate 78,307,191, forward strand.
CAACCTTCTGTCTTCTGAGGTTGCCTGTTTCCATTCTTTCTGCTGCCCCTCAGGGCTTCAGTCATTTTCCCTCACCCAATACCAAATCAGGTTCCCCTAACTCCCCACTCTACCCTCCTTGCCTTTCCACATTCTCTTCCAGGTGTCCCTCCCTCCCTCCCCACTTGTGATTGCTTTCTTCTCCCTCCCAAGTGAAACTGAGGCATCCTCACTTGTGCACTTCAACTTCTAAACCTATAAAAAGAACAATTTTAATAGAAAAACTCAAACAACCCCTGATGATGGCTATAAATTTAATGATGAAGATAATAAATCTAATAACAATAAATTTTTAAAATAAAAGAAAAACAAGCTACAATTCTTCACAAAAATAAGTTACAAGTTACTTTAAAACAATCATCATGAATGTATTAAAAATACAATAGGGCTGGAGAGATGTCTCAGCCGTTAAAGGCTAGGCTCACAACCATAAAAAATACAATATGTTTTCAATTAAATATACACTCCTAAATTGTTTTTATCTATTGTGGCTTTTGTCTGTTTCTTTTCATTACAGTATATACATTATGGTAATAATATCAAAAATAAAAAAATATTTTAAAATTAATTTAATTTTTTAAAGGTTTATAACATTAAAAAATTAAAACTACTGACTCTTAAACCTCCAACCCCTGTCAGTTTCTGTAAACTCTAGCAAGGCTCCAGCAGACCCTGCCTTGTACCTTATATCCCAAAAAAACAAATAAAAGCTCTCTCAGCCAAAATGTTTGCCATTTTTCCCAACTTGTTAACCTTTTCCTGACCTTAGAGTGGTTTCAACTTAAAGTGAATTTGGTTAACAGCTGGGCAATGGGACATTATTAGAAGCATTTGATTAGGTGATCTAGCTAATCACCAAAGAGGAAACCATTATAGTCATTGGGCTGTTTAATTATTAACTTTGAGCAAATTATGTTAGCAGTTTGCAGTGTTTAGTTGGTTTTTTAATGTTATCCAAGTATAAATTTGCAGGGATAAACATAAGTTAAGGATAGAAGTAAAACATTGTTTAGTGGTTGGGGAAGATAAGTAATCCCTCCTTATACCCTAAAAAGCTAAGCCAAAAAGGCCCACCACTGCAGAAGCTGGTGCAGAATTGCTGCTTCTGTGCTCAGGCCAGCTACATTGCCTTCACCTTAAGGATATCCATATATCATAATTACATACACAATTGAAAGGTGGTGTTGGAGGAGGATCATTGCTTAAATAATGCTTTAGTTCCAAAATAAAATTGCCTTAAAATTCAGAAATTTTGGCCCTACAACTTACATTATATTATATTTATAGATTTGAAAGGATTTATAATTTTTTTGTAATGGAAGATCACCAAAGGTTTTTGAAGCAGGCTAACTGATCAGTAGGCTGTCTGTCCTCTTGTAATTTAAAAAGTTTGTCTACTTTTCTGATTCTATAAATGAGACATCATAATTTAAACCATCTGTGTCTGATGTAAAGTGACACTATATTATGTATCTATAAAACCCTTTTTATTTTATAACTATTTAAATGAAACATAAAATTAAAAGGAAAAAGAAGCAATTTTCTTTAGAGTATCCTTTCCATTTCTTAGACTTGAATAAGAATGTCTTCCATTTCTTTCCAAGCAGGTGCAAGAGCTACAGATCCTGCAGCTTTTTAGAGTTTCCTGGAACTAAATTATGTCATAAAAGTTCACCATTTTCTAGAGATGCCATAAACAGAAAATGGGTACCACAACACATTGTAAAAAACAAACAAAAACAATGCCAAGTGATAATCACATCCAAGGATCATAAGCGTTATCTACCATGTTTCAATAAATATATATGGTGGGTTGTGAAGGAAACCTGCATCTGTTAACTACCAAAAATAGGGAAAAGATTTGGAAATAAGAGAAAAAAGTGTATTAGTTAGGGTTCTTTAGAATAATGTAACTTGTAGAGTGAATCTTTCTATATACATACATACATACATATATATATATATATACACATATATATCACATATATAATAATACATAAATCACATATATAAATATATAGTATATAATATCATATATAAATAAATAATATATACTATATATCATATAGATTTATATGACTTATTAAGATGCTTATAGCCTAAAGTCCAATTAATCCACAAATGGTTGCCTATGTACATATGTACAGAAGGTCTAAGGATCCAGTAATTATTCAATCCTGGAGCTTTATATCTCAACTAGTCTTCAGTACACATCATAATCTTGAAGAAATTGGCTCTAATGCCAAAGAATTGACTCAGTAGGGAGGTAAGATCAAGCAGGGAAAAACCTTCCTTCTTCTATGTCCTCATTTAGGCTTCCAGCAGAAGGCACATGTAGTAATTCTGATATCTGAAAGACAGTCTTCAAACATAAAAATTTTGAATTCTTCCCCCTTTCACAGTGAAGAGAGCATAATTAATAGAAGTCTTTGGTGACAGTTCAGCATAATACTACTTCTATATGAGAAATGATGTACTGAACATCTGTTTCTAATAAATAGCTTTGCCCAATAGTAAAATATCACTCTATTAATTATTTCTCTCAAAGATGCACTGTCTTGACAGTCTTTTGTTGGTTAATTTGTCCCATGTCAATAACACTAATAACATGCCATATTCCCAATGACATATGGATATCTTTTGCTTTATGTGCAAATTGGGAGACATTTTAGTAACAGGAAATAACTATAACTTTGGTGCCACCTCAATAATACATCTGTGAAACAATCACTAGATGATGTTTGGGACCATAATTTGGTTTTACATATAAATGTGATTGCTATGACTTTTGTAGAACTGTTTCATTTCTAAAATAATTTTTTTTCCTCCAATGTTACTATTATCTTAGAAATGTTTCATTTTTTCTTGTTTTATACATAATTTTACTGTTTCAATTTGTGTTAGGCTACATTATGAAACAACCCCTTCCAAATTATACCAATTAAATAATTCAGACAGAATAGGCAGGAATTATATTGAATTCTGTTCCCAGGACCCACAGAATGGAGGAGGAGATATGATTCAGGTAAGCTGCCCTCAGACCTCCATACAGGTGCTATGTCACCCAAAGAATTAAATGTAGCAAGTAATCTTCCAATTGTTATTTTTAGCCACATGTTCATTTATCAAATAAAATTCAGTTCTACTTAGGTAAACTGTATTACTAAGAAAGTGTCTAATTAGTCCCTGTTCTGAAGCTACTCCATCAGTAGAATGTATTACTAGATTAACTAGGAGAAAAATTACTAACTGAAAAATTTTAAATTGCAATAATTTGCCATCAATTATTTTATATCCTCTGAATATTCTGACCAAGTGATCTATAAGTCACATACAAAATGAATTTCATAAAGCTTGGACTTAAAATCAGTAATACAATTAGGTTATAGATATGAGAAATTCAGGGTTGTAATGCCAGAAAATCTTTTTGACTTTAGGCAAAATTATGACATGCATAATTTTTTGTTTAGTAGTTATCTGATCTTGCCATCAATTTTAAAGTATTCTTTATTTACTAATTTGGGGTAAGATGGTGATTTCTGTATTTGGAGAGAGTGTTCAGTTCTTTAGAATACTTGTTGTTCTTCTAGAGTACCTAGATATAGTTTTAGACATCTGTATATTTATTTACAACTGCAGTTCCAAGGGATCCAAACCCCTTTCTTTCTTCCATTGTTATTACATTTATGTGATGCACAAAGATACATACAGGGAAAACTATCATACCAAGAAAATAAATACGTATTAAAAATATGTTTGTGTATTTCAGTGATGAAACAGAAAATAATACATTTAAATGAATACATACATTGATGACTAAAAAAATTCACTGAGTGGTTTCTTTATTTCTTTTTTTTCTTTATCTTTTTGGATTTTTAACCTTTGCAAATGTTTTAAATATAATTTTGCTTCCAAATGTCACCATTCTTATTACAAAGTCAGACATCCTTCTGTATTGGTAACATTTTTCTTCAGGAAATATTGTCTTTATTTTATTTTTTTTTATATTTAAGGTATGAAAATAAGATGCTTGCAGCATTTACATCTTTCCTACCTGAAATTTACAAACATAGTTCAGTTTAGCTTTCACGTAGATTTTAATAAATTATGTCCACAGTTTCAATGTCTAATGTTCTGAATTTGTTTATATCCATAATAAAAATAGATTTTTTTTGTGCTTTTCTTGAGGATTAATTGAGTCCTGAATGAATACAATGGTTTTCTGCTTAGTTTGGGTGGTACAAAATCAGATGGAAATTAATATTACTATTTATTCACTATCATGTTACCAGAAATTACATTTTAGATGGACACAATACTTGTTTATATTATAGATACATAGAACTTTGTCATTTTGTTTTGTTTGTTGGATATCATAGGTTTTTACCAATAAGTTATTGAAGTATAAGTTTAGTTGTAAGTTTAAAAAAAGAAAATAAAGATGATAACTTTAATGCCTTCTTTATTTTAAAATAAAATTTCTCTAAAATAATGTTTACATTTAAAATTATTTTCGTCATATACTTTCTCAACCATACATACTTTCAGATTAAATTCCTCTTCCCAACTATCCAACTTTAAATACTGTTTCAAAAAACAAATAAATCCCAGTACAACAACAAAACCCTCCCAAGACAAAGAAAACAAAATAAAACTTCGCTACTTAAAAAAGCAAAAAACAAACAAACAAAAATCAAACAAGAAAACCTAAATAAGCAAAAATCGCATTAAATAATAACCAAGTAAAATTACACATACACAAAATAAAAACAAAAACCAAACAAAACAAATCAACAACAACAACAATGGAGTCCATTAAATGTTGGCCAACTACTCCTGAGCATGTTACCTGCCCTGGAGTTATTGATATGTCCAGTGTCATTCCTTTGGAAAAAAAATTTTGTTTGTTTGTTTGTTTTTTGTTCTGTTCCCAGCAGATTTATAAAAACATTTAAGTTGTTAATCTTTAGCTTAGAGGCTAGGTTTTCATTCATTCATCCATTCATCCATTGATTTTTAAAATAGAATAAGATAAAATACAATAAGATAAAATTGAAATTGTCACATCAAAACTGGAAAGTAATGCCAACAGAAGAAAAAGAGCCCAAAACAAGGCCTAAAATCAGAGACTTACCTGTCAGCACATCAAGAATTAGATAAAAGCACTCTACTCGCAGGCATAACGTAAGTACAGAGTATCTGGTACAGACCTATATAGGTCCCATACAAACTGCTTAGGTCTCTGTGAGTTCATCAAATGTTGCTCATGTTGGTTTAGAGAGTCTTGCTTTCTTGGTGTCCAGTATCCCTTTCTGGTTCTCTTCATGGTGCCAAGCCTCAATTCCTTTGCATGACCCCTTCAATCCTAGGCCATCAATTGCAACTGAGGTTGCACCTTCACCAATGACCTTCCTTGGCTTCTCACAGTGCCAAGCCTCAGCTGCTCTTTATGATCCCTTCATGCTTCAAAGCCAGTACCATCTGGGTGATTCTTACACATTACTAAGTACAGTTGCAGCACAAGGTACAACCTTGGCTCTCTCTGGAACACAACATCTTTGTGCTCTCAGAAAACGCCTCCCAGAAGATTTGACTTCAGTGCTACTGGTCTCTACTATTTGTTTGTTTGTTTATTTAATTTAACTTTTAATCTTTTTTAAAAGTCTGGTCTTTTTGAGTTTCCTCTAATGAGAATTATGTTTAGTTCTGTATCCCGTTTTTAATGGACTTATTTGCTTTCTTGATATCTAGTTTCTTTAGTTCTTTATATATTGAAATATTAGTCCTCTATCAGATGTGTAGTTGGTAAAAACTCTTCCCCATGTTTAACTGCCACTTTTTCCAAATGATGGTAACTTTTGCTTGACCCGTCCAGCAGGTCTAGTTATTCAGGGTCCCGAAGAGGTGCTACCTGAGGGTCATGGGAGGGAGATAAGAACGAGACCAAGCAAGATTCCATTGTCAAGGCCTCGTTTATTGTCACACAGGCAACACGTTTTAAGCAGTGGGGATGAGGAAGTTGGGAGGGGGAGCTAGGGGGAAATGACCTTTGCAAAATGCAAAGGAGGGAGGGGTCAAGGTATTCTTGGCACTAGGAAGCACAAAGGGCATCCGGTGAAGGCATCTGGTATCTGCGCAGTAGGGACCTTCCGCGGTTAAGGGTGAAGCGATCTGTATCGGCAGTTCCTGGGCAGGGCTTAGTTCAACAATCTCATGGTCATAAGACAGCCATGGCTGAATGACCTTGTTTGGCTCCCCACATTTGCTGTTAAGAAACATCTCAATTTTATGATGTCCTATGCATTAAGTGTTAATTTTAATGCCAACACTAAAGGTGCTGTGTTTATAAAGGCTTTTCTTGTGCCAATAATTTGAAGGTATTTACCACTTTCTTTTCTATAGGAGACAGTGTACCTTTTTTATGTAGAGGTCTTTGATGCATCTCTATTTGAGTTTTGAGCACAGTGATGAATTTGGACCTATTTGAATTCTTCTACATTCAGCCATGTAGTTTTGCCAGTAACATTTATTTAAGATGCTATATATTTTCTAGCAGGTATTTATTTTTATCAAAAATGAGGTGAATTTTACAGTGATTACATTGAATCTGTAGATAGTTTTTTCATTTTACTATATTAATTTTAATGATCCATAAGAAAGAGGAATATCTCTATCTTCAAATATATTTTTTCTTCAATCTCTTTCTTCATAACAGTCTATTTTATTTTCTTGATTAGAGTTAGCCCAAGATTATTTCCTAAGAAAAATGTTGTTTTCATGATTTTTTCTAAGTCGTTTGTAACTTGTATATAGGAGTGCTACTATTTTTTTTTTTTTAGTTTGTTTTATATCCAGCGTCTTTTTTGAAAATGATTTTTAGCTGTAGGAGTTCCCTGGTGAAATTTTTAGGGTCACTTATTTATAGTCTCATATCATCTTCAAATAAAGATATTTTAATTTTTTGCTTTTCAATTTGTACCCCATTGATCTCCTTCAGTTGTTTTATTGCTCTAGGTAAGACTTCAAGGACATCATTGAATAGATATGGAGAGAGCAGAAAACCATTTTTTATTTTCTTGATTTTAGTGGAATTGTTTTCAGTTTCACTCCATTTAGCGTTATGTTGATTATTAAATATCTATGATAAGTTTAAGTATGTGCCTTGTATCCCTAACCTCTTCAGGACTTTCATCAAGGGGTGGTGGGTTTTTCAAAGGACTTTCCTGAATCTAATAAGATAATTGTGTATGTGTTTATGTGTGTGTGTGTGTTGTGTGTGTGTGTGTCTTTCAGATTGTTTATATGGTGGATTACATTTATTTATTTATTTATTTGTTTATTTATTTATTTTATTTTATTTTTTTATTTTTGATTTATATAATGTGGAGCCATCCATGAATCTCTGGGATCATGATGAATAATTTTTTGATAGGTTCTTAGATTAACTTTGCAAATATTTTATTGGGTATTTTTATCCCAGCGTTAATAAGGGAAATGGGTATATAATATAATTCTATTTTATTATTGGCTCTTTATATTGTCTGAAACTGTGGCCTCATATAAAAAACTTTTTTATATTTTTTGGAATAATTTCAAGAGTATTGGCACTATTTTTTTCTTTCTGAGTCTCGCTGAATTTTGTGATAAAACCAACTGACCCTGACCATAGGCTTTCTTTATTTATATATTTATAGTTAGGAGATTTTTAATTACTTTTTTTTCACTTATGGTTATATCTGGGTTTCAATTGTTTATCTGATTTTACTTAACTGTTGTAAGTGGAATTTACTGAAACAAATATCCATTTCTTTTAAATTTTCAATTTGGTGGATTATAGGTTTTAAAATCTGTCTTCTTTATTTTTATTTCCTTCAGGCCTGATGTTATGTTCCCCATTTCATTTCTAATTTTGTTAATTTTATCTTCTCAGTATACATTTTAGTTAATTTGTGTAAGGTCTAATTAATCTTGTTGATATTATTCTAAGAAGCAACTCATAGTTTTATTAATTCCTTGAATTGTTTTTGTTCTTGCTCATTTCTATTTTATTTTAGATCTGAGTTTTATTATTTATTGCCATCTACTCTTTTTGGGTATAATGTCTTTCCTTTTCCTTTAGAGCTTTCATGTGTGCTGTCAAGTTGCAATCTATTTTTTTTTTAATATCAGCACTTAATGCTAAGAACTTGACACTTAGAATAGCCTTATAATACAGGACAGGTTTATGACATAAGTTTGGCTGTGTTGTATGTTCATTTTCATTCAGTTCTAGAAGGTCTTTTATATCTTTCTAAATTTCTATCTTGATTTGTCTTATATTCTGTAGAGAACTGTTCAGTTTCCATGATTTTGTAAGGTTTCTGTTTTTCTTTTGGTGTTGGTATCCAACTTTTATCACTGGTGATCAGGTAGAATGCAGGGTGCTAGTTTGATTTTCTTTTATGTACTGAGACTTACTTTGTGTTCAAGAATATGGTGAATTTTAAAACAAGTTCCATGAGTTGGTGAGCATTATCCTTTTTGCTTGGGTGAACTTTTCTTTAAATATTTGTTAGGTCCATCAGGTATATAATGTTTGTTAGCTCGATTATTTCTCTGGTTAGTTTTTGTTTCAACAACTTCCTCATTGGTGAGAGTAGGGTACTTAAGTTGCCCACTATCAATGTGTGAGGGTCAATATGTGATTTAGGTTGTAATAGTATTTCTTTTACACACTCGAATGCCCTCATACATTTATTTTTTAATCAATCTGTATTTGATATTCAGTTCAATTGGTTTCTATAAAAATCTTTATATCTTTTTTAGAATTAAATCACTTATGTTATAAATTAATAATCTAAAGCTCTGATAAGTTAATAACCTCTCAAATTTCCTAGTGTATTTTTTGAACTTTTATTGATAACTTTATAAAACTAGAACCAATCAATGTCATTTAACAGGTTAGAATATTAAATGTATTATGATCCTACAATACAGTAATACTCACCAAAAATGAGCAATCTTGTGTATTACTTATTATTTCTCTCCAAACTTTAAATACTTTCTATCAGAAACAGGCTTAAGAAACTTAAGAATCAAGCACAATTACAAGTCTTCATAAGTCAGAACATAAAAAAAAATCACAGGTTTCTTCAAAAGGCAATAGATATAGTAAAAAATACTAAGGAAGTAGAACCTCAAAGACATGGACAGTTTTGAAAAAAATTTCTGAGCTTTGCAGACAGTTTTAGAGCTTCAACTTCTATAAGTTAGTAACCATGATGGGGTTTTTGTGATCCAGTAACATTTGTAACTTTATCTGCTTTATTCCTTTAAGAAACTATTTACCTGCCAAGAATCATAGGATCAGAGGTGAGGAGGAAACATCTGTCCAATCCGGGGTGTAATTGGGACCAGTTGGACTGAGGCACTCAGGAACCCCATCAGACCAGTGGCATAGGTTCCTTCAAGTCTGGGTCAGGGTCCTGAGCAGACCTTGGGTGCAAACTCTGCAGCCAGTCCCACAACACCCAGAGGTAGTGTGAGAACCCTGTCAGAAACAGCAGGCCAGCTCCCCATAACCAAGGATGGGGGCAAACAGCAGGTCTAGAACATTCTATTCTGCCCAAGACTGACTGGGGGAGGACAGATAAGGAAATGGCCTAAACAAAGAACCACCCTGCCTTTGGTGAGGCTATCAAGGGAAGTGACTTGACAAAAACAAAAACAAAAACAAAAAAGAAAAGAAAAGAAAAGAAAAAAACAATGCCAGGAAATACCATGAATACCACAAGGAGTGCAGGACAGGGTCCAAACGGCGGAGACAACCTCCCCATTCGAGCTGACCAATAATTTTAAATGTTGCTCAGAGTAACCAATCACAGTCATCCAACTCAGGTGACCAATGAACTCCCGCCAAAATGTTTATAAAAAGGGTATGCTTTGTGAGCTCAGGTTCTCCTCTTGCCTGCGTGCTGGGGGACCCCAATGTACATTGGAACAATAAACCTCTTGCAGATTGCAGCAATTCAGGTATCTGTGGCCTTATTGAGTGGGGGTCTTCCGACAGACTCTTACAGAAGCACCACTTCCAGGCACTTTTACATGCCCAGGATTACAGGATCATAGGAGCTTGGTCACACCAGGAACTCAGGGTTCCAGAGGCAACTTGACTCACAGGAGTTCAGACACATCAAGATTCTCAGGATCATAGGATCCCAAAATCACAGGATCCCAGAGACTACTTGACTCTGAGGAGTTCTGGCATAACCGCCAGACTGCTTTCCAGAGTGGTTGTACCAGCTTGCAATTCCACCAGCAGTGGAGGAGTGTTCCTCTTTCTCCACATCCTCGCCAACAACTGCTGTCTCCTGTGTTTTTGATCTTAGCCATCCTGACTGGTGTGAGATGGAATCTCAGGGTTGTTTTGATTTGCATTTCCCTAATGACTAAGGATGATGAACATCTCTTTAGGTTCTTCTCAGCCATTAGATATTCTTCAGGTGAGAACTCTTTGTTTAGCTCTGTACCCCATTTTTTAATAGGGTTACTTGCCTCTCTGGAGTTTAACTTCTTGAGTTCTTTGTATATATTGGATATTAGCTCTCTGTCGGATGTAAGGTTGGTAAAGATCATTTCCCAGTTAGTTGGTTGCCGCTTTGTCTTTTTGACAGTGTCTTTTGCCTTGCAAAAACTTTGTAATTTAATGAGGTCCCATTTGTCTATTCTTGATCTTAGAGCATAAGCTATTGGAGTTCTGTTCAGGAAATTCTCCCCTGTGCCCATATGTTCAAGGTTCTTCCCTAGTTTCCCTTCTATTAGTTTCAGTGTGTCTGGTTTTATGTGGAGATCCTTGATCCACTTGGAATTGAGCTTAGTGCAAGGAGATAAGAATGGGTCAATTTGCATTCTTCTGCATGTTGACCTCCAGTTGAGCCAGCACCATTTGTTGAAAAGGCTATCTTTTTTCCACTGGATGGTTTTAGCTCCTTTGTCAAAGATCAAGTGACCATAGGAGTGTGGATTCATTTCTGGGTCTTCAATTCTGTTCCATTGATCTACATGCCTGTCACTGTACCAATACCATGCGGTTTTTAGCACTATTGCTCTGTAGTACAGCTTGAGGTCCTAAAAATTGTTCTTATTTTGGACTTTTACCACAGTAAGGGCCAAGATTTTAAGTGTTACTAAAAACAAAACAAAACAAACAAACAAAAAGAAACTATTTACCATTCTCTATAAGGAACCCAAAAAGCTCATTGATCTAATTGGACTTTGGAGTAGTTTTTCCTTTGGTCTTCCTTTGGTTCTTTATTTTGAGTGAATAAGTATTTGTCTCATATCTCTTCAAGAAGTCTTAGAGAAGACACTTGGTGCCTGAATAGATTCATACAGAAGCAAAGGTATGCTGTGGCTTAGTGGTAGCATGGTTCTTACGATACTGCTGAAACATGCAACAACTAAGTCTGATCTGTGTGAGAATGGATCTTCTGATAACAAAACGGGTATGAAATACTGTGCCTTTCTTCTGTGGTGCAGATTGCATCAATTTTATTTTGGAAGTCAAGGTTTGCAACCTATCTATAGTAATGTCTGGTGGAGGAGTATATAGTACAAAATGGCAAAGATACTTGATGGATATAGTTGCTGTATAATGACAGAGACACCTTGTGATTGATTAAAGAACTATAGAAAAATAGTAAAATTCCTTTGGTTAACATGTATTAGCTTGTTTTCTGCTGCCTTGGAAGTAGAATTGTTGCTCACATTTTTAATAATGGAGCCATTCAGCAGCCATGGATAACTGGATTAACATAAAAGTGTATCTGGAATTGAAAAAGGAATGAGGTACAAGAAGATGAAGCCAAGACAAAGTTTCTGATCAAGGCTCAAAGTTTAATTTTTAGCAAGGTTTTTAAATAGGGAGAGCCCATAGACCCCATCTTTTATTTCAGCTGGATTATGTTGCAAAGCAAGCTCAGTGGGCAGTCTACTCCTGTAGGAAAATGCATATGTGGCAAGGAGGAAGACTCCACCTTGGTCCTTAAGGTCCAACTGTGATGAGCACTTAAGGTATTTAGCCTACTCAAAGCTGGAGGAAGGGTACATAATAAGAGATACTTTTGAGGCCCAGAAGTCTTCTTTGTGGGTACTTGCTTAAAAGAGAGACATTATTAGTGAAAGGAAGATGCTACTAATCTCCTATACTTTAGTTTTTGATTTTGTTTTAGGAGGCATTGGCTTATAAGGAAAAGAGATTGCAAGTTGTTTTTGAGTGCATGTTACATCTCTTCTGAAGAGAATTTCCTGAGATACAGACATTTTGAAACAATGCCAAGTGTTAGCAAAGCAGGAGGAAATTGGGCAAAAGTGATTGTCATAAAACAAAATAAGAAAAACAAAATTTCCAGTTTACCAGGTTTCATAAAACACTTTCCAAGTGAAAGAGTTGATACAGAAATAAATTCTCTCCTCTTCTCTCTGTCTCTCTCTGTCTGTCTCTCTGTCTCTCTCTGTCTGTCTCTCTGTCTCTGTCTCTGTCTTTCCCCCTCTCTCTCTCTCTCTCTCTCTCTCAAAAATTTTATAAATAAAAGCATGAACACAAAAACAGGAAAAAATGTCCAAAAATATTTTTATTATCTACATACTCACTGGAACATGGTTAGTCTGTCAGTGTCCTGCCCCTTAAATAGAAACGGTTCTGTCTCCTCCCACTCTCAACCATAAGCCTTCAATCGTGGAGAGCTACACGTTGGCATCTGCATAAATTTTCAGAGTTCCTTTAGGGTTTCCTGTCTAGGCTGTTAATTTGGAGTGGGGGGAGGGTGAGTTGATGCTGGTAAAGTTGTCTCAAACCCTATTCTTATCCCTTAATCTCAATTCTGCATGTGCAGTCATCAATATCACACCAAGAGTAGCCCCCTTGCTCTTCACAGTTACCAGGGACATGGATTGTGAGCTTCCACAAGGTTTCTGGTGACAGCACACACCATGAGCACAGCCTGTAACTACATTAGGACCATAGACACAAACAAGATCCTGGAAGGCAGACCAGACACAGACATCAACATTGCCTCAAATGGCAGCCCAGGTTATTCAAATCAAGATGGGCTCTGGCAGGAGCCCAGCACACATATGTCAACATGGCATTATGCTGCAATACTGACCACAGACATCTATGTTTTTGTATTAGTAAGGGTTCTCTAGAGTCACAGAACTTATGGGTAGTCTCTATATAGTAAGGGAATTTGTTGATTACTTAGTCTGTAGTCCAACTTCCAACAATGGTCTGTAGCAGCTGTGAATGGAAGTCCAAGAATCTAGCAGTTTCTCAGTCCTGCAGGGAAATCAGGCATAGAAGAGAGAGTGAATCTTCCTTCATTCAGTATCCTTATGTAGGTCTCCAGAAGAAGGTGTAGTGCAGATTAAAGTTATGTGCCACCATGACTAGACAAGGGAGTTGCTTTTTCCCAGATGACCTTGAACTCAGAGATCTCCCTGTCTTAATCTTCTGGGATTCATAGGCACTATGCCTCAAGATCTGCAAGCCAAGACCCAAGTCAGAAACTTCTATCTCCCACCCTCCAGATTAGGATCACAATTGAGCTTTCCAATTCTGGATTTTAGTCCATTCCAAATATAGTCAAGTTGACAACCAGGAATATCCACTACAGTGTAACCAGGAATATCCACTACAGTGTTCCTTGGTGGCAACTCACACCGTGGATTTCAACACTAATCTAGCCTCAGTATAGACTTGGACCTAGATATTGCCCTCAGTGGCAACACAAACCTAGATATCATCATGGCCTCAGGAGATTGCTACTCATTGAAATATTCTCTCCAGAATGGAGTAGGTAGGTTCACAAGACTTAGGAAGACATGTAGAGCTGACATATTTAAGATTCACAAGTTTCCTCCCCAACATTACAGAAACAATAAGTACTGTCTGGAAAGAAGACTCATCATAGACATGAACTAACTTGATGCTATTTTCCACTATGCTTTGCTGCCTAAAAGTTATGCAGAGAACTCCTTAGTTTTACTTTTAATAAAATTTCACACATCTTGGGAAGGACACATTATTATTGTTGCTGCCTTTGTGTTGTGCTCATTAATGTAACTTTTCATCTATATTGTTGTAAGTAGCTAAATATACTCATTGATTTACCAATCTGGATTGATGGAATTGTTACATTGGTTTGACTTTGGTTTCTTGTCTTGGGTGAAAAGACATTTATGCCATTTTCCCAAAGAAAAAGCCTAATGCTGCATAATAACTGATTGATATGAATAAGTCTTGAATGTACTGTTACTTGAAAAAACTACACTTTACAACTTGTACATTGTGTGACCACACCTTTATAATAAACTTAAAATGTTAAAATTTGTGTGATAAATAACAGAGTGGTACTATCTATCTGTGGATTAATTAATGAGGTTAGATTGAAGCTAAATGGAGTTAGTATATCTGTACCCTGACTATTGTTTCAGCTGAATTTCATATGTACATATGCATATATATATGAAACTTAATAGAATTCTGCATTAAAGAAAAAACAATATTGATTAAATAGTTTTAATATAAAGTAAAAATATATCAATTTATTTTAATATATATTTTAAGTGTAATTTTCAAAGGAAATAAATTGCATTCAAATATCAGAAATTATTGTAGAATATTTGGTATATAGATAGGCCATAAATTATTTGTTGATAAAACTAAACTCATAATAGAGATATTATTTTCATAATTTTATAAGTATAAGTGTGCTCAGCAAACATCACTGAACTAGACCACTATACAGCCTAGTACAGAACAAACCTTCAGGCTGTCTTATGGAATTAGGTACCAGCAGCTTGGCAGGAAAGGGATTTGTGGTTTTCCTGACAAACAGAAACCTGTATCAGGTTTCCAGGGAGTGTTGAATTTACTTTTTTTTTCTGTTTTTCCCCATAAGAATTCTTCCATTAACCTGGGCAAACCCTTTCATTTACTCAGTAAGAAGCTGTCCTATGTGTGGCCTGTGCTGCCATCCTAGGACATTGTCAGCAGCATTGCTATTATGGGGCCTGCTTTTCTCCTAAAAGTTATTCTTTCATTGTTCATAAGGACAATAGTAGTCCTCTCCTAGTTACTTCTTGCTGATTTGGGGGTGATATACACAAAACTAGTCTAAAGCAGAGATTCAAGCTGGCAGAAAGCAGTAGGAGACATGAGGAAACTTGTTCAGGAGGTTCTGGTTAACTGTATGGTTACTTCGCTAATTTGCTCTTTAAAGAACCTAAGGAGGAATGGAACAATGGTTATAAGGATTATGGTTATTAGAGAGTCAAGGAAAGAATTGAGCCAAGAACCCAAAGAAGTCCCTATTTGGGAGTCCACCCCTGGAGGACATCATATGAAGTTCAGCTCATATAAGATTTTATTTTATCTTCTACATGTACTAACTGATTTATGTTGTGTCAACACTGTTTATTGAGAAAGAATGGGTGCCTTCTTTTTAGTGGTCAACAAGTTGAGGGTTCTCTGGCTTTGTATGACCACTAAGGTTATGAGGTGAGTTGGTTTTAGAGTCGCTGTTGTTAGAGTTCGTCGGAAGACCCCCACTCAATAAGGCCACAGAGACCGGAATCACTGCAATCCGCAAGAGGTTTAACGTTCCAATGTACGTTGGGGTCCCCCAGCATGCAGGCAAGAGGAGACCCCCAAGCTCACAAAGCATACTCCTTTTATAAACATTTTGGTGTGGAGTTCAGCGGTCGCCTGAGTTGGACGACTGCGATTGGTACCCTGAGCAACATTTAAAATTATTTGTCAACTCAAATGGGGAGGTTGTCTCTGTCATTTTGTTCTGTCCTGCCCACCTTGTGGTATTTGTGGTATTTCCTGGCATTGTCTTTTTGCCAAGTCACTTTCCTCTCTGTCCTCACCCTAGGCAGGGTAGTTCTCTATTTAGCCCATTTCCATATCTGTCCTTACCCCAGGCAGTCATGGGTGGAATGGAAAGTTCCTGTCTGGTTGTGTCCCCTCCTTGGTCGTGGAGAGCTGGCCTGCTGTTTCTGATAGGGTTCTCACAGGGTCAGCATTGACTCCTGGATAATGTTTCTCAGCTAAGTAGATATCTGCTAGGATATCAGATATAGACTATGTTCCAGGCTCCCCACTACCTATAGTCCATAATGAATCTGTCAGACTCACTTTAATTGTGACAGGCAGGGTCATAACTTGATTTCTCCAGGTGTGTTGCCTGGAAAAGAGTTCCCATTTCTCCCTCATTGTTGAGAATGCAATAAGGAAGTCATAGAGTAGGAAAATCACAGACCATGAGTTTATGTATCTATGCATCCTTAGTTCTTGGAGAAGTGTCAGAAAAGGATTCCTTTTGAAGATATTCAGGGTTTTGTGACTGAGGTAATAGCACAGGTAAAGGGAGGGCAAAGTGAGGAATAATTATATAAAAGACAACAGCGTAGTGTTTCTAGAGGATAGAAAGGTGTTAGTAGAAAGGAAGGGTAATAAATTGTCACAGTCTTGCAGAGTATTAAGTTTTGAGTTATGTTTTTAAGGCAAGTAGTTTCCACAAAGGATTACTGCAAGGGAATTCAAAGGAATCTCTGGGTTCTCTTGAAAGTCTAATTCATATTTCCATAGAAAAGTCTAAGCGTAGCTGTCCATAAAGGTAGGATTAAAAGAGAAGTCCTTAAGCTTGGAGAATTCTGAGCTTAATTCAGATGTTGATTTTTCTTATAGACCCTAGTACAGTGTGAACAAGAGTGTTTAGAGCCTTTTTGAAAAACCTAAAAAAAATTCTTTTTCCTCTGATAGAAGCCCCAAAACTACAGATGTATATTTGGAAACTGCTGCTAAGGTCGAATTCTAACATTCCCAGATAGCCCTGAGCTCTTTGCAAAATGATAAACTCCATTTCTTAGCAGAGCTTCCTCTACTCTGGGGACCCTAGACCCTTTACCAGCTACATGAGGAATGTCATATAGTCCTGTAACTGAGATTCCAGGAATGCCTTCCCATGCTAATGAGGCATCTCAATAACTTAGCCTTCAGCCAAGGACCTTTACCCACCATGGATATTCTCATCCTCTTCCCCCAAATTATATAGCCCTTGGTTCACTTTAATAAAGTGTAAGTGAATAAGTTGCTTCATTGAATATTTTCTGAGAGAGCTATTTCATTGAACATCATCTAAAAGAAGTAATATTAAAGAACTGTAAGACTGAGATCTCCAGAGGAGACCTCCCTTCCTGGCATCCACTGCTAGACCAGGGACCTGCTGTTCTATCCATTCCAAACATTGCTTCATGCTTTCCTGTCTGTCGTTTATTGGAGTTCAGACACACCAAGGGAAGACATGAACTACTGAACTCGATCCATGTACTCCACTCCATCCTCCCCGTTTGATGTACAGCCTTATACTTGGACACCACAAGGGAAGATGGAGAAATTTCACAAACAGAACACAGATCAATGTCTTTGATCCTCTAGATCCATTTGTAATTCCACATGACTCACATAATTAAATGACCATGTTTGAGTTGTTGGAGAGGAATAAGGGGATTATAGCCCCAGGATGGTCAAATTTTCCCATGTGGACTCACCTTTAGAGTTTTGGTTTCTTTGATCCTAGGGAAAGTAAACATATTTAGATAAGCATAGAGGGAAAAGTGGAGTATAGAGCCGTGGTTGACTAATCAGGATACATGGAAATCAGAATAATGTGGATAGATGAAACACATCCTAAGTAGGGATAGAAAGTAAAGTTAAAGAGTTTAGGGAGATCTTTAGTCGGGCATATATTTAAAAGTTCAATGCTTGATTCACAGTTCTGGTGAATGGTTGGGTGGAAAGGGGTCCCAAGATCAGAAAAAGAAAATATTCTATCCTTAGAGAAAGCTAGTAGGTGAGAGATCCTAATGGTCTTGTCATCTAACAGGAGTACTTATCAAACTGGGGGTCTAGAGATCACTTGAGAAGTATAGGATGGATCTATGCTGCCAATCTCTGAAGTTTGTTTAGAGTTGGTATAAAGAAAAAGATCAAATTTGGGTCCATTCAATATGCACACACAGTAAGCAGGGGGAATCTTTAATCTCTAGATACAATGGTTTGGGTGGATATCTGAGGGAAGACAAGATCAGCCTAATTTTAGAGACTGAAAGAAGGTAATCAGTCATTGAAGTAGACCTGTTTCCAGAGGAGGTAAATAGAGAAAAGTGTCATCATTTATTAATTCAAAGATGGATATGAAAGAAAGGAGCATGGGGCTTATCTCAAACATGGGTTAGGCTAAAGGTATTGAGTACATAGAAGATAAAGTTCAGAAGAAAGCTTTTATAAATATGTTTTTATAAATTTATTTATTTTTTTTACACTCCATATTTTATCCACCTTTCTCCCTGTCCACCACCCAACTGTTCCACATCCCATACCTCCTCCCCAGCCCCTGTCTCTATGTGGATGTCCCCACCCTGCTTGCCACCTGACCTCTAAACTCCCTGGGGCCTCCAGTCTCCTGAAGGTTAGGTGCATCATCTCTTAATGATCAGACCTGGCAGACCTCTACTGTATGTGTGTTGGGGGCCTCATATCAGCTGGTGTATGCTGCCTCTTTGGTGGTCCAGTGTTTGAGAGATCTCAGAGGTCCAGACTAATTGTAACTGTTGGTCCTCCTACAGGGTCTACCTTCTCAGCTTCTTTCAGCCTTTCCTAATTCAAAAACAGGGGTCAGCCACTTCTGTCCATTCGGTGGGTGTAAATATTTGCATCTGACTGTTTCAGCTAATAAGACCATTAGTCTTTTCATTCTCAAGGACAGTAGGAGGTAATAGCGAATGTGAAGTTGCCAATATACCTCTAAGGCCCTTGAAACTGACTAAGTGACTTTGGAGATGATTGTTGGGCTTTGTTTCTGATTGTGTGGTTCTTAAACATCCAAATCTGAGCAAAATATCATTCATGAGGTAAAAAAATAAGTCACTTATGCTTTAAAGTCTTAGCTTTAGTAGGAAAAAGTTCTATCCATTCTGAGAAAATGTTTACCATAAATATATATTTATATTTTTTGATAGGAGGCATATATGTAAGATCTATCTGCAAGTCTTGCACAGGAATTTTAACCCAAAATTGATGTAAGGAGAAGGAAGAAGTGATTGTCAATACCCTTCTAGGAAAGTGTGAGTCTAGGTGCAGTATCCTCAAGTGATATCCATAAGAAGAGCAAAATTGCTGTGGTAGAAGGAGAGGGGTTGGAAGAAGTAGTGAAGTAGTTTAAAACCAAATGTGAAAGAACATTTGAATAGGTGTCTGGAAGGATTTTGCCCCATCTTCATGGAGAAAATATGTCTTAGAGACAAATTCAGGCTTGGAGGTCCACAATGGCTCACATCTCTTGTTCTTCAAACTCGTGAAATTATTCCATATGGTTGTATTTTGCTTTTTACATGGAAAAAATAATTTTCTTATTTATCAATCTTTAATAATGTATTGTGAGTTTCTCTTGGAAAAGACAACATATCTGTAGATTACTTCGATAGTTATTTTATTTAAATATTTTAACTGTATTTGTTTAAATATATAGGTAAACATTGGATACAATATCCATATGTCTTCAATGGCTATAGTTTACTGGAATTGGAGAAGTATATTACTACATTTATAATTAATTTATGTTGAGTTGAGCAGATACAGGATAAAAGCAATGAGTGAAAGCCATAGATGAAGAAGCCTCATTCCCTCCATTTCTCAACACATACCATTAGATAGACTATGAACAGCAGCTTTCTTCTTTGTGTTAAACCTAATAATCAGTTCTATGGACTGTTTGCTTTCTTTTACAATTATATTACAATTTGTTTTCTATCCCTGATGAATTTCAGTTGCTAATTATATCCCAGATTTCTTGTGTTACATTTCCTGAAACTTGTCAATGTTCTGCTACACCACTTCTACAAATCTTTCATATTGCTATGTCAGCAAAGTACTACAATTTGTTGAGTATATAGTAATAGAAAATATTTTCTTCTTCAAATATGACATGTGTAGTATTACTTCCTTGTGCAGTATTGTCAGGGGTGTAGTTTTTGACCTACAATGCATTACCTGCTTGACTGAATTCAGAGTTGTTTATCACTGATGACATATTTTTTTCCATACCATTTATCCTGTCACTGTTTTAAAACAGTAAATGGTGTGGTAAACCTGGGATTTTCCAGCAGGTTGTGTGCAAAATGAAAGAAACTATTTCAATTTACATCCCACCTTATCCAGAACCTTTATACTAAATTTTCAGCATGTGTGAATAAACAGCAATATCTCATACAAGTCTGTAATGAGCCTTTTGAACAATGAGTTCCTTTCTTACTAATTAGATCTACTGTTCCTAACAGGCAAATCAAAATAAGCACAACATATTTTTAGGAAAGAAAATATATTTTAAAGACAGAAAACTATTTTATTTTCACAAAGATAATGTCAAAATTATATGCATTTTATACTTTGCAGGAAAATAGTGTATCATTATATTGCTATTATAATTTTCACTTGTCAATAAAATATAGTGTATTCCATAATAGGTATTTCTCCTTCAGTTTACCATCATGTAGAAATAATCTTTTATTATTGATTTGTTAATTCAGGTCCACAAAGCTGAATTAAGTTTTGAGAAAATAAAATAAAATAAATGCTCCATTCCTATAATCCCAAAACCCACTTCAATACTCTCAATATGGCTTTTATAACATAAATGAGGACTGTATGATAAGATATGAAACTTTAACTTGATGAAAACAGCTTAAACTACTGATACTTTCAAAAAGCTATTATAAATTTTGGTTATGTGAGAAGAATTGTTTCAGTTTAGTAATGATAATAACATTTATACCTCTTTTCTATACCCCTTTTCATGATAGAGGGCCAGAGACTGATTTAGTCAAAATTTTCTTATATTGTTTAAAGAATCTGCACGTAATATATTAAGTTTTCCCCTCCTTAAAGTCCTCCCACATCCCCTATTTCCATGCCAACCCAATTCAGTACTATTTATCACTGTCCCTCTCAAACTAACAAACAAACAAAAAAGCTAAACACAAAATCAAACAAAACCAAAAAAAATTCCAAAATACTGAAAGTGCCATAAACAGTTTTTAAGACAACTACTTAGGAGAAAGATGCAGATTAATCTCCAAGTTGGAGGCCAGTCTGGTCTACAGCATGAATCTCAGGATAGCCAGGGTTACTCAGAGAAAACCTGTACAAAAAAAAAGAAAAAAACAACAACAACAACAAAAAAACTTTAAAACAAAACAAAATAAAACAAAAAACACATATGGATTTCCCATTGTTTTAGATATGAGACCTGCCATAGAGAGTGGTTGGTATACTCAGTGTCATTGTAATAGCGTGAGAAGGCTAGGCTGATTCCATGACAGGCTTCAAATTGGCAGTTCAGGAGAATATGCTTAAGAACTGGGCAAGCCCATGTAAGCCCAGGCAATTCAGTTACTAGAATAACAAACAAACAAACAAACAAACCCAGGTTCAGGCAATTAGTCAGAAACTGCCCTGCTATCAGAAGCTGACTATCCACCTGTCCTGAGGCAAGGACAATGGGTCGGCAACCATTTCCATACTTCCTCAGCAAAAGTTTTCATACTTCTCCACCAACAGTTCCCAGCTCTGCCAGGACCCAGCAATGGTCCTAGAATGTCCATAGAAA
The DNA here is from genome assembly GCA_036184795.1 of Tokudaia tokunoshimensis. NCBI lineage: Eukaryota > Metazoa > Chordata > Mammalia > Rodentia > Muridae > Tokudaia > Tokudaia tokunoshimensis. Next base: position 78,328,940 of record BTHU01000023.1, read on the forward strand.
TAGAGCCAAGGTTAAGATAGAGGTCACCCATCCCTCTCTGAAATTTCCCTAATGTGCTTTAAATCCAGCCTGTGAGATCAAATTGGGGTCTCTCTATCTTGGAAATGAGAAACTCCAGCATGCTGGATTTCTGCAGAATAAAAAACCTCTTTGTGTTAACATATTATTTGAGTCCAGGGTAACATTCTTCAGAAAATCATACACCCTTACAAAAGAAAAATAATTTTCATTTCACATAAGGTATCAGTTTTAAAAAGCTTATTGGTAAGGGTGGGACTTTTTGTTACTCCCTCTTATTTGTGCTGGGAATTTTGTACTTTGAATATAGCCAGGTCTTTTTAGTGCTGCTACATTTTCTGAGTTCATAAATGCATCAATAGTATTTTGTCTAGAAAATGCTCATTTCTTGGAGTCATCTACACTTCTGACTCTCACAATCTTTCTCTTTTCTCTTTTACATAGATCCCTGAGCTTTGATAAAGATGGTTTAATATAAATATCTCACTTAGGACTGAGTACATCAAAGTTCTTCCCTCTCTGTATGTAGTCAAATTGTAGGTTTCTGTATCAAGTACCATCTATCACAGGAAGAAAACATTATGGAATAAGGGCTGAATAATACACTGATTTCTGAGTATAGCAATATGTTATTAGGAGTAATTGTATTACTATGTTTCTTTATCAGGCTAATATAAGTACTTTTTGCTAGACCTGTCTCAGTTTCTGGGCCCATTTAGCAGTATAATATTTCGTTCTGATTTATGTAGTAAGATGTGAATTTAATAAAGATATTCTTGGCTCCTTCTATAATGTTTGTGCCACTAATGGTCCATTATATCTTATCAGGAGATCATTATTGTAGGATCCACGTTTTGAAGCTGCATGATATTGATGATTACTTGTTCATCTAGTAGCATGCAACTTATTTTGCAACATCGTGAATACTAATCTGTATGTGAGAATTTTCTAGTAGGATATCTGTTTGATTTCCTCTGACCCATCCAGCAGGTCTAGTTATTCAGGGTCCCGAAGAGGCGCTACCTGAGGGTCAAAAGGGGGGAGAAAAGGGGACCAAGCAAGGTTCTGCTGTCAAGGTCTCGTTTATTGTCACACAGGCAGCAAGTTTTAAGCAGTAGGAATGAGGAAGTTGGGAGAGGGAGCTAGGGGGAAGTGAGCTATGGGCCAAGCCCTGAATGAGGAAGTTGGGAGGGGGAGCTAGAGAGAAGTGACCTTTGCAAAATGCAAAGGAGGGAGGGGTCAAGGCATTCTTGGCAACAGGAAGCGCAAAGGGCATCTGGTGAAGACATCTGGTATCTGTGCAAGTAGGGACATTCCGCGGTTAAGGGTGGAGCGATCCGTAGTTACTCTCGGAATCCTTTTGTACCGGCAGTTCCTGGGCAGGTCTTTGTTCAACAATCTCATGGTCATAAGACAGCCATGGCTAAATGACCTTGTTTGGCTCCCCACATTCCTCCTTTTCATGATATAAATAAGTACAGTTCTCATCAGTAGAGCCTTTCTATTAGGTTGTGAATGGTAGTGAGGGAATAAACAAATGACATATACACAGAGGCATCTATAAGAAAACTGAAGTTAGGACTGTGCACTCTGATAGAGCATCAACATCTACTGGGACAACCAGAAACTTTACCATGATTATTTTGTACCATATGGAATATGAACTGGGGTTATCTAGTCTCAGTAGGAGATGTCTGCATAATTTCAGATTGGAAAAATCAAGGAGGATATAGTTGCTAATTTTCATACACACTGATTGACCTTAATCTGGGTATGAGGCCTTGATCTTTCTCATGGATGAGCCCATGTCAACAATATGCATTCACTCACATCTTTACTCACTAAGGTTTGCTACTTCTGTCTTCAAGGTTTACAAAAGACTTTTCAAAGGGTGTTTAGTTTTAGCTGTCCTTCTCCATATTCTATATTTAGTTTTAGTTGTCCTCCATATTCTATATTTTACCTTGCCCTCCCATCTCATTTGCCATTTAATAATCACTGGTTAGATCAGATGAAATTGGCTAAGAAACAATTCAAAATGTTCAACACCCTGAGGCATCAGGAAAATAGTAATTAGAACTACTTTGTGAATTTGTCTTATTCCACTGAGAATTGTAGAGATAAATAAAACAATGGACAGTACTTGCTGGTGAGAATATGGGGGAACAAGAACACTTATCCACTAATTTTGTGTGTGTAAAACTGTGTAATAACAATAGAAATCAGTGTGAAGGTATCTCAAAATCTGAAAATCGATCTACCACATGATCCATTTATTCAATTTGTACATGCTGGGGTTCTCTAGAGTAACTGAATGGATGGAATGAATCTCTCTAAACATATATAGAAACTAGATTTATTAGAATATTTTACATGGTGTAGTCCAGCTAATATAACAATGAATAAAAGGTCCAAAAATTCAGTAATTGTTTAGTCCATAAGGCGGTATGGCCCAGCTGGTCTTCATTACATAGTGGAATCCAAAATTAGACTTAAATGCCAGTGAAGGAATGGACTTGCTAGCAACGTGAGAACAAGCAGGCAAAGTATAAAGCTTCCTTCTTCTAAGGCCTTATATAGATTTCCAACCAAACTTGTGTCTCATATTTTAGTGGTCTTCCTGCTTCAAAAATCTGGATTAGAAGGCGATAGTCCCACTTCAAATTAAGCACAAATTTCTCACAGGTGCGTCATTCCATTACTCAGTTTTACTTGATTCCAGATGTAGTCAAGTTGTCAATCAAGAATAGCTCTCACTTCATTTTTGGGCTTATCATCAAAGAACTCCACATCTTACTCCGGATTTAATTGTTCATTCATGTTCACTGCTGGTTTAATCAGCATATCCAGAGATCAAAACCAGGCCTAGATTTCCATCAAGTCACAAATGATTAAGGAGAAAGTAGTTAGTTCATTTACACCTTTGAATTTACAGGTAAATAAATAGAGCTTGAAAACTTATTTTGAGTGAGATAAATCAGATACCAAAAAGAAAATATTGCATGTGTTTTCATGTATGTGGATGATCACTTTTAATCTTTACATGTGTATACTTCAATTAGGATAATCATAAAGGGTAGGTAGCTTTTAAGGGAATTGGGAGCTGTGGCATATACTTAGGAGACAACGATTTTCTATGGAAAGAAAAATAGAACATCATTTACTCCAAAAGAAAACAAATATTAACTCTTTCTGTTAAATGACCACAATCTTCAGTTGTCTCAAAACTTTAATTTTTACCATCTCTTCAAATTTAATTGTATTTTTAGATTCAGAAGCATTATTCTGTTTATCTATTTTATTTATTTCATGAGATGTAACATTGTGTTTCTTTCTTTGAAAATAGTTGACTGGCAAAATTTAAAAAAATATGTAGTTTTAAGTAAAGGTTTCTCTATCCTTACAAAATGATAATTCAAACAATCCAGTACTGCTGCATTCTTTGAGATAAAACTTTTGGGAAATTTGGATTTGCATATTCTTGTTTCAGAAATACTTTAACATTAACGGCAGGATCTCCACATGGTCTTGTCAATAGAACCATTTTTTAACCATAGGTTTGCAGCTGTTGTAATTACAGTCCAAACGACATACACAATTTATGAAAGTAATTATTCATGTGAACATGTAATTTTCATCATTTACTCTGTAACTTCAATGGACGATAAAAATCAATCTTTTATTGAAAAGTTGAAGTTAATTTGTTTGTACCAATTTAATTCCATAAAGGGTAGAATGTAACTACTGTGGCACATAAAGCCTCTGTTGCATTTATCTTCCATTGTTTTTTTTTTTTTTTGTAACTTTAATACTCAGTGATTGTTTACTAAAGAGGTCATTTTGAAAATGCTACTTTATGTTTACTGTTCTTTCAAAGTGTATTTGTGACCATCCTTTAAAAACCTTAGTGTGTTTTCTCATACGCTAACATCTTAGAAATTTATGGCATTCATTCATTCAGGGGATACTTACTGTAAAAACTATATGGAAGATGTTTTAGGATTAAAGTAGAGGAGAAGACAGCTGATTGTCATTCTGTGGTTACAGATTTATGAATTATATGTTGATAGTCTGATGATAATAGCTGTGAGATATTGGATAATCGTCAATATTCCAATATTTTGAGTCTTTGTCATTCAAAACATGAATTTTTGTTAATTGCATTAAAGTATTTTTAGTTGAGGTGTAATTACATGTTTGAGAAAAACAGAAATCTACTTACTGATTAACGGAGTTTTTATGATATACTACATAAGATGCATTTAGACAAGTTGAATTCATTCTTGGTCACACTCCCAAGCACCCCTTTTGTATTTATCCTCATATATATTTGTATCTTTTCAAAAATTTAGACAAAATTATCTAATCCATATATTTTTCGAGATCTCCTCATGACTACTTTTGGTATCTAATACCCTCAACAGGCTAAGAACGGCATAATAGTATTAGGAGGGGTGCTTGATGCAGATTGCCATGAGGAAATTGAATTGTTTTCTACAATGGAAGTAAAAAAGATTATATCTGGAGTGCAGGAGAATCTTCATGGCATCTCTTGATACTGTTATACTGTGTCCTATGACTGAAGTCAATGGAAAACTACAATGGCCTAATATAAGCAAGATGACAAAGAGCTCAGGCCCATTCAAAATGAAGTTTTGCGCCACTCCTCCTGAAAAACATACAAGACCAGCTGAGTTTCATGCTGACGATGTAAGAAATATAGAACATGTAGAAGAGGATGGTAGTTATAAATAGCCATTAATTTTGTATGACCAGTACAGAAACAAAGACTATAGTTGACATTAGTGTTTCTGTACTGTTTTTGTAAGAATACACTTGCACAACTATTTTTGTTTTCTTTCCTCAATTACTTTATTAAGTGATGTAATACCAATTAAGAGAATATCAACAATTGTCATACTTAAGTTTGAGATATAAAATGAATGACCCTCATGGTGCATTGCCACTTATCAAAATGCTATAACGTATTTGATGTTCTACCTGGGGCACTCATATTATGATCGGCATAATCAAGACCTCGCTAAATATAAAATATGTTTGTGATTTTATGTCACATATTTGTATTATTTTTAAACATTACTATGATACTGATATTGTTTTCATTTGGAAATTAATCATGAAAGAAGGAAATGTGATGGTGTGGCAAGTTGACAAAGGGTAGGTTTGTGATGACTATTCTTGGTTGTTCAATTAGACTACATTCTGGAATTAACTAAAATTGAAAAATAAAATACACACATGTGAAGAAGTTTTGCCTAATGTGTAGTAAGTGAATCTACTTCTAATCCAGATCTTTGAGATAGAATGATACATGTCTTTAATCTGTTTCCTGAGATGGGAGACAAAGGCATTTAATATGGGCCATACCTTCTGATTGAAGCCTATATAAAAACACAAAAGAAGGAATCTTTCCTCTTTTTTGCATACTTGGTCATACCTTGCTAGGAAATCCATTCCTTCACTTATATTAGATACTACTTTATTGGAACTTAAGATATACTGAAAACCAGCAGAGACTTCTAGTTGTCCTTTGGAATAAGCAACTACTGGGTTCTTGGAATTTCTTTTGAAAGCCAGTCATTGTTGGATTATAAGGACTGAAGACTTTAATTCATAGAATAAATCCATAATATAACATAATATAATATAGTATAAATGTGTTTGAATATGTGTGTGCTCATTCTATATATTCTGTTACTTTAGATAACCCTGACTAATATACTTTTATACACCCTTATTTTCTTCTTACCTCCTTATTTCTTTTGCTGTGTTTCTTCCTTTATCCTTTCTTTTCTTTCTTTCTTTCTTTCTTTCTTTCTTTCTTTCTTTCTTTCTTTCTTTCTTTCTTTCTTTCTTTCTTTCTTCCTTTCTTTCTTTCTTCCTTTCTTTCTTTCCTTTCTCTTTCTCTTTCTTCTTTTTTTCAGTGTTAAGTAAGCACATCCTCTTCTCTTCAATTGATGTTAAATATACTTTAAAAACTAGCTAAAGCAATACTGAAAAATGTTGGATAGTACAGTTATCCCTTTTGTTTTCTCCAATAAACATTACTCTCTCCACCCCTTTGTCTAGGAGGAGTATACCTTTAAAGTCTTGCTTTGACAAACTTAGCCACCTTTGATTCTCCTGTTTTCTCTCTCTCTCTCTCTCTCAATCTCTCTCTCTTTCTCTCTCTCTCTCTTTGATTTCTTTCTTTTTTAATATATGACTGAGTTCCTTATGTATTGAAATTATCTACTTGGCAGTTTAAAAAAAAAAACAAACGTGGAGAGGGAGTGGTAAGTAAGGAGAGGGGGAGGGGATAGGAGGTTTTCAGGGGGGTAAGGAGGAAAGGGGATACCATTTGAAATGCAAATTATACAAATATATAATAAAAGGGGAGGGCGGCCTGGGAAATGAGTCTTCTGGTTTCTGTCTGCAGGTGAAGGCCATCCTCTGCCACAGGGCTCCATACCCATGTGGCACAGGGAGATAGCTAGAATCCCAGGAATGTGGACAGGCCTGTGAGAGCAGGTAGGACCACTGCTGCTGCTCAGAGGAACCTGCCTGTAACCCTCAGGACACAGGAACAGAGGGGCTGCCTGGGACAGGAGTCTGCAACTAGAGCTGTGCCTGGGCCACAGAGTCACATACACAAATACTGCCAGGAGAGAGCTGGTCTGCCAGGAATGACTACACACCCGTGAGCACAGTTAAGACACCAATTCTCTTCAAATTCCTGGCCCAAGAGGGACTGGCTCAGAGACATCAGGACACAGGAACCAAGGATCAGCTGGGGATAGGATCCTTCTGGTTTCTGTCTGCATCCCAGAGCTAATCCTGTACCACAGCTCTCCATACCTAAATTCCTCTAAGAGAGAATGGGTCTCCCAGGATTAATGATACAGAGGCTTGCAGGAAGGATAAGCCACAGTAAAAGAAAGCAAGACCAGCTAACACCAGAGATAACCAGATGGATAAAGGCAAGCACAAGAACATAAACAACAGATACCAAGGCTGCTTGGTATCATCAGAATCCAATTCTCCCACCACAGCAAGCCCTGGATACTCCAATACAACAGAAAAGAGAGACTCTGAGTTAAATCACATCTCATGATGATGATAGAAGCCTCTAAAAAGGACATAAATAACTCCCTTAAAGAAATACAAGAGAACACAGGTAAACATGTAGAAGACATTAAAGAGGAAACACAAAAATAAAAGTAACAAAAAATTATATTTTATTCTACACTTTTTTACGTGTTTGTTTTGATGGAAATTTCATCCTCTCTATTTTCTTATAGCTGAATAACATATTTTTGAAGGTCTTATAAATTTAGTTTTGTTTCTTTTCCTTCCAATTATCATTTTGGTATGAACTATTTATTTACAAGATTATTTACTGACATCCTAGCTAATAGTGGCTGGCTGTTGCTGAAAGACCCTCAGTCCAGAGGACCCTTGCTCTTGCCTGGAGAGCGCACCACCCCAAAAGCACTCATGAGAAATGATCCTTGATGCAAATCGCAAGAGGATTTCTATTCAGGGCCAGCTAGTTGGGACTCAACTCGTACCCCATGCAGGAGGGGAGGAGAAGAGCCCTGAGCCTAAAATCACACAATCTTATAAAGGTAAAAACAACAAAATTCAGGACGGGAGCAGGGTAGAAACTTCTAGTCAGAAGTACTTCTTACGGGGGTGTCTCCAGATGGTCAGGATAGGGTCCTTAGTAACTGGGCTCATGTCCCTTATCTGGCATACACAGCTATAGTTCTCAGGATTGTTCTGTAAGTTCTCACCCTGTGGGCACTCCCTCAGAGTTCACAAGTTCAGATTCTCAGGCCCCAGAGGAAGAAGGTCCAACTTAAAAATTTTCATTCTTTCATTGCAATTAAGAAGTGATACAATTATGAATGTGTTTTCTCTATAGCTTGGTTTAATTAGTTCATAGTTTAATGGAGTAGTAAAAAATGGTTCCTCTTTTGAAGATGTGATTCATTGGAGCCATAACATCAAAGAGTATATCTTATCTCTAGTTTTTTGCCTCCTCTTTATGAACTGGTTGGCATAGGGTAAGCAGCTCTTCTGTGCCACAATGTTTTGTTCCACCCTAAGCACTGACATGATTGGATCAACAATAATAGATTGAAACTTTTGAAGTTGTGAAGTAAAATAAATTTTTTCTCCATTGAAGTTATTTTCTTAGATATTTTGTCACAATTGTGGAACTCTAATACAATTATAAACTCATTTTTTGTATACTAGTTTGTTCAGATAAATTTTGTGTTAGTTTTCTTTTTCAAGTCCAGATTTCCTTTAGAATATATTAATTGCATCAATTAAGAATTTTCACTATTACAATTTCAAACATGCCGATACTTTCATCATATGAAGCTCTTCTATTCCTTTGACTCTTTCCCTTCTACTAAAACTACCCTAGATTCTATTATATTAGTTTCATCTCTATTTTTCTCCCCTAGAATTATGGATGACTGATAAAACATAAAACACTTGTCTTTCTAAGTCCAGGTTATTTAAATTAATATGATGATTGCCAATTCCATCCATTTTACTGAAATTATATAGATTTGGCCTTCTCTGTGAAATGATGATACAATATGTTATAAAATTGCTCCATTTAATTAATACATATTTAATTGATTTATATAAAAACATAAATAAATTTCTATCTTTATAAATCTATTGTTATTGATGAAAATGTGGCTGATTCCCCAACTTGCATATTTAGATAATGTTATGTAAGTATGGATATGTAGTTATTGTTATAGTAAGGGATATTTGGGGTTATGTGTGTAATCAGAGAAACAAATTTTAGAATATATGATAGTATTAATTTTTCCTGTTTGAGTAAACTCCATAGTAATTTTCTTACTGGCTGAATTCATTTTTGTTCCCAAAAGCAATAAACTATATTTTCCTTTTCCCCTTGAGTTTCACTGTCATTTGTTGTATGCTTTCTTTATGATATTCATTTTTACTGAGGTGAAATGGAATTTTAATGCTTTTTGATTTACATTTCCTATGCTCATATACTGAATTTTGTCAACTGTCTCTACCTTTTAAAGTGCTCTGTTTTATTTATTTCTCTGACATTTACTTTTACAGTCCTTCTCTACACTTTGGGCATAGTTTGTTCTCACTGTCCGAGTTCCTGAGGAGGCAAGAATAACTTTTTTATGTGAGATCATTATACTATGTTCATAATATCATTTATTCAAATAAATTTCCTTATTAAAACTGCCATTAGTATATTGCAGAAATGTTCATATATGGTTTATCCATTTTAATTTGTCTCAAGAATGTTTAAAAATGTTTCATTTTCTACAATGCCATATTGAGTGCTATGAAGTATGTTTAATTTCCAAATACTTAGATATATTCTAGGTTTCCTCCATCTACTTGCTGCAATCAAGGTATACAAATGGAAATTTGGACTTAAAAATGAAAACAAACACAAAATTTATCTAAACAAACTAGTGTACAGAAGAAATGAGCCAAATTTGTTAGAGATATATGTGTGTGAGAGATTCATAGATAATGTCATGATTCCCAGTTTCTGATATTTTTTAAAATATATTTGATATTATTTGAATAGTTTTACATTTGCTGATGTTCTTCATTAGATTGACATAAAGTAGATTATGTGATATTTCTTATTCAATTTACAAAAATATATATCCTGCACCTATTTAATAAGATATTGAGTCCATTTGATATAATATAATATATATATATCAGTTTATGTCTTGATTATAGATTTTATAACTCAAATATTCATATTCTTGAAAGTAGGAGTTTGATATATAAGGTTATCATAAATACAGTCATCTCTCATGTTAGGATTACTTCTTTAAATATATAAACAGTCAGGTTTTTATATATATAAGTATACATGTATATGCATATATATATGTATATATATATATATATATATATATATATATATATATATATAGTAGTTATAAAATTCTGTTGTTCTTTGACCACATTATCATTATATAATTTTTTTATTGCTTCTTTTTGTATTTTCTGACTAGGATCTATTTTGTTCATCTATGTAGAATTATTCCACATGCAATCATTTTGAGATTAGTAGCACCATCACTTACACACCAGTACTTTTTGATTTCATTTTCATTTATTTGCTGTATCTGTTTATGTATGGGTTTGTCTGCATACTTTGTATATGAGTACATAGGGATAAAGCTCTGTCAGACTTGTCAGCAGGTACCGACACACTGACCTATTTCATCACCCTAACAATTACCACTTCCAGATACATAGATTTAGATAAGTTTTATTAATTCAGTCAGATAATCTGTCTCTTAACTTGAAAATTTACTTTATTTAAATTCAAAGTGCATATGAATGTATAAGAAGTTATTACCTCAAATTTGTTTACTTTATATGGTTTGTAGACATTCCATTCATTTGCCTTTTTATATTTTTGTATGTCATCTTTCAGGATAATATTTTTAAATATTATTTGCAACCAATATTGACCTACTTTGTACATTTATAATTGTCTTAAGAGAGATCTACTCTTTGTAAAATACTTTCATGTTATTTCCTTTGGAAAAGTGTTGATCTCTTCCTTTCTGAAGTTTGCTGAACATAGCATTCTTGACTGGCAGCCTTATTCCTTACTTACTCTAAATATTGATTCTCTCATCATTCTATCCTATTACTAAGATCAGAAATTGTGATGATCAACCAGTGGCTGATACAACTACTGTTTTGTTCATGATGTACTTGTATACCTTAATAGGCATGCAGTATCACTTTTTATATTTCTGTTTTATTTAGTATTCACTGCTTGAGTTATTGAGTCAGTTGTGTGTACACTGTAAGTTTTTCTATGGGATAAAATTCAGGATGTCAGGCATGTTAAGAGGGTTTATACAATTTCTTTACTTTTTCTTTCTTTTTTTCTATGAAGTTGTTGTCAATAGAATAATATTTTAACTTAAGTGCTAGTAATTTGTCATTGGTATATATGAAAGATATTATTTTTATATGCTGATATTATACTCTGAAATATTGTTCCTTGTTTAATAAAATGCCTAAAACTTATCTAATAGAGACTTTAAGGTAATTTAAATATATTTATATCATTTAAGATAGTTGTTATACTCACAATAGTAAGAAGTTGGAACAAGTCTTGACATCTACCAGTAGATCAATGTATAGTGAAAATGTGGTACATATACACAATTAAACTTTATGCAGTCACAAAATGAAACAAATTTGGGAAAAATCCATTGCATGAATAAAAAAAAACTATTAAGTGCACTAACTTAGATACAGAAAATAAATCAACATTTCCTCTTATATGAGAACTTGAATTTATGTGAGTTAGGATGAGGGAAGTGTTGACTCTGTAATTAGTAAAGAGACCATGAGACAATGAGAGAGGAAAAAAAGAGGTGCTAAGGGGTAATACAGAGAGCAATAGAATAAAAGCAATATAAGAGCACAAGATGCCATAATGAGGTGTGAAAAGGCATAAGAGAATTTGTCAGAAAGAAAGATTTAAAGCATAGATCAAAAAGTAAATAAAAAGAAAATCAAAGGGGATAGAGAGATGGCTCAGTGGTTAAAAACACTGATTGTTCTTCCTGAGATCCTGAGTTCAATTCCCAGCAACTGCATGGTATCTCACAAACATCTGTAAAAAGATCAGATGTCCTCTTCTGGAGTATCTGAAGACAGTGACAGTGTACTAATACCTAAAATGTTAACCCATAATTGCTCCTATCTAAAGAAAATACAAGGACAAAGAGTGGAACAGAGACTGAAGGAAAGATCATTCAGAGACCACCCTACCTAGGGTTCCATCCCATTTGTAGACTCCAAACCCAGACACTATTGCTGATGCCAAGAATTGCTTGCTGACAGGAGCTTGATATGTATGTCTCCTGAAAGGCTCTGTCAGATCCTTACTGATACAGATGCAGATGTAGCCAACCATGGGATAGAGAACAGGGACCCCAGTGGGAGAATTAGGGGAAGAACTGAAGGAGTTGAAGGGGATTGCAACCTTTTAGGAAGAACAATATCTCCCAACCAGACTCCCTCCCCCAGAGCTCTCAGGGCCTAGACCACCAACCAAGGAGTACACTTGTAGGCAGGGACCCACGGTTCCAGCTTGATATGTAGCAGAGGATGGCCTTGTCTGGCATCAGTGGAAAGGGAGATCCTTGGTCCTGTGGAGGCTATATGCACCAGCATAGGGGGATGCTAGGGTGATGAGGCAGGAGTGTGTGTGTGTGTGTGTGTGTGTGTGTGTGTGTGTGTGTGTGCGCAGGTGCGTTTGTGTGTGTGTTTGTGTGTGTATGTGTGTGTGTGCACCCTGATAGAAGCAAGGAGGAGGGAGAATGGAATAGGTGATTTGAAGGGGGGAGATGAGGAAGCAGGACAACATTTGAGATATAAATAAATAAAATAAAAATTAAAAAAAGAAAAAGAAATCAAAACCTAATTCTGTTTGAAAATGTCATGATGACTCATGGTATTATGTATGAAAATTGAATTTTATAACTTTAATTGCTTGATCAAATATCACAATTTCTGCAATTTTCTATTTTCTTACTTTGTCTCCCTCTATTCTTCTTTAATTCCTTGATAGATTATGGAACTAAAGGACTGTGTGATGCTATGTAAAGCATTCTAATCCTGGTCTGTATCCTCAGATGTTTTTAAACATTTAATTTGAGATAAGGTCTTACAAAATTTCATCAGAGATCATTGGCCTGTACCACTGAACCACAGTGGAAAATCTTTCTTTCTCATCATTATAAATTGGTTAGCTAAGGTATTTGTGACAGAGACAGAAATTTTTTCAACACAGTATTATAACCATCTGTGTAGTTTTTCTATACAGCTTAATAATTCATATCTCCAACACATACCAAATTTTCTGTTTTTAGTTTTCTCATCTATACCTTGCCTCACTGTTTCTCTTATCAGTGTAACATGATCATATCTTCTGTACTCTAAATAATTCTTCCCATTTTTCCAACATTCTTCATACACTTGATATGGTCTAAAGTACATCATCTCCCATGATATTTTGCTTAGTTCCACTACATTAAAAAAGCAGTTATTTTGTTCTTCTAGGATCTCAAAGTAAGCACTTTAAGATAGTGATGTTCTACTTTAGATTTTGTCCGGTGATCCTTCCCTGCCTCAAAGTCATAAGTTGACCCTTTTTTCCTACTTTTTTTTCATTTGAATGTCTTTATTTCTTTTGAAAACCTAAATCAACATGATAATTAGAACTTCTAATAAAATACAAGAATTATTCTAGAGATTTAATTCACAGTGCCTTGAAGACTTTCTGACATTTGCTTCTGTTTACTTAAATTTTATGGACGCTTGCATATTCCTTAGGTTTGGGTTACAAATTCATATTTTCAATTCTTGACAAGAATGGATGCTAGTTAGAATCTTGTTAGTTGATTTTTGTGACAAGAAGGATTTGTGTGTACTTGTGGAAATAATGTTGGCTAGAAGAGAATTCATGGTTTACTTTAATTTCAGATTGGCTTGATGAAGCTATATCATAGGGTTGAAGGAATAGTGTGACTGGTATAATCATAGGAATGAATTCATAGCACTGAAAACAGTCCTTCAGTATTCACAGGGTCACAAGGTATCTCTCTCTTTCTCTCACTCCCAGACACACACACACACACACACACACACACACACACATATATATCTGGGGGCGAGGGGCTCTTTTTTCTCTCTGTGTCTCATTCCCCTCCTCTGCACAAACACACAAGTAATTCTAAGGAAATTTAAGGATAAAACTAGAAATTATTGGTCTTGATGAATTAAGACAAGTTTCATACATGATCAATATATGAAAAACTAGATATTAAATGCTAAAGTCAGGACCAATAATTCTTTCCTATGCCTATCTATGTTCCAGCCCAAGCTCTGCACACCTTACTCCTAGAATACCAAAACACAAAGAAACTAGTATCTAAGCATTAGTATTTTCACTTTTAAACCAACTAAATTATACTATAACTAAATAATAATTTCTGCCTTTGTTGGGTCCATATTGCCTATGTAACTTTATTTTAATTTCTATGATAATACAAATTTCACTTTATTGCCTCTACATTTTGGGTTCCATACTTGTTATTCAATTTATATTTTAAAAGCAATTAGTCCATAACAAACTAGATAGAATAAGCACATTTTTCTTTTATTTGAATATTAAAATTTTAAATAGAATGAATAACTATTAAATTATTTTTATTCAAATCATAAACTGAATTGTGTAAGTGAGCTAAAGACTTAGCTAATGCTAGCCTCATTTTGTTACTTTGGTTTGTTCTGTGAATGTATGCTATTCAATTGTATCTCCATTACATTAGGATAAGATTTTCCAAAAGTCTTAATATCGATTATAAGCTGTGAATTGAATCTTTATGATTCTATTAGATACATTATTAAACATACTTATTAAGAATATTATGATAAGACAGGTATAAAAACATATGTATAAGAACTCTAGCCAGATCTCCCCTGGCACAGAGGGCTGACAAATGGGACCACATAAAATTGCAAAGCTTCTGTAAGGCAAAAGACACTGTCAATAGACAAAATGATAACCAACAGATTGGGAAAATATCTTTACCAATTCTACATCTGATAGAGGGTTAATATCCAATATATACAAAGAATTTAAGAAGTTAGACTCCAGAGAACCAAATAACCCTATTAAAATTGGGGTACGGAGCTAAACAAAGAATTTTCAACTGAGGAATACTGGATGGCTGAGAAGCACCTAAAGAAATGTTAAACATCCTTAATCATCAGGGAAATGCAAATCAAATCAACTCTGAGATTACACCACACACCAATCAGAATGCCTAAGATGAACATCTTAGGGGACAGCAGATGCTGGAGAGGTTGTAGAGAAAGAGGAACACTCCTCCATTGCTGGTGGGATTGCAAGCTGGCAAAATCGCTCTGGAAATCAGTTTGGTGGTTCCTCAGAAAATTGGACATAAAAGTACCTGAAGACCCACGTATACCACTCCTAAGCATATACCCAGAAGATGTTCCAACATGTAATAAGGACATATGCTTGACTATGTTCATAGCAACCTTATGTATAATAGCCAGTAGCTTGAAAGAACCCAGATGTTCCTCAACAGAGTAATGGATACAGAAATTGTGGTACATTTACACAATGGAGTACTACTCAGCTATTAAAAACAATGAATTCATGAAATTCTTAAGCAAATGGATGGAACTGAAAAATATCATACTGAGTGAGGTAACCCAGTCACAAAAGAGCACACATGATATGTACTCACTGATAAGTAGATTTTAGCCCCAAAGCACAGAATACCCAATATACAATTCACAGACCACATGAAGCTCAAGAAGAAGGAAGACCAAAGCATGGATACTTTGGTCCTTCTTAGAAGGGAGACCAAAATACCCACGGCTCACCACCAACCAATGGACTGAGCATAGGGCCCCCAATGGAGCAACTAGTGACAGGACCCTAGGAGCTGAAGAGGCTTACAATCTCTTAGGAAGAAGAATAATTTTTACCAACTAGTACCCCCAGAGATTCCAGGGACTAAACCACAAAACAAAGAGTACACATGGAGGGACCCATGACTGCAGCTCCATATGTACCAGAGGATGGCCTTTTCAGACATCAATGAGAGGCGAGGCCATTGGTCCTGTGAAGGCTAAATGCCCCAGTGTAGGGAAATGCCAGGTCAGGAAAGTGGGAGGGGGTTTAGTAAGCAGGGGGAGGGACATGTTTAGGGTGTTTTCAGAGGGTTAATGAGGAAAGGGTATATCATTTGAAATGTAAATAAAGCAAATATCTAATACAAAAATTTAAAAAATGAACTCTAGCCAGTTTAAAAGTGTTACATTTTAGTTTGTCTTCGTTTATTTTATGAGATGAGGTTTCACTCTTTATCACTGGTTGTTCTGGAACTTGTTATATAGATCAGGGTGACCTCAGACTCATAGAAATATGCCTGTCCCTATCTCCTGAGTGCTGGGATCAATAGCATAAACCACCACACTGCCTTATACTTTCTTTACCTATAAATATACAAAGCTTCATTTATGAGTATTTACCTTGAACAAAATAAACATTTTAATTGGAGTATCAAGAATTATAATCATACATATCAATATTTCTAACACTGATTTACTGTGTAGCTTAATACAACAAGTGTCATATTGTAAGCAATGAGTTAAGCTAATATGGCTTCATTATTTGTTGCTACTAATAAGAAAAGAGTTAATATATTACCATTGAAAGATTTCCAGATATTAACTAAATTCTGAAATTTAAGGATAAAATGAAACAATTTTGTATTTAACTATGTAAAGTACCATCATGGTACTAGACTCCACATTTTTCTGCTGATCTTGCAAACATTGATTTATCACAGTGTCTTCTGGCCAAATGAAACTTTTTATATTAGATGAATTTTTTCATCTTTGAAATATATTTTAAATATTGCCAATCCTCAATCTTCCCTATTGAATAATCTTCTCTTTCACACACATAGGAGATACATCTTGTAATGCAAAGTTTTACCATTTTGTAAATATATATATCTCCAAATACTATGTATTTAGGTGTAGTCAGTAGTTTTAAATCTTACAGAATAAAATGGTAGATTCTTAAGAGGTGATTTAATTGAAACTAAAATATATATGTAGGTATATGGGTATGCCTGTATAATACATGTCTATCATTACAATAGACATGGAAATTCTGAGAAAGGATGTATATAGTATAATTGCAATTTAATAATACTCCAAGTAAGTTTTTTATTGTCATAAATCAATACCTTTTATAAGGAAAATAAACTAAATTAATCTATATATTTTTACATATTTTATTATAAACTTATAAACTCAGGAAGCAGATCAATATGATCAATTAACCAATAATTTTATTAAAAACATAGTATATTGTTTAACTAAACCAAAAACTTTAAAAAAATTAATACAAACACAGGTATAAGAACATTTTGTTTGTCATAGGGCCTGATAACTACCTAAAAATACCCGAAGTAAAATCACCATGAAGTTATAAGCTTCATGCAATTTCTGATATTATCCCACCATTTGAGATTAATTTCTTTTTATAAGGGATAAAAAAAACTGCCTTTCTCAACTGTTGTCCCTCTTTCTCCATTTCAGGTGAAGATTCTCCAACAGAAATACTTCCATTTTGGGGTCCTATGTTGGTTAATATTGATTTTTAATTGACAACGTGCAGAAAATAAAACTGTAAAGAAGTTCTCTAGATTAGGTTAATTAATGTGAGAAGACTTGTGCTAAATATGGGCAATTCATATTCCATGAATATGAATATAATAATTAAATATTATTATATTATATTATTATTAATGTTAGTATACTTAAGTCCCAACAATTCTGCCGGTTTTCTTCCTTATTATGGATACAATGCAACCAGCTATCTTAAATTATTTATCCCACAATGTGATATACTTACTATGAACCACAATAAAACCTTCCTTTTTAAGTAGATTCTTTCAAATATTTTATCTGAGAGTAGTTACTAATATATTCCCTTTACATATGCTTTTGTATGAGTAGTGACTCAAGAGAACATTTGTCACTGGTTCTTAAGAGATCAAAATTTTATATATTATTGTAAGTATGGTCAAACCAATCAATGCCTTAATATAAACAAGTCAACAAGAAGATTCATAATATTATCATCCTCAATCTGAATTGTAATATTGCTGAAGATTGTTTTTGTGATATTGAACTTAAATGCCTTATAACAGTTTTTTAATTCAAAAGAACATATGTATGTAGAAGAAATTTTGTAAGGAAAGAATTATATATATATATATATATATATATATATATATATATATATATGTGTGTGTGTGTATGTATATATATATATATATATATATATATATATATATATATATGATATGTTTATGCCGCTGTGTGTGACTTAGCCAATTTTCTATTGCTGTAATAAAATATAATCAAGGCAAGATATAAAATAAAGTTAAAGTTCATAGGGTTAGAGTTCATGACCAGCATAGGGAAAAACCTTGTGGCAATAAGAGGTGACAATAGAGCTTAATGCTCAAATGCAAGCGAGAGAGCTCTAACAGGCAATAGCATAAACATTTGAAAACTCAAAACCTACACCTAGTGACACATCTCTTTGAACAAGACCACAACTCCCAAGACTATTCAACCAGCTAGGAACCAAACATTCAAATATTTGATAAAATAGGGGCTATTCTCATTCAAATCCCTACAAAGGAGACAAAAAAAAATCAAGAATCCAGGCTTATTTTGGTTCAGAGTTTCAGATATGCCCATGATTAGCTGGATCCTTCATATTGCCCACAAGAGAGGTTGAATATCATGGCAAACCTCAACAGAGGGAAGAGGTAGAAGAGGTTGTTTATCTCATGGTACACAGGAAGCAGAAATAGAGGAGGATTGTGGCATTAGATATAGTTAAAGGCCCATGCAAAATAATTTACTTCAACCAGTTAGGCCTAATTTCTGAAAATGTACACCATTTCCCAAAGCAGGGCTATCCACCATCTTAGAACTAATCACTCCATAGAAAATTGTATAGGGGCTATTTTATAATAAAACAATAATAGCATTTATATATAGATGCATATATTTTTTTCTATGTATAAAACATATATAGTTGTATATATTATATCTAAATGCAATTATATGTATTGTGTGTGCATATATATACACATACATGCACATACACACATATATAATATATTAAAATAAGTAATTTATGAGCATGCAAGAATTTATATGTGCATATATGTGGAATTTAACTTTGTTTTCAACCAGCATTTTCAAATTATTGTACTCATAAGAGAGTTTTATAATTTATAGATGTTACTCATACTAGGTAGCATAGAGTCTAATAAGAAAACATACAAAATAGAAATTTGTTTATACTCATGTAATGAAGTAGTGTATATATATATACATATATATATATGCTCTTGCACTTTGTGCAAAAAACAATTTTTATTTTATCATGCTAATCTTATGATGTCATTAGTGTCTAGATTTCAACCTGTACTTAAAAAGATTCCTATAAGTTTTCTAAACACTATATTGAACACTATACTAGGAAAATAAGCAAATTTCTTTTCTTTTTGTGTAT
This sequence comes from Tokudaia tokunoshimensis, assembly GCA_036184795.1. Taxonomy (NCBI): domain Eukaryota; kingdom Metazoa; phylum Chordata; class Mammalia; order Rodentia; family Muridae; genus Tokudaia; species Tokudaia tokunoshimensis. The sequence goes on from BTHU01000023.1 coordinate 78,348,183, forward strand.
GACTAAGAAATGAAAATTTTGTCTTTTGAAATAATCATCCTAAAAAGGAAGCAAATAAAAGCAATATTTAACTGTGTAATTATGTGTCAGGAAACAAAATCTTGACATTTTTATCCTTTCAATCAAGAAAAGAATGGAAATTTGTTTGCAAGTAATATTCTCTTCTTTAACACTAGACTGATTTTATCATACTGCTTCTCAATTTTTAAAAAAATAATAAAACACCTGGGAATTCAGCTATTTGAACTTAATACGAATTTTTGCAAGAATCCACATCTTTGTCAAAGAAATATAAGCAAGCAGTCACACATAAGTTGTGCCCTTTGGTTAAAAGTAGTTATAGTAATTTCTGAACCATTCCTTTGCCCATAATTTCTATTCTGGCCAATTACTCTTCTATCAGTTTGTCATATAAATTAATTTTGTTGTTTCCTAGTTGGTTTATTGTTTGCACCTGTTTATTTGTACACATAACTGAATTCTATGACAGTTGTTTTCTAATTGACATTATTATATATACTTGCTATTTATTAGTCCAAAAATTCAAAATCTTCCTAATCTGCATTGACAGATTTAATCAATAACCTTATTAACCCATCTGACATGCTAGAAAGAAAGTAGTCAGTCATATATATCAAGTTTCGAAGGATCATTATCCTTCTTAGTTTAACATATACAGAAATGCCTTTTGTTGTCCAAGATTGCTGTTTCATAAACATATGGATAGTATGTGTTTAAGTTAAACATTGATATTTGGGTGATGAAAACCATATAGGCAACTAATATGGACATATATAAAAATAAGAAAAAAAGAACTGTAGGGAGAAAGGTAGGATGGGTTTTATTGTAACACATTTTATGCATGTACAAAAGTTGCAAAGAACTGATTATAAAGATATTCAGTGAGAGTAAAATCTCACAAGGTGAAAACTTGTTTATGTGTTAAAATATTTAATATCTGTATCATAATCACTTTTTAATTTAAAATAGAGTATTGTAAAATATAGTTGCAATAATGTGTTTTAGATCTCCAGAAGTTAATGAAGTTATATGAATGAAAATTATTTCCATTGAAGATTCTTTTTTGTTTTCCTTTACTGCAAAGTCCATGACAACCATATTGTTATTCTACTTCTGTAAGTTTGTCTATTTTAGATCCACAAATAGGAAAAATCTTGTCTTTCATGTTTACATGTATCTTTACACACTTCCCAGTTTGACAGGGTAATCACTATTATACCTAACAGGTTTTAAACCTTGATACATCTGGTTATGACTTACTTTCTTCAGTTGTCTATGTAGCACCTCTACCACTATTAAAGCTAGCCAGTTGGGAAGTGGGTATGCAGTTCAATACCATTATGATTTCTTGTTGACTTATATTCCAAGTATATAATCTCTTTAGTAATATTCTGTTATATAGCCAAATGTGGGAGGAATCGCCAGTTTTGGAGTCCCATTTTACAATAAATTCAATAAAAATATGCTACAAATGATACTAAGCATTTTGTTTGATGAACTATGTTTTCTTGTAGAGAGAATAGTACTATTACTCTATATTCTATGAAATCTTAAGTTTCCAAATGACTTTTGAAAGAACATCTTTAGTGTTAAAGCATTTCCCCTCTGTTCATATTTCCCTTATTATTCCCAGTTTATACCTTCAACTTTATTATTCTTTCTTCACTCAGAATGTTTCAAGGGGTTTGAGCTTTGCCTCGGTTGTTAGGATCTCACTCTGCTTTTGACAAAGACCTGGCTTTTGTTCTAAACACCCACATAGCAACCCAAATCCATGTGTAACTCCACTCCCAGCGGAATGGAGAGATGACTCAGTGGTTAAGAGCACTGACTGCTTTTCCAGAGGTCCTGAGTTCAATTCCCAGCAACCACATGGTGGCTCACAACCATCTGTAATGGGGTGTGATGCCCTCTTCTGGTGTGAATGAAGAAAACTACAGTGTACTCATTTATATGAAATAAATAAATAAATAAATAAAATATAAAAATTAAAAAAAAACCTTACTCCCAAGAGATTAAATGCCAACATCCCATCTCTGCAGGCCCTAGGTGTATATATGGTCTATACCAGTGCATAAAAGAAAAAGACTGATACACATAAAATAAAAAGTAAGTGAAAGGGAATGTTTTACAGTTTTATTCAGAAAATATAATTTTATTTACTGGCAATCCTTTCTCATATTGGTATGTATCTGAAGAATTTAATATTTTTTTCAAATTTTAAGTTTCAATAACATACAAATTCTTAAATATTTTGCTTTTATTTATTTTTCCTCACAACAATAATAAAAGTACAAGTCAACAATTAACAATGAGGTAATTTCTACATAATCATTTTCCTTGAAGAGTCTGTGTTAGGAAAATTATAGTTAACTTCACCTATAACTTGTGACTTGTGCAAAGAATTCTTAGTATATTCAAACTGCCCTGAAGTCTTTCCAAGGATCACAACTTGCCCAATGGAAAATTACTTAAATGTAAAGTTAAATTGCCAGACAAAAAATATGTGACTCAAAATTTCTAATACGAGGCAATCAGTCCATTTTTCTTTAAATTCTTGAACAATATCAAATTTTTCAAAGTATAAAATAAGTACAAAGAACAGTGGCAGACATCACTTGTTTCTATACATTTTAATAAGAACATTTACTCTATCAGAAAGAAAAATATATAAGAAATAGTGACAGTTCAAGGGTAATATGACATTAAAAATAGTCAAAAGACAAAAATTAAACAATCTATGTTAAATTTATCAAGACAAACAAAAAAGCACTCAGGATATTTGTTTTTTCTTATTTAAGAGTTCTATTAGTCAAGCTTCCTTGATTTGAAGAGCCATAGTGTAATTTTCCACAGGTCGGGATTGATTAACTACCCATAGTTCAGAGATTTAGGGACAAAGAAAACATCTAAATCATCTTGAAAACAGAAAATATCATAATGTTGTTTTTCATAGCCTGTTCATGTTATAGCAACTAGAAAAACAATGTGTCAAAAATAAAAGGAAAAACATTATAAATGTTCAAAGTAAGTACCTTAGTCACTTTACCATAGTTAATTTTTTCCATGTAAGATAACATTTATACTTTATGAAGATATAGATAAACACATATATTAGACTTTTTTTTTCTTGGTCTGGAATAGAATACCTGAGGAAAAATGTCTTAGAAAAAAAAATTATTTTCACTTCCAGTTCCAGTGAAAATAGTCAATGATGGTGGTGAAGGCATGACAGTAGGATCATGAGGCTGGCCTAGAATTCAGGCTCACTACTCTCTACATATTCCATAACCTTCCAAAACACTCTCATCAACTGGAGAGCCAAGTATTAAACTATGAATCTATGAGAGATAATTATATTCAAACTAGAACATTTTTAGAGACTATCATTTTACATATAACAATATTCAACATTACTACTTTTATAAAAAAATTATTAAAAGGAAAGTGAGATGGTACTACGGACATTATGGATGAGTTAATATTAGAAAATACTTTATGTTATCATTGGTATATAATAAACAAGCCTCACATACTCATGCTTGAAGAGAATGAAAACTAGCAAAATTACTTGGGGAAATGATTTCCTTGTTTTTATTTACCTACCAAATAGTTTGAATTTTAAATGTCCTACGAACTTTCATGACTAATGTTTTCCTTGTTCTCATCTGCCTACATAATAATTTGATCTTGAATGACATACCAAATTTCATGACTTAAATAATTATTTATCCAATGGGATATTTGACGCTTTAAGATTAGGAAACTAGTAAAATTTCTTTAGATCATATGGGTTCATTTTTAAAGAGAACCATATGTCATGAATCACCATGTCACTCCCTCAAGTACAAATCATGAAGTAAGTGGTTTTACCCTTTTATGTACTATATTCCTACTTTGTAATCTTCAATATAGAATGTAAGCAATACCACTACTTTACCATTAACCTATATCACAAAATATTAAGCCAAAAATTCTATTCTTGAGTACTTTTTCAATTTAAAAATATATTAACCAATTAACTTTCTAATGGCTATTGAATGAAGTTTAGTCATAAGGTATTAAATATGTAAAGAATCCAAATAACACTTAGTGAAATTATATATGTGGGCTGAACACAATAGTACCAATACAACATAATAAAAATAATGCATTTGTGAGACATACTATTAATTGTTTCATAAACACACAAAAATCATTGTTCTGATCTCCATCTGTACCAGGGAGCTAAGGATCTCCATAGCACTCAGCATGCTGGTTTCTCAAGAGTGTACTCACACCTAAACTCAGAGGTGAGATGACTACTTTCTCACCAATAACTGTCCAAAGCGGGATCAGCCAGGAGAACACAGGACACAGGGACAGTGGAACAGCTAAGGAAAGGATCCTTCTGGTTTCTATCTGCATGCAGGAGCTAAGGCAGTCTCACAGCCCTCTGCACCCAAGGCCCACCCAAGAGAAAGCTGGTCTCCCCAAGAGTGCTGACACATCAAATATCACAGGATTGCAGGCCCACAGGAGGGCCAAGCTCCAGTGAAAGAAAGCAAGACCAGATGGTGAGAGGCAAGCTCAAGAACCTTACCAACAGAAACCAAGGTTACCTAGCATCATTAGAACCTAGTTCTCCTACCACAGCTAGTCAAGGATACCCCAACACACTGGAAAAGCAAGATTCAGATTTAAAATCACATCTCATGATGATGATAGAGGACTTTAAGAAGGACATAAATCACTCCATTAAAGAAATACAGGAGATTTATTTAAATAGATTCAAATAATTGAAACTAATAGTCACATTATGCTTTGAGGATAATACCACACAGACATAATCACAGATGACTTAATAAACTAAAATATATTAAGCGAAGTTATGCTGATATAAGACAGCAACTGTAACTAGAGACTAAGCTTTTGAATTCCTGCAAGCTTCTAAAATACCAACATCAGGATTCAACGAGGGAAACAATTGCTTAAAAATCATTTAACACATATATAATAATGTATGCAAAGAATGAATAAATATGTGTTTTAAAAAATCTAAAGATAACATATGCAAGTAGCAAAACAGAACAGAAATTTTCCATAGAAACAGGAACTAATATTATTAAGAAGGAGTAAGCTAGGCAAAAACTGGTCCCCTCGGGTCCCTCATTTGAAGCCTGTGCCATGAGTAAGCCATGGTTTGGTGTTATACTTGATGCTGGTGGACATTTATCAGGCCAAAGAAAGGCTTAATGGGCATTTGGGAACTAAGAGGAAAAGGCCAGTGTAAACTGCAGAGCCTCACTAATTTGAGGGGATAGTTTTAATTTGAAATCAAAAGTAAAGCCATTATATCCTGACTTCCTAAGAAAAGTTGTTTATTCCCACAAAAACTAAAATAGCAACAAAAATATGAAGAGTGGGTATGGTTTCACTTTCAACTTTGAAATTTTTTATTTTCGAGCAATCTTTTCTTACTGAATCAGTTTCTATATTCCTTTGCATTATCAAATGGAAAAGGCTCCTTGAGAAAATAAACTTTAAAAAGAGTACACAAGTACACTGAGACACATTTTAGAGAATATTAATATAATTGTATGATTCAGTCTGTTGAAGTTTATACTTGCAATTTGGAAGCAGGTTTCCTGTCCTACAGAGCATGTGGTTGGATCTGAATGACCCAAATAATGGAATCTCACATTTGTTACCTATGTCTGCAAATAAAGTATCTGATTGAGATTTCAACTCAAAGTCCCTCAGAAAGACCTCACAAGATGGAAAGATCTCACATGCTCATGGATTGGTAGAATTAACATAGTAAAATTGGCCATTATTTAAATTTCTTTCTTCAGAGACTTGAAGTTCTTGTCATACAGATCTTTTACTTGTTTAGTTAGAGTCACACCAAGGTATTTTATATTATTTATGACTATTGTGAAGGGAGTTATTTCTCTAATTTCTTTCTCAGACTTTTTAATCCTTTGAGTACAGGAAGGCCACTGATTTGTTTGAGTTAATTTTATATCCAGCAACTTTGCTGAAGTTGTTTATCAGATATAGGAGTTCTCTGGTGGAATTTTTGGGGACACTTATGTATACTGTCATATCATCTGCAAATAGTGATATTTTGACTTCTTCCTTTCCATATATCCCTTTGACCTCTTTTTGTTGTTTAATTGTTCTAGGTAGGACTTTGTGTACTATATAGAACAGGTAAGGAAAGAGTAGACAGCCTTGTCTAGACCCTGATTTTAGTGGGAATGCTTCAAGTTTCTCTCCATTTAGTTTGATGTTAGCTACTGGTTTGCATACACTGCTTTTAATGTTTAGGTGCGGGCCTTGAATTCCTGATCTTTCCAAGATGTTTATCGTGAAGGGGTGTTGGATTTTATCAAATGCTTTTTCAGCGTCTAATGAAATGATCATGTGTTTTTTTTTTCTTTGAGTTTGTTTATATAGTAGATTACATTGATGGATTTCCTTTTTTTTGAACCATCCTTGTATCCCTGGGATGAAGCTACTTGGTCATGATGGATGATTGTTTTGATGTGTTTTTGGATTCAGTTTGTGAGAATTTTACTGAGCATTTTTGCAACAATATTCATAAGGAAAATTGGTTGAACGTTTTCCTTCTTTGTAGAATCTTTGTGTGGCTTAATTATCAAAGTAATTTTGGCTTCATAGAATGAATTGGGTAGTGTTCCTTCTGTTTCTGTTTTGTGGAATTGTTTTGAGAGTATTGGTATTAGGAATTCTTTCAAGGTCTCATAGAACTCAGCACTAAACCCAACAGTTCCTGGGTTGTTCTTCTTTGGGAGAATATTGATGACTGCTTCTATTACATTAGTGGTTATGGGACAGTTTAGTTAATTTATCTGATCCTGATTTAACTTTCATAGCTTGTATCTGTCTAGGAAATTTTGCATTTCATGCAGATTTTCCAGTTTTGTTGAATAAATGCTTTTGTAGTAGGATCTGATGATTTTTGGATTTCTTCAATTACTGTTATGACTTCATTTTCATTTCTGAATTTGTTATTTGCTTCTTAATGTTCTAGAGCTTTCAGATGTACTGTCAAGCTGCTACTGTATGCTCTTTTAAGTTTCTTTTTGAAGGCACTCAGAGCTATGAGTTGTCCTTTTAGGACTGCTCTCATTGTGTCCCATAGGTTCGGGTATGTCGTGGCTTCATTTTCATTAAATTCTAAAGTCTTTAATTCTTTCTTTCTTTCTTTTTTTCCTTCCTTCCTTTCTTCCTTCCTTCCTTTCTTTTTTTCTTTCTTTCTCTTTCTTCCTTCCTTCCTTCCTTCCTTCCTTCCTTCCTTCCTTCCTTCCTTCCTTTCTTTCTTTCTTTCTTTCTTTCTTTCTTTCTTTCTTTCTTTCTTTCTTTCTTTCTTTCTTTTTACCTTAACCAATTTATAATTGAGTAGAGTATCGTTAAGCTTCCTTGTGTATGTGGGTTTCTATTGTTTTTGTTTCTCTTGAAGAACAGCCTTAATCTGTAGTGATCTAATAGGAGGCATGGGTTTATTTCAATATTCTTATATCTGTTGAGGTCTGTTTTGTGACCGTTTATATGGTCAGTTTTCGAGAAGGTACTATGAGTTGCTAAGAAGGTATATTCTTTTGATTTGGAATGAACTGTTCTATAGATATCTTTTAAATCCAATTGATCCATAACTTCTGTTAGTTTCACTGTGTCTATGTTAAATTTGTGCTTCCCTGATCTGTCCATTGGTGAGACTGGGGTTTTGAAGTCCTGCACAATTATAGTATGAGGAACAATGTGTGTTTCGGTCTTTAGTAATGCTCTTTTTATGAATGTTGGTGCCCTTGCATTTGGAGTATAGATGTTCAGAATTGAGAGTTCTTCTTGGTAGATTTTTTTCCTTTAATGAACATGAAGTGTCTTTCCTTATCTTGTTTGGTGACTTTAGGTTGAAAGTCGATATTTAGAATGGCTACTCTAGCTTGGGTCCTTGGACTATTTCCATTGAAAATTGGTTTCCAGCCCTTTACTTTGAGGTAGTATTTGTTTTTGACACTAAGATGCATTTCTTTTATGCAGTAAAATGCTGTGTCCTGTTTACATATCCAGTCCATTATTCTATGTCTTTTTATTGGGGAATTGAGTTGATTGCTATTGAGAGATATTAAGGAATAGTGATTGTTGCCTTCCATTATTTTTTATCTTATTTTTTGTTTGTGTGGTTATCTTCTTTTGGGTTTCTTGAAAGATTACTTTTTTGCTTTTGTAGTTTCCCTCTTTGTGTTGGCAGTTTCCTTCTATTATCCTTTGTAGGGCTGGATTTATGGAAAGATATTTTGTAAATTTGATGAATATCTTGTTTTCTCCATCTATGGTAATTGAGAGTTTTGATGGGTATAGTAGTCTGGGCTGGCATTTGTGTTCTCTTAGAGTCAGAATGAAATCTGCCCAGGATCTTCTGGGTTTCATAGTTTCTGGTGAGAAGTCTGGTGTAATTCTGACAATCCTGCCTTTATATGTTACTTGAAATTTTTCCCTTACTGCTTTTAATATTCTTTCCTTGTTTAGTATATTTGGCATTTTGATTCCTTTATAACAGGAGGAATTTCCTTTCTGGCCCAATCTTTTTGGAGTTCTGTGGGCTTTTGTATGTTCATGGGCATCTCTCTCTTTAGGTTAAGGAAGTTTTCTTCTATAATTTTGTTGAGCATATATACTGGCCCTTTAAGTTGGGGATCTTCAGTCTCTATACCTATTAACCTTATGTTTGGTCTTCTCATTGTGTCCTGGATTTCCTGGATGTTTTGAGTTGGAACTTTTTTGCATTTTTCATTTTCCTTGACTGTTGTGTCAATGTTTTCTGTGTTATCTTCTGCACCTGAGATTCATTTTCCATCTCTTGCATTCTGTTGGTGGTGATTGCATTCTATGACTCCTGATCTCTTTCCTAGGTTTTCTGTCACCAGGATTTGTGATTTCTTTATTGTTTCTAGTTCAGTTTTTAGGTCCTGGATGTTTTTGTTCAGTTCCTTTACCTGTTTAGTTGTATTCTCCTTTAATTCTTTAAGGGATTTTTGTATTTCTTCTTTAAGGTCTTCTACCTGCTTACCTGTGTTCTCTTGTATTTCTTTAAGGGAGTTATTTATGCCCTTCTTAAAGTCTTCTATCATCATGATATGTGATTTTAAAGCAGATTCTTGCTTTGCTGGTGTGTTGGGGTAACCAGGGCTTGTTGTAGTGGGAGAACTGGGTTCTGATGATGCCAAGAAGCCTTGGCTTCTATTGCCTTTGTTCTTGTTCTTGCCTTTCACCAGCTGGCTATCTGTTGTGTAAGCTGGTCTTGCTGTCTTTGACTGTGGTTTGCCTGTCCTGAAAGCCTTTGTGTCAATACTCCTGGGAGAATAGTTTTCTCTGTGTGGAATTTAGATATGGGGAACTGTGGTACAGGGTCAGCTCTGTGCTTGTAGGTTTGTAGGCACTCCTTGGATACCAGCTCTCTCCTGGTGGTATTTGTGTATGTAGCTCTGTCACCCAGGATCATCTCTGGGTGCAGATGGAAATTTGAAGCCTCCTGTTCCAGGCAGCACCTTGGTTCCTGTGTTCTGAGGTTTCTGTGTAGGTTCTTCTGAGCAGTAAGGGTGTTTCTACCTGCAATCACACGATTAACTGCAGTTATGGGAGGGTACCTATCTCCCTGAAGACCTGGGTATGGAGCCCTGTGGCAGAGGATCATCTCCAGATTTAGACAGAAACCGGAAGTCTCCCCTGATCATTTCTCTAGGTATAGAGAAAGGATTTTATAAACTCCAAATCACTTTCCTGATAAAAGTCTTGGAAAGATCAGGAAATCAAGGCCCATAGCTATACGTTGTAAAAACATATAAAGAAAACAAGTAGCCAACATCAAACTAAATGGAGAGAAACTTGAAGCAATCCCACTAAAATCTAGGATTATACAAGGCTGCTGAATCTCTGCATTCTTATTCCATATAGTTCTCAGTGTCCTAGCCAGAGCAATTAGTAAACAAAAGGAGGTCAAAAGGATAAAAATTGCAAAGGAAGAAGTCAAAATATTACTATTTGCAAATGATATGATCATATACTTAAGTGATTCCAAAACGTCCAGCAGAGAACTCCTAAACCTGATGCAGAACCTCAGCTAAGTGGCTGGATATAAAATTAATTCAAATCAGTAGACTTCCTCTACAAAGAAGACAAACAGGCTGAGAGAAATTAGTGAGGCAGAAACTTGCCAGCTCTGCTGCAGTGAAGATTCCATCTTCTGATACTTCCTAGAAAACCAGCCACTCAGGGCAGTTGAGAACCAGTCACTCATTGAACCTTGACAGTTCTGCTGCAGTGAAGGGGTCTGGCAGGACTCACTACCCAGCAACCACCAAAAGCCCCACCCTTCCAAATAGCAACCCCTTCCGAGCCTTCTCCCCCTCCCACAGCTGCCTGCCCTTCCTGCTGGGGCAGGAGCTTGCCAGCTCAACTACAGTGAAGATTCCATCTCTTGATACTTCCTAGAGAACCAGCCATTCAGGGCAGTTGGTAAGAACCCCCTTCCCACCTCTGGAGGCCCAGAAGTTGGTGCCTGTGGTCCAGCAGGACTCACTACCCAGTAACCACCAAAAGCCCCAGCACTTGCGAATAGCAACCCCTTCCAAGCCTTCTCCCCCTCCCACAGCTGCCTACCCTTCCTGCTGTGGTAGAACCTTGCCAGCTCTGTTGCAGTGAAGATTCCATCTCCTGGTACTTCTTAGAGAACCAGCCACTCAGGACAGTTGCCCTTTCTGCTATGGCAGAATCTTGCCAGGTCTGCCACAGTGAAGACACCTCTCCTTATACTTCCTAGAGAACCAGCTGCACTCAGGGCATTTGAACTTTCTGCTGTGGCAGAATCTTGCCAGGTCTGCCACAAGGAAAAAACCATCTCCTGATACTTCCTAGAGAACTAGCCGCACACATGGTTCCAGTCAAAAATGTGACAGAGGAATGCATAGTTGGGCATCAGTGGGAAGATCAGGTCCTTGATCTGGTGAAGGCTCAATAGATATCCCAACAAAGGGAAATCAAAGAGAGGGGAGGTGGGAGTGGGTCGGGTGGAGGGGCATATACTTGGAGGCAAGGGGTAGGAGGAGGGGTCAGGTGCTTTCGAGGAGGTGGAAACCGGGAAAAGTTTCAGCATTTGAAATGTAAATGAAGATTATATTCAATAAAAAAGTGTATACAATAGCCAAACCTTATATATCTTTTAATTTTACTGTTCTGATTTCTTATTTTTGCCTTCCGGAAACTAATTCTGATCAATACAAACATAAACAATGTTCATATTAATGTGAAAATGTTACCTGACTTATTGTCATCCAATATTAATTTATTAAATGCTTTCTCCTGGTCAAAAAAAAAAAAGAAAAAAAACTCCATAGTCTAATACAGACTATCTTAAATATTCTCATAATTTGTAGATTACTCTATAGTTAGGTAAGAGTATCTGAAAATAATCTTTTATAATGAAGCAGTGGGTACTTTATATAACTTAATGAATAATAATATTAAATATAATTTTCATTAATTCATTGTATAATGTTGGCTCCTCAGTCTCTGAAAACCAGGGATTACTGGAAGCTATGGCTCACTGCTACTTTCTAAAATTTAGAGAGAATGTTTTCCCATGTAACACTGATCAAGAAAGGAAAGATGAAAATTAAAAATTAATGGTACTATTTCTAGTTCTAATTCAAGACTTGTTAAATAAGCTATTGTCCCCATTATCTTAGATATGTGCATTTCAGTGCATTGAACAATACAGTTTATTTTTCTAACTAGAATGAAAATATAGACATATTGAGGCAAGTGAAATAAAACATAAATGTCCAGATGATCTGCCCTAAAATAAATGTATCAATTTTTTCTGAGTAAATATATCAGATAGAAACAGATGGAAATCCAGATCTTCAGGAAGGAATAAAGAAAAATTGCTTCTTAGATTCATGCAAAAGTTTTATAAATGTGTCTATATATTTATCTATGTTCAAATACCAGTAAGATGGTACTATGTGCCAGACTATTCATATACTACAGCAAGAGACTTTTTCTATTGAGCAAATACAGTCACATATAATATAATGCAACAGTGAGATTGAAGGCCATTTAATTATTCTACATTCTATTATGTGGAGGCAAACCAGAGGCTTACCCATAATACACTGCTAACGATTACTAAACACCGTCAATTATCAGGATCATCTCTGAATTTTCTCTAAAGAATATTGACCTACTAGTCCACAATGATCTGTGCCTGATTATATGCTGTCTTCTTTCTTTTATACAGTTTTCATGAGATTGATATAATTAAGAGCCTCAGATTAAATTTCAAAATACTATTTGATAGAGACCACACCCAAGTAAAGTTCATGGATTTATAAATTATCATTTTATTTAAAAATTCCTGTCCATGTTATATATTGATGAAATTAGACAAGCTATATGCATGCCAATTATTCATAATAGTTAATGTTGTTTTCAATATAACAGTGCTATATGGTTGTCAAATATTTGGTCAAAATATTTCTGAGTCTCTATGCAGAGGTGTTTCTAAATAAGATCAACAATTTAATGAGTAAATGAAGTAAGGTAGAGTGCACTGTCAATTCCAGAAGACTTTAATCAATTAATTAAAAAAGCAAATGAAAAAAATCAGCAAAATTTGAAGTTTCTTTCTTTCTTCCTGGATGTCATTGAGGCAGGGCACATTTTTTTAGACTTCAGATAGAATCCAGGCTAGGTTTATATAATCTGTTTTTTTGTCTCAAATACTTGGTCTTGAATCCTTGAAATTCCATTGAGTTTCCAATCTCTTCAGCTTTCCAGAGAAGATATATTCCAGATGACCCCATGGTCATGTGAAGCCATGAAAATAATCTGATGTTCAATGTAATAATGTTAGGAATGGTATTAGAAAACAACTTTCAAATGTCTTAGCATTAATGTCTGGTGAAAAATATAATTAAAATACACTTTCTGACCCATAGTAGTTCAAAAGTTCACTGAAGGAAAGCACATACAAAAACTCCTTGATCAAGTTTCAAAGACTTATGATAATCCTTTTAGGATCTGAAATCTGTCTTTTGAGTTTCTGTATATGAGTTCTGAATCATACCTGATTTGTAATAGAATGTTTTATGTGTTTGTAGCTCAGTCTTGTTCCTGGCAATAGAAATAACCTTCCTTTTTTTTAAATTCTCATTTTGTTCAGGATAACAATAGTGCAACTAAAATTAATTTCCCCTAAATTTATGAGCCTCCATCTATTTTGAAATATTTGTTTAACTAAAAAATACAAACCTATGAACCTTTCCAAGATATTTATTTATGCAATGCTGGCTCATGGTGAATGGAATGAAAGACAAGTATCTTAAACTCACAGATGATTCTCTGATTTCATTGGCAAGATCTCTGAGGTAGAACACAAATACTTTAAAGAGCTTTGTATATTAATAAGTGCATTCACATATCAAATTTTCTAGACTGACCATACAGCACTACATAATTTTCATTATCAGTCTTTTCTCTGGAGTAAGTTTTCTTAAAAGTAAAGCTATTTATTTTTACATTAATAGCATTGCATTGAAAATTTATTTTATATAATATATTCTGATTGTAGAACTACACCAGAACTTACCCACTTCACCACCCACTCGAATCTACACCCTTGCTTGTTCTATCTCACTAGAAAACAAACAACTCAAAAGAAAGATAAAGAAAATTAAAATAAAATAAAAGTGAATAACCCTTCATAGGAAAATACAAACAAATAATCAGAGAAAAAATTCAAAGGAAAAGCACAAGAAACACATGATATAGATGCATAAACACATACATCCTCACACAGACAAATACCATAAAGATACCAAATTAGAAACTATTATATAAGCAAAAGAACTGTATGGTAAAAAGAAAAGAAAAATACCCATAAAAATGATTATGAGACAAAAATAATAACAAAAAAGTATTCAAAAGTACCGTTGATCTTATTATATATTGGCCATCTACTGCTGGACATGGGGTCTGCACTTGAGTGTGGTTTGTATATCCAGTGAAACTCAGTTGGGGAAAATATATTTTCTCATTGTGAGTGGTTATCAATTGGAGATAGTTTCTAGGTTAGAGTTGGGGGCTTGTTTCTACTTTCTCTCTCAGTACTGTGACACTATATGACTTAGTCCTATGCAGATTCTGTGAATGTTGTCATAGTCTTCCTCAGTTTATATGTGAATCAGTCATCTTGTGTATCTGGAAGGTCTATTTTTGTTGGTATCTTTCTTCCCCATTGACTCTTATAATCTTTCTGCCTCCTCATCCCCAGAGATGTCTGAGCTGTGGCGGAATGAATTTGATAGCAGCATCTCTCTTAGGACTGATTATTTCAAGGTTTCTCACTTGCTTTGCTTTGTCCAGTTGTGGGTTTCTGTATTTCTTCCAATCTATCACAGGAAGAAGCTTCTCTGATGGTGATTGAGCGAGAGATTAATCTGAGTATAATAGAATGTTGTTGAGCCACTTTATTGCTATGATCCTTTAACAAAATAGTAGTATTTAGTTTTACCCCAGGTCTCTGGCCTATATAGTCTCAGGTTCAGGGCCACTTGAACAGTGTAGAACATGAGTTCTATCTCATGGACTAAGCTTTCAATCCAACGAGGTAGTAGTTTGTTACTCCTATAACTTTTGTGTCTCTATTGCACCCACCTTATCTAGCAAGCAAGTCAACTCTGAAAATCAAAGGTTTTGTAGCTGTGTTGGTATACACCTTTCTCTGGAAGTGTGCCAAGTATTTTCTAGTACTATGAAACATAGTCACAAGGGGTGGAGGATCCAGGTACACAGCAGTCTACAATGTACAGTGAGTTTTGCAGGGCTGTCTTTGGCAGTAGGACCTTACCATCCTTTTCTGGAAAGCAACCAAGAGCTTTGGCAATAACCTGGGTGTTGGGAGGTTTCAATGGTGTCCTTGTTCAAAAACTCTATTAAATGTATCTTATTTCTGGAATTGGGAATTTCATTTGAAAGTGAGAGATTTCAAGTTGGTGATTTTTCTATCCATTGTTTTATGATTGCATTAGGATTCTTTCATATATGTACATACCATAGGAAGCTTGTACTATAGCAAGTTCCCAAATGAACCCTCAAATGGGCCTTAGTGCTAACTGTCCTTTATTGTTTCCCTTCCTTTTTGCCTGTAGTCCCTTGCTTGATGTTCTGATTACATTGCCCCAAGTAATAAAGCCATAGTAATCTTTTCCATGTCTTTCTCCTAGAGAGAGGCTTCTCCCTTAGTTCCTTACTCTATCCATAACCTCTCTGGTTATATGTATTATAGACTGCTTAGAGATAAGTTAATAACTAATATCCATATATAAGTGAATAGAGAACGTATTTGTTTCTGGGAGGGTCTAAGTTACCCCACTCAGGATTATTTTTTAGATAAATTAACACACAATTGAATTTTTAACAGCCAGTAAATATTCTTTTTTTATCATTTTATCATTTCTATTGTGTTAATGTAACATAGATTCTTTATCCATTTGTACACTGATGGACATCTAGGATGTTTCTACATTTTGGCTATTATGAATAGGACATTGTTGAACATGATTGCACAAGAATCTCTGTAAGATGGGAGTACTTTGTGTGTTTAAGTATAAGGCTAATTATTTAATACTTTTTATTTTGATAGAATGAAATTTTCTATATTATACATTAAAACCATTTTTGTATTTACCACTTCTGTACCAATTATATCCTTTAATAATTGCTGTAAGAACAATGAATAGCCACATTTTATATTTACCTTTTTGGAAAAAAAAATTGTAAAAGTTGAACTTCCACAGTGAGTTGGCCAGAGATGTACTGTTTCATGTATGTTTCATGCACTGAAGTAACTCAGAAAAGAAACTATATTACTAGAAAAGAAAGAAGAATTATAAGTATCAAGGGAGAAAATATATCTTACATTTGTATGACTGGCTCCAGAGGCATGACTTCCCTAAAACTTTTCCCATATGCATCTCTGAAACCAATACGCTCAGCTTTTACACTCAAACAAAACTCATGTACCAATGTGTCCTGTGAGTCTGCCCAGAAACAAGGCTATCTACAATCTTCATACTTACAAGACTATCTCTGGTCACAGAGCTCTGGTACAAGCTCTATTGGAGGCAGGCTATAAACTCAAGCCCAACAAAAAAAGGAGAGTCCACATGTATAAGCAACATGATAGAAACAGAAACAGTATTATTGAATAAAATATTCTGTGCTCCTTAAACCCATTAGTCCTATAGAAATGCTCTCTATGACAATCAGGGAGAATAATGTTAAAACCCAGAACTGAAAAACATATGGAAGTAATGGTGTGTCCCATCATACCTGCTTATCTATCGCATTTACCACAAAAATCCACGGATATTATCTCCATTATAAATCTAGATATTAGCTTGTCTTTTTTCAAGATGTCATCAAGATCAATCTTCCTGAAAACAGCTTTCAAGCTGATTCAATATAAGTGAATTTTTTTCAAAGCAAATCTGGAATAAAGATTTGTCTAACTTCAGGACTCATTCATAGCCACCCATGTATGTTCTCATTATGTGAATTACTTATTTTTGTCATACTAAGATTTCCTCGATGAAAGCCATAACAGTTTCCTCGCTGAAAGCCAAAATTTTTGAATTACTGGAATTTTCGTTATACCATTTTCTATTTTTTCACTAGCCAATTATTAAAAACTTTAGAAATTACTAGAACTTAAGTTATATCACCAGAATACCTATTTATCATTAGGTATTAAATAATTTTTGTATATTAGCTGTATCTATTTCTCTTTCTTCCCAAGTTAATTTCACAAGAAATGTTTTCTTCATTCTATCAGTGTTTCACTTTGCACTGTTATTATTCAACCCATTGTGGTTTTTCTCCAAGATTATGCCTAATATGAATTCAACAAGGCCAAAATCCAATTGTGGTGGTTAGCTTTTAATTGTTAGATCACTAAATCTCAATTTTGAAAGAGAGGGATTGTCTAGAGCTATTTGAAGGAGGTTATCTTGATTATTAATTGATGTGAGAAGGTACAACCCAAAGAAGAATACATTACTTAAGATATATAAGAATATTTATGCATAGATTCATGAGTTATATATGTGTGTGTATGTGTATGCCTGTGTGTATGTATGCATATAACAGATTTGCATATTTGTTTGCTATTAGGAAAATAGTTAATAGTATGATTCTTTATGATGTTTTTTAATCATCTTACTGTTATTTTACTTTCATCATCCCTTATTTATGTATTTCCCTCTCTCTCCCTATTTAGATCTTCCCACCATTTTCACCTTTCCTCTTCTGTAAAAGTAATTTTCTTTGGCTATATCGTTGTCCTCTCAAAAGATTACTGCTGAATAAGCTCACACTTTCAAGGACTTTCTGAACACTGGTGAGCTTGTTCAACTCAGCAGCTTTTGCTGAAAACTCCTCTCCAAGCTGACTGATTCAAACTGGTTTCCCTCAATTTGTCACTGCTAGTCCCTCATGATTACAGAAGGGACAGTGTGACATGGTTCCCACCCCTGATGCAGAGCTACCAGAGTGTGGGTTTTCTTGAGTGCTTGTGGCTGCTGTAGGCATAAGGGTTGTTTATATAATAATGTATATGTTTCACTTTATGCTCCAGCATTGTGGACTATTCTCCTTGCCAACCTTATCAGGGACCCACTCTCAAGGAATATCCCTCTCAAGGTTGTTGGGGAAGTTCTCTTTGTCAAGATTATCCATGATAATCAGAAACAGCATGATTCCAGAAATTGAGAATGTCTGTTTTTTCTTTCACAAAATGGTGGCTGTGACTCTCAGAATAGGCGATAAGGCTTTGGGAATGAACTCTGAAAACATGAGTTCAAGACTACTTAAGTCAGTGTAAGAACTGTTCTTTACAGGTTTTCTCAACTTTGTATAATATAATGATTCAATATGAGGTGTATGGGCGTTTAATAAACATGAAGGAACAGAGCCAGTTGCATTAATGAGCCAGATTTTTCAGCAAGATATTAAGGAAGATGATAAATAGATTTAGGGAGTAATGAACTCAATGCAAGATTTCACCCAGCTAAATTTGTTGTTTATGTCTGCAGTTGAACAAGAATAATTTGGACATTTTATCTGGATTGAAATACAATCTAGAAATGCACACTTTGAAAGTAGGTACAGACCCACAAAGGTAAATCTTTACCGACCTTACATCCGACAGAGGGCTAATATCCAATATATACAAAGAACTCAAGAAGTTAAACTCCAGAGAGGCAAGTAACCCTATTAAAAATGGGGTACAGAGCTAAACAAAGTGTTCTCACCTGAAGAATATCTAATGGCTGAGAAGCACCTAAAGAGATGTTCATCATCCTTAGTCATTAGGGAAATGCAAATCAAAACAACCCTGAGATTCCATCTCACACCAGTCAGGATGGCTAAGATCAAAAACACAGGAGACAGCAGTTGTTGGCGAGGATGTGGAGAAAGAGGAACACTCCTCCACTGCTGGTGGAATTGCAAGCTGGTCCAACCACTCTGGAAAGCAGTCTGGCGGTTCCTCAGAAAACTGGGCATGACACTCCCGGAGGATCCGGCTATACCACTCCTGGGCATATACCCAGAGGCTTTACCTGCATGCAATAAGGACACATGCTCCACTATGTTCATAGCAGCCTTATTTATAATAGCCAGAAGCTGGAAAGAACCCAGATTTCCCTCAATGGAGGAATGGATTCAGAAGATGTGGTATATCTACACAATGGAATACTACTCTGCAATTAAAAACAATGAATTCACGAAATTCCTAGGCAAATGGTCAGATCTTGAAAATATCATCCTTAGTGAGGTAACCCAATCACAAAAGAACACACATGGTATGCAGTCACTGATAAGGGGATATTGACCCAGAATCTCGGAATACCCTAGACACAATCCACATATCAATAGATTTCTAAGAAGATGGAAGGAGAGACCCCTGGTCCTGGAAAGACTGGATGTAGGGGAACGCCAGGACAGAGTAACGAGAGGGGGTTGAATGGAGAAAAGAGGGAGGGAAGGGCGCTTATGGGACTTTCGGGGAGGGAGGAAACGGGAAAGGGGAAATGATTTGGAATGTAAATTAAAAAAAATAAAATAAAATAAAATAAATAAATAAAAAAGAAATGCCTCAGCATGCTCTTTACTTCTGTAGAATGATTAAACAAACTTTAAAAACAGAAACAATTGATCTACTTTATTCGAGTTTCATGTCAAATTGTAAAGTCAACTTGCTTCTATTTGATTAGTTTGGGGGAATCTACACCTTTACTAAGACCATCAGCCCCCCCCCCCCTTGCCACTCTATCCCCAAAGGTAATATAGGCAAATCTTGGTATTCTTGAAAGTGGAACTGAATTGGATCAATCACATTTCCTGCTGATGAGGACAATGGTGAATCAACATGGAAAGTAGTTCCATATAAACTACTGAAGGCATTTAAGTAATATACCTCAAAATATGGGCCTAGATCTCCTTATATAATATCTTTTCTTGACAGTATGGCTATATATTGGTTTACTCCACAGGACTTGAGCAGGTACCAAAAGAATATTATCTTACAAAAATATTAATAAAACATGAAGACACCTGCTTAGACCTGTAAGGCATTCTGGAAAAATTACAGATTTTGTCAGCCTCTGTGTCAACTTTAAACCCTTCTGGCCCAAGGGCTTACAATAGCTATAGCTTTGTAGAGACTTCTCCATTTCAGAATGGAGAACCTAGGGATATGGATGCAAGTTATATATTTTTATAATTGTGAACATCCCAGACATACAAGCTATGAGTGCCCTCATTGGTTTATCCTATCTCTGATTCATTCTGTGAAATTATTCCCTTATTTGTGATTTTAACTGACCCTCAATTAGACATCACTTTCAAATGTGGTTGCTTCATTTTACAAACTAACTTTACTTTCATTGTTTAGGATTAAAGGTGTACTAAAGGCATGTCTGTTTCTTTCCAGAGGGATTAAAGGTGTATCATTCCAGCTATATCATACAGACCTTGAAGGTCACTGGATATCATCCCTTGCCAGAGCAGCTATGCTTCTGGGTTAAAATTCTTCTACTTATTTGTCTTTCTATTTAAAAAAGCCATATATATATAAACTATTACAATAGAAACAATTCTCAATTCCTTAAATTTTATATTGTGAATGTCCTTATGAAAATCCATTGATGCAAGGATCTTTCTTAACAGTAGTCCTGATTATTTCTCATTCAGCTAATGTCCATTACATTTTCAAGGTTTTCCAATCTGCCAGTTGTATGAATGATCTGTTCTATCCATTTTCACTCAGTTTTTTGAGCTGTCCACAGGCGGGTTGGGGGAGATTTCTGCATTATCTCTGCTTCAGTTACTTTGTATCTCTCTCTCTCTCTCTCTCTCTCTCTATATATATATATATATATATATATATATATATATATATGGATTGTAATTGAATGTAAGGAGTGGTTTCCTCTATAGTAACAGTTACAGTAAGTACTGTAAGTACTGCAATGGCTTTTACAAGTAACATTACTATCCCTTCTGTTCCCACCCATAGTCTTAAGGGATCTGAATTTGAGTTTCCAATTTTTAATGCAGGCAAAGTCTGTCGATATAAGTAAAATTTTCTTTGGGCTTACTCTGATTTGCTGTCTCAGAGGCTTCTGGATCATTCCTTTCTCTGGTTCCAGGCTCCCACTGTTTTGGAGTGTCCCAATTCTGATCCTCTTTGGTGGTCCTGCTGAACTTAAAGAACTGATGGGAGCAATATCATGTGGATTTCTTCTATGTGACTCTCTGTCAGATGTCCATTGTCCTCTGAAACTGTTCTGTCAGATGTACTTTGTATTGGTGGGGCTTCTACTTGCACAATTACATTGGGCACAAGATGCAAAAGTAGCTGTTATACACAAGATCTAATTGTCATCTCAGTGGCTTGGTACTAAATAAGTTCATCCTTTCAAGTTTTTTCTGAACTCTGCCTGTCTGGTACAGCTCAACTGTGGGTCAAATTCCACTACAAGCTGACTGGTTCAAACTGTCCTCTCTGGACTTCTCACTAAATTGCTCTGCTTTGAAAACTGTTTCTGATTTTTATGAAATGAACTTCACTTACTGCACTGAGTGGAAGAACTGAACTGAACTGAACTGAATTGAACTGAACTGAACTGAACTGAGGTGAATGGAACTGTGAAAATTCCAATGGATTCAACTGTGTTCAACTAAACTGCTCCAAACTCACCAAATTGAACCCAACTGAACTGAACTACACTTACTGAACTGTGCTCCACTCTTCACTTACTCTGATATATGCTTAAATAGGCCCACTTTGCTGTCTGTTCTCCAAAGAGTTGGGAATACCCTATCTCTGACTCATTATCTTTGTCTAATTTCTCACTCTATCTACCCCTCAAATAGATATTACTTTCAAACATGTCTGTTTCTTTCTATAAATTTTACCTTCCTTGTTTGATATTAAAGGTGTGCATTAAAGATGTGTCTGTATTCCAGCATGTGCCATTCCAGCCTGATCACCCATACCTAGAAGTACTTTGGATATGATTCCATGCCAGAGCAATCATGTTGCTGGATTAAAATTCCTCTACACAGTTATGATCACTTGAATCCTACAGTTTTCCTGACTATTTTCCCAGCATTGTCTGTGATCATAGTCTCCTTTTACTTTTCGGTTTAAAGCAGTTTCTCCAGGTTACACACTCACATCTAAAAAACTTAAGATTAGAGATTCCAAGGAAAGAGAACATGCGTAGTTTGCCTTTCTGGGTCTGGGATCCTTCATTCCAAACCTATTCTATTTCTATCCACTTATCTGCAAAGTTCCAGCTTTCACTTTTCTCTATAGATGATTAGTATCTCACAGTGTATATGCAGAGCTGTGTAGCCCAATTCCAATGTATACATCTAGAAAAGAACTTCTATGCCTGAAACTCTGGGATCTATGGAAAGGAGTTGGACAAACAGTTAGAGCCAGAGGATAAGATAGTTTGCTATGATACTGTGTCTCTTAGTATGTCAGAAGTTACATCCATAGTTTATTACAAACATGACTGCTCAATCATAAGTTGAAAAAGGACAACAACAATAAATATACCAACATGGAAAGCACTACCTCCACATGGATTCAAACCCTCAAAATATCTACCAGCAAGGGGAATGCTCAAAGCAGAAGAAATAGTCTTCCACAGAGCAGAATACATTAATCAGTTATCTAATATCAAATAGTAAGTCCTGAAAACATACATATAAGTAACAAAAAAGACTGAGTTGGTTATATTTAGGATTCTCTCTCTCTCTCTCTCTCTCTCTCTCTCTCTCTCTCTCTCTTCACCTATGTGTGCCCATGTGTGTGTATGTGTGTGTGTGTGTATTTT
This sequence comes from Tokudaia tokunoshimensis, assembly GCA_036184795.1. NCBI lineage: Eukaryota > Metazoa > Chordata > Mammalia > Rodentia > Muridae > Tokudaia > Tokudaia tokunoshimensis. The sequence goes on from BTHU01000023.1 coordinate 78,370,685, forward strand.
GTATTTGATAGCAATTAAAGAAAATTGTGTTCATAAATTTAAAATACAGCAAGAGTGGCATTTTAAGTGTTTGGAGAGAGCACATAAAAGAGGTAAATTGCATAATTATGTTGTAATTTTTTTAAAAAGAAAAATGCAATGAAAAAATAAATATGCAAAAATTATAATAAACTAGAAACTATTGCTAATATGGCAAGCTCTTTTTCCTTTACTTATGAAATAATGAGTATTAGCTGATCTTATGATCTTCTCAAACCTGCTAAGAAAAAATGTTAAATAGATAGGTACATAATGATTTAATCTTACTCATCAGTCTGATTGTGGCTCTTAAAATTACTAAAAGAATATTAAATAAAATACATATATTTTATGAAAAATATGTTATAATACTTATCTGAATCATTGGACTTAAGGTAATTTCAATTTTAATATTACTTACTTTAATTTGATTAAAACATTTTTAGAAAAATCTATAGCAAAAATGACAAAGAAGAATATTAAGGTGTAGTAATTTTACTTAAGTTAATTTTTATAATCTTATATTTTACTATATTCCCCACTTAGTATTATGTTTTAAAAATAGTTCATAATTTTTCAGGACATTTTTATTGATGCATAGTTTTTAAAAATGTTCTATTAAATGTATACTTTTATAGTTCTGTTTTATTTAAGATGACTCTTATGATGATGAAACACCATGACCAAAAGTAAATTGTAGAGGTAAGGTTTTATTTTGTTCACATTTCCCCAGCACTTTTCGCCATCAATGGAGGTCAAGACAGGAAAACATGGACAGCAGGAACCAGACAGCAGGGGCTGATGGAGATTCTGTGGAGGGGTGCTGCTTACTGGCTTTTTCTTTATAGCATGTTCAACCTGCTTTTTTATAGAACCCAGGACCACCAACCCAAAAATTGCACCATTCACAATGGTTTTGGGCTTTCTACATCCATAAAATAAATATGAAAATTCATTGAAGTCTTCACTACAGTCTAATCTTCTGGAGGCCTTTTTAAATCAAATTCGCATAAAACCTAGCCAGGGCATCTTTGCATAATTATATTTTTGTCACATTTATTCCCTCCCCAATTCCTCTTAGATTGTTGGCTGCCATCTATCAAACTCATGTCACAAGTGGGTATGTCTTTTGGGCAGGTGACTATTTTCACTAACAGTGTTTACAGTGACTGATTCAAATTGGTTTCTTTCAGGTTCTGCCTGAACTGTTCTACTTGGAAAAATTACCTAGGAACTTGATGAGCTGAATTGCACTGACTGAACTAACAGCACTAATGGAACTGAACTGAATACATGAATAGAACAAAACTGAATGGAACTTCATGAATTCAACTGCATTCAACTGAATTGCCCTGAACTCAAATGAACTCCCTCCTTCTTCCACACCACACTGCTCTTACATAGATCCTCTGACCTGTCTGTTCTCACAAGGGTTGGGCATACCCTATCTCTGACTCTTTCTGTCAAATCTTTCTTTGATTCCTCACTTTGTCTGACCCTCAATTAGATGTCATTGTTTGGAATTAAAGATGTATTCTAAAGGTATGACTGCATTCCAGCAAGAAGTTTTAAATGGTGAACAGAGGGAGGGAAGGGGGCTTATGGGACTTTCGGGGAGGGAGGAAACGGGAAAGGGGAAATCATTTGGAATGTAAATTAAAAAAAAACTTAGAAAATAAATAAAAAAAATTGTTCTACAAAAAAAATAAATACTAAGGATGTGCTTACATTTCAGCAATATCACAAAAACCTGTGTTTTGGATGTGCTACCTTATCAGAGTAGCCATGTTGCTGGATTAAAATTCCTCTATATGATGTCTAGTTGTGACATTGTTTTTCCTGTTATTTGGTGACTCAATTTAAATTCCATTTATATATGTATGCATTTTAGAAAGTTGCTGCTGTTGAAGCTTGTTTCTTTCAAATATAACTGCATTTAGTCTCTGTTTTGCACTTACGGTGAAATTAAGTTCAGGTTCTCAGATTCTGATGCCCAGAATTCTGCACAGGTGACACTGAAGAATGCTACTAATAAGCCAAAAAGTTATGGTTGTATAACTTGTGCTCTATTAACTCAAAGTTCTGGAATTCCCCTGTTCACTCCCCATCCACCACCCCTTTTACTTCACTTAGGACCAATAAGCTTAAAAGTTAGATGATAATACTTTGTCTAGTTAGCCAAAAATGTTGTACCACTTCCTTGCTTGCCTTTTAAACCTTTGAACCTGGGTTTTCCTATAAAATGCCTGCCCTGAGAACAGTCCTGGACCAAAAAGTCAGGCTCCTAAGTCCTTTTTGTGACCCTGATTGATCATACTTGGGATGTGTATTTAATAAACTATTCTCGCTTAACTGAGATTGGTGTTTGTATGGTTTGTGTGTCTATTCATGAAACCAACAACTACAGTGATGTGTTTCAATTTGGCTTTTCAAAGGGACTTTAGTGTTAACTATCCATTCCCACTGCCTTAAATTTTTATTGCCATGAAGAGACACCATGACTCCTGAATTTTTTTTTTTTTTATAAAGGAAAATATTTAATTGGTGGTTCCTTAGATTTGAGCCTAGTTAGGGTTTCATTGCTTCTGGGACACACCACAAACAATATAACTTATATAAAAGACAATATTTAATTAGGGTTGGTTTATATATAGTTTAAGAGTTTTAGTCCATTATCATTATGACAAGAAACATGGCTGCATGCAGGCACATGTTGGTGAAGAGATAGCTTAGAGTTCTCTATATCTGGATCTTCAGGCAGCAGGAAGAGTCAATGAGCCACTAGGGCTAAGTGACTAAAATCTCACCACCTAGTGACACCCCTATGATAGGGCCACACCTTCTGATAGTGACACTCCCTATAGTCCTATATGGACCATTTCTATTCAAAGCACCATACTGGCTTTGGTGGCAGTTACAGGGAGAATCAGGGAACAGAAACAGGAGGATTCAGATCCTCCTCTTGGTTGCCTGTGGAAGACAAGCTGCTTCTAGCTGACTTCAGATCAAGATGTGGAACTCCTGGCTCCTTCCCTAGCACCATCTCAGTTTGCTACAACTGATCAGAAGAATCTTTAGAAGTGTGAATCCCTGGAAAGAGTCTATGCTAGACTACATTGCAACCTCTTTCCTCAATGCAACCAATCTGAATCTCTTCACCTTAGCTTCAGACAAACTCCACTGAACAGGCCAAAAAGCAGCCACATTCTTCATGAAAACATCACAAGAGTGAATGATCTCCGGGCAACATACTAAAATTCTTGTCTTCTGGAACTTCTTGAGCCATGTCCCCAGAATTCAAATTCAAACTCTCAATATTGTCTTCCATTTTCTCACTAGGATACCCATTAAGCCATATTTAAAGAATTCCACTGCTCTCTAAATACAAAGTACCACATTTCATATTCCTCCAAACAAAATCATGGAAAGGCCTATCATAGCAATAACCCACTCCTAGTACCAGTTTCTTTCTTACTGTTACATTGTGTTGACAAGGCAATATTTATAATGGATAACCTTTAATTGAGGTTGACTTACAAGTTCAGAACTTTAGGCCATTCTCATCATTCTGGGAAACAGTGGCAGCTTCCTGGCATACAAGGTATTAGAAAAAGAGCTGAGAATTCTATATTGTGATCCAAAGAAAGACAGTAGACTGTCTTCTTCAGGTACCCAGAAGGAGGGTCTAGATCTCTCTCAGTGTCGTCTTAGAAATAGGAACCCTCAAAGCCTGCCTACACAGTGACATATCCAAAGTCCTTCTAGGTACGGGTGGTCATGATGTTCATACAGGAATAAAAACCCTAAGATATAAAGTAAATCAAATTGTCAGAAAGTGTGTTAATTTAAAATCTGAAATAAGAGTGACTCAAGAAATAATCTAGTTATTTATAAAGATAAGTACCTCCCAAGAATAGAGCAATTTCAACATTTGTGAAGTAGTAGGAGGTAACTGTGATAAATTTTTGTAATACGGCAAATTAGCAAGTTATATACCTAATTTAGAAAGATATGTTTCTAGTTCAAGAGGTGATATATCCAATTCAAGTTGATAATCTCATTTAGTAGATTATGTAATTTACACACTGAAAGATATACCTGAAATGGGAGGGACTATGTGCATATCATCTAATATATCAAAATCCAAATATGATCCAGCTTATCTCATAAGCAATTAGTTTTACTCATAGTTGACTTTTATTTTAGCCTGACTATTTGGAAAGTAGTTCATTTATGCATTCAGAAGTTTGCTCTTAATATAGATTTTTATGCCAAAATTGTTTAAGTTCCTAGATTACTATAACTTTACTGTATTTTGGACATATATCATGACATTTTCAGATGCCCCCAATTTAACACATTTCAGGGATGATTTCTAATTATGCTTTTTTTTCCCAGAAGCTTCACAGTTCTACTAAAGAGTACTGAATAACTGGCATGTAGAAGCAGGACACAAGATAATTTTTAAGGAATTGGATTCTTATAATTTAGAATAATGAAAATTCTGGTATATTTAAACAAAAGGGTGTTTTATAGTCAAAATGAATACGTACATATTTTAATGAAATTGAAATATTTGATATGCCTAAAAGTCATTTGATATATTAAAAATTTTATTTATCAAAACATTTCTTTTATTTTGTTTCTAATTAAATATACAATTTTTTTCTTTTTTAAAAAGATTTATTTATTATATATGTAAGGACACTGTAGCTGTCTTCATACACACAAGAGCATCAAATCTCATTATGAATGGTTGGTGAGCCATCATGTGGTTGCTGAGATTTGAACCCCAGACCTTCAGAAGAGCAGTCAGTGTTCAGAAGAGCAGTCAGTACTCTTAACCACTGAGACATCTCTCCTGCCCCCCAAATTTTTCTCTATAGCTTACTTACTAACCACTCATTAAAACAAGAAACATATTTTTTAATTAAGTCCAAGGAAACACACACATACACTCTCTCTCTCACACACATACACACACAACCAAACAAACACAAGAAGAAAGTGGGAGGAATAGGACAAGAGAGATCAAAACAGAAGGGCACCTTGGGAAGCGAAGGTCAAGGGCCAGCTTCTTTTCCTGGTCTCTGAGGATATTCTTGTGTCCTAACTTATGGGTTTTCAGTTTGAACAATTAGAGGGTGTCAGAGGCTACCAATTTTGTGTTAAATGTGTTTTAATTTGGCTTTGAAATTTCCAGACAGGAGAACAATTCTGTCAAACCTTTAGGCATTTATCTTCTTTTTACTGACATAAAGTTATTTTCATATAATATATTCTGAAAAGAGTTTTTAGCTCCAGTAATTTGCTTTTAGATTTTCTTTGCCCCCCTTCCATTTCCAAGCTTTCTTTTGTTCTCTCTTAAAAAATAGGCAATCAGAAGATGAAAATGAGTAAAACAAAATAGAAAAAATTAAGTAACCCAGAGGTGATAGGGACTTTCTAAAAGAAGACCAACAGAGTTAACTCACCTGTGGCTTTGGGAGCTTCCAGAGACTGAAATACCAACCAAAGAGCATGCTTGGGTTCGATTTAGGCTCCTGGCACATATGTAATAAATGTACAGCTTGGGCTTCATGGGTGTCCTTCAACAAATAGAATGGAGGCTGTCTATTCCCAACAATTAATCTATCTTCAATTGTTAACTACATGAAAAGGAGATAAAAGAGAGTTTTTTAAAGGGTGTCTTGCTGGATATAAAAACCAGTGTAAGTTTTCTTGTTCCTTTTGTTTTATAAGTTATATAAACTGAGAATAAATAGAAAAAAATAGAAAAAGTAATATACAAAAAAGGAAATAAATACCATGTCAAATGTATACATAAAACATAAACTATAAAAATAACAAAAAATTGGAAAACATAGCATACAAAGCATACTGATAAGATAAAATGTACCCCAACAAAAGAATATGTGACAATAAAATCTCCTAAAATATTACAGAATTCATGTAGTATTGGCCATCTAATGCTGGAAATAGAACCAGATCATATTCTCAGTTTATATAACACATAAAACAAAAGGAACAAGAAAAATATTTGATCTTAGCCATTCTAACTGATCTTAGGGTCATTTTGATTGGTTTTTCCCTGATGACTAAGGATGTTGAACATTTCTTTAGGTGCTTCTCAGTCACTCAGTACTCTTCAGTTGAGAATTCTTTGTTTAGCTCTATTTTCCATTTTGAACAGGGTTATTTGGATCTCTAAAGTCTAACTTCTTGAGTTCTTTGTATGTATTAGATATTAACCCTCTATCAGATGTAGGTTTGGTAAAGGTCATTTTACAATCTGTTGGTTTCCTTTTGGTCCTATTAATAGTGTCCTTTGCCTTGCAGAAGCTTTGCAATTTTATGAAGTCTCATTTGTCGATGCTTGATAAGCATAAGCTATTAGTGTTCTGTTCAGGAAATTTTCACTTTTGCCCAACTGTTCAAGTCTTTTCCTCACTTTCTCCTCTATTACATTCAGTGTATCTGGTTTTATGTGGAGGTCCATGATCCACTTGGATGTGAACTATGTACAGGGAGATATGAATGGATCAATTTGCATTCTTCTATGTGTTAACCTCCAGTTGAACCAGCACCATTTGTTGAAAATGCTGTCTCTTTTCCCCTGGATGGTTTTAGCATATTTGTCAAAGATAAAGTGACCATAGGCATGGAGGTTCAAATATGGGTCTTGAATTCTATTCCCTTGATCTACATGCATGCCACTTTACCAATATCATGAAGTTTTGTTTTGTTTTATTTTAACTATTGCTCTGAAGTAAAACTTGAGATCAGGGAAGGTTATTTCCCAAGAAATTCTTTTATTGTTGAGAAAAGTTTTTGCTATCCTGAGTTTTTGTTGTTGTTGTTGTTATTTTTCCAAATGAATTTGAGAATTTACTCTTTATGAAGAATTGAGTTGGAATTTTGATGGGGATACATTTAATCTGTAGATTGCTTTTGGCAATATATATTAATATGTATATTAATCCTGCTAATCCATAAGTATGTGAGATCTTTCCATCTTCTGAGGTCTTCTTTGATGTCTTTATTCAGAGACTTGAAGATCTTGTAATACAGATCTTTCACATACTTGGTTAGAGTAACATCAAGATAATTTATACTGTTTGTGAATATTGGGAAGGCTGTCATTTCCCTAATTTCTTTCTCTGCAGGTTTTTCCTTCCAGTATAGGAAGACTCCTGATTTGTTTGAGTGAATTTTATATCCAGTCACTTTGCTGAATTTGTTTATTATGTTATATTAGGAGTTTTCTGGTAGACTTTCTGGGGTCACTTATGTATACTATCATACCATCAGTAAATAGCAGTATTTTGACTTCTTCCTTTCTAATTTGTATCCCTTTGACCTCCTTTTGTTTTCTACTTGCTCTAGCTATAAATTCAAGTCATATATTAAGTAGGGAGAGAGTGGGAGCCTTGTCTAGTTCCTGATGTTAATGGTATTGTCTCAAGTTTCTCTTCTTTAAGTTGATGTTGGTTACTGGTTTGCTGTACATTGCTTTTACTATGTTTTGGTATGGGTCTTGAATTCCAGTTCTTTCAAAGTCTTTTACCATGAAGGGATGTTAAATTTTGTGAAATACATTTTTCCACATCTAATGAAATGATCATGTGAACTTTTTTCTTTGTTTGTTTATGTAGTGGATTACATTGATGGATTTCCATATATTGAATCATCCCTACATCCCTGGGATGAAGCCTCCTTGATATGATGAATGTTCCTTTTGACGTATTCTTAGATTTGCACTGTGAGAACTTTATTGAAAATTTTACATTGATATTCATAAGTGAAAATGTTCTGAAGTTCTCTTTCTTTGCTTGGTCTTTGTGTGGTTTTGGTATCAGTATAACTGTAGATTTACAGAATAAATTGGGTAGTGTTCCTTCTGTTTGTATTTTGTGGAATAGTTTGAAAAGTATTGGTATTAGATCTTCTTTGAAGGTCTGATAGAATGTTGCACTAAACCCATATGGTCCCAGTTATTTTTTGGTTGTCAGACTTTTAATGACTGCTTCTGTTTCTTTAGGGGTTACGTAACAGTTTGCATGGTTTGTCTGATCCTGATTTAACCATGGAACCTTGAATCTGTGTAGCAAATTGTCCATTTAATCCAGATTTTCCAGTTTTGTTGATTATAGTCTTTTGTAGTAGGATCTGATGATCTTTTTGGATTTCTTCAGTTTCTGTTGTTTTCTCTCCCTTTTCATCTCTGAGTTTGTTAATTTGGATACTTTCTCTGTGTCGTCTTGTAGCTGGGCTATGACTTTATTTATCTTGTTGATTTTCTCAAAGCACAGGTCCTGGATTTGTTGATTCTTTGCATAGCTCTTTTTGTTTCTATTTTGTTGATTTCAACCCTGAATTTAATTATTTCCTTACATCTATTCCTCTTGTGTGTATTTGCTTGTTTATTTATTTTTCCTAGAGCTTTCAGGAGTGTTATCAGTCTGTTAGCATATGCTCTGTTCAGTTTCTTTTTGGGGGCACTCAAAGCTATGAGACTTCGTTGTAGCACTGCTGTTATTATGTCCCATAAGTTTGGGTATGCTGTGCCTTCATTTTCATTAGATTCTAAAAAGTCTTCAATTTCTTTCTTTATTTCTTCCTTGACTAAGTTATCATTGAGTAGAGCATTGTTCAGCTTCCATATATATGTGTGTTTTCTGTTGTTTTTCTTGCTATTGAAGACCAACTTTTGTCCCTGGTGATCTAATAGGATGCATGGGATTATTTCCATCTTGTATCTGTTGTGGTCTGTTTTCTGACCATCGATATGGTCAGTTTTGGAGAAGGCTCCATGACGTGCTGAAAATAAGGTAAATCCTTTTGTTTTAGGATGAAATACTCTATAGATATCTGTTAAATCTTTTTGGTGCATACCTTCTGTTAGTTTCACTATATCTCTGTATAGTGTGTGTTCCCATGATCTTACCATTGATGAGAGTAGGGTGTTGAAGTCTTCCAAAATTATTGTGTGAGGTACCATGTGTTCTTTGACCTTTAGTAAAGTTTCCTTTATGAATGTGCGTGCCCTTGAATTTGTAGCATAGATATTCATACTCGAGACTTCATCTTGGTAGATTTTTACTTTGATGTGTATGAAGTGTCCTTCCTTTTTTTTTTTGATAACCTTAGGTTGAAAATTGATTTTATTTGATATTAGAATGGCTACTCCAGCTTGGTTTTTTGGGGACCATTTTCTGGGAAAATTTTTTTACTAGCCTTTTACTCTGAAGTAGTGTCTTTTTCACTGAGGTTCATTTCTTGTATTCAGCAAACTGCTGGGTCCTGTTAACATATCCAGTCTGTTATTCTATGTGTTTTTATTGAGGAATTGATCCCACTGATATCAAGAGATATTAAGGGATAATGACAGTTGCTTCCTATTACTTTTGTTGTTAGAGGTGAAATTATGATTGTGTGGCTATCTTCTATATTTGTTGAAAGAAAATTACGTTCTTGTTTATTTTCTAGGGTGTAGTTTCCCTCCTTGGGTTGGACTTTTCATTCTATTATTCTTTGTAAGGTTGGATTTGTAGAAAGATATTGTGTAAATTTGTTTTTTTTTTCCTCACGAGATATCTTGGTTTCTACATATATGGTAATTGAGAGTTTTCTGGGTGTAGTAGCCTGGGCTGGCATTTATGTTCCCTTAGGGTCTGTATGACACTTTCCCCAAGATCTTCTGGCTTTTAGAATCTCTGTTGTGAAGTCTGGTGTAATTCTGATAGGCCTGCCTTTATGTGTTACTAGAAAATTTTTTCTTACTACTTTTAATATTCTTTCTCTGTTTTGTGCATTTGGTGTTTTGATTATTATATTATGAAAGGAATTTCATTTCTGGTCCAATCTCTTCAGTATTCTGTAGGTTTCTTGTATGTTTATGGGCATCTCTCTCTTTAGGTGAGAGTAGTTTTCTTCTATAATTTTATTGAAGATATTTACTGGCCTTTTAAATTGGAAACCTTCATTCTCTTCTATAACTATTCTCCTTATGTTTGGTCTTCTCATTTTGTCCTTTATTTCCTGGATGTTTTGGGTTAGGAGCTTTTTGCTTTTTGTGTTTTCTTTGACTGTTCTGACAATGTTCTCTATGGTATCATTTGCACCCGAGATTCTCTTTCTTATCTCTTTTATTCTGTTTGTGATTCTATCATCTTTGTCTTCTGATCTCTTTGTTAGGTTTTCTATCTCCAGGGTTGTCTCACCTTTTGATTTCTTTTTGTTTCTATTTCCATTTTTAGATCTTGGATGCTTTTCTTCAATTCCTTCACCCATTTGGTTGTGTTTTCCTATAATTCTTTAAGGGATTTTTGTATTTCCTTTTTAAGGGCTTTTCCCTGTTTACCTGTTTTCTCCTGTATTTTCTTAATGGAGTTATTTATGTCCTTCTTAAAGTCCCCTACCATCATCATAAGATGTGATTTTAAATCAGATTCTTGCTTTTGTGGTGTGTTTGGGTATCCAGGGCTTGCTATATTGGGAGGACTGTGTTCTGATGATGCCAAGTAGCCTTGGTTTCTGTTGCTTATGTTCTTGCCCTTGCCTTCTGACACCTGGTTATCTTTGTTGTTAACTGGTTAGCTCTAACTGTGGCTTCTCCCTTGTTTAATCCTGTCTGTCTGCACTCCTGTGATACCAGTTCTCTCTGGGAGGAATTTGGGTATGGAGACCTGTGGCACAGGGTCAGTTCTGCTGTCTACATGGAAACTGGATGGATCCTGTCACTGGCTGCTCCTTCGTACCCATGTCCTGATGCCTTTGGTTGGGTTTCTCTTGGGCCAGAATTTGAGCAGAAGCGGAGGTCTCTGATGTCTCAGCTGTTTTGGAAGACCAGCTTTCTCCTGGTGGGATCTGGATAAGCAGAGCTTTGGCACAGGGTCTGCTCTGGGTGCAGATGGAAACTGGAAGGATCCTGTCCCAGGCTGTTCCTTGGTTCTCATGAACTGATGCCTCTGGTTAGGACCCTCTTGGGCCAGAGATTTGAGCAGAAGTGGTATTCTCCCCTGTGCTCTCAGATGTGTCAGAACACTTGGGACACATGCTCTCTCTTGGTGGTCTGGGTATCCTTCTCCCAACTCTTAAACAAGGCTCCTAAAGCTGTATCTAATGTTTGGCTGTAGATCTCTGCATCTGTTTCAGTCAGTAGATTGGTAGTGCCTCTCACTGGACAGTTATGCTAGGCTCCTGCCTGTATGTATAAAACTTTGCTGTCTACTTTCAATAAGGTTTCAATCTCTCCTCAAGCCGACCACCCAGCAGAGGTAGTGGAAGAAAAGAAATTATTAGGATATGGGGGAAGTGTACTTGTTCAGCAATATTTCTTTGGGGGTGAGCTTTGTCTTCTTTGGCAGCAGTTCAGTCCCATAACAAACACCAAATATAACTTAGCAGCTGCAGACCAGTCCTCTAGGCAGGAAGACACAAGGCATGAACCAGCAGTTACAGTCTAGTCCTTTCAGCAAGAAAACACCAGGCACAAAGTAAGAGCTTCAGTCCTGACCTTTCAACAAGTAGACACCAAGCAGCTATATTTCAATCCTGAAGAAACTGCCAGGCTAGCCCAGAGGCCTAAGGAGAGGTTGCAGAAGCATCAAGCTTCCTCATGAACATTGATAGCAGTTATTGGGTGAGTTCCTCTTAATGGTGGTATTATCAAAATTGGAACTCAACAAAGCTATGTAAGGCAAACTAATACATGTATGTTATTAGCAAAAAATAACGAGGCGAAACAAACCAAACCAAGGCTTAGTGCTCATCTTACACTATTTTTGGGGTCATATTTATACTCCTTCATCCAGTGACCCTTTGTGTGGGGCAGTTCTGATGCTGAGGTCCTGTTCCCTAATTGGTTCTTGATCTATCAGTAAGAAAACTGGGCAGAAGGGACAGACAGAACCTCCCGGTCCCTGGAGGCAAGCAGGGAGAGGCGAGGGAGGAGAATGGGGTTCACAGTGATTTGGAGAGAGGAGAACCTGGCAAATATGTAAGGTATTGGGAGGAAATTGTGTCTGTGGCCACAGCTACAAGTGAGTGGTCAGGGAAAGGACTAGCCACTGAAGTTTAGGGCAGGTGGGAAGTATGGAGTTAAGAGTATAGATTAGGGTGTATTTTCTAGTTGATATATAGCAATTCCTAGCAATTGTGCCAAGAAAGCAAGTTGATGTTAAACAACTGTTTGTCTGCCTCTTTTATCTGCTCATTCAAGGTAAGCCACATGGGGGCTGTTACAACCTGTCCCTAAAGGCTGGTAGAGCATAAAATTACACACTACATCCCTTTATGTGTTTGCTATATCCAAACATACTTTTACCTATGTCTGCTTCAAGAAAACAGTCTTTTATATGTTTGCTTTAGCAAGACATCCTTTCACCTGTGTGTCCCAACAACAACAACAACAAAATAACATTTAACAAAACTAACTTTCCAAAGAACTGGAAGTTTCTACTTCACCTGTTTGTAAGTATAACAGTATCATTGATAGAACAAGGAATTGGTTCTTGGAATGGGTCTAAAGTATGATCTGTCATTAGTCAGCCATTCCCCTCTTGTCTCTGCCCCATCTTTGTCCTTCCACATCTTGTAGGCAGGGCAAATTTTAGCTCAAAAGCTTTAGGTAGGTTGATGAGCATATTGCTCCACTGGAGTTCATGGCTGGCTATAAGAGGTGGTCTCTTTAGGTTTCATATTTCCTACTGGTAGGAGTTTCAGCTAGATTCACCCTCATAGATTCCAAGAAACCTCCCCTATCCCATATCTCTGGCACCACCCCTGCCTGTCACCAATTTCCATTGACTCTTTTGGCCTCACTTCCTGGATCTTGTTACACTGGGTTCCCCCACCCTCCACACATACCCTTTCTCTCCATCCCCTTTCCTACCCTGTTTCCTCTTTCTATTCACCTCCAATGACTATTTTATTTCCCCTTCTGAGTGAAATTCAAGCAGTCTCCCTTGGTCTCTCCAAGACTACAGTTTGCTCTATTTCTAAACTATAAAACCATGTAATTGAAGCTAATGCAACATAAAAATTTGATTATTTTTTTTTCTAGATTAAAGTTTTAACAGTAAGTTATATTTCCCTTTCCTAATAAAAATAGTGATTTGTACTATGTTGTAATTTTTCTTCACTTCAGTGTTATTTATTTGTATAAAGTGAATGGCTTTGTTTCAAAATTACTCTGCAGATATTGAAAAGTCACATCTGGAATCAATGTAAGTATAAGTTTTGAGCTTAGTATGAGGTTTCTGTATGGACACCAAATGAGGTTTCTCTTTTGACTCTCCCAAAATAATAACAATGCTACCACATGTGAATAAAATGAGTAAATTAAAACTTGATGCTCAAAATGCCAGAATACAGTAGTAATATCTGTGAACACTTACTTCTGGTCCCCCTCTTTCAGTCTAGATTACAGTTCCTTAGTTCCATCGTTATTTATAGCCACCTGAATAGTTTGACAAATAAAGGGTGAAGAGATATTCTATACACAATTACTGTGAGGACATTTTGAGAGAAAGTGTACATATTCACATTACCTTTGCCATTATCACAATGATCTAAGCATCTAGGAGGCCAGGTGGTTTTAGCTTGAGTCATAAAGTAAAGAAAAACTAGGATTTGGACAACAGCCATCTTGAAATACACTTGTAACACAAAGACGAAATATTCCTTTGTCCCTGTTGTTTATATCCATTAAAAACTGAGTGATTTTTTACTGAAAATAATCCTCCTTGGCATGTTGACAACAAAATATGCCCTTGTAACTTCATTGGATAATGGTTATCTTTTTGCAATATTTTCTTCAGAAATTTTCAGACCTCTTAGCTCATATATTTGGATATATTTTTTGCTATTTCCCTGCAGTGATAACTCATTCCAGCATTTATTAACATTGTCATAAAATGGGGGAAATATTTAAATTAGTTAGTTGTTCCATATGTTGACAGCTTCTCCAAAGTAATTTGAAAAAGATTATAAAGATTCACCTTGGCTAAAACTAAAAATGAATTATAAAAGTCCAAAAATTCACAAGTAATAGAATAGCTGGCAATTATGCTTTGTGTTATGATTAGGGGCATGTTTTTAGCCCTAGGGATCTTACCTTATATTTCCTTATTTTCATTATAACTTAATGAGATACTGGCAGCATTAGAAATAATCATTCATTGGTAGTGTTATTATCTTATAGTCATTCTTATCAGCTATTATTCCACTAAATAGAAAATGTTCTGCCATAGAGAATAACAGTGACCAAAAAAAAAAAAAACCCTGAAACTTTAGATTAATCAGGTTTTCCAGTAGTTTTTAGTATTGATTTTAACAGAGTAATGATATTTTGCATATTTAAGAGGTCATAAAAACAAAAGAATATTTTTATGCATTAATTTATATTAAAAATGTTACCAAATATAATTTTACTAGAATACATTCATACAAACTTGTGCATTTTTTTGTTTCATACTAGCATAGCAGACATGAATAGTAGCTTACAACAGAATCTGTAGTCCACATAACTTAAAAATGGCAACTATCATACTTTCTTGCCAATTCTTTTTACACATTACTCTAAATTATTCATGCTTTCGTTTCTCATATTCAATTAACCCCAGATATATTGTGGTGATATTGCATACTTGATGCTGTTTGTTGATTCCTGATAACTCTTCAAGTTTTGAGAAATTGGGAATACTGAATTTGTGCCACCATTTTTATGTGTATATCTCTGTGAAGTATATGCATGTGTATATGCACAATCTCATGTGAGTGTGTGTGTGTGTATGTGTGTGTGTACACAAAAATGCACATGAATGGAGGCTCAAAGCCAATTTACAGTGTCTTCCATAATTCCTCTTCACTTTATTTAGGGAAGGTAAACAGAGAATTCTCTAATTCCAGCAATTCTATATAGCCTGCTTGCTTAGGGATCTTTTGGTTTTATCTCCAAAGTTCTGGTATTATAGGGAGGTGCCAATATTTTGCAGATTGTAAGTGGGTTCTAGGTTTTGTCGCTCTGATTCTCATTTTTGTGGATCAAGATTTATTCCATTGATCCACAATCTTAGTAACTGTATTACCATTCAATTTTGATTCTTTAGCTAACTGTTGTAATAGATCATCAAGGAGTTTTTGTAGAACTATAATAATTTTTTAAAAAAAGTTATAACCTGCAAATGCAATTTTATTTGTAAATAGGAAATGCAATCAACTTGATAATCTTCACTGTTTCTCATGTAAATTTTTGTAACCCATATTTTCTGTTATTTATCTTGAGTGTAATTTAATGAATATCATTTTGTGTAAGTCTGAGAAGGTTTTTCAGTCTTTAGTTAATATTTTATAAATTAAATATATTCCCATATCCAGAAACAGTTTGACTTCACAGAGCTCTGACACACCCAGGATCATAGGGGAGGCACCAACCTCCAATCCAATACCTGACTTAACTGGGACACCCTGGACCTAGGGGAAGCAAGCGCCCCTGCCCAGCCAGAGGAACATGTTCCTTTCTGGTTGCTCCTATGCCCAAAGCAGACTTTCAACCCAATCCACCAACCCCCAGAGGCAGCTTGACTCCCAGGAGTTCTGACAAACCCAGGATCTCAGAATCACAGGATCACAGAAATATCTGAACTTTGAGAAGTTCTGACACAACCAGGATCACAGGCTCATAAGTTCACAGGAGGAAAAGGCTCTACTCAGAGATAGCAAGACCACTTAACACCAGATATAACCAGGTGGCAAGAGACAAGCACAAGAACATAAGCAAGAGAAACCAATGCTACTTGGCAAAATCCGAGCCCAGTTCTCCCAACACAGCAAGCCCTAGATGTCCCAACACACCTGAGAAACAAGATTCAGATCTAAACTTATATCTCATGAAGATGATAGATGACTTTAAGAAAGATATAAATAACATGCGTAAAGAAATACAGGAAAATATAGGTAAAAAGGAGAAGCACTTAAAGAGGAAACACATAAATCTCTTAAAGAAATACAAGAAAACATAGTCAACCAGGTAAGAGATTTGAATATACAGGATCTAAAAATGGGAATAGAAACATGAAAGAAAACATAGACCGAGACAACCCTGTAGATGAAAAACCTAGGAAAGAGAGCAGAAGTCACAGACACAAGCATCACCAACAGAATACAAGAGAGAGAAATGAGAATATCAGTCAAAAAGATACCATAGAAGACATTGACAAAACAGTCAAAGAAAATGCAAAAAGAAAAAAACCTCCTAACCCAAAATATTCAAGAAATCCAGGAAAAAGTAAAAAAGACCAAACCTGAGAATAATAGGTATAGAAAAGAACTAAGATCCCCAAGTCCAAAGACCAGTAAATATCTTCAACAAAATCATAGAAGAAAACTACCCTAACCTAAAGAAAGAGATGCCCATAAATATACAAGAAGCCTACAGAATACCAAAGAGATTGGAATGGAAAAGAAATTCCTCCCATAACATAATAATAAAAAGACCAGAATGCACAAGAAAAGAATGAATTTTAAAAGCTCTAAGGGAAAATGGTTAAGAAACATATAAAGGCAAATCTATTAGAATTATACCAGACTTCACAAGAGAGATTCTAAAAGCCAGAAGATCTTGGACAGATGTCATACAGATGCTAAGAAAACAAAAATGCCAGCCCAGGCTACAATACCTAGCAAAACTCTCAATTACCACAGATGGAGAAATTAAGATATTCTATGACAGAAACAAATTTACACAATATATTTTCACAAATCCAGTCCCCCAAAAGATAAGAGAAGCAAAACTTCACCACTAGGAAGAAAAATATACCCAGGGGGAAAAAAAAGAAATTAGTCTTCTTACCACAAACCCTAAAGAAGAGAGCCACAAAAATATAATTCCACCTCTAACTTCAAAAATAAGAGGAAGCAATAATCAATGGTCATTAATATCTCTCAATATCAATGAACTCAATTTCCTAATTAAAAAAATTATAGAGTAACAGACTGGATAATTAATCAGGATGCAACAGTTTGTTACATATAGGAAACACACCTCAGTAACAAAGACAGAGATTACCTCAAAGTATAAAGCTGGAAAACAATTTAGCAAGCAAATGGCCCCAAGAAACAAGCTGGAGTAGAAATTTTAGTTTTCAGTAAAATAGACTTTCAACCAAAAGTTGTCCTAAAAGACAGGGAAGAGCATTACATACACATCAAAGAAAAAACTACATAAAAATGAACTCTCAATTATGATTATCTATAGTTCAAATGCAAGGGCACACATCTTTGTAAAAGAAACATTATTAAAGGAAAAACCACACATTAAACCTCACACAGTAATAGTGGGAGACTTCAACTCCACACTATCACTAATGGGCAGATCATGTAAAGAGAAACTAAATACAGACACAGTGAAAATAGCAGAAGTTATGAACCAAATAGATTTAACAGATATCTACAGAATATTTCACCCTAAAAAAATAATATAACTTCTCAGTACCATATGGTACCTTCTACAAAATTGACCATATAATGTGACAATGTAACAGATACATGAACATTGGATTAATCCCATACATCCTACCAGAGCAGTCAATCTTCATTGCAGAAGCTTCTTCTTGCAGTAAATATTAATGAGTACAGACACTCACAAATGGAAATTAAAAAGAGCGTAAGAAATTTTGGAGTGCTTGTCCATAAAAGTAATACACTACTAAACCTCACACCTTTAGTCTCAAGAATCTATGCAGAAGAGGATATGAAAATATTTTAAGAGACAGAAATGATAAAAAAAAATTGAAGGAAGCAGTGTCTTCCAGATATCATTCCAGGAATGATACTCATATATAAACACACAGAGACTATCAGAGCATCCATAGACTTGTATTGGTCAAAACATACAATATTCCAGCACTGAGAAAGGAAAGTAGGAACAAAGTCCCACCCTTAAACAAAAGGCTATTTGCAATTGATATCCCTAATCATGAAGCTATTGAAAATTGATATCTGCTAAGAAAGGTAAAATCTTTCACAAAGGTGACACTGGATATATCAACCACACTCCATGGCAGTCTCAACGGTCAGAGCTAGTTGGCAGATAATAAATGAATTATGTATTATTGTATGTCATTTTTGTTTCATTCTGATAAGTTTTGCATAAATTTTTATATCTCTCTCTATTGATTCTCCTTTTGTGCTTTTAAAAAGGTAGAACTTTATGGTACAAAGGGAAAGAAAATAAAGAGGAGTATGACAAAATTTTAATAAAATAAATCAATTAAAATATGTAGAAAATTTAATAAACTCTTTAAAAGTATAGTTCATAGTTCCAACTTTTGGTAATCAATACCCAAACAAATTAATTTATTGAGGAGTATTTCTTTTCCATATTATATGTTGTTGGCAACATTGAGGGAGGTAAGTCCACAATTTTTACTGACTATTTAAGTTATTTCTTTAATATAAATTATATATTTATATGTATGTGCAAAAGAATGCATCTATCCCCAGAGGACAAAAAAACATAAAGCTGTTGTACCAGAATCTAGAAGCATTTATGAACAAAATAATTGGGTGATGAGAACCTATCTGAAGTATTATGAAAAAAGAAAAAGAAAAAAGAAAAATCAATAAGTACACTCAACCATTGAGCCATTTCTCCAGTTCTTGAATTCTGCTACACTTTTAATAATGGAACTTTGTAATATAATTTAAAACCAAAAATGTGGTAATTCAAGCATTCATTGTTCTCTTTCATAATAACTTGGACTAATTATGGCAATTTGCAAATTAAATTTTTGTGGTTATCTATAAATTATAGGATTATATTTGATTCTGTGCAAAATCACACTGAAATTTTGAGAAATATTGCACTGAATGCACAAATATTTTAATAGTACAGACATATTTATCCTTAAATGGCAAATGTACATATTTTCAAAATGTACAGAAATTACCTCTAAATTGTTTAAAAACTAAAATGTACAACTGGCAACTGATAATTCCAAAAATATTAGAGGAAAAAATATACTTTGATACTGTTTTTTTTCTTTTTTCTTTTATTAATTATTTGCTTTATTTCCATTTCCTTTTCTCATTACCCCTCCAAAAATCCTTGATCCCATCTCCCATTCTTCTGCTTACCAACCACCCACTCACTTTCCTGACTTGGTATTCCCCAACACTGGGGTATCTAGCATTCACAGGACCAATGGCCTCTTATCTCATTGATATCTGAAAAGGCCATCCTCTGCTAAATATGTAGCTGGAGCCATGGAATCCTCCATCTGTACTCTTCAATTGGTGGTTTAGTCTCTGGGAGTTCTAGGGGTACTGGTTGGTAAATATTGTTGTTCTTCCTACAGTGCTGCACACATCTTCAGCTCCTTGGGTCATTTTGCTAGCTGCTCTATTGTGAACCATATGCTCAGTCTATCGGTTGGCTGTGAGCCATGGGTATTTTGATCCACCATGTATGAGGTATCAAAGTATCTACACTTTGGTCTTCCCTCCTCTTGAGCTTCACGTGGTCTGTGAGGGGTATCTGGTGTATTCTGAGATTTTAGGCTAACTTCCACTTATCAGGGAGTGCATAGCATGTATTTTCTTTTGTAACTGGGTTACCTCACTCATAATGATATTTTCTAGCTCCATTCATTTGCCTAAGAATTTCATGAACTCATGTTTTTAATAGCTGAATAGTGTTCCATTGTATAAATGTACCATATTTTCTGTATCAATTCCTCTGTTGAGGGACATCTGGGTTCTTTCCAGTTTTCGGCTATTATAAATATGGCTGCTATGAACGTAGTGTAGCATGTGTCCTTTATTACGTGTTGGAGCATCTTCTGGGCATATGCCCAGGAGTGGTATAGCTAGGTCCTCGGGCAATACTATGTCCAATTTTCTGAGGACCCCCCCAAACTGATTTCCAGAGTGGTTTTACCAGCTTGTAATCCTGCCAACAATGAAGGAGTATTCCTTTTCTCCACATCTTCTCCAGCATCTGCTGTCCCCTCAGGTTTTTATCTTAGTCATTCTGATTGTTGTGAGGTAGAATCTTAGGGTTATTTTGATTTGCATTTCCCTGATGATTTAGGATGTTGAACATTTCTTTACGTGTTTCTCAGCCATCTGGTATTCCACAGCTGGGAATTCTTTGTTTAGCTCTGCACCCCATTTTTAATAGGGTTATTTGGTTCTCCAGAGTCTATCTTCTTGAGTTTTTTCTATATATTGGGTATTAGCCCTCTATGGGATGTAGGGCAGGTAAAGATATTTTCCCAACTTGTTTGGTTGCTGTTTTGTCCCACTGACAATGTCCCTTGCCTTACAGAACCTTTGCAATTTTATGAGGTCCCATTTGTCACACTACCTTCTCAGAGGCAAGAGGGAGAAGGAATGGGATGAGGAACTGTGGGGTAGGGGATTGAGGGGGGCAATGACTGGAATGTAAATCAATCAACAAGTAAATTGAAACTACAATCAATAAAATAATGAATACATTTAAAAATAAAATAAAATTTATTCCAGAATTTCTTTATAAGTATTACAGTGGTCAAAGATTTTGGAGGTAGTTTCTAATTGTAGGAAGTATGTCATTGATGGAAGGACTTAGAAAATCAGACAGTGCCCCTAGACCCTTTCTCCCTCTCCCTCTTTCTGTTCATCAGTTACCATATAATTGGAAAGTATTTAATACTATTTTTGTTACAAATTCTACTGAAATCATCCCTGAATATGAATTTATAAAACCAAGAATGAATATAAAATTTTCTTCTTTTATTTTTTTTCCTTGGGTAGTTTGTAAGAGGAATGGAATATTGATCAATGAAATCACTTGATGGAAAAGCAGAAAATATTAGCAATCTTTATATCTAATAATAGCTTAATACTCAAAATGTATAAGTATTATGTACAACGTAAGAGTAAAGAAAATAGACACATTCAAATAATGTGATTTAAATTTGATAAAGGAATCTTTAATATAAATTTTCACAGAAAAGATATGGAAATACCTTACAGGTTTTTATGGAAAAAAACTCCTCAACCACACTAATGACTAAGGTAATACAAATCAAACCCACCGTGAAATAACATCACGATAAGATCTCATATTAAGAGTAATAATAAGAATGCTTTTGTCTCTTTCAGTGAATCTAAATTTGTACAACCACTATAGAAAATACTATCAGGGTTATTGAAATGAGTGAAGATAGAAAAAGATACATGAGATGACAATGACATTTTTAATTAGTCAATATTGTTAAGAAATTCCTGTAAGCCTTGTTTGCTGTAGCAGTTTTCACAATATTTAATATATGGAAAAATGTAAGTGGATATTGATGTGAATGAATACAGTCTTAATAAGGACTTAACATAATAAGGAGGCTGGTGACATGACTAAGCACTTAAAAGTACATGAAGCTCTTGTAGAATAACCATGTTTCATTCTCAGCACCCTCTTGAGGGCTTATAATCATTCATAATTCCAATTCTATTGATCTGATATCTTCTTCTGAACTCTGAACATTTTATACTGGTAGTGCACACAAACAAAATACACACACATACACACATTAAGAAAACATGTTTATGTGGCATTATTTAGTCATTGAAAGAAATGAAGTAATGTGGGACAACATGTGTTAATGTGAATGTTTTATTAACTGAGATATTCTAGCCATGAAGGAATAAGTACTGTGTAATATCACTATATACGGAATCTTTAAAAATTTTAATTAGGAATGAAGAGATGGCTTATTGGTTCAGGGTACTGACTGTCCTTCTGAAGATTTTGAGTTCAAATCCCAGCAACCACATGGTGGCTCACAACCATTTGTAATGAGATCTGATGCCCTTTTCTGGGGTGTCTGAAGACAGCTACAGTATACTTACATAAAATAAATAAATAAAACTTAAAAAAAAACCTTAAATCATAGTCAAGTAGCAATGGTACACACCTTTAATCCAAGCACTCAGGAAGCAAAGGCAGGAAGATCTCTGAGTTTAAGGCTAGCCTGCTTTATAGGGTGAGTTCCAGGACAGACAGGGCTTCACCCAGAAATCTTGTCTCAAAAAAAAGAAAAAACAAAAAAAAAAACCAAAACAAAAAACTTAATTCTTAATGACATGGCAAAGAACAAAAATTGTTAGCAAGTAGAGGTTCAGATAAATAGAGATTTCCTGAATAAAGTAGACAAACTTTTAGCTATAATATAAATGAGCTTTGGAGATATAAGGTATAGTGTATTGTAGGTGATCATGGATATATTCAATAATTTGAATTTGTTAAACACAATTTATGACTATGTCATGTCAAACTCTATTATGACCAGAACATATTTCATGTTTGTCTACTAGTTATCCTAAAATTTTATAAAACAATGTATCCATTAGAAAGTTAGTAATCATTAAATTCAAAATATAATAAGTCTATGATCATACTTTTGATTATTTGTCCTCTGGATTAAGAATTTAAGTGTCAGCTGGGCAGCGGTGGCGCACGCCTTTAATCCCAGCACTTGGGAAGCAGAGGCAGGCAGATTTCTGAGTTCGAGGCCAGCCTGGTCTACAGAATGAGTTCCAAGACAGCCAGGACTACACAGAGAAACCCTGTCTCGAAAAACCAACAAAATAAATAAATAAATAAATAAATAAAAGAATTTAAGTGTCAAATGTGAGGCAAGGATGAAAAGGAATTTATAGTAACTATTACATTAAGTTTTGTTTCTTTCTTTCCATTTATTTATTTATTCACTTCACAGCCTCATTGCTACCTACTCCAGATTCTCCCTCACACACTTCTTCCACCTCCCTTCTCCCCTCTTCCTTTGAAAGGGTGGAAGTCTATGCAAGGCTAAGCACATCCTTTCCTTCTGAGGCCAAGACAAGTTAAGGAAACAAGATCTACAGGCAGGAAATAGATTTAGGGACAGTCCCTACTACAGTTTTTGGATCACCTACATGAAGACCAAGCCGTATATCTGCTACATTTGCGTAGGGGTTAGGGTAGGGGTGAGGGCTGGTCTAGCCCCTGTATGCTTTTGCTTGGTGGTTCAGTCTCTGAGTGCCCAAGAGTCCAGGTTAGTTGACACTGTTAGTCTTCTTGGGGGGTTCCTATCCACTCAGGGGTCATCAATTCTTTCCCTAAATCTTCCATAAAACTTCCCCTGCTCCATCCAATGTTTGTCTACTGGTCCCTGCATATGTTTCAGTCATCTACTGGGTAGAGACTCTCACAGCACAGTTCTGACAACCTAAGATTTATTTCTTTAAACTTGAATCAAACCTACAGATTTGAATCTTTCTCATAATTAATTAAAAATTATTTTTATTAGTCAAAATGTATTTCATTAAAACAATCATACATTCAAATTCATAAAGCTTATAAGTTCTGTTACTTTGAAGAGCATGCTTTATCTTTCTTTTCTACTTTATATCAGAAGAATGATCAGTTTTACAGAAAGCTTAGGAGAGATGCCATTTATGAAGCAAAAACTAAAAGTTATATACAGCGTATAATGTAACCTTTAATTCATAATACTTAATACTTCATTCTTAAAAGAAATGAACTTCATTTTGCATTCAGAAAACTCAGATGCTGAAAAATAATGAAGGAGAATAATTTTGTTAAGAAAAAAGCTTCAGTGTCAGCCAAATCTTGCCTGAAAATCATTTCTATCAAGTTCTATTCTTGTAATCCTGAATAATTTTATTCAGATTTTCACAGTCTCCTTTTCTGTCTTTGCAAATAAAATTGGTACTCTGATTTATGACATAGTACATTGTACGTATCAGACTGCTCAAATTAAAATGACCTTACTACAGGGATTTAGCAGGAATTTTCATAAACCTGTTTCATTAGGAGTACTTTTCCTTCTCTCTTCAAAAATGTTGTGCATGTATATACTTTAAAGCTTGCCAGCAATGAACTTAAAGCTCTAAGATTTAGCAAAATCTTTTTCAACTGTGTGTTATTTCAATTTATAAAATTAAAAATAAAATGGAGTGGCTTATTTTAAGAAAAAAAACTAGACCATGTCGTTTTGATGATTACTATGGGTCAGAATTACTTTCAATAAATAATATTATACAAATTCTTATAAATTTATTTTCATTTTAGAAAAATATTTGTAAATGGAAAAGATAAGTGTGGGGATAGATTGCCCAATTTGTTTATTTCTAATTATATTTAATCTTTGTAAATATTCACATGGAAAACAAAGACTTTTAATTCATGCATTTTAATATTACTTAAGTTTCCCTAAAATGCATTACTGGATGCAATTAGTGTTGTAATTAACATATGACTTAAAAGAATAGATATTTGAGAATATTTGCTTGATTGAAGAACAAACTTCTAAAATAAACATTCAAATTTAATTTATTTTTACTTGAAACCTCATAATCAAATTAGTAAATGAAAGAGTACTGCCTGACTCAGTTCTCAAACACTATAAGAAGGGAAAATGGTACTATTCTGTGTCCTAATATTGTATATGAAATCAATTTATTTGCCTTACCATGCCACATGACATCCAACAACCTATTTGTAATTACCATGAACTTTCTTTTTTTTTAATTAGATATATTCTTTTTTTTGTATTTTTTTATTTTCTATATTTTTTATTTACATTCCAAATGATTTCCTCTTTCCCGTTTCCTCCCTCCCCAAAAGTCCCATAAGCCCCCTTCCCTCCCTCTGTTCCCCATTCAACCCCCTCTCGCTTCTCTGTCCTGGTATTCCCCTATATCCAGTCTTTCCAGGACCAGGGGTCTCTCCATCCATCTTCTTGGAAATCTATTGATATGTGAATTGCGTCTTGGGTATTCCGAGATTCTGGGTTAATATCCCCTTATCAGTGATTGCACACCATGTGTGTTCTTTTGTGATTAAGCTGGGCAGTGCTGTGGTCACCTATGCACCAGCTCTGCTGTAGATATATTATTTATTTACATTTCAAATGATTTCCACTTTCCTGGTTCCCCGCTCCTGGAAAGTCCCATATGTCCTCTCCCCTCCCACTCTTCCCCAATCAAACCCCTCCTGCCTACCTATCCTGGTATTCCCCTACACTGCTGCAATGAGCCTTTCCAGGACCAGGGGCCTCTCTTTCCTTCTTTGTGGACATCATTTGATATGTGAATTGTGTCTTGGGTATTCCGAGCTTCTGGGCTAATATCCACTTATCAGTGTGTGCATATCATGTGTGTTCTTTTGTGATTGGGTTACCTCACTTAGTATAATATTTTTCAGTTCCACCCATTTGCCTAAGAATTTCATGAATTAATTTTCTTTTATAGCTGAGTAGTGTTCCTTAGTGTAAATATACCACATTTTCTGTATCCATTTCTCTGTTGACAGACATCTGGGTTATTTCTAGCTTCTGGCTATTATAAAGAGGGCTGCTATTGACATAGTAGAGCATGGCTCTCTGGAGTCTATTCTGTTATCTATTTGAACATTTTTGTCCTTATTACATGGTGGGGAATCTTCTGGGTATATGAACAGCAGTAGTATAACAGGGTTCTCCGGTAGTATCATGCCCAGTTTTCCGAGGAACTGCCAGACTGATTTCCAGAGTGGTTGTACCAGCTTGCAATCCCACCAGCAGTGGAGGAGTGTTCTTCTTTCTCTACATCCTTGCCAGCATGTACTGTCACCTGAGTTTATGATCTTAGCCATTCTGACTGGTGTGAGGTGGAATCTCAAGGTTGTTTTGATTTGCATTTCCCTGATGACTAAGGATGCTGAACATTCCTTTAGGTGTTTCTCAGACAGTCAGTATTCCTCAGTTGAGAATTCTTTGTTTAGCTCTGTACCCCATTTTCAATAGGGTTGTTTGGCTCTCTGGAGTCTATCCTGCTATCTATTTGCTTATATATTCCTATTACTTACAGCAGTTTTCAGATCTTTGCTTATTATACTAAGTTTTTGCTTGCTTTGAAACTCAGAGTTGTATAATAAAGAATTTGGTACTTCAGGTGAGAACTCTTTGTGGAGCTCTGTACCCCATTTTTTAATAGGGTTACTTGCCTCTCTGGAGTTTAACTTCTTGAGTTCTTTGTATATCTTGGATATTAGCCCTCTGTCGGATGTAAGGTTGGTAAAGATCATTTCCCAGTTAGTTGGTTGCCGCTTTGTCTTTTTGACGGTGTCTTTTGCCTTGCAAAAACTTTGTAATTTAATGAGGTCCCATTTGTCTATTCTTGATCTTAGAGTATAAGCTATTGGAGTTCTGTTCAGGAAATTCTCCCCTGTGCCCATATGTTCAAGGTTCTTCCCTAGTTTCCCTTCTATTAGTTTCAGTGTGTCTGGTTTTATGTGGAGATCTTTGATCCACTTAGAATTGAGCTTAGTGCAAGGAGATAAGGATGGGTCAATTTGCATTCTTCTGCATGTTGACCTCCAGCTGAGCCAGCACCATTTGTTGAAAAGGCTATCTTTTTTCCACTGGATGGTTTTAGCTCCTTGTTACTATATGCACTTGCAAATATGGCAATGACACATGGAATATTCAAATATTTATTGACTATATAATCAAGAATGCCAAACTGAACAATTAAAGTTAGGATGCAATTTTATAGAACATTGGCACAGTTCTGACAAAGATTGGTATAAACAGTTCAAATACAGTAATAATAAAGAGAATTTGCTTATAGTAATGGGTTTTTCTAATCTTTGGATACTTAATTTTATAATTCTATATACTACCATTTTCATAAATATAAATTTATCCGTGAAAAGTAAGTCTGCGTGACTGATGAGATAATCTAGTTATCAACAATACTAAAACATTTGAATGCATTATAAACTTTGCATTTTGCTAATATTTATTTTGTTTTTATTTGTAATTATTGTATACTTAAAAATTGTTTTATTTAAGCTTCTTATAGAAAAAGAGAGTTAAAAAATTTCTTGAATGCTGTAAAAGCAAATGATCTAGTTTTACTTTCAATCTATCAGATCTTAATTTCCAAGACTGTTTTGTATGAAACTATTGTGCATGTCATTTTCAGTCTCTTCAGCATCTTTCCTGAATCTTTCATGAGCTGTGATAAAAGAGATTCATCAATAATGAATGCATACAATACATATTTGTCCACTAACTTTACAGTAAAGCATTTGATTCCATACCGGTAGATATGGTACAGATCACAGGATATAAGGAATGGAATTAATTTCTGGTGTTCCAATGTTAAAAATCTTTGCAAGCCACAGGAAAAAGAAATCAAGAACAACAGAAGATACTATATCTGTAATAAATGAATGAGTCTTGTAAGTTAACTTTCAAGTTTCACACTTGAAAGATGCAATTCAAGGGGCAGAAAGAATACTATTGCTAAAAGGAGGCTTATGTTTGAAATTCCATAATTTACCTTTTGGCATCACACTTTGATTTATATTAGCATGCAGAGGCCCTGGGGTTGGTATCACTTCAAGTAGTTATGAATAAATTTGTCTTAGTGTGAGGTTAAAAAAAAAACTAAGAACATATTTTTCAGGATAGAAAAATAGGTCAAAATTGGATTTGCATAATAATGACACTGATGAGTAAGACATTTGCAATAGTAGAGAAAACAGGTTCTTAAACTCAAGAAAATGCAAGGAAGCCAAATTCAGTCTTTAAATGCCTTTTATAAATTTCTTGTATCCAGGTACAAGAAATGTCTTGTTTACACCCTTGAATTCCTTTATTGAGTCCTAAATTACACAAAACATCAACAATTTAATAACAATTCTGATACATATATATAAAATATTGAGATTGAGTAGGACATTTATAAAGAATAATATGAAAAAAGTGAATTTTGGAATCCTGGATCTTTCCTTTTTCTTTGTTTTGCTTTCTGGATATGTCATATTCTGCCATGTGTTCAATGTTATTGTAATCTAATAATTCCTAGATTTAATAGAAAAATAATATAAGCATATTTAAAAAAGATATGCTTGTTTCCATTCTTGGCTTTGGTACATTAAACTATTTAACTTTGATCATGCTTCATAACCTCATTTTCTTAATCTCCTTTTAGAAAGACTTCTCTAAGAAATAAATGAAATAATTTGCATATGCATAATCACAGTGTCTACAAGTCAGTTAAATTCAATAAATGGTATCAGTAATCATGATGACAAGTATATCAGTGATAATAATAATAAAGAAAATGATAATGTAATTTTTTCAGCAGAAACTTTTGGCAATGATAACCATTATTGTGAATTATTATGATATATATCATTACTTATTGCATACATTTTTAATAATCAAAGCATAATATAAGGTGATCACAAATAAACAATTCTTTCCATGAAGTTTCTCGGCCTTGGATGGTTTCATCATGGTGTCAATTCAGAAACGACTAAAAAGAACTTTTGGCTTTGCAGAATGAACCATATACTAGACTATCTTTAAATGAAAAGAGCATTCAGAATTCAATTATGCAGTGGATTGTAGACATGGAAGTTACAACAGAAACCTTATATGAAGGGGAAATTTTCAACTTCTGTTTAAATTTAGTAGTCCATACCCTTTCGATTCTCCTTGTGTCATGTTTACTGGTAAAAATATTCCCATTCATCCTCATCAGTATAGCATTGGTCATATCAGTTTATCCATTCTAACAGAAGACTGGTCCCCAGCATTCTTGGTGCAGTCAGTCTGTCTCAGCATTATCAGCATGCTTTCCAGCTTCAAAGAAAAGAGACAACCACCAGATAATTCCTTTTATGTGCTAGCATGCTGCAAGAATCCAAAGAAAACAAAATGGTGGTATCATCATGATACTTGTTGATGCCACTGTTCTCATCACCATAGTACAAGATAGTCCTACTGAGAAAATGAGCACTTTGATCATTCAGTCTTTAAACTTTAACCTTTGATTGGAAGTGACCTATAGGCAATGAAGATGACTTCCTTTTACTACATTTTTACTCATGTGCATTCTGGGTGCATGTTGATCATTGGTTCTGTGCAGGAAACTGACATGCTTTTATTAGTCATACAGTATTAATGTAGGTGTCAGGAAATGCTTAATATAATTCAATTTTAAACTTTTATTTTCTTAAGTTTTGGAAAAGTTCCAGGTCCTCATGTATTGTATAATAACAGTGACTTCCTCAGTGGTTTAGGGACATTCATTGCTAGCAATGAATCTTGTAAAAGGAAGAGTTTTCTTTCTTTAGTTTTTTATTAAATATAATCTTCATTTACATTTTAAGTGGTAAAACCTTTCCCAGTTTCCCCCCTCCCCAATACCCCCCAACCCCTCCTCTCACTCCCTGCCAAGATGTATATGCCCCTCCATTCGACCCACTCCCTCCTCCCCGCCCCTTGATTACCCCTTGTTGGGCATCTTTTGAGCCTTCAACTGACCAAGGACCACTCCTCCCACTGATGCCCTACAAGGCATCTCTGCCACGTTTTTGGCTGGAACCATGTGTACCCCTTGGTTGATGGATTAGTCCCTGGGAGTCCTGGGGCATCTAGGTGGCCAACATCCTAGTTCTTCCCATGGGGCTCAAAAACCCTTTAGCTCTTCCCTACCATCCTGCATCTCCTCCCTTGTGGACCCCACTCCCAGACCAATGGTTGGCTACTAGCATCTGCCTCTGTATGTGCAAGGCTCTGGCAGGGCTCCTCCGAAGACAACCATGGCATGCTCCTTTTGGTATGCCCTTCTTGTCGTCCACAGTACTGTTGGGGTTTGGTGACTGTTTATAGGGTGAATTTCCTGGTAGAGCTGTCTCTGGGTGGCCTTTACCTCAGTCCCTGTTCCACACTTTGCCCCCATTATTGCTCCTGTAAGTATATTGTTCCCTTTCTTTCTCAGAGGAACCCAAGCACCCCCACTTCAGTCCTCTTTCTTCTTGAGCTTCCTGTTGTCTGTGAATTGTAACTTGTTTATTTTGGGCTTTTGGACTAATATACACTTATCAGTGAGTGCATACCATATGCGTTCTTTTGTGATTGGGTTACCTCGATCAGGATGACACTTTCTAGTTCCATCCATTTTCATACAGATTTCATGAATTCATTGTTTATAATAGCTGAATAGTACTCAATTGGGTATATATACCAGGTTTCTGTATCCATTCATCAGTTGAAGGACATCTGGGTTCTTTCAAACTTCTTGCTATTATGAATAAGGCAGCTATGAACATAGTGGAGCATGTGTCCTTATTACATGTAGGAGCATCTTCTGGGTATATGCCCAGGAGTGGTATAGCTGGGTCCTATGTCTAATTTTCTAAGAAATCACCAAACTGATTTCCAAAGTGGTTTTACCAGCATGCAATCCCACCAACAATGGAGAACTGTTCATCTTTCTCCACATCCTCTCCAGCATCTGCTGACCCCTGAGTTTTTTATCTTAACCATTCTGACCGGTTTAAGGTGGAATATCAGTGTTATTTTGATTTGCATTTCCCAGATTACTAAGGATGCTGAATATTTCTTTAGGTGCTTTAGAGCTATTCGAGTTTCCTCAG
The DNA here is from genome assembly GCA_036184795.1 of Tokudaia tokunoshimensis. NCBI lineage: Eukaryota > Metazoa > Chordata > Mammalia > Rodentia > Muridae > Tokudaia > Tokudaia tokunoshimensis. The sequence continues at coordinate 78,401,190 of BTHU01000023.1, forward strand.
TTGAGAATACCCTGTTTCGATCTGTACCCCATTTTCAAATAAGGTTATTTGACCCTCTTGAGCCTAACTTCTTGAATTCTCTGTAAACATTAGCTATTAGCCCTCTATTGTATATAGGATTGGTAAAGTTCTTTTTCCAATTTGTTGGTTGCCGTTTTGTCTTACTGACAATGACCTTTGCCTTACAGAAGCTTTGCAGTTTCATGAGGTCCTATTTGTCGACTCTTCTTCTTAGGGCATAAGCCATTGGTGTCCTGATCAGGAACTTTTCCCCTGTGCCCATGTGTTCAAGATTCTTCCTCAGTTTCTCCTCTATAAGCTTCAATGTATCTGGTTTTGTGTGTAGGTCCTTGATTCACTTGGACTTGAGCTTTGTACAAGGAGATAAGAATGGGTAGATTTGCATTTTTCTGCATGCTTACCTGCAGTTGATCCAGCTCCATTTGTTAAAAATTTTGCTTTTTTTCCACTGGATGTTTTTAGCTCCTTTGTCAAATATCAAGTGACTGTAGGTGTTTGGGTTCTTTTCTGGGTCTTCAATTTTATTCCATTAATCTTCCTGCCTGTCTCTGTACCAATACTACACTGTTTTTATCACTATTGCTCTGTAGTAGAGCTTGAGGTCAGGGATGGTGATTCCCCCAGGAGATCTTTTGTTGTGGAGAATAGCTTTTGCTATCCTGGGTTTCTTGTTATTCCAGATGAATTTGAGAATTGGTCTTTATAACTATATGAAGAACTGAGTTGGGATTTTGATGGGGATTGCATTGAATCTGTAGATTGCTTTCGACAAGATGGCCTTTTTTTACTATATTGATCGTGCCAATCCATGAACATGGGAGATCTTTCCATCTTTTGAGATCTTCTTCGATTTCTTTCTTCAGCAGCTTGAATTATTTGTCACACAGATCTTTCACTTGCTTCATTAGGGTCATACCAAGGTATGAAATTTTATTTGGGACTATTGTGAAGGGTGTCATTTCCCTAATTTTTCTCAGCTTGTTTATCCTTTGAGTAGAGGAAGGCTACTGATTTGCTTGAGTTAATTTTATATCCAGCTACTTTGCTGAAGTTGTTTATCAGTTTTAGGAGTGCTCTGGTGGAATTTTTGGGGTCGCTTAAGTATACAATCATATCATCTGCAAACCGTGATATTTTGACTTCGTCTTTTCCAAATTGTATATATTTGACCTCCTTTTGTTGTTTGATTGCTCTGGCTAAGACTTCAAGTACTATATTGAATAAATAGGGAGAGAGTGGGTAGCCTTGTCTGGTCCCCGATTTTAGTGGGATTGCTTCGAGTTTCTCTCTGTCTAATTTGATGCTGGCTACTGGTTTGCAGTATATTGCTTTCAATATGTTTAGGTATGGACCTTGGATTCCCGCTCTCTCCAAGACTTTTGTCATAAAAGGATGCTGGATTTTGTCAAAAGCTTTTTCAGCATCTAATGAAATGGTTATGTGGTTTTATTATTTGATTTGTTTATGTACTGGATTATGTTGATAGATTTCTGTATATTGAACCATCCCTACATCCCTGGGATGAAGCCTACCTGATTGTGGTGAATTCTAGTTTTGATGCATTCTTGAATTCGGTTGACCAGAATTTTGTTCAGTATTTTTGCATTGATGTTCATGAGGGAGATTGGTCTGAAGTTCTCCTTCCTTGTTTGGTCTTTATTTGGTTTAGGTATAAGTGTTATTGTAGCTTCATAGATTGAGTTGGGTAGTGTTCCCTGAGTTTCTATTTTGTGGAATAATTTGAAGAGTAGAGGTATTAACTCTTCTTTGAAGATCTGATAGAATTTCCCAATAAACCCATCTGGCCCTGGGTTCTTTTTTGATGGGAGACAATTAACGACTGCTTCTATTTCCTCAGGACTCCTGGGACTATTTATATGGTTTATCTGATCCTGTTTTAACGTTGGCATGTGGTATGTATCAAGAAAGTTGTCCATTTTGTCCAGATTTTCAAACTTTGTTGAATATAAGTTCTTGTAGTAGGATCTGATGATTTTTCTGAATTTCCACAGTTTCTGTTGTTATTTCTACCTTTTCATTAATGATTTTATTAATTTGGATACTGTCTCTGTGCCCTCTGGTTAGTCTGGCTAAGGGTTTATCTATCTTTTTGATTTTCTCAAAGAACCAGCTCCTGGTTTTGTTGATTCTTTGAATAATTCTTTTTGTTTCTATTTGGTTGAAGTCCCAAGTTTGATTATTTCCTGCTGTCTACTGCTCTTGGGTGTATTTGCTTCTTTTTTCTAGAGTTTGATTATTTCCTGCTGCCTACTCCTCTTGGATGTTTTTGCTTTTTTTTTTATTTTTATTTTTATTTTAATTTTTTTTTTTTTTTGTTCTAAAGCTTTCAAGTGCTCTGCCAAGCTGTTGGTGTAAACTCTCTACATTTTCTTTTTGGAGGCACTCAAGAGCTATGAGTTTTCCTCTTAGCACTGCTTTCATTGTGTCCCATAAATTTTGGTATGATGTCTTTTCATTTTCATTGTATTCTAAAAAGTTTTTAATTTCTTTATTTCTTCATTGACCAAGCTATCGTTGAGAAGAGCATTGTTCAAAGTCCATGTGTATGTGTGTTTTCCATTGTTTTTGTTTGCACTTCAGACTAGCCTTAGGCAGTGGTGATCTGATAAGGTACATGAAATAATTTCAATATTTCTGTGTCTGTTGAGGCCTGTTTTGTGACCAATTATATGGTCAATTTTGGAGAAGGTACCTCGAGGTGCTGAGAAGAAGGTATATTCTTTTGCTTTAAGGTGGAATGTTCTATAAATATCTGTTAGATCCATTTGTTCCATAACTTCAGTTAGTTTCACTGTGTCTCTGTTTAGTTTCTGTTTCCATGATTTGTCCATTGTTGAGAGTGGAGTGTTGAAGTCTCCCACTATAATTGTGTTGGGTGCAATGTGTGCTTTGACCTTAAGTAAAGTTTCTTTTATGAAGTTGTGTGCCCTTGCGTTGGGAGCATAGATGTTCAGAATTGAGAGTTCATCTTGGTAGACTTTTCCTTTTGAACAGAATGAAGTGATCATCCTTATCTTTTTTGACAGATTTTGGTTGAACGTCAATTTTATCCAATATAAAATTGATTACTCAAGCTTGTTTCTTGGGACCATTTGCTTGAAAAATTGTTTTCCAACCATTGACTCTGAAGCAGTGACTGCCTTTGTTACTTAGGTGGGTTTCTTGTATGCAGCAAAATATTGGGTCTTGCTTATGTATCCAGTCTCTTAGTCTATGTCGTTTTATTGGGGAATTGAGACTATTGATGTTAAGAGGTATTAAGGAAAAGTGATTGTTGCTTACTGTTATCTTTTCTGTTAAAAGTGAAATTCTGTTTGTGTAGCTATCTTCTATTGGGTTTCTTGAAAGATTACTTTTTTTTTTTTTATGGTGTGGCTTCCTGCTTCTGTTGGTATTTTCCACCCATTATCCTTTACAGTGCTGGATTCATGGAAAGATATTGTGTAAATTTCCTTGTGTCATGGAACATCTTGTTTCCTCCGTCTATGGTAATTTAAAGTTTTGCTGGGTATAGTAGTCTGGGCTGACATTTATTTTCTCTTAGGGTCTGTATGACATCTGCCCAGGATCTTCTAGCTTTCACAGTTTCTGGTGAAAAGTCTGGTGTAATTCTGATAGTTCTGCCTTTATATGTTACTTGACCTTTTCTCCCTTACTGCTTTTAATATTCTTTCTTTGTTTAGTTCATTTGGTGTTTGATTATTATGTGCTGGGAGGACTTTCTGCTCTGGTCTATTCTGTTTGGAGTTCTGTAGGCTTCTTGTATGTTCATGGGCATTTCTTTCTTTAGGTTAGGGAAGTTTTCTTCTATAATTTTGTTGAAGAGGTTTACTGGCCCTTTAAGATAAAAATCTTTGCTCTCTTCTATACCTATAATCCTAAGGTTGGGTTTTCTCATTGTGTCCTAGATTTCCTGGATATTTTGGGTTACAAGTTTTTTTGCATTTTGCATTTTCTTTGACTATTGAGTCAATGTGTTCTATGTAATCTTCGGCATCCAAGATTCTTCTATCTCTTGTATTCTATTGTTGATGAATGACTTCTATGACTCCTGAATTCTTTCCAAGGTTTTCTATCTCCAGAGATGTTTCACTTTGCATTTTTTTTATAGCTTCTACTTCCATTTTTAGATCTTGGATAGTTTTGTTCAGTTCCTTCATTTGTTTCTTTGTGTTTTCCTGAAATTCTTTAAGGGATTTTTGTGTTTTCTCTTTAAGGGCTTTCACCTGTTTACCCATGTTCTCCTTTGTTTCTTTTAGAGATTTTTGTGATTCCTCTTTAAGGGTTTCTGCATGTTGGCCCATGTTCTCCCATAATTCCCTATAGGATTTTTTTTTGCCTCTTTAAAGGTTTCTACCTGTTGACCCATGTTCTCCCGTATTTCTTTAAGGGATTTTTGTGTCTCCTCTTCAAGGGTTTCTACCCGTTGACCCATATTCTCCTGTATTTCCTTAAGGGATTTTTGTGATTCCTCTTTAAGGGCTTCTATCTGTTGACCTGTGTTCTCCTGTATTTCTCAAAGGGATTTATTTATGTCCATCTTGAATTCCTCTATCAGCATCATGAGATGTGATTTTAAATCCAGATCTTGCTTTTCCGATATGATGGAGTATCCTGGATTTGCTCTTGTGGGAGAACTGGGCTCTGATGATGCCATGTTGCCTTGGTTTCTGTTGATAATGATCTTGTGGCTGCCTTTGGCCATCTAGTTATCTCCAGTGTTAGCTGGTCTTGCTGTCTCTAGTTTTGATTTCTCTGTTTTGCAGGCCTGCGTATCTTTACTCCTGGGATTCCCTTTCTCTCAAATGCCCTGCATACAATTGGTTTTCCAGTAAGTATCAGGACATGGGGTCTTCCCTGTGGCAGCCTTGGCAAGGGTTGAATGTCCTGCAAGCTGTTGGTTCTCAAATGTCCCGCTGCTGCTGGATCAAATGCCCCAGTGCTGCTGGATCTCAGGGAATGTGGCCTTCCCCTGTGCAGACCTGGCACAGGCTGAATGTTCTGTTGTTGCTGGATCTGTAGAAAGTGCCAGGAAATGGGGCCTTCTCCCGTGGCAAACCTGGCACAGGTCTACCATGTTGGAACGAATCGGACAGGAGGCAGAGGAAGGAGCGTTAGAAGAGACGGAAGGCGAGTGGCGATCCAAAGGGAAAGTGGGTTTAGGTGCTTGCTGGGTAGTAGGTCCCTGCCTGAGGCTCTGAGCCTGCAGAGATAGGGGGTGTTTCTTACTGAATGCCCTGCTGTTGCTGGATTTCTAGAAAGCACCAGGAACTGGGGCCTTTCCCCTCTGGCAAACCTGGCACAGCAGGAAATTATTTTTAACTCTTGCCACTTGGTGATTAATGCATGACAAGGCCTATGAAATGAATATCTCGGTTGCTGTGGGATTATAAGGAAAGTGAGGGTTCCAACATTACATTGAAAGCCAGACCAACTGTTTATATATGGATTCTATGCACTGAGATCCTAAGAATAACAGCATAAAATTTTATGTGCCTTTAAAGACCATAAGGAAGATCATTGCATATTTATTTGTTTATATCTGCTGTCAAATTGTTTTGACACGGAAAGTTTTCAAGGAACATTGGAAGAGAAGTACAATATGTTATCCCTATGGTGAAAACAAATTCACTTGTATATAATCCTCAGTCTCTGACATAAAGGTGTGAATAATAGAGTGTGAATGGTTTAACCAAGGCTTTGTTTTGGAAGTAAAAAATGGCAGTGATAATTAAATTACTGCCATCCATAATTTGGGCCTTTTATTATTTTTTCAAGTATATTACACTCTGTTACCTCCTTCCAGCAATCAGCATGTGCCCTATTGCCTAAATACTATTTCATTTATTTTTTTTTGGAAAAAAATCCATGAATATTTTTGTTTGTAATCTTGTTTCTTTTGTTATATTTTCAGTTGTTTAAATGTTACAATCCTTTAATTGAAATAATTTTGTCAAGTTCTTTTTCTCTTGTAAATTTTCTTTACTTTTATCATCTTGTCCTTCAACACTGTTCTCTAAAATGAGAAATACATTTTTGACAGAGGCTTAATGTTTTAACAATAACAATAAAAAGGGCTGTATCGATCATAACATCAAGTAAAACTCTTCTTACATAATTTTCCTTATATACAAAAATGTTCTTTCAGCTGTTTTTATTTTCAACACTAACATTTACACACTTGTATAAGCCCATCAACACATAGAGGCAAAAAATAATCCAGGATAACAAATAATGAAGACATTTCTCTTGAGAAAATTCAATTGGAAAATCACTAATTAATTCACTGTTTTTTCGTGTCCTTTAGATAACTACAGCTTCAATAAAATGTTTTTTTTTCATGTAAACATAGAGAACATCCACTTATATGGTTCAGTAATCTGTAGTTAGATTCTTGTATTGGACCTACTGTTAGAGAGAGTGGTAATTAGTGGTGTGTTTAAAATATAGACATGGGAAATCGATAATATCACATTCCTAATCTAAATGGTAATTAGAGGGAAAGCAATCACAAGTGAGGAGGGATGGAGGGACCTGGGAGGGAAAGTGGACATGAGGGGGGAGTAGGGGTGGGGGAGAAGGGAACATGATCTGGTATTATGTGAGGGAAAAGGACTGAAGCCTTGAGGGCCAGCAGAAAGAATGGAAACAGGCAACCATGGAGGTAGAAAGTTAGAAGAACCCTCCAGAATGCACCAGAGACCTTGGAGGTGAGAGACTCTCAGGACTCAAAGGGAGGGACCTTAGATGAAATGCGTGAAAGAACAGAGAGGGAATTTATAAAGCCCACCTCTAGCAGGAAGACAGGGCATCAAATGAGGGAGGGAGACATCCCACAGTCACAACTCTGACCCAAAATTGTTTCTGTCTGAAAGAATTACAGGTATGGAAATGGAGAGGAGCCTGAGGAAAAGAAGGTCCAGTGACAGGCCCAAAGTGGGATCCAGCTCAAGCAGAGGCCCCAAGTCCTGACACTATTACTGAGGCTGTGGAATGCTTATAAAAATGGACCTAGCATGACCACACTCCAGAAGACCCAACAAGCAGCTGAAAGGGTCAGATGCAGATATTTTCACCCAACCAATGGACATAAGTAGCTAAACCCTGTAGCTGAATTAAGGAAAGGATGAAAGAAACTGAGGAGGAGGGCCACCCTGTAGGAGGACCAGAAGTCTCAATTTCTCTGGACCCCTGAGATCTCTCAAACACTGGACCACCAAACAGGCAGCATACACCAGTTGACATGAGGCCTCCAACACACACAGAGCAGAGGACTGCTGAGTCTCTGTTCATTCAGAGATGATGCACCTAACCCTTAAGAGCCTGGAGGCCCCATGTTATTTAAAGGTCAGGTGGGTTGGGAAGTGGGGACATCCACGTGGATACAGGGGGTGGTGTGGTAATGAGTTATGGGATGTGGAACAGTTGGAGAGTGGAGGGGGACAGAATAAAATATGGAGTGTAAAAAATTAATTAATTAATAAAATCACTATGGGGATGTAGATTCTGGTTCAGTAGATTCTACCAATACAGAAATAAAAAATAAAAGAGGCAGTTTTGTGAAATACTTTGCAAGATATTAAAATTTTGATATCTATTCCTTCAGGGATATTTATGTTTGAATATCAGAGGCAAATATATAAATAAATACATGACAAGTTATTTTGAAATAGGTACCTGAAAATAAAAAAAAAATATTAATAAGAAAATGTCATATATAAGGTGAATAGGTGTGAATGCCAGAGTCTTAGTGGCAGGCAATAAAAAATTGGTATATATGAATCATAGGCCATAGAATTGTACCTTTTACTTATAAAATTACAAAGTTAAAACTGTGGTTTTTTGATATATAAAAAGTCAACATTTCTGAACAGAACACCAATTGTTCAGGTTCTAACAAACCATTGAAAAATGGGTCCTCATGAAAATAAAAAGCTTCTGTAAGGCAAAGGACACAGTCAATAGGACAAATCAGCAAGCTACAAATTAGGGAAAGATTTTAACCAACCCTATATCCAAGAGTACACTGACAACCAAGCATCAGGTAGAACTCAGAGAGTCTTTTAGAAGAGTGGGACATAGAATTGCTCAGGCCAGAGGGGTCAAGGACATGACAAGGAAAACTATAGAGTCAACTAACCTTGGCCCATGAGGTTCATAGACACAACCATTAAGCTGGGAACATGCAGGAGCTGGACCTAGGTTCCTTACATTTTTGCAGCAGATATGCAACTTAGTGTTCATGTGGAATAATTACCAAATGGAGCCGGGGCTGTCTTAATCTCTGTTCCTGGCCATCAGACCCCCTTCCCCCTATGTGGACTGCCTGGTTGGGCTACAGAGGGAGAAGATGTTCCTAGTCTTGCTGAAATATGATGTCCCATGGTGGAGCGGTGCCCAAGAGGCTCCTCTTCTCTGCTAAGACAAGAGCATTTTTAAGGAGGAGGAGGTAGAAGAGAAGAAGAAGGAGGTATGATTGGGATGTATTGTAAGCAAAAAGTAAATTAATTGGGAAAATTAAATAATGAACAGGCAATATAAACCAGACATAGACAATAAGTGTCTTGATAATCAGTTTCAGAAGGAAAACACATTAGAAATTTCACATTGTTAAAAATATGAGTTAAACTCCAGAGAGGCAAGTAACCCTATTAAAAAATGGGGTACAGAGCTCCACAAAGAGTTCTCACCTGAAGAATATCTAATGGCTGAGAAGCACCTAAAGAGATGTTCATCATCCTTAGTCATTAGGGAAATGCAAATCAAAACAACCCTGAGATTCCATCTCACACCAGTCAGGATGGCTAAGATCAAAAACACAGGAGACAGCAGTTGTTGGCGAGGATGTGGAGAAAGAGGAACACTCCTCCACTGCTGGTGGAATTGCAGGCTGGTACAACCACTCTGGAAAGCAGTCTGGCGGCTCCTCAGAAAACTGGGCATGACACTTCCGGAGGATCCGGCTATACCACTCCTGGGCATATACCCAGAGACTTTACCTGCATGCAATAAGGACACATGCTCCACTATATTCATAGCAGCCTTATTTATAATAGCCAGAAGCTGGAAAGAACCCAGATGTCCCTCAACGGAGGAATGGATTCAGAAGATGTGGTATATTTACACAATGGAATACTACTCTGCAATTAAAAACAATGAATTCACGAAATTCCTAGGCAAATGGTCAGAACTTGAAAATATCATCCTTAGTGAGGTAACCCAATCACAAAAGATCACACATGGTATGAAGTCACTGATAAGGGGATATTGACCCAGAATCTCAGAATACCCTAGACACAATCAGCATATCAATAGATTTCTAAAAAGATGGAAGGAGAGACCCCTGGTCCTGGAAAGACTGGATGTAGGGGAACGCCAGGACAGAGTAATGAGAGGGGGTTGAACGGAGAAAAGAGGGAGGGAAGGGGGCTTATGGGACTTTCGGGGAGGGAGGAAACGGGAAAGGGGAAGTGATTTGGAATGTAAATTAAAAAAATAAAATTAAATTAAATTAAAAAAAATAAAATATGAAGAAATGTAGAAAATAAGCTTTGTCATTTCATGCCTCCCATCATTAATAATTAAGTCTTTTTTTTAATTTTATCATGTTAATAAGAACTTTTTGGGCCAAGTAATATTGGAAGGGTGGCAAAGAGTGCTGTAAAATACTGTCTTCTGTACATGAAATGATTATGTCACTAGTAAACTTACAGAAGCTCTGATAACTTACTAAGTATCAATTGAGCTAAAGCTGCACCATGGCATAAGAAAGGGTTTCATGAATCTCGATTCTGAGGTAGGGAACAATTTGTAATTGGTGACTGCTGGTGAAGGAGTGCTAGTTTTCTTCAGGAATATAGTCCCTAGAAGGTTCTTATGCTCTAATGGGTAGCACCCATGCATAAGCAGCTCTAAGTGGAGTTAGTGGGCAACATAAACAAAACCAAAAACAAAACTCAAAACAAAAACAAAAACAAAACAGACATCTAGTTCTTGGTAAAATGTTGTTATAATTGTCCATGATTTTCTTTAATTTTAACGTTTTTCTGTATTTTTCTTCAATTTTGTCAGATGTATTTTCCATGTGGATCTTCAGTTTTTTTTCAGACAAGGTCTATAATTTTACTTTCAATCAACTTAGGATCATTTTTATACCTTCCATTTTGTCTGTATAATTTTCCATGTAATAGTTTTAATATGTTTTTCTACATATTTCTTGAATGTTTTCAGGAATAATTTCCTTGTAGATCTTCAATTTTATCAGAAAGTGTTTATAATTCCACTTTCAAAAAACTTAGGAATATTTTTATCCCTACCATTTTATCTGTATAATTTTTCCATGAAATACTCAATCTTAATGCATTTTTATATATTTCTTCAATTTTATCAGAGATATTTTCCATGTAAATCTTCAATTTTATCAGAAAAGGTTTATAATTTTACTTTCAATCAACTTAGAAATATTTTTATGCCTACCATTTTATCTGCATAATTTTGAATGATAATCTTCAGTTTTAATGTTTTTCCATATATTTTTTCAATTTTATCAGAAATATTTTCCATGTAAATCTTCAATTTTATTAGAAAATGTTGATAATTCTACTTTCAATCAAATTAGGAATATTTTTATGCCTACCATCTTATCTGTATAATTTTTCATGAAATAGTTTTAATGCATTTTTCTATATATTTCTTGAGTTTTATCAGAAATATTTTCCTTGTAGATTTTCAATTTTATCAGAAAATGTTTATAATTCTACTTTCAATCAACTCAGGAATATTTTTATGCCTACCGTTTTATCTGTATAATTTTTCCATGAAATAGTCAATCTTAACGTGTTTTTCTATATATTTCTTCAATTTTATCAGAGATATTTTCCATGTATATTTACACAATGGAATACTACTCAGCAATTAAAAACAATGAATTCATGAAATTCTTAGGTAAATAGGGAACAGGGGGAGGGAAGAGGGCTTATGGGACTTTTGGGGAAGGGGGGAACCTGGAAAGGGGAAATAATTTGGAATGTAAATAAAGAATATAGAAAATAAAAATTAAAATTAAAAAAAAAATAAAAAAAAAGAAATACAGGACAACAAAATAGGTAGAAGCCCTTAAAGAGAAACAAATCGACCCCTTAAAACATTCAGGAGACAGGGCTCCATACCCAGCTAACATCCCAAAAGTGCAGACAGGCTTGGGAATACAGGTAGGACTACCCCTGCTGCTCAGAAGAACCCACATAGGACCCTCAGGCAGGAGCCTTCCAGTTTCTTTCTCTTACTGGATACCATCTTCTGCTACAGTCCTCTACACCCGGGTGGTACAGGGATATAGCTAGCCTCCCAAGAGGGTACACAGGCCTGGGAGTGGATGTAGGACAACATCTACCGCTCAGAGGAACCAGCCTGAAACCCTGAGGACACAAGAATCCAGGGGCAGCTTGGGACAGGAGACTTCCAATTTCTGTGTGTGCCCAAAGCAGATCCTGGGCCACAAGTTACATGCACAAATACATCCACAAGAGAGCTTGTCTCACAGCAGTGCCTACACACCTGCATATACAGGTAAGAACATCAATTCTCTTCAAATTCCTGGCCCAAGAAGGATCTGCTCAGAGCCATCAGGACACAAGAACCAATGATTAGCCAGGGACAGGATCCTTCTGGGTTCTGTCTGCACACCTGAGCTGCCCCTGTACCACAACTCTCCATACATAAATTCCTCCCAGAGAGAACTGGTCTCCCAGGAATATTGATACACAGGCTAGCAGGACCGATAAGACACAGTAAGAAACTGCAAGACCAGCTAACACCAAAGATAACCAGGTGGCAAAAGGCAAACACAAAAACATTACCAATAGAAACCAAGGCAACACGGCATCATCTGAACTCAGTTCCCCCACAACAGCGAGTACTGGTTACCCCAACACACCAGAGAAGCAAGATTTGAATCTAAAATCACATCTCATGATGCTGATACAGGACATCAAGAAGGACATAAAAAACTCCCTTAAATAAATAAAGGTGAACACGGGGGAAAAGGTAGAAACCCTTAAAGAAGAAAGACAAAAATGACTTAAAGAATTATAGGAAAACACAAACAAGTAAAGGAAAGGTACAAAACCATTCAGAATCTAAAAATGAAAATAGAAGCAATAAAGAAATCAAAAAGGGAGACAACTCTGGAGATAGAAAACCTAGGAAAGAAATCAGGAGTCACAGATGCAAGCATCAACAACAGAATACAAGAGATAGAAGAGAGAAACTCAGGTGCAGAAGATACCATAGCAAACATTGGCACAACAGTCAAAGAAAATGCAAATACAAAAAGATTATAACCCAAAGCATCCAGGAAATCCAGGATACAATGAGTAGACAAAATGTAAGGATTATAGTTATAGAAGAGAGTGAAGATCTACAACTTAATGGACCAGTAAATATCTTCAACAAAATTATAGAAGAAAACTTCCCTAACCTATAGAAAGTGATGCCCATGAATATGTAAGAAGCCTATAGAACTCCAGACAGACTGGACCAAAGCAGATATTCCTCCTGTCACATAATAATCAAAACAGAAAATGAACTAAACAAAGAAAGAATATTATAAGCAATAGGAAAAAAGTCAAGTAACATAAAAAGGCAGACTTATCAGAATTACACCAACTTCTCACCAGGGACCATGAAAGCTAGAAGATCCTGGGCAGATCTCATACAGACCCTAAGAGAAAACAAATGCCAAACCAGACTACTATGCCGAACAAAACTCTCAAATACCATAGATGGAGAAACCAAGATATTCCATGAAAAAAAAAAAAACAAATTTACACAATATATTTCTACAAATCCAACCCTACAAAGGAAAATAGATGGGAACCACCCCGACAAGGAGGGAAACTACACCCTAGAAAAATCAAGAATGTAATCTTCTTTCAACAAACCCACAAGAAGATAACCACACAAACATAAAAATAACATCAACAATAACAAGAAGCAACAATCACTATTTCTTATTATCTCTTAACATCAATGGATACAAATCCACAATAAAAAAAGATATAGACTCACAGGCTGGACACATAAACAGGACCCAGCATTTTGCTGCATACATTAAATGCACCTCAATGTCAAAGACAAACACTACCTCAGAGGAAAAGACTGGCAAACAAGTTTCCAAGCAAATGGTCACAGGAAACAAGTTGTTGTAGCCATGCAAATATTGGATAAAATCGACATTCAACCAAAAGTCATCAAACAATATAAGGAAGGACATTTCACATTCTCAAAGGAAAAATCTACCAAGAAGTACTCTCAGTTCTGAACCTCTAAGCCCCAAATCCAAGGGCACCTACATTCATAAAAGAAATTTTACTAAAGGTCAAAACACACATTGCACCTCACACATTAATTGTAGGGGACTACAACACCCACTCTTGTGAATGGACAGATCAGGAAAAATAAATTAAACAGAGACTCAGTGAAACTAACAGAAGTTATGGTTCAAATAGATTTATCAGATATCTGGAGAACATTTCATCCTAAATCAAAAGAATATACCTTCTTCTCAGTACCTCATGGTACCTTCTCCAAAATTGACCATATAATTTGTCACAAAACAGATCTCATCTGATATAAGAAAATTGAAACAATCCAATGACTCCTGCCAGATCACTATGGAATAAGGCTGGTCTTCAATAGCAACAAGAACAACAGAAAGTTCACATACACATGGAAGCTGAGCAATGCTCAACTCAATGAAATCTTGGTCAAAGAAGAAATAAGGAAAAAAAATCAAATACTTTTTAGAATTTCATGAAAATGAAGGCACAACATACCCAAACTTAAGACACATAATAAAAGCAGTGCTAAGAGGAAAGTTAATAACTCTGAGTGCCTCCAAAAAGAAATGGAGAGAACAGATACTATCAGCTTAACAGAACACCTGAAAGCTCTAGAACAAAAAGCAGGTAATACACCCAGGAGAAGTAGATGGCAAGAAATAATCAAACTCAGGGCTGAAATTAGCCAAGTAGATACAAAAAGAACTATACAAAGAATCAACAAAACCAAGAGCTGATTTTTTTTTTTAAAAATCAACAAGATAGATAAAACCTTAGCCAGACTAATCAGAGAGCATAAAGGCAGTATCCAAATTAACAAAATCAGAAATGAAAAGGAAGTGATAACAATAGAAACGGAGGAAATTCAAAAAATGATCAGATCCTATGACAAAAGTCTATAGTTAACATAACTGGAAAATCTGGATGAATCAGACAATTTTCTACACAGATATAAAATACCAAAATTAATTCAGGATCAGATAGACCATGTAAACAATCCCATAACTCTGAAAGAAATCGATGCAGTCATTGAAAGTCGCTTAACAAAAAAAGCACAGGACCAGATGGTTTTAGTGCAGAATTCTATTAGACCTTGAAAGAAGACCTAATACCAATACTCTTCAAACTATTCCACAAAATAGAACAGAAGGAACACTACCCACTCATTCCATGAAGCCACAATTAAGCTTACACCAAAAATGACACAAAGATCCAACAAAGAAAGAGAACTTCATATCAAATTCCCTTATGAATATCAATGCAAAACACCCAATGAAATTCTTGCCAACTTAATCCAAGAACACATCAAAACAATCATTCACCAGGATCAAGTAGGCTTCATCCCAGGGACACAGGAATGGTTCAATATATGGAAATACATCAATGTAATCCACTACATAAACAAACTCAAACTAAAAAAAGCACATGGTCATTTTATTAGATGGTGAAAAAGCATGTGACAAAATTCAGCGTCCTATCAGGTTAAAAGTCTTGGAAAGATCATGCATTCAAGGCCCATATCTAAACATAGTAAAAGCAATATACAGCAAACCAGTAGCCAACAACAAGCTAAATTGAGAGAAACTTGAAGCATTCCCACTAAAATCAGGGACTAAACAAGGCTGCTCTCTCTCTCCATATCCATTCAATATAGTACTTGAAGTTATTGCTAAAGCAATTAGACAACAAAAGGAGGCCAAAGGGATACAAATTGGAAAGGAAGAAGTCAAACTATCACTATTTGCAGATGATAAGATAGTAGACTAGAGTGACTCCAAATATTCCACCAGAGAACTCCTACAGCTGATGAACAACTTCAGCAAAGTGGCCGATATAAAATAACTCAAACAAATGGGTAGCCTTCCTATACTCAAAGGATAAAAAGGCTGAGAAAGAAATTAGGGAAACTGTACCCTTCACAATAGTCACAAACAATATAAAGTATCTTGGTGTGACTCTAAATGAACAAGTGAAAGATCTGTATGACAAGAACTTCAAGTTCCTGCAGAAAGAAATCAAAGAAGACCTCAGAAGATGGCAAGATCTCCCATGCTCATGGATTTGCAGGATTAATGTATTAAAAGAGGACATCTTGCCAAAAGCAAACTACAGATTCAGTGCAATTCCCATCACAATTCCAACACAATTCTTCATAGAGTTAGAAAGAGCAATTCTCAAATTCATCAGGAATATATATATATATATATATATATATATATATATATATATATATATATATATATATATATATATGGATAGTTATAACTATTCTCAACAATAAAAGAACTTATTGGGGAAATCTGCATCCTGGGCCTCAAGTAGTACTACAGAGAAATAGTGATATTGGTTATTGCATGTTATTGGTACAATGAAAGGCAGATAGATCATTGGAATAAAATTGAAGACCCAGACATGACTCCACATACCGGTGGTAACTTGATCTATGACAAAGGAGCTAAAACCATCCAGTAGAAAAAAAACAGCCTTTTCAACAAATGGTGCTGGTTCAACTAGTGGTTAGCATGCAGCAAAATACGAATTGATCCATTCTCATCTCCTTGTACAAAGCTCAAGTCCAAGTGGATCAAGGACCTCCACATAAAACCAGACACACTGAAACTAATAGAAAGGAAACTAGGGAAGAACCTTGAACATATGGGCACAGGGGAAAATTTCCTGAACAGAACATTAATAGCTTATGCTCTAAGATCAAGAATTGACAAATGGGACCTCATAAAATTATAAAGTTTCTGTAAGGCAAAGGACACTATTAATAGGAAAAAACAGCAACCAACAAATTGGAAAAAAGATCTTTATCCACCCTACATCTGACAGAGGACTAATATCCAATATATATATATATATATATATATATATATATATATATATATATATATATATATATATATAAAGAACTCAAGAAGATAGACTCCAGAGAACCAAGTAACCCTATTAAAAATGGGGTACAAAGCTAAAAAAAATTCTCAACTGAGGAATACCAAATGACTAGCAAATACCTAAAGAAAAGTTCAACACCCTTAGTCATCAGGGAAATGCAAATCAAAACAACCCTGTGATTCCACCTTACACTAGTCAGAATGGCTAAGATCAAAAACTCAGGTGACAGCAGGTGCTGGTGAGGATAAGGAGAAAGAGGAATACTCTTCCACTTCTGGTAGGATTGCAAGCTGGTACAACAACTCTGGAAATTAGCTTGGTGGTTCCTCAGAAAATTGGACATAGCACTAGAAGAGGGCCCCAGCTATACTACTCACTGGCATGTACCCAGAAGATGCTACAACATGTAGTAAGGACACCTGCTCCACTATGTTCATAGCAGCCTTATTTATAATAGCTAGAAGCTGGAAAGAACCCAGATGTCCCTCAACAGATGAATGGATACAGAAAATGTGGTATATTTACACAATCGAATTCTATTCTGCTATTAAAAACAAAGAATTCAGGAAATTCTTAGGCAAATGGATGGAACTAGAAAATATCATTCTGAGTGAGATAACCAAATCACAAAAGAACACACATGATATGCACTCACTGATAAATGGAAATTAGCCCAGAAGCTCAGAATACAATTCACAGACCACATGAAACTTAAAAAGAAGGAAGACATAAGTGTGGACACTTTGATCTTTCTTAGAAGGGGGATCAAAATACCCATGGGAGGAGATAGACAAAGTTTGGAGCAGACACTGAAGGAAAGACTATCCAGTGTCTGCTCCACCTGGGATCCATCCCATATAGAGTTACCAAACCCAGGCACTATTGTGGATTCCAACAAGTTCTTGCTGACAGGACCCTGATATAGATATCTCATGAGAAGCTCTGCCAGTGTCTGACAAATACAGAGGGGGATGCTCATAGCCAACCATTGGACTGAGTGTGAGGTCCCTGATGGAAGAGTTGGAGAACAGATTGAAGGAGCTGAGGGAGTTCGCAGCCCCATGGGTGCAGCAACAGTGTCAACCTGCCAGACACCCTGGAGCTCCTGGGGAATAGACTATCAATTTAAGAGTACACATGGAGAGACCCACAGTTCTGGCCATGTGTGTAGCAGTGGATGGCTTTGTTGGACATCAATGGGAGGAGTGGCCCTTGGTCCTGAGATTGTTCAATGTCCCAGTGTAGTGGAATGTCAGGGCAGCAAGCTGGAAGTTGGTAGGTGGTTTGTGGAGCACCTTTATAAAGCCAGGGATAGGAGGGATGGAATAGGAGTTTCTGAAGGGGATACCTGTAAAGGGGAAAACATTTGAAATGTAAATAAAGAAAATAACCAATAATAAAAAACATGACATAATGAAATTTACAGGCAAATGATGGAACTAGAAAAATAAGCAAGCAAACAAACAAAAATACAGCAACAACTACAAAAAAAAAAGCCCCTCAATATTTACCCCGAATGAGATAATCCAGACCCAGAAAGACAAACTTGGTATATACTCAATTATAAGTGGATATTAGCTGTTAAGTAAAGGATAAACACATTACAATCTACAAAATCAGAAAGACCAAATAACAAGGAAGACTCTAGGAGAGATGCAAGAGTTTTCTTGTGAAGGGAGAATAGAAAAGTTTTTTGTTTGTTTGTTTGTTTGTTTTTTGGTGTTGATTAGGAATGGGTATACGTGGGACTAGGAAACATAACACTGGAAGAAGGAATTGAGGGAGAGAGCTATAGGAGACTTGAGTGAAACTGGACAGCATAATGGGGGCAATGTAGAAACTGCCTGGAATCTACAAAGTTCATTCTAGGAAGGAATCCTAGTAATTCTGGGGGTGTTGTGGAAAATCCCTGGATCTACAGTACAGGATCTTATAGTAAAGTATATGTAGCCTGAACCAAATATGTTTGGTAATTAGGCAAGTTTTCCACTAATGAGAATTGGTCACCAACTTGTTACAATACCTTAGACCTACAATATGTCCTGCCTGTAAGATGTATGGGGCAATGATAGCACAGAATCTTTGGGAGTGACCCACAAATGACTGGTCTCATTTGAGGCACGTATTATGAAAAGGAGATCATTTCTGACACTGCCTGTATGAACAGGAACTGAATACTGAATAGACAATTCTGCCAGAGTTGAACCAAATACTACTGTTTAAAAACAAACAAACAAACAAAAAACCTAAACAAACAACAGAAAACTCAACCAAATAAGCAGAAGAAAAGAAAAACAACAAAAATCAATGAAATGATTATTGTTTTTCTACTATATTCACAGATAGGTACCTACTCAAGTTATCATCAGAGAGGCTTTCTCAAGCACCAAATGCGAACACATGAAGAAACCCAAACCCAAACTTTACTGGGAGATAGAGCTCTGATTTGAGATGTAAGTAGTTCCTTCCTCAGAGATCATGGAAACCTGTAGAAGGGAGGAGAAGGAATTATGGGGACAGAGGGTTTGAGGACACTGGTAGAAAACTGTCAATGGAAGCGGAATCAACTAAACAGGACTTATGGAGACTCAGAGAGAAAGAGACAACAATGGCTGTATGGGTCTGGGCTAGATATTTTGCATATATATCCTTGATGTTGGCTTGATTTTTTATGAAACTCCTTATAGACATTTTTCCTGCTCTTGGGATCCATGTTCTCCTATGGAGCACACAGAGCAGAAGCTGCAATAGGGATTTATTGTATGACAGAACAGTATAAAAAGAGTAGTATAAATATAGTCTCTGGAGTACTACATGACTCTTTCATTGCTATGTAAACAGTTTAACAGAGAATATAAATGCCAACTAGAAAAATAGACAAACGATTCAAAATGGAGATGTATGTGTACAATATTCCTTATAAAGGAACAAAAGACTTTCATACCTTTCTAATATTTAACATAATCTTTTCAATGGGGGAAATATCTGTTGCTATTACTTCATACCAATTTTAAGTGTTTCAAGAGTTCATTCATTGGTATGTAATTGGCAATAACTCAGGGGTTGTTGGCATGAAATCTTTACCAGGTAGAGCCTAGTCCCTAGGTTATTCAAAATGTTATCTCAGAAGAGGTTAACATTTCTCTACAGAACTCTTATCTTTCGTAAAAAAAGTGGTATACTAAGAGTGATGGAGAATGATTGAATTCTACTATTGCTTTCATTTTTATGATTTGCTATCTACCCCTGACATCCACTTGTCATTTTTAGCTATCATGATATAATTCTATGAATTGGGTCGATGCCAGTGCCACATCCTTCAGTTAGCAGAAGCTTAAGGTAAATTAGCATTTTGTTTCAATAATTTCTCTAATGGAAAAAGCACATTATTGACTTAAAACAGACTTTTAAATCAATGCAATAGAGAATTTTTAAAAAAAGGAACCAGAAATAAGTCCAGACTGATACCCCAGTCAGAATGAATATTAGAAAAAAAATAACAACATGGAAGGGAATAAATTCTTATGAACTGCTAGTGGAAAAACCAATTAATGCATACACTCTGCAAATCAGTATGAAAGTTCCTAAAACTATAAAAAGTCATATAATGCAGCAATACTTCTGGGCACACAAAGAAAATTCTTTTGTATTACCACAAATCTATCTGATATCCATGCTTTTGGACACAATTCCCAGTAGCTAAGTTATGCATTTAGTCTTTATGTCCATCAGCAAATAAAAACATGAAGCAAATATGGATTTTACAAAGGAGTCTGATTTGACCATTAATAAGATCAAAACCAATTACTTTTCAATAATATGAAAATAAGAAGGAAATTGACTTAGGGGAAAGAGAGGGGACAGAAGGAGATAAGAGAGGGAGGCATACACACACAGAGAAAGGAGAGAGAGAGAGAGAGAGAGAGAGAGAGAGAGAGAGAGAGAGAGAGAGAGAGAGAATAGCTACTGGGAAACAGGGTAGCAGCAGATGAGTGTCATTTAAGAGAAGTCATAGCATGATAGGTATATAGATAGTATTATATAAATCTTATGAAAATATCTTACATACATGTATGAAATGATAAATGAGACCTAGAGCTTTAAATAAACAATATACACTAAAAATCCTGTCTATCACAATAAGTTTGATATAGTAATGTCATATGGAAAAATACTACCATAAAACAGACTTTGCATAAGTTTCAAAATAAAATGTCAGACTATAATTTTTCTAGGTAAAACATAGAAGAAATATCTACATATATGTTTTGTCCAAAAGGCTTCCAAGCAATGATATTCCAGTAATAACAGCCACTATTGCCAAAGCAATCATTTTAAATTTTATTCTACAATAAAAGAAATCAGGAAGCCTAATTAGGAAATCCTTGAGCTTAAAATATATAGTGAGCTTTAGCCCTTTTTCCTGCCAGAAAAGTAAATATGTTATAATGAACGCAATAGTAGTAATTGATTACTAACTCCACAAATAAAGGAAAACATATAAGTGTATGGATATTTCAAAAAGACAAATGAGCAAACTAAAATAGCTCCCACTGGCCAAAGTTGGAATAATTAAAGTAGTATAGTAAAGGGGTTTTTAACAGAGTATTTGTTAAAAACGTATGTGTTTGTATTTAAGCCAATATATTTGTAAGTTAAAACTGGAAAAGAAAATGGTAACCTCTCATAACAATTCAGATTAGCTTTTACAGATACTGCTCCTGTCAGGAGATGGTAAGTAAATTTCACATTTAATACCACAGAATTGATTTTCTACAAAGACAAGGATACACACTTATAATGGAGAAAAATAATAAAAATTACATCAGCCAGTTGATCTAAATTTGTAAAGTATAAGTCAAATTTTTGATATGTTATTTAAATGCATCATGCCTTATGAAATTAACACCATAAGACAATGACTAGATAAGAAGTACATTCACCACTGGAAAAAGAAACATTCTATAAAATACTTAATCATATATTGTAAAAGAATCATGATTATCAAAACCAAACCAAAGAAAATCTGTAAATCAGCTAGAAGGACCTGAGAACATGTTCATCAAGGGAAACAATTAAGGAAATCTTTATACAGACTTATGTTTGTACCATGATTTGCCTCTCTCCCCGCAGTAACTCTATGTTGCCTCTGGAACAGGAAGTCCATAACCCATATTTCCCACTGGTGCATCGGATGACACTACATATCAGACCAGAATGCGAAATAGCAAGATCTGGGACAAATGTTGTGGTTCTCAGTCTTCTCTCCGTGTGTCCAGGCACTGCCAGTATACTACCAGGAGAGGAAGTCAGAAACAGAATTCAGCATCCGACCTTTCTCTTCTGGGCATCTGCTTGACAGGCAGAAAACCAGAAGTGGAGCATGGGATGAGTAGACTTCAGACTGATTGGCAATAAGTGCCAAGATCCAGAGGGACTGAAGAAATGAAAGCCTTCTTCAGGATTTTTTAGGTGAGGGCCTTCCCCGTACCCCCTCCCTCCTTTTTATTTGTATTTATTTATTTCTTTAAAGCAGCTCTCTGAGATGATCCTGGCTCATTCCTATTGCTTTATTTGGTGGTGCATGTGAATGCACACATTTCTTGGAGTGACCTAAGGATTATATCTGTTGGCATTCCTTCTAGACTCCGCCCAACAGTTACCTAGCAACAGTGGAGTAGGTCTGGCTTGCTATAAAATGGACTCTTTGAGCTCTCTCTCTCTCTCTCTCTCTCTCTCACTCTCTCTCTCTCTCTCTCTCTCTCTCTCTCTCTGTGTGTGTGTGTGTGTGTGTGTGTGTGTGTGTTCATCTCTTCTTTTCCCTTGTTTCTCATGTCCCTCTTCTTAGGCACAGTAAGTGCTACATTCTGCATTATTCCTACTACCATGATACATTGAAGCCTATGAATATATGTATCAAAATAAGACCTCTATCTATTATTATAGGAGGCCTTTTTTATGGACTGAAGAAAGGAAGACAGAATACAGGCTTAAAAGATATTTCAAAAAAATGTAAGATACAGAAATTTAAAAGAATTTTGACCAAAAAATATGATATAATAAGATATCATAAAGCATTTTGTGTGATATTTTAAGTTACTTTATTGGGTTATTTAACTCTATCTCCCTTCCAAACCTTATTCCACTCTAATACCTTCCAATCTCCCCAACACTAAGTAGGAGAGAAAGGAGAGAGAAAAAGTGGGACATAGACCTTTTTGGGCTACTTTCTGCTGATTAGGGAAGTTGAACTCCATGGGGCAATTCCAATCTTCATTTTCCAACTTCCTCTAGTCTTTTTCCTCACTTGACAAAACAACAGCAACTAGGATCATCGGGGAGCGGGGGGGGGGGGGGCAGCGGCGGCAACCTTCTCAGGTCCTCTGACTGCTCTCTATTTTATACTTTCTCCAAACTTCCCAGAATTAAACTATTTGAAGCTGGCAAAGATCATGCTCCTGCTTATCCACAAGACAAATCATAATCACCTGCTGTGAAACAGCCTTTTATACTACAACAGGGATTAAAACAAAAACATATTCACATAATCTAAGTGGGTTTTTGAGGAAATGAAAATTCTCACAACAAAATATTCACGAAAATCAGAGATATGGGATGATTTTCTTCATTTTATGGCTTATAAGAAAGCATCTTAAAATATGAATAATAGATATCAAGAGGTATTTAAAGACTATTAAGAACTCCTTTCTTCAATGTTCTTATTCAAGGGTATCTGAAAAATTAAAAGCCAGCATTGTTCCATGTTAGTAATACTTTTTAATAAAATGTATCACGTTCAGAAATAATGGTCTTTAAAAGACTATATTATGTCTAAATATCACTTATACATTCCTTTATAGACAAACATTTTTACAAGGAAAGAGCTAGCAAATATCTCTGTATCCTACAAAGGGTTGAGAAGGAATCATACACTTACCAATGGTTTTAACTTTCTTGTGCATAATGAGAAAAATAGGCATTCAGTGAGTCTTGTTAGATAAGAGCTATAGTCTCATTAATAATAGAATGTTTTTCAATTGCAGAAGTCCACTCACACCGGAAAAACATACACATTGAAACCCTTGATTCACAAACATTCCCAAGAACCATACATTTTGAATTTAAACTAATTTCCTTTGTTTTAAATCAATAAAAAATCACATGACAAAATAGCATTATTATTAATAGGGAGTGGACACAGAAACTGACAAACAAAACACACACACACACACACACACACACATACACACACACATCTAGTATCTATTATATACTTCAAATATGGTTGTTGAAATGTACTGATTTAAAATGAACTCTACTGTCACTCTTTTTAATTCTATACAATTGTTTCTAATTTATAATTTTGTTGCCAGAGGAAATGAAAATGCCATAAAATCTAAGAACCCTAATTCTAGTACTATTTCTCAATCACAATATAAAACAAAATCAATTATTTTGTCTTAATTCAAGCTATTTTGGACCAAATTTGTTGCCTTCCCCATTCCTTACAGGAATCTTTTTTTACTAATCATATATGCTTAATAGACCTATTGAGGTTTCAATATTTGAACTATATATTTAGTTCAATATTTCAAATAAAGTTGAGAATGAGTTAATAATTAATACTTGGTGACACATAAGACATGTACATAACTTAAGACTTTCAAAATAATTCATTTGTTTTTACTGTCTTTTTATTTATTTTCAAATAAGTCAGTTCTAAATAATTGACTTAATGATGCCATTATAGTTTATAATTCACACCTCTCACGTTTCTCTGCTTCCTGAAACAAACCAACTTCAGTTAATGCACACAGAATAACAAAAAGTCTTGAACTAAATCTTGTGTCTTTTAATTCCACGTCCAGTGCCTTTTAATTTATACCATGAACACTTTGTGAGCAATACAAAATCACTTTTGCAAAAAGCATGCCATCTGTTCATTTGGAATTGTGTGTTCATGAAAAGAACATCATTTTGATGCTCATATTTCATGTACCAATTCTAAATTAATTTTCTTTTAATGTTTAGAAAGGACTGAGTTTTCAATGGCTTAAAATATTGAAGGTAATTTTAGTAGGACCTTGTAAGTCTCCGAAAAGGACACTGAGTAGCTATTGTCAATTCACTGTGTTAAACGATAGCCAACTTTGTATGCAATAGACCAAAATATTGACATGAGCTTGCATACTGATTGTTCTTTTTGTTCAACTGTAAATGCTATTTTGGAATTGCTAAGCTGCCCTCAAAGATGGGGTCCTGATATTTCAAATATTAAAGGGTAATTCATATTTAAGTAGGTTCTGTATACAAAGTCAACATTTTAAATTCCTAGAAATAAGCAGTAAAGCAAATAGTAATTTGATTATATTTGTTTTCTTAAATTTAATCCATTCTAAAATATAATGAAAACATGGAGATAGATAACTTTAACTTTAAAAAGACTTTTGATGCTATTGTCATACTAATTTTGAAAATATTTTCTTTAAAGAACTGTTTGAATTTAGTACATGAATTAAAACTCATTCAAACAAAAATGGCACATCTATCTAAGTTAAAAGAATTAAATTCAGAAATATGATAAGCTTTATAGCCTAAATATCTGTGTTGTAGGCATGGTTAATAAATGTTTTTTACATCAAGAGAGAACACATATTCAAGATGAAATTATAAAGAAATAAAAATTCAAGGATAAGGATGTGTGCTTGTGACATTTGAGAATGAAATTATGTATAGAGCAAAGGATTGAATCAATTTCTTTTGGAGATTTGGTTTATCATTAACAGTAATAAAAGATTTTGTGATATTTTACATGGATAAAACCCCCATGTGAATCTGAATCGTCTAGCCTTCTATCTCATTTCCTACCAAGAGCAACCTAAAGTCCTGAGAACTGAATTCATATTATATCTAGAGCTAACTGATTTCACAGTCTCACTTTTCTTTTCTGGACATAATAAATAGAATATAATTGACAGAGAATTATGAATATTTAATCAAATGTGAATATAATTTGTAGATTACCGACTGATAGTTTATAAAAATTAATTCCATTTAACTTATTATATGTTCTTTCCAGATCAAGCTTTCAAAATTAAGGATTGGAGCAAAATACAGTTTTTAAAAACCGAGACACATTTACATCAAAAAACGTTCCTTTACCTCTTCTATATCTTTAGTAACATAAATGCTAGTGAGCAAAAAACAACCAAAACTAATAGAAATTCTGCTACCAGTGAGACCATGCATTGCTGTTATTTTTTTCATTTACAAATTACCAACATTTAAGGAGACAGCTATTTTAGAAAATAAAAGCAGTTCACGATGTCAGATGAAAAATTAGTTTATATATTTTCCACAAATGGTTAAGCACAGTATGTTAAAATCACTAAGACTGCCCAAGTTTTGTGTTTACTCTTCTGCTATTAATTTTTCTTCTTCTTTTGTTTTATACTTTAATTGGATTTTGACTGCACTCTATTGATCAATAAATGAAGAGAAAATATTATAATTTATCAGTTTGATCATCTTATTCTTGGTATTTTTATTCTGAGTTGTAAAAGTTACTCCTTTCTATTAGACAAAGGGAGAAATCGATACTCAGGTTGAAAAGAAAGTTCAGTATTTGGCTTTGGAAATGAAGTTTCTTTTTAACACCCAGAATAGAAATTCTAATAGAAACCATTTGAATGCCTGGTCACAATTATTGGAAAACATACAAAACAATATTGACTTGGCAACCACTAAAAAACTGAATATCAAATTTTTTTTTATTTATTTCAGTAGAAAACTACTCTAGGAGGAAAGTAAAGGGTGATAATACTTTATATTAACATTGTAGCTCGTTTTATACATTCTGTGAAGACAAAGAGTTATATTACTTTTAACCTGTTTTTGTCAATTTTGATTTGTGGGTTGACTAGAGTTTTTTTTTTTTTTTTTTAAAGAAAAATGGATTTCTCAGACTTAGTGTTCAGGGACAGGCATGTTTTTCAGTAACTTGGCAAGATGATTGCATGATTGTTTAATCCTCTTGTTTCTATTCCCTGAATATTTCAATGTATTCACATAGCCATTTCATAGATGAAAGTTTTTTTTTTAAATTTATGGTTCTATCATGAAACAGTGATAAATTTGTACTTATCTGCACTTTTTTCATGATATAATAGACACAAGTTATATAAAATATGTCAAATACACATCTTTTAAGTTCCTTCAATTTTTTAAAATGGAAATTAACTCCTGAGTAAATTTTAGATAACACTTGCCTCTGTTAAACTAAATAACTCTCTTAGAGTCAATCATATTAACTTACTGATTAATGATATTAGCTTGTATTTTGTTCATGTTAAGAATCTTATTTGAACATAGTGGAGCATGTGTCCTTATTGCATGCAGGTAAAGTCTCTGGGTATATGCCCAGGAGTGGTATAGGCGGATCCTCCGGGAGTATCATGCCCAGTTTTCTGAGGAACCACCAGACTGCTTTCCAGAGTGGTTGTATCAGCTTGCAATCCCACGAGCAGTGGAGGAGTGTGCAGCCTTATTTATAATAGCCAGAAGCTGGAAAGAACTCAGATGTCCCTCAACGGAGGAATGGATTCAGAAGATGTGGTATATTTACACAATGGAATACTACTCTGCAATTAAAAACAATGAACTCACGAAATTCCTAGGCAAATGGTCAGAACTTGAAAATATCATCCTTAGTGAGGTAACCCAATCACAAAAGAACACACATGGTGTGCAGTCACTGATAAGGGGATATTAACCCAGAATCTCAGAATACCCTAGACACAATTAGCATATCAATAGATTTCCAAGAAGATGGAAGGAGAGACCCCTGGTCCTGGAAAGACTGGATGTAGGGGAATGCCAGGACAGAGAAGCGAGAGGGGGTTGAATGGGGAAAAGAGGGAGGGAAGGGGGCTTATGGGACTTTTGGAGAGGGAGGAAACAGGAAAGGGGAAATGATTTGGAATGTAAATAAAAAAATTTAGAAAATAAAAAAAAATCTTATTTGATTAATACATAATTTTCATGCACTCATTAAATATATAAGTTAATAGACTTTTGCATCACTACTACTGAAAACGTGGTTGGCAAGCATGTTGAAGAGAATCTGCCTATGAAGTTCAGAATGGACTAGAACTCATTATCATCTTTGTTTAATTTCAAGGTGGAATGAAAATAGGAACTTTCACTCCTAGATAGAATGTGGTGAATCATAAATAATAGAAAATTAATTTCATCTGTTTTTAAATAGTAGAATTTAAGTCTAAATATGTAGATCAGGGCTACCTTATTATTTGTTTTGACCCACTGAATTAAACAGAATTAAAATGATGTGTATCCTATATTTAGAATTCAGAAAATTTTATGACTTCCTCTCTTTCCTTCTAGATCTGTCATCATTTGATCAAGATCAGATTAATCTGTTGTGTTAGAGGATGAGATTTTATGTGCTGGCAGAATAATGAGAGTTTCAGCCACTTAGCTATACCAGTTGAGACCATGCACTCAATATTATGGTCCACAATTTATAGAAAGGAGATTAACTCTACTTCCTCTGCATAGCCTAACCTGATGACATAGAATCCTGAGCAAATAAATTAATTTTTAAGCCACTATGTAATTTTATTTGTTTGTTTTTGAGACAAGGCTGCATGTAATTCAAGCTGGCTTCAAACAAGCTAAGAAAGTTAAGGTAATTTTGATCCTAATTCTTTCTCTTCCACATCTCAAATGCTAGGTTAAAAGACACCTAAAATTATACCTACTTAAGTCAGTAGGTTTTGATGAAGTTTGTTATACAATTGTTAATTGATATACAGGGCATGAACAAGGCTAAACAAAACTCAGAAAAATTGCACAGGTTCACTAATATATAGGTCTCTTAAATTTTTGCAACAATTTGAAAAAATGAACTTGAAATTACAGTAATATCAATAGATCAAAAATCAGGAATTAATATGCCATGAATGCATAAAATATGTGTTGATAGGATATCTTACCTCTTTCCATAATAAATAAGTACAAATACAGTCTTTAAAATTTATAAGAATTCACATATATAAACCTAGACAGTGACGGGTACCTTTGGTATCTAAAAGATTAAACAATATAAAGATGCAGTATTTAATAATAATTATATAAAATTCAGCACAGAATTTATTGCACTTTTATAGTAACCACAAAATTGTTTTCTGTTTCTATTTCTGTGAGCTAAAAACTACATTCGTACAAAACAATTGATTGGTTACCACCATAGTATTGAAATCACCATTGTAGGACAATTTTTATTGCTGTTAGCTGGAATAAACTTGTAGAGATTTTCAGCTTCCCTTGAAGGTATTTTTTTGAAAGCCTAGTTTATAAAAGAAAAATTGGTTTGAGTTAATATTCTATTAAGTGAATTTAGAATAATAGACAACTGATTTTTCTTCCTTAGAATTGTTCTGAGTTATAAAAATTCATGCAATCTACCTTGAAAGATGCAAGAGATAAACTAATCCTATAGTGAATAATTAGGTTCCCTGATTATTAAATTTTGGCTTGTTTGGAAAGGAACTCCTTATGTTTCCTTTTCCATATTTTCTTCCTAATTTCTCATTTTTCCCTTTATTTTTGATTCTTAAATGATGTTTGGGTCAACTAATAAAGTTAATGTTTGCCTTCTTTCCCTGCAGAACAAAAAATACAGTACTTAATAAACACATGAGATTTGATTTTAAGTACCCAAAAGGAAGCATTTTAAGCAGAATAAGTCTCACCAATGCAGCCGAGGCTAGACATTCAGTCATGGAAATCCTTTTGTTCTCTAATGAATTTGGACCGAGATTACAGACATAAGACATCCAGTTTGTCTAAAATATCCTTCCCCTTTTTATTCTAACGATTAATCCCAGGACTTTACACATTCTCAGCAAGTATTCTATCATTAAGCTATAATCATTTTACATAATTATAGGTACAAAATGGTCCAGTAAGGAGTCTTACCGATAATTTATTGCTGTATTCCAAATGAATGCTAACATTTTTAAAGCAGTATTAACAGGGAAAAGATGGTGAGGAAGCTTTTTTAGTAATTAAGTTTGGTAAATCTATAGATAGAATATAAAAAATATTAATAGAGATATGTTGCAAAGGCATAAAATGAATAAGGGAAGCAAAGTATGTAGTTGGAATTGCTGATCAGAATATTGGTACTATTTTGTAAATGTGTAAGAAGGATAAATTGACCAATGAGGAGACAGAAATAAGAGGGAAAAAATTAAAAAATAGTTTAAATAATTTTTATTTTATAAGTCTACTAAATGTCAAAAGTCAAGTATAAAACTGGAAAATGAAACTTGAAATCTAGATAGCTGTCCCAGGACTTATGAATTTAGAACTCATTGAGATATAGATGTTACATTTGGGTTTTTTTTTCTCTATATTCTTTATTATACATCCCCAATGATTTCCCCTTTCCCGGTTCCCTCCTCCTTGAAATTCCCATAAGCTATCTTCCCTCCCTCTGTTCCCTAGTCAACCACCTCCTGATTCTCTGTCCTGGTATTCCCCTACACTGCTACATCCAGTCTTTCCAGGACCAGGGGCCTCTCCTTCCTTCTCCTTGGAAATCAATTGATATGTGAATTGTGTCTAGAGTATTCCGAGATTCTGGGTTCATATCCCCTTATCAGTGACTGCATACCATGTGTGTTCTTTTGTGATTGGTTTACCTCACTAAGGATGATATTTTCCAGTTCTGACCATTTGCCTAAGAATTTCATGAATTTATTGTTACATTTTTATTCATGAAACTGAATATTAGCTTCTGTACTATACAGTAACTTAGTAATTTTTTTCAATGAATTCAGTGAGTCTTACCAAAAATTTTAAGTGAAACTAAATAAAATACTAATAGAATAAGAATATTATAACACATCATGCTTGGTATACATGAGATAAAATTTTATTTTAGAAATTTATCAATTCTTAAATTATAGGTTAGATGCTCTAACATAGGTAGCAATAAAAAGTAAAGATGAAGATTAAGGTAGAAATTCTAGAAGAGAGAAATTGGTACTGCTGGGATACTAATCAGTAATAGTTTATATAAGAAGTATAAGACATGAACTTTGGCCCATGCAGCATAAAAAGTGGGATGGAGGTATAGGATAATTGAGCACACTTTAAGAGTACTTCACAGAGGTTCAAAAACTTTAGAAGAAATAAAACAGGAAAAGATATATATTAAAATAAAGAAAAAAAAATAAGAATAGTGGCACAAAGGCAAGCAAAGACTTTCAGATAAATAATGGTAGTCAAATATATCTTATATCTAGAACTATTAAATAAAATGTGAATTGGTCCTTCCAAGTTATAACTTTGCCTAGAGCAAAGTCTGAGTTCTGGGTCCCAACCCACTAAGCCCAACCCCAAGTTCAGCTTGATCCACCAGGTTTTCTGAACCCAAGTGATACAGGGATCCCGCCCAGCCAGATGTACATGCTCCTTCAGATTTGTACCTGTGCCCAGGAGATCAGCCTATGCTATATATCCCCACTCAGTCAGCTCAAACCCAAATTCAACTTGACCCCCAGGAGTTCTGAAAAGTCCAAGATCAGAGGATCACAGGATGACAGGATCACAGGATCCAGGGCTCACAGTAGGCACAGGCTGCTGTCAGAGACAGCAAGGCCAATTAATGCCAGAGATACCCAGATGATGAGAGGCAAGCACAAGAACGAAAGCATCAGAAACCAATGCTACTTGGCAACAGTAGAACCCAGTTCCCTACGAGACCAAGCCCTTGATACTTCAGCACACATGAAAAACAAGATTCAGATCTAAAATCCCAACTCATGAAGATGATAGAGGACTTCAAGAAGAATATAACTAACTCCCTTACAGAAATACTGGATAACACATGTAAACAGGTAGGAGCCTTAAAGCAGAAACACATAAATCCCTTAAAGAAATACAGGAGAACACAATCAAATAGGTGAAGGAATTGAACAAAAGGATCCAGGATCTGAAAATGGAAATAGATACATTAACGCAAAAACAAAGGGAGACAATTGAGGGGATAAAAAACCAAGGAAAGAGAGCTCAAGTTACAGATGCAAGAATTACCAACAGAATAGAAAAAGTAGAAAAGAGAATCTCAAGTGTAGAAAATACCATAGAAGACATTGTCACCACAGTCAACAAAACTACAAAAAGCAAAAAGCTTGTAACTCAAAATATTCACGAAATCCAGGACACAATGAAGAGAACAAACCTAAGAATAATAGGTGTAGAAGAGAGTGAAGATTACCAACTCATAGGCCCAGCAAAAATCATCAACGAACTTGTAGAAGAAAACTTCCGTAACCTAAATAGATGCCCATAAACATACAAAAAGCCTACAGAACACCAAATAGATGCAGTCAAAACATAATTCTTCCCATCACATTATAATCAAAACACAAAATGCATAGAACAAAGAAAGAATATTAAAAGCTGTAAGAGGAATAGCTCAACTAATATATAAAGGCAGACATATCGAAATTACAGAAGACTCTAAACAAAGACTCTAAAAGTCAGAAGATCCTGAGCAGATGTCATACAGAGCCTGAGAAAACAAAAATGTCAGCCCAGGCTACTATATCAAGCGAAACTCTCAATTACCATAGATGGAGAAACCAAGATATTCAATGACAAAACCAAATTTACACAATATCTTTCCACAAATCCAGTCCTACAGAGGATAATAGAAGGGAAATTCCAGCAAAAGGAAGGAAACTACACCCAAGAAGAAACAAGAAATAAATCTTCTCATAAAAATTCCCAAAGAACCACATAAACATAATTCCATCTATAACAACAAAAATATCAAAAAACCTCCAAATAATTGGTCCTTAATATCTCTCAACATCAATGGAATCAATTCTCTAATAAAAAGTCATAGGTTAACAGACTGGATATATAAACAGAACACAGAATTTGTTGCATACAGGAAACACACCTCAGTGAAAAAGAGAGATACCACCTCAAAGTTAAAGGCTAGAAAAAAATTACCAAGCAAATAGTCCCAAGAAATTAGCTGGAGTAGCTATTCTAATTCCAATAAAATAGACTTTCAACCAAAAGTTATCAAAATAGATGGGGAAGGACAACTGCATAATCATCAAAGGAAAAATCCACCAAGATGAACTCTCAATTCTGAAAATATATGTCCCAAATGCAAGGGCACTCACATTCATGAAAGAAAATTTACTAAAGCTCAAAGCACAGATGGAACAAGCAAAATATTAGTGGAAGACTTCAACACTATACTCTCACTAATGAACAGATCATGGAAACAGAAACAAAACAGAGACACAGTGAAACTTACAGAAGTTATGAAACAAATGGATTTAACAGTTATCTACAGAAGATTTTACCCTACAATGAAAGAATGTACCTACTTCTCAGCACTTCATGGTGAATTCCCAAAAACTGACCATATAATCAGGCACAGAACAAACCTCAACAGATACTAAAACATTGAATTAATCCCAAGTATTCTATTTGACCACCAATGAACTAATTTTGGTCTTCAATAACAGCAAAAAGAACAGATAACCCACATATACACTGAAGCTGAAAAACTCTCTACTCAATGATGTTGGTAATGGAAGATATTAAAGACATTTTAGAATTTAATGAAAATGAAGTCACAACATACCCAAGTCTATGGGACACAATAAAACCAGTGATAAGAGGGAAAACACATAGTCTTAAGTGTCTTCATACAGAAATTGGGGAGATCATAAACTACAAGTTTAGCAGAACATCTGAAAGCTCCAGAACAAAAAGAAGCAAATACACCCAAGAGGAGTAGATAGCAGGAAATAATTAAACTCAGGGCTAAAATCAACCAAGTAGAAACAAAAAATTAATAAAACTAGGAGCTGGTTCTTTGAGAAAATCAACAAGACAGATAAACCCTTAGCAAAAATAACTAGAGGGCACAGAGACAGTGTCAAAATTAGGAAAATCGGGATTGAAAGGGAAGCATTACAACAGAAACTGAGGAAATTCAAAAAATTATCAGATCCTACTATAAAAGTTTATTCTCAGCAAAACTGGAAAATTTAGATGAAATTAATGATTTTATAGACAGATATCAGATACCAAAGCTAAAGCAAGATCAGATAAACCACCTGTCTTAGTCAGGGTTTCTATTCCTGCACAAACATCATGACCAAGAAGCAAGTTGTGGAGGAAAGGGTTTATTGAGTTTACACTGCCACACTGCTGTTCATCACTAAAGGAAGTCAAGACTGGAACTCAAGCAGATCAGGAAGCAGGAACTGATGCAGAGGCCATGGAGGACTGTTTCCCACTTGCTTGCTTCCCCTGGCTTGCTTAGCCTGCTCTCTTATAGAACCCAAGAATACCAGCCCAGAGATGGTACAACTCACAAGGGGCCCTCCCACCTTGATCAATAATTGAGAAAATGCCCCACAGCTGGATCTCATGGAGACACTTTCTCAACTGAAGCTCCTTTCTCTGTGATAACTCCAGCCTGTGTCAAGTTGACACTCAAAACAAGCCAGTAAACCACCTAAACTGTCCCATAATCCCTAAGGAAATATAAGCAGTCATTAGAAGTCTCACAAGCAAAAAAATCCCAGAGTAGATGGCTTTAGTGAAGAGTTCTTTAAGACCTTCAAAGAAGACCTTATATCAATTCTTTTAAAACTATTCCAAAAAAATAGAAACAGTAGGAACACTATTCAATTCTTTCTGTGAAACCACAGTTATGCTGATACCTGAACCACACAATGGCCCTAAAAAGAAAGAATACTTTAGACCAATTTCCCTTATGTATATCAATGTGAAAATACTCAACAAAATTTTGCAAATCAAATCTAAAGATGCATCAAAACAATCATTCAGTATGATCAAGTAAGTTTCATCTGAGATATGCAGAGATAATTCAAAATAAGAAATTACATCAACAAAATCCAATATATAAACAAACCCAAAGTATAAAACAAATGATCATCTCATTAGATACTGAAAAGTCCTTTGAGAAAATATAATGCCCCTTCATTTTAAAGTACTGGTGAGATCCAGAATTCAAGATCCATACATAAATACAATAAAAGCAATATAAAGCAAACTAATAGCCAACATCAAACTAAATGCAGAGAAACTGAAAGCAATCCCATTAAAATCATGGGGAAAAAAAGCTTTCCCCAATCTATCAAATATAGAACTCAAAGTTTTAGGCAGATCAATTAGATAACAAAAGGATAACAAAGCGATACAAATTGGAAAAGAAAAAACCCAGATATCACTATTCACAGATGATGTGTTATTGTACATAAGTGACTCAAAAAAACCAAAACCAAACCAAACCAAACCAAACCAAACCAACCAAACAAACAAAAAAACAACACTACATGCTGGAGAGATGGCTCAGAGAATAAAAGCACTGACTGTTCTTCTGAAGGTACTGAGTTAAATCTCAGCAACCACATGGTGGCTCACAACCATCTGTAATGAGATCTGATGCCCTCTTCTGGAGTCTCTGATGAAGGCTACATGTACTTACATATAATAAATAAATAAATCAAAAAAAAAAAAATCTACCAGACAACTCCTACAGCTGATAAACAACTTCACCAAAGTGGCTCATGCTATAAAATAAACAATCTCCAATTGGGACCTCATAAAATTAGAAAGCCTCTACAGGCAAAGACACTGTCCATAGGACAAAGAGGTAAACAACCCTACATCAGACAGGGGTAATATCCAAAATATTCAAAGAACTCAAGAAGTTATACTTCAAAGAACCAAATAACCCTATTAAAATGTGGTACAGAGGTAAACAAAGAATTCTCAACTGAGGCATCTCAAATGGCTGAGAAGAAGCACCTAGAGAAATGTTCAACATCCTCAGTCATCTGCGAAATGCAAATTAAAATGACCCAGAGATTCCTCCTTACACCAATTGGAATGGCTAAGATAAAAAACACAGGTGACAACAGATGCTGGGGAGAATGTAGAGAAAGAGGAACACTCTTCCATTGTTGGTGGGACTTAAGCTGATAAAACCACTTTGGAATTCAATTTGGCAGTTCCTCGGAATATTGGAAAATACTTCTACCTTAAGACCCCGTTATACCACTGGTCCAAAAGGTGCTCCCACAAATAACAAGGATATGTGCTCCACTATGCTCATAGCAGCCTTATTTATAATAGCCAGGAGCTGGAAATAACCCAGATGTACCTGAAGAGAAGAATGGATACAGAAAATATAGTACATTTACACAATGGAATAGTACCCAGCTATTAAAAACAATAACTTCATGAAATGCTCAGACAAAAAAACGGAACTAGAAAATATCATTCTGTGTAAGGTAACCTAGACACAAAGAACACACATGGTATGTACTCACTGAAAACTGGATAGTAGCCCAACAGTTGAGAATGACCACACTACAACCTAAAGACTATGTGGAGCTTGTGAGGAAGGAATATCTGGATGTGGATGCTTCAGTCCTGCACAGAAACAGGAAGAAGGTGATCATAAAAGGTGGAATGAGGGAGGGACATTGGAGGGAGAGAAGAGGGGAGAGTTAAAAAGTGGGCAGGATAAGGTATTTGAGGGGATAGGGGAGAGGTACAGAGGGTCAGGAAATCAAATAAAAATATGTAGCAGTCCCACATGAGAACATGGAGTAGCCAAAGGATGGTCCAAGATGTCAGGGAAATGAGAGTTTCCCAGGACACAATTGGATGACTTTAGCCGAAATGCACATTGAAGGGGGAAATAGAACCTGTAGAGATCAAATCCAGTAAATAGGCATGGCTCTCAGTCAAGGAATAGAGCCACCCACCAATCTCAAAGTTTTTAACCCAGAAATGTTCCTGTCTAAAGGAAAGACAGGGACAAAAAATGGAGCAAAGACTAAAGGAAGGACAGCCTTACCTGGAGATCTAATCCATGTGCAGACACCAAACCCTGACGCTATTGCTGTTGCTAAGAGGCACTTGCTGAGAGGAACATTTTATGGCCATTCCCTGGGAGGTTCTGCCAGCACCTGACCAATGCATATATGGAAGCTCATAACCAACCATCACACTAAGCAAATGGACTCTGGTGGGGGAGCTGGGAGAAGACTGGAGGACCAGAAGGGGATTATAACCTCATAGGAAGAACCATGTAGTATGGATGCCCACCCAGAACTCCCAGGGATTATAAGACTTACCAAGGTGTGTATATGGAGAGATCTGCAGCTCCAGATACATATGTAACAGAGGATGACCTTACCTGACATCAAATGGAGAGGAGACCTTGGTCCTGTGCATGTTTGATGCCCCAGCATAAGGGAATGTTGGATCAGTCAGGCAGGAGTGGGTAGGTGGGTGGTGGAGAAAAATCATAGAGGCAAAGGAAAGGGGAGAGGGTAGATGGTATGGGGGGGTGGTGGAGGGGTAACAGGGAAGGGGCTTATCATTTGAGATGCAAACAAATGAAATGACTAAAAGAATGATATGAAAAATAACCAGAATTTTTTTATAACATAATACATGATACATAAAGGAACAGAAAACTACATACCAATAAATGTTATTAATTGAGATGCAAACTCTTTAAAAGAAATTGATCAATTCTGATCATCAATGCATGCAATCATTATAAAATATGACTAATAAAACTTATTCAAGGTATATGAATATTCATGTCCATGCACATTAGTTTTGGAAAATATGACGATATTAATGGATTCAATAAATATTTTACAAAGCATAATACGTAATATGCTTTTAGGTTAGAATTGTTCAAAACTAGGACTACAGTATAACTTTTTAAAAGTTGATTTGTACTCATTTTATTTTTTTTTTAATTTTCTAAGTTTTTTTTTATTTACATTCAAAATCATTTCCCCTTTCCCGGTTCCTCCCTCCCCGAAAGTCCCATAAGCCCCCTTCCCTTCCTCTTTTCGCCATTCAACCCCCTTTCGCTTCTCTGTCCTCGCATTCCCCTACATCCAGTCTTTCCAAGACCAGGGGTCTCTCCTTCCATCTTCTTGGAAATCTATTGATATGCGAATTGTGTCTAGGGTATTCCGAGATTCTGGGTTAATATCCCCTTATCAGTGACTGCATACCATTTGTGTTCTTTTATGATTGGGTTACCTCACTAAGGATGATATTTTCCAGTTCTGACCATTTGCCTAGGAATTTCGTGAATTCATTGTTTTTAATTGCAGAGTAGTATTCCATTGTGTAAATATACCACATCTTCTGAATCCATTCCTCCGTTGAGGGACATCTGGGTTCTTTCCAGCTTCTGGCTATCATAAATAAGGCTGCTATGAACATAGTGGAGTATGCGTCCTTATTGCATGCAAGTAAAGCCTCTGGGTATATGTCCAGGAGAGGTATAGCAGGATCCTCTGGGAGTGTCATGCCCAGTTTTCTGAGGAAACGCCAGACTGATTTCCAGAGTGGTTGTACCAGCTTCCAATCCTACCAGCAGTGGAGGAGTGTTCCTCTTTCTCCACATCCTTACCAACAACTGCTATCTCCTGTGTTTTTGATCTTAGCCATTCTGACTGGTGTGAGATGGAATCTCAGGGTTGTTTTGATTTGCATTTCCCTAATGACTAAGGATGATGAACATCTCTTTAGGTGCTTCTCAGCCATTAGATATTCTTCAGGTGAGAACTCTTTGTTTAGTTCTGTACCCCATTTTTTAATAGGGTTACTTGCCTCTCTGGAGTTTAACTTCTTGAGTTCTTTGTATATATTGGATATTAGCCCTCTGTCGGATGTAGGGTTGGTAAAGATCATTTCCCAGTTAGTTGGTTGCCACTTTGTCTTTTTGACAGTGTCTTTTGCCTTGCAAAAACTTTGTAATTTAATGAGGTCCCATTTGTCAATTCTTGATCTTAGAGCATAAGCTATTGCAGTTCTATTCAGGAAATTCTCCACTATGCCCATATGTTCAAGGTTCTTCCCTAGTTTCCTTTCTATTAGTTTCAGTGTGTCTGGTTTTATGTGGAGGTTCTTGATCCACTTGGAATTGAGCTTAGTGCAAGGAGATAAGAATGGTTCAATTTGCATTCTTCTGTATGTTGACCTCCAGTTGAGCCAGCACCAATCACTATTCCTTAATCTCTCTTAATATCAATGTACTCACTTTAAAAATACTTATAGCTGACAGGTACTGCCATGAGAGAGCTCTCACTCCAGGGATCTGAGGTGAGCCTTCCACATTCACTCCCATAACTGTCCGGAGCAGTATCTGCTAGAAGCACACTGGGCACAAGAACAGAAGAGTAGCTGGGACAGGATCTTTCAGTCTCCAACAACAACCAGGAGCTGGAGCTGTTCCACAGCCTGCTGTACACTGGTCTTGACTGAAGAAAGCCGGTCTCACAGGAGTGCTAACACAAGATTACAAGCCCACAAGAAGGACAAGCTCCAGTGAGAGACAACAAGGCCAACTAACATCAGAGGTAATGAGATGGTAAAAGGCAAACTCAAGAACTTTACCACCAGAAGCCAAAGCTACTTGGTGGCATCATTAGAACAATTCTCCCAACATAGCAAGTTCTGGATACCCCAACACAGTGGAAAAGCAAGAATTGGATTTAAAATCACATCTCATGATGCTGATAGAGGACTTTAAGAAGCTCATAAATAACTCTCTTAAAGGAATACAGGAGAACACAAGTAAAGAGGTAGAAGCCCTTAAAGAGGAAACACAAATGTCCCTTAAAGAATTATAAGAAAACACAACCAAACAAACAGGTGAAGGAAATGAATAAAACCATCCAGGATCTAAAAATGGAGGTAGAAACAATAAAGAAATCACAAAGGGAGACAACTCTGAAAATAGAAAATCTTGGGAAGAATTCAGGAGTCATAGATGCAAGCATCACGAACAGAAATCAAATGAGAAAAGAGAGAATCTCAGGGGCAGAAAATACCATAGAAAACATTGATGCAACAGTCAAAGAAAATGCAAAATGCAAAAAGCTCCTAACTCAAAACATCCAGGAAATACAAGACACAATTAGAAGAGCAAATCTAAGGATATTAGGTATTGAAGAGCGAGAAGATTTCCAACTTAAAGGGCCAGTAAATATCTTCAACAAAATTATAGACAAAAACTTCCCTAACCTAAAGTAAGAGATACCCATGGACATACAAGAAGCCTACAGAACTCCAAATAGACTGCACCAGAAATGAAATTCCTCCTGGCACATAATAATCCAAACACCAAATGCACAAAGCAAATAAAGATTTTAAAAGCAGTAAGGGAAAAAGATCAAGCAACATAAAAAGGCAGACCTATCAGAATTACACCATACTTCATGCCAGAGACATTAAAAGCTACAAAATCCTGAGCTGATATCATATGGACCCTAAGCAAACATAAATGCCACCACAAGCTACTATACCCAGCAAAACTCTCAGTTACCATAGATGGAAAAACCAAGATATTCCATGACAAAAACAAATTTACATAGTATTTTTCCACAAATCTAGTCCTTCAAAGGTTAATAAATGGAAACCTCTAAAAAAGAGAGGGAAACTACACCTGAGGAAAAAAATAAAGCATAATCTTTTTTAACAAATCAAAAAGAAGATAGCCACACAAACATAATTCCACCTCAAACAACAAAAATAACAGGAAGTAACAATCACTTTTCCTTAATCTCTCTTAACATCAATGAACTCAATTCTCTAATAAAAATAGAATAACAGACTGGATACATAAACAGGACCCAACATTTGGCTGCATACAAGAGACCCACCTCAGTGAAAAAGATAGACACTACCTCAAAGGAAAAGGTTACAAAACAATTTTCCAAGCAAATGGTCCAAAAAGACAAACTTGAGTAGACATTCTACTATTGAATAAAATTACTTTCAATCTAAAGCTATCAGAAAAAGATAAGGAAGGACATTTCATACTGGCCAAAGGAAAAATCCACCATGATGAACTCTCAATTCTGAACATCTATGCTCCAAATGCAAGAGCATCCACATTCATAAAAGAAACTTTATTAAAGGTCACAGAACACAGTGCAACTCACGTAGTAATAGTGGGAGATTTCAACATGCAACTCTCATCAATGGACAGACCATGGGAACACAAACTAAACAGAGAAACAATAAAACTAACAGAAGTTAGGAACAAAATGGAATTAACAGACATCTATGGAATATTTTAACCCAAAACAAAAGAATATATCTTCTTCTCAGCACCTCAAGGTATCTTCTACAAAGTTGACCAGATAATTGGTCACAAAAGAGACCTCAACAGCGAGAGGGGGTTGAATGGGGAAAAGAGGGAAGGAAGGGGGCTTATGGGACTTTCAGGGAGGGAGGAAACGGGAAAGGGGAAATGATTTTGAATGTAAATAAAAAAATCTTAGAAAATAAAAAAAAAGGTTTAAATAATCCCATGCATCCTATTGGATCACCAAGGACTAAGGCTGGTCCTCAAAAGCAACAAAAACAATAGAAAGCCCACTTACACGTGGAAGCTGTAAAACACTCAGTTCAATGATAACTTGTTCAAGGAAGAAATAAAGAAAGAAATTAAAATCTTTTTAGAATTTAATGAAAATGAAGCCCCAATATTCACATACATATGTGACACAAGGAAAGCAGTGCTAAGAAGAAAACTCTTAGCTCTGACTGCCTCCAAAAACAACAACAACAACAACAAACCTGGAGAGACCATACACTAGCAGCTTGACAGCACATCTGAAAGCTCTAGAACAAAAAGAAGGAAATACACTCAAGTGGAGTACACAGCAGGAAATAATCAAATGCAGGGCTGAAATCAGCCAAGCAGAAACAAAAGAACTATACAAAGAATAAGACAATCCAGGAGCTGGTTCTTAGAGAAAATCAACAAGGTAGATAAACCCTTAGCCAGACTAAGAAGAGGGCACAGAGTCTTTTTCCAAATTAGCAAAATCAGAAATGAAAAGGAAGACAACAGAAACCAAGGAAGTACAAAAGAATAACCAGATCCTATTACCAAAGCCTATACTCAAAAAACTGGAACATCTGAATGAAATGAACAATTTTTTAGACAGATACCATAAACCAAAGGTAAATTAGGATCAGATAACTGATCTAAACTGTCCCATAACCCCGAATGAAATAGGAGCAGTCATTAATAGTCTCTCAAACAAAAAGAGCTCAGGATTGCATGGGATATTGCAGAGTTCTATCAGATCTTCAAAGAAGACCTAATACCAATATTCTTCGAACTATTCCACAGAATAGAAACAGAAGGAACACTACCCAATTCACTCTATGAAACCACAATTACTGATACCTAAACCACAGAAAGACCTTTCAAAGAAGGAAAACTTCAGATCAATTTCCCTTATGATTATCAATGCAAAAGTACTCAATGAAATTCTTGCAAAACAAATCCAAGAACACATCAAAATGACCATTCATCACAATCAAGTAGGCTTCATCCCAGGGAGGCAGGAATGGTTCAATATATGGAAATCCATCAACTTAATCCACTACATAAACAAACTCAAAGGAAAAAACCCACATGATCATTTCATTAGATGCTGAGAAAGCATTTGATACAATACTATATCCCTTCATGATAAAAGTCTTGGAAAGATAAGGAATTCAAGGTCCATACCTAAACATAGTACAGCAGTATACAGAAAACCAGTAGCCAACATTAAACTAAATGGAAAGAAATTTAAACAATACAACTAAAATCAGGGACTAGACAAGGCCGCCCCCTCTCTCCCTACCTGTTCTATATAGTAGTGGGGAAATCCTAGTCAGAGCAATTAGACTACAAAAGGAGGTCAAAGCGATACAAATTGGAAAGGAAGAAATCAAACTATCACTATTTGCAGATGATATGATAGTATGCTTTTGTAACCCCAAAATTTCCACCAGGGAATTCCTAAACCTGATAAACAACTTCAACAAATTGACTGGATATATAAAGAAATCAGTGGCCTTCCTCTACACTAAGGATAAGCAGGCTGAGAAAGAAATTAGGGAAATAATACCCTTAACAATCATCACAAATAATATAAAATATCTTGGTGTGACTCTAACGAAGCAAGTGAAAGATCTGTATGGAAAGAACTTCATGTCTTTGAAGAAGATATCAGAAGATGGAATGATCTCTCATGCTCATGGACTGGTAGGTTTAATATAGTAAAAACGGCTATCTTGCTGAAAGCAGTGTACAGATTCAATGCAACCCCAGCAAAATTCCCACTCAATTCTCCATAGAGTTAGAAAGAGCAATTTCCAAATTTATCTGTAATAGCAAAATACCCAGAATAGTAAAAGCTAGTGTCAACAATAAAAGAACTGAGAAAATCACCATCCCAGACCTCAAGCTATACTACAGATCATTTGTGATAATATCTGTATTGTAATGGTACCGTGACAGGCAGATAGATCAATGGAATAGAATTGAAGAAATGAACCCACACACCTATGGTCACTTGATCTTTGACAAATCATCCAAAACCATACCATAGAAAAAAGAAACCATTTGCAACAAATGAAAAACAGGCTCAACTGTCTGTTAGCATATAGAAGAATGGAAATTGATCAATTCTTAGCTCCTTGTACAAAGCTCAAGTCCAAGTGGATCAAGGACCTCCACATAAAACCAGATACACTGAAACTAATAGAAAAGGAAGCAGGGAAGAGCTTCAAGCACGTGGGCACCCGGGAAAATTTTTTCAACAGAACACCAATAGCTCATGCTCTAATGTTAAGAATTGACAAATGGGACCTCATAAAATTGCAATGCTTCTGTAAGGCAAAGGACATTGTCAAT
This sequence comes from Tokudaia tokunoshimensis, assembly GCA_036184795.1. Taxonomy (NCBI): domain Eukaryota; kingdom Metazoa; phylum Chordata; class Mammalia; order Rodentia; family Muridae; genus Tokudaia; species Tokudaia tokunoshimensis. The sequence goes on from BTHU01000023.1 coordinate 78,444,309, forward strand.
AGGACAATATGGCAACCAACAGATGATTGGGAAAAGATCCTTACCAATCCTACTTCACATAGAGGACTAATATCCAATATATACACAGAACTCAATAAGTTTGACTCCAGAGAAACAACCCTATTAAAAATGGGGTACAGAGCTTAAACAAAGAATTCTCAGCTGAAGAATACCAAATGACTGAGAAGCACCTAAAGAAATGTTCAATATCCTTAGTCATCAGGGAAATGCAAATCAAAACAACCCTGACATTCCACCTCACACTAGTCAGAATGGGCTAAGATCAAAAACCCTGGTGACAGCAGATGCTGGAAAGGATGTGGAGAAAGAGGAACACTCCTCCATTGCTGGTGGCATTGCAAGCCGGTACAACCACTCTGGAAATCAGTTTGGTGACTCCTCAGAAAATTGGACATAGTACTACCTGAGCACCCAGCTATACCACTCCTGGGCATGTACCCAGAAGATGCTCCAATATGTAATAAGAACACATGATCCACTATATTCATAGCAGCCTTATTGATAATAGTCAGAAGCTGGAAAGAACTTAGATGCCCCTCAAGAGTGAAATGGGTATAGAAATCTGGTACATTTACATGATGGAGTACTACTCAGCTATTAAAAACAATGAATATATGAAATTCTTAGGCAAATGGATGGAAATAGAAAATATCACCCTGAGTGAGATAACACAATCACAAAAACATACACATGGTATGCACTTACTGAAAAGTTGACATTAGCCCAGAAGCTCGGAATACCCAAGTTACAATTCACAGACCAAATGAAGCTCAAGAAGAAGGAAGACTGAAGTATGGATAATCTGGTCCTTCTTAGAAGGGGAAACAAATTACCCATGGGAGGAGATAGAGACAAAGTGTGGGAAAGAAGCTTAAGGAAAGGCAAGTTAGAGTCTGCCCCACTTGGGGATCCATCCCATATACAGTCACCAAACCCAGATACTATTTTGGATGCCAACAAGTTCTTGCTGACAGGAGCCTGATATAACTGTCTCCTGAGAGGCTTTGCCAGTGCATGAAAAATACAGAGCAGGTTGCTCTCAGCCAACCACTGGACTGAGCACAGGGTCCCCAATGGTGGACCTTGAGAAAGCACTTAAGGAGCTGAAGGGGTTTGCAGCTGCATAGGAGGAACAACACTATGAACCAGACAGTATTCCCTGAGCTCCCAGGGACTAAACCACCAACCAAAGATTACATATGAAGGGATCCATGGCTCTTGCAGCTTATGTAGCAGAGGATGACCTTGTTGGGCATCAATTAGAGGAGAGGCTTTTGGTCCTGTGAAGGGACATTGCCCTAGTGTAGGGGAATGCTATGATTGGGAAGCAGGATTGGGTGGGTTGGTGAGCAGGAGGAAGGGAGTTGGGATAGGGCTTTTTCCTAGGGGAAAGGAAGAAGGGGGATAACATTTGAAATGTAAATAAAGAAAATATCTAATGAAAAACAAATCCCTTGATTTTTAAAAAAAATACTTATATCTAACTATATATTAATATAAAAATTGTTTGTTCCTAAGATCAGAAAGAAGAGAAAGAATTCTTCTTCTTTCATCATTCTTTCTCAACGTAGTACTGGATGTTCCAGACATTACAATAATAAAGAGTGAAGAACAAATACATGATCACTCACATTTATGCATATATATTTACATGTATATGAAATATACACATCAATGCACAGAAAAGCTATGATATTTGTCTCAGTCAGGGTTTCTATTCCTGCACAAACATCATGACCAAGAATCAAGTTGGGGAAGAAAGGGTTTATTCATCTTACACTTCAACACAGTTGATCATCACCAAAGCAATTCAGGTCTAGAACTCAAACAAGCCAGTAAGCAGTACTGGCTGGTTTTGTGTGTCAACTTGACATAGGCTAGAGTTATCACAGAGAAAAGAGCTTTAGTTGGTGAAGTGCCTCCATGAGATCCAGCTGTGGGGCATTTTCTCAATTAGTGATCAAGGGGGTAGGGCCTCTTGTGGGTGGTGCCATCCCTGGGCTGGTAGTCTTGGGTTCTATAAGAGAACAAGTTGAGCAATTCAGGGGAAGCAAACCAGAAAGAAACATCCCTCCATGGCCAATGCATCAGCTCCTGCTTCCTGACACGTTTGAGTTCCAGTCCTGACTTACTTTGTTGATGAAAAATGGTGTTGAAGTGTAAGATCAATAAATCCTTTCTTCCCCAACTTGCTTCTTGGTCATGATATTTGTGCAAGAATAGAGACCCTGACTAAGACAATGTTTTATGCAGTTTATTCTAAGACAGCAATTAATATCTCTTAGTTCTAATAAAATCAATTCTTACTTGAATATTATTGTGTACATAGAAAGCCTAAGTAAATTTTAGAAATCTATCCTATTTTCTTCAATAGCAGGACATAGTATTAATACTCAAAAGATAATTATATTTGGGGTGGCAAGATGGGTCAGTGGTTTAGAATACTTAAAATCAAGCCTAACAACCTGATTTCCATCCCTGGGATTCACACAGTAGAAGGAAAAACCTCTTGTTTCTTAGTTCTCTAACCTTCACATATGCATACAAACACAAATAATTAAAACACTACTTTAAAAGTTAATGAGATTTCTTTGTGTTAAAATTTTGTGTGCATCCATTTTTATTTCATAAAATCAAAGGTTGAAAGTACAAATGAAATATCAGTAAAAACATTTTAAAACACACACATATATACACATATATATCATATATATATATATATTATATATATATATATATGATAAAGGACTAGTATCTATATGAAAATTCATTCAACTCAGTAGTAAAAAGAATAATTGTTCAAAAATTGAATGTCATAACTATTTTTTCAGAAAGAAATAGTCAAGCAGGTAAAGGTTTCTTTCACCATAAAAGCTGTACTTTCTTTTAGCAGGTCTTTGTTAACTCTGCAAAATATAGCTCCTGTCAAAACTGTAGAACTGAAAATTCAAGCAGAAATACTTGGCTGGTATCTGAGATAGCAGGTTAAACTTGTGAATCTCTTGACAATGATTGCAAAAAAAAAATTCTCTGTACTACACCACTGAACAATCTCATCTAAAACTGTTTACAGCAATCATTATTATTTATACATCCTCACCCAAGTATATGGACTAATGGTTCATTTTGTACTATCTTCCAAAGTCTTCTAGTAAGAGGTTTTGTGGTTATTTTTGCCATTACCTTTGGCTGTAGATTATTTCTGGTCATCTGACTCAAGGTTCTGTGGGAAGCCTGGTTCTTACAACTTCTTAATTTTGTGTCTCAAAGTGATTTGTTGAATTAATCTTTAAATCAAGAAAATAATTTTGTGGGAATTCACTTCTTGTCTCTTCAATAGCTGAGTCAAAATTTGCTTCATAATCCTCTTCCTGATTGTGTATTACAGCAGTGTGTGGAATTACTATTGTAGATGTTATTATATACCTGAAATCTTCGTAACCATTCTAATGCTTCAAAAGTGACTTTTGTTCCACTAAATACACCCAACACATACTGTTCACAAACATGTAGAATTATGGTAGGGAGGTATGCTGAAGTCACCATCCTCTTTGTCATGTGATGTCACAAAGATAACTTACAGCCAATCAGAAATGGGATATCTGACTGAAGTTGTCTGTGGGGAGGGAGGATAACAGGATACCAAATTTACCCTTTCCCCTCTTCAAATGTATAAAATTTGATGGCTCAAATTCCAAGAAGATTCCTGTTTTTTGTCAAACACAATTTGTCAACATGTTTCTTGCATTAGGAAACAAATTCCATTGAACTACACAATAGAAGATTGAGATGGCTGTTCCTAACCTCTGAGCACTGCTCCTTGTCCATCTTCCAGAGTTTAAGTATTAATTAAGACCAATTTAGTTAGATAGGCTCTGGGTGACTACACCTATAATTCAAAGGCATAGGAGCTTAGGCTATTTTGTTATTTCAGTCCCTATCTTCATCTATTTTGGTATCTTCTGTTTCTCTTGGTTGCTTTGATATGTTCAGATGAGACCAAATAGGTAGTGTATTTCACTGCCACTGGGTTAGAAAGGAACAGTCCACTAATTTATTGAGGGGAAAGTCTACTCCAAGCACTTTTGGAAAATTGAATGACCACTTATATACGCATGCTTTAAATTTTCTCAAGGAGATTTACATAACATGGAATAAAAATACAGTGTTAAAATTACGGCTCTACTCAGCCCTATTCTCAATGAGATTAAAAGGAACCTTAATGGGATATTTTCTCTGAGTTCCAAAATAATAGGGAAAATGAGTTAATATTAAAAGTGGTATCCATATTTGTTTGGCTAGACATGAGTAAAGTAATTCAAAACTGATAAAGGACTAATATGCTTCAATGACTCTTTATATATGTAGTGGCTTGAATACTTGTCATATTCCTAAAGAAATCAAAGACATGGCAGAAGATTTGGCAAGACATGTTTTTAAGCCATTTTGACCAAAGTATTTCTAAAGTTTTTATCAGACAGCTCCACCCATGACTGAATGGATCTTGGATATCTAGGTCAGTATACAGCACTGTGTCAGTTATTAGCTTTTAAAATGAAATATACAGACATTTATTTCTGTGTACTTAAAGAATGCAAAGAAGCCTTGACGAAGATTTTCCTAGATGTTTTATACCTTGAGGGCTCCTTGATCATGGCCCACACATAACTATAGGCTTGTTAGATTGTAATGATTTTGAACAGCTTTACAAAGCCTTCATTGAAATACTTTCTTGTTTCTGCTGTAAGCCTTTGCACTTAGAGACCAAGATAAAAGCTGGGATTATTGAGTGAAACAGATGACTCTCTGACGGCTTCTTGAAGAGGTTTTATTTCAGTAGCCTATGTGCTTTACTCCTATAGCAATTGATTTTATCCATTCATTAAGATAAAATATTTTGTCATCATTTTCACCAGCTTTACTATCCAGTTTCATGTTACAAAATTTCAATAAGATCTTCCAATTTAGAGGAGTACAAATTTTTAAAATATATCATTATTTTTGGAACTTCCTGTATGTCAGTTGTTTTGTCACACGTTTGGTTTCTAATTTGTTAATTAGGATATACTCTCTCTGCCTTTTACTTGGTTTGGATAAGGGTTTGCCTATGTTGTTGATTTTTCTGCAAAAAAAAAAAAAAAAAAAAACCCACAACTTTGTTTCACTGATTTTTTGCATTGTTCTATTTGTTTCTATTTTATTGATTTCAGTCCTTAGTTTGATTATTTCTTGCCATTGAGTTCTCTTGAATGTGATTACTTCTTTTTGCTCTGGAGCTTGCAGATGTTAAGTTGCAAGAATAAAATATTTCCAATTTTTTTATGATGAAACTTATTGTTATGAACTTTCTTCTAGGCAACACTTTCATTGTGTCACATAAGTATTGGTATGCTGTCAATTTATTTTCATTGAATTCTAAAAAGTCTTTGATGTCTTTCTCCATTTCTGTCTTGACTGATTTTTCCCTCAGAAGGGAGCAGTTCAGTTTCCATGATATTTTAGGCGTTCTGTTTTTCTGTTATTTTTAATATCCAGATTTCATCAATGTTGGTCTGATAGGATGTAGGGAGTAATTTCAATTTCGTTGCATCTCTTGAGACTTGCATTGTGTTGGATTATGTGACCAATTTTGCAAGAAGTTCCATGATATGTATAGTAAGGGGGTATATTCTTTTGTGTTTGGGTGAAATATTCTTTGAATATTCTGTGAACCTCTTAGGTTCATTTGGTTTATAACACCTTTAATTTGTAGTGTTTCTCTATTTACTTTCTGGCTGGATGGCCTGTCTGTTGGGAAGATTGGAGTATTACAATTTCTACTATCAGTGTGTGAGAGTCCATATGTGATTTAAGCTAGAATAATGGTATCGGTGTTTTGTTTTGTTTTAACAAATTTGGGTAGTCTTGTGTTGGGGGCATAGATGTTTAGAATTGAAATGTCATCTTGGTTTGGATTTTTCTTTTAATAATATGTAGTGTCCTTCCTATTTTCATTAATTTTGGTTTGAAGTCTATGGTGCTCAATACTAATATGGATACACCAGCTTTCTTCTTTTGTCAATTTACTTGGACAATCTTTTTCTAACCATCTACCCCGAGTTAATGTCTATCCTAAAGATGAGGTTTACTTTCTTCTATGCAGAAGATATGCTCTTTTTACTTCCATTATATTAGTCTATCTTGGAATTAAGTCCATTGTTACTTAGAGATATCAATGACCAATGATTGTTGATTTCTGTTACTTTGTCGTTGTTTTGTTTTTGGTGGTGGTTGTGATGTGTATGTGTGTGTATGTGCCTCGGTTCTTTGCATATTTTTTAATGAAAAAGGAAGTAAAATCATTTTATGATAAAATTAAAATTCACATAGAAAATGTTTCTGACAAAATTGAAGAAGCATATAGAAAAACACATTAAGATTGACAATTTTCATGGAAAATTAATGAGTAAAATGGTAGACATAAAAACATTACTAAATTTATTGAAAAAGGAAGTAGAATCATTTTATGATAGAACTGAAGATTTACATGGGAAATATTTCTAATAAAATTGTAGAAAATATAACATTAAAATTGAAGCTTATCATGGAAAATTACAGATAAAATGGTAGGCATAAAATATTCCTAAATTGATTGAAAGTGGAATTATAAGCATTTTCTGATAAAATTGAAGATCTACAAGGAAAATATTTCTGATAAAATTCAAGAAATATATAGAAAAACATGTTAAAACTGACTAATACATGGAGAATTATACAGATAAAATGGAAGGTACAAAAATGTTCCTAAGTTGATTGAAAGTAAAATTATAGACATTGTCTCATAAAATTGACGATTTACATGGAAAATATATCTGATAAAATTGAAAAAAATACAGAAAAACGTTAAAATTGAAGATTATCATGGACAATTATACCCATAAAATGGTAGGCATCCTTCATAAGCAATTGAAACAGACAAGTTAATAGTGAAGAATAGGACCTCTTGCTAAACCACAGGAAAACAGGTAGGGTTTCCAATGTCATTCTCCTCTTCTTCTGTTCCCCAAGACTTCATCCCTCAGTTTCATTCATAATACTTCAAGAGAAATCAGTGACTGCTTCCTTTTCTGCATCTAAATATCTTCTGTGTATTCCATACACCATCCCCTCTTAAATCCATTTCTCTATCTGAGCCCATAGTTCCAGCAGGCATCTTATGTTCAACCACAGGATATGCCTTCCCCAAATCCATACATATTAGAATTACATCTGACTTCTTAATAGAGACTTTGAGTGCAGATAGGATTAGGCAGGTGTGCTGCAGATTCTATGAGATCACAGATGCCTTTCAAGACTATTATATTCAGCAAAACTTTCTATCATTTTAGGTATAAAAATAAAATATTCCATGATAAAGTCATGTTTAAACAATATCTATATATAAATCCAACCCTACAGAAATTGCTAGAAGGAAAAACTCAACCTAAGGAAATTATACCCATGAAAACACAGGAACTAAATCAACCAAAAGAATGTTCTCTCTCTCTCTCTCTCTCTCTCTCTCTCTCTCTCTCTCTCTCTCTCTCTCTCTCTCTCTCTCCTGTGTGTGTGTGTGTGTGTGTATGCTTCTGCTTGTGTGTGTGAAGGAATGCTTCACAGTGTGTGGAGGACAGCCTTAGGTGTTAGTTCTCATCTCCCATCTTTTTTGAGACAGAGTCTCTGTTTTTACAGTTTCCTGTTGCTTATGCCAGGTGTGCTGGCCCTAGACTTTCTCCCATATCCCCATAGGTGCCTGGGATTAACAGATGCAAATTTTATGTTTTAAGTGGGCTCTGGGAAATTCAACTAAGATCTTCATGCTTATTAGACAGACACCACCCACTAAGTCATCTCCTTGAAATTATTTGTTTCCTTTCTAATAAACTAGTAAACAGAAATAATATGTTTCACTGAGATTTTGTAAGCTATCATAGACTTCTGTTAAACAGGATAAGGATACTGAGAATCTTCCAGTTATAACCAATTTTGAAAAAAATATCGATATGTTTGATACTCAGTATTTTAAGTCATATTTGAATTGAGGAGGGGATAGTTTGGACTGTGTCCTCAAACTGGGAATTTGGTGCCAGCTCTATTTAGTGTTAGAAATTATATATATATATATATATATATATATATATATATATATATATATATATACACACACACACACACACACGATAATTATTTGATTAACAGGGTCTCCTAGCCTCACTATGTATTCATACGTACAAATTACACACACACACACACAACCAACAACAACAAAATAATCTCACACCAAGTATACACAAAGTCAGCCACTATCTGCAGCAGGGATGCCTCAACAGAAGAATGGATACAGAATATATGGTATGTTTACATAATCAGCTAGTACTCAGATATTAAAAACAATGACCTCATGAAATCCACAGGCAAATAGATGGAACTAGAAGATATCATCTGGATTGAGATAACCCAGATACAAAAGATCTCACAAGGTATATACTCACTGAGAAATGGATATTAGCCCAAAAGCTCAGAACACCTACAATAAAACTCACAGACCACATGAAGCTTAAAGAAGACCAAAGTGTGAATGCTTCAATCCAACTTAGAAGGGAGAACAAAATAATCAATGAAAATAGAGAGGGAAGGGGACCTGGAAGGGAGAGAGGAGGAGGAAGGAAAAAAAGGAAGGCAAGATCAGGTACTGGAAGAGACAGAGAGAAATAGAGAGTCAGGAAATTGAACACAAATATGTAGCAGTGGAGCAGTAGAACTGGAGGTAGCCACTAGATAATCCCAGATGCCAGGGAAGCAAGAGGTTACCAGTACCCAATGGGGCAACATTAGCCAAAATACCTAAAAAGGGGAAATAGTACCTGTTGAGACTATCTCCAGTAGATAAGAACAGCCCCATTTGAGGAATGGGGCCACTCACCAATCTCAAAAATTTTAACCCAGAATTGTTCCTATCTGCCTGAAATGCAGAGACAAAAAAATGGAGCAGAAAAGTTAGGAAAGGCTATTCAGAGACTGCTCCAACTAGGGATCCATTCCTTAGGCAGACAACAAACCCTGACACTATTTCTGATGCCAAGAAGTTCTTGCTGACAGGAACCTGGAATAGCTGTCCCCTGAGACACTCTGCCAACACTTGACCAATACAGGTGCAGATACTCACAGTTATCTATTGGAATGAGCCCAAGAGCCCCAAAGGAAGGAAGAGTTAGGGGAAAAAGTAAAGGAGATGGAGGGGATTACAATCCCATAGGAAGAAAAACAATATCAACTAACCTGACTGTGCAGGGCTCCCAGACACTAAACCACCTTCCATAGAGTACACATGGAGGGATCCATAGCTCTAGCTGTGTCTGTAGCAGACAATGACCTTATCTGGCATCAATAAGGGGAGCCCTTTGGTCCTGTGGAGGACTGATGATGTCCCAGCATAGGGGCATGCTAGAGCAGTGAGGCAGGTGTGGGTAAAAGGGTGGGGGAGCATGTTCATGGAGGCAAAGGGGAGAAGGGATGGGTTGGGAAGGGTTTCAGAGGGAATCTGGGAAGGAGGAAGCATTTGAAATGTAAGTAACTAAAATAACCAATAAAAAAGAAATTATATAATAAGATACAAACAAATTAAAGATAAAATAACAAACATCCAACATTCAAGTATTACACAAGATTTTAGTAGTAAACTCATTCATATAATATAAATAAATTTGTAGGAAAGTATTTTTATAAGGCTACAGCAAGGGATATTATGACAAACTCAACTTTATAAGTGAGTATAGAAAAGCTATATCTCCAAAATATTCATAACAAAGCTTCAGTATATATGAAGTAAAATATGATAAAATGGAAAGAGAAAGTAAATAAATTGTGCTGATCTACATGTCAAAGTCAACTATAAGCTTTGTAGTGAAAACAATTCAGAAAACTCCAATGACTGAAGCAATAAAGTCAATGATAGAGAGTACATCAACTAAAAGGTACACTTTTACAGGAACTTTAATGATATTTAGAAGTATAAATAAAACAGTTAATGACATAAAGCACATGAAAGTAAAAATTTCATGATGATGTCTCCAATTCTAGTTCTGGGATATACAATGCTTTTTTTTTTTTTTAAAGATTGTATACTTAAGTGACCCAAAAAACTCCACCAGAGAACTCCTAGAGCTGATAAACAACTTCAGCAAAGTGGCCGGATATAAAATTAACTCAAGCAAATTAGTAGCCTTCCTATACTCAAAGGATAAACAGGCTGAGAAAGAAATTAGGGAAATGACACCCTTCACAATAGCCGCAAACAATATAAAGTGTCTTGGTGTGACTCTAACCAAACAAGTGAAAGACCTGTATGACAAGAACTTCAAGTCTCTGAAGAAAGAAATCAAAGACCTAAGAAGATGGAAAAATCTTCCATGCTCGTGGATTGGCAGGATTAATATAGTAAAAATGAGCATCTTACCAAAAGTAATACACAGATTCAATGCAATCCCCATCAAAATCCCAACTCAATTCTTCATAGAGTTAGGAAGAGCAATGCTCAAATTCATCTGGAATAGCAAAATTCCCAGAATAGCTAAAACTATTCTCAACAGTAAAAGAATTTCTGGGGGAAACAGTATCCTAAACCTCAAGCTGTACTACAGAGCAATACTGCTAAAAACTGCATGGTATGGTACTGTGACAGGCAGGTAGATCAATGGAATAGAATTCAAGACCCAGAAATGAACCCACACACCTATGGTCACTTGATCTTTGACAAAGTTGCTAAAATCAACCAGTGGAAAAAAGATAACCTTTTCAACAAATTGTGCTGATACAACTGGTGGCTAGCATGCAGAAGAATGCAAATAGATCCATGCCTATTTCCTTGTACTAAGCTCAATTCCAAGTGGATCAAGGACTTCCACATAAAACCAGACAAACTGAACCTAATAGAAAAGAAACTGGGGAAGAGCCTTGAGCACATGGGCACAGGGCAAAATTTCCTGAACAGAACTCCAATAGCTTATGCTCTAAGATCAAGAATTGACAAATGGGACCTCATAAAATTACAAATTTTCTGTAAGGCAAAGGACACTGTCAATAAGACAAAACAGCAACCAACAAGTTGGGAAAAGGTCTTTACCAACCTTACATCCTACAGAGGGCTAATATCCAATATATATAAAGAACTCAAGAAATTAGACTCCAGAGATACAAATAATCCTATTAAAAATGGGGTACAGAGCTAAATAAAGAATTCTCAGCTGAGGAATACCAAATGGCTGAGAAGCACCTAAAGAAAGGTTCAACATCCTTAGTCACCAGCGAAATGCAAATCAAAACAACCCTGAGATTTCACCTCACACCAGTCAGAATGGCTAAGATCAAAAACTCAGGAGACAGCAGGTGCTGGCAAGGATTTGGAGAAAGAGGAGCACGCCTCCACTGCTGGTGGGATTGCAAGCTGGTACAACCACTCTAAAAATCAGTTTGGTGGTTCCTCAGAAAACTGGGTATGATACTACTAGAGGACCCTGTTATACCACTCCTGGGCATGTACCCAGAGGATTCTCCAGCATGTAATAAGGACACATGCTCCAGTATGTTCACTGCAGCCTTATTTATAATAGCCAGAAGCTGGAAAGAACCCAAATATCCTTCAACGGAGGAATGGATACAGAAAATGTGGTATATTTACACAATGGAATACTACTCAGCTATTAAAAACAATGAATTCATGAAATTCTTAGGCAAATGGGTGGAACTCAAAAATATCCTAAGTGAGGCAACCCAATCACAAAAGAACACACATGGTATGCACTCACTGATAAGTGGATATTAGTCCAGAAGCTCTGAATACCCAAGACACAATTCACATATCAAATGATGCCCAAGAAGAAGGAAGGGGAGGCCCCTGGACCTGGAGCAGTTCGATTCAACAGTTTAGGGAAATACCAGGACAGGGAAGCTGGAAGAGGTTGATTGGGAAACAGTGGAAAGGGGAAGGGCTCATGGGACTTTTGGGGGGGGGACCAGGAAAGGGGAAATCATTTGAAATGTAATTAAAGAATATGTCTAAGAAACAAAAACCAAAAAAAAAGAACTTTAATAAAAGCCTGAGTAAATAATGAAGGAAAAATGTAAGAAAGGATAGATTTTTGGTTAAAGCCGAATGAGATATCACAAAGATCTGGGATCCATCCATATCTTATTTGTTTTAATAGCTGTTTCTGTGTTACGTCTTGTCCAGTATTTTACCAGTCAAAGAATGGAAAATAAAACAGAGAAATTTGTAAAAAAAAGTTTGTGATTAATCCTCAAAAATATATAAAGAATTATCTTAGGATTTTATTGCTATGAAGAGACATCAGAACCATTGCAACTCTTATAAAGGAAAGCATTTAAATTAGTGCTAGCTTATGGAGTTTTAGGCCATTGTTATAGTGGTGGAAAGCATGCCAGTATATAGGCAGACATGGTGCTGGAGAGGGAGCAGAGAATTCAACATCCAGATTGGCAGGCAACAGAAGAGAGAGACATATTGGATCTGGAATGAGCACCTGAAGCCTCAAAGCCTAACACCAGTGACACACTTCCTCCCATAAAGCTATGCCTACTCTAACAAGGCCACACCTCCTAATAGTGTTATGGTCTATGAGCTTATAGAGGCCATTTTCATTCAAACCACAAGAGTACATACTTTTTAATACACTGACAACATCTTTATAGAAATTGTTAAATTCTTCCAAAAGGCATTTCTGTTTATTAACTCATACAGTTAATCTGAGTTAGAAAATTGTTTTCCCAGGCTCACACATCACAGGTTTCTTCATAGTTTTCTTTCTCCTCCCTGTTTATCCTTGGTACAGTGGGAACTTTCTGTTGTTGGTCCCAGCTTTGTCTCCAGAACCACCTTTTCACTGTTTTGTATTCACAGCCGCTTCCTATTTGGTTGGAGCTCTGATTTTGTCTCTCATTCTACCAGACTGTTTGAAAGACTGGTCATGTACCTGTCATTTTTAGACATAGTCCCTTCCTGCATGCTGGCTTCTGCCAACACTACTTCAAGTAGGTTTCTAAGACTTTTTGAATCACCACATACAGTGGCAGCTTAGGTACCTGTGGCTGATTTAGTTTTTCAGTGACTTGGATGCCAATTACATATCCACCTTAGCCTTCTTTTCATTTTCCTGAAACTCTACACTTACTTGGGTTTCTTCTGTTTCCCCATTTTATTTGTACTGCATTTTATTTATTTGTTTATTGTTTATTGTGTTTGAGTGTATGCATAGCACAGTAATATGTCAGGACAATTGTGGGAGTTAGTTCTCTTCCTTCACTCTGCATGTGGATTTTGGGGATCCAATGCATGTAGTCAGACTAGGATGCCTTTAGTGGCCAAGTCATCCTGCCTTCTGAATTTCTTCTTCCTGAGACTGGTTTTTCAGTTACAGTTCTGGGCTAAGCTGCATGGCCTCTTGAAACATCCCATCTCTGTTGTTGTTTGGTTGGTTTTTCCTCAGCACATCCTTTTCTTGGTAAGCTCCAAGGTGCTCCTGTAAACAAGCCTGCTAAGGGTCATCTTTAACCTTGAATTCTCTCGCTGTTTGTCCCTCTGATGATACTGAACCCTTCATCATTAGTTCATTTCACCCAGCATGTCATCAGGAAATATTTCCTACATACTGAGTAAATGTAATTCTGACACTTGAAAAGGGGAGTACAATCGTGAATTACATCAGAGCCTGCCCTGTGAGGACCTTCAGGGTATGCAGTGTGACTTGTGGGAAGAAAGTAGTACTGATGGAGTCTGGGCTGCTGAGAACACTTGAATGAATTCTTCTAGATGGAATGTGAGAAGGCCAAAGCAAGCAAATGAACCAAACACAAGAATTGGAAATTGGATTCCAGGTACAGAGAAAGTGCTTCCAAGACCAAAGAGGGAGTGGTTGTCCTAGTCACCGTTCTAATGTTGTGAAGAGACACTATGACCAAGGCAGCTCTTACAAAGAAAGCAATTAATTGGGAGGCTCCTTTACAGTTTCAAATTACATTTTAGGTTTCTCTTTGTCCTGCTTGCTCATTTTCATTATAGATACTTTCAGAGGTTAGTCCATTATCAGGTGGGGAACATGGCAGCATGCAAGCAGGTCCTGGAGCACTGGTTGAGAGTCTTATATCCTGATCTGTAGGCAAAGAGAGAGAGAGAGAGAGAGAGAGAGAGAGAGAGAGAGAGAGAGAGAGAGAGAGAGAGAGAGAGAGAGAGACTGAAGTACTAGAGAGGGGATATAGAGGGAAAAGAGAGAATGAGACCTTTGTTTTAAATTACTTCATGGCCATTAGGCATTAACTAGATGTACCTACAAGCATGGTGCATGTAAAACACATAAACACATGAAAAATAAATAAATCATCTAAAATGTTACTTATATATATTTTATGTAATTTATGTAAATTTATGGTTCTATATCTATATACACATTGACACACAGAGAAACAAGAGGAAATACTGGTGATCAGTAAGACAAAGAGTGCCTCCATTTATTTCAGTTGTGGTTTAAATGGGTGCTAAATATTCAAACTCAGGTACGTTTACTGTACAGAAATATCCAAGAGATGAAGAAAATTTTCATTAATTTAGGTCTGAGCAATTGATCTGTGTCTTTTTATTTTCTTTAATTTTTAATAGATATTGTCTTTATTTACATTTAAAATGTTATCCACTTTCCTCATTTCCCCTTCAAAATCCCCCATCCCATTTTCCCTCCCACTGCTTACCAACCCACCCATTCCCACTTCCATATCCTGGCATTCCCCTATTCTGGGGCATCGAACCTTTCCTCCTGTTCATGGTCAACAAGGTAATCCTTTGCTACATATTCAGCTAGAGCCATAGGTCCTTCCATGTGTATTCGTTTGTTGGTGGTTTAATCAGTGGGAGCTCTGGGGATACTGGTTGGCTCATATTGTTGCTCTTCCTATGGGGCTGCAAGCTCCATCAGCTCTTTTGGTCCTTTCTCTAGCTCCTCCACTGGGGACCTTGTGCTCAGTCCAATAGTTGGTTGAGAGCATCCACCACTGTATTTGTAGGGTACTAGCAGAACCTCTCAAGAGACAGCTATATCAGGTTCATGTCAGCAAGCTCTTGTTAGCATCTACAATAGTATCTGAGTTTAATAACTGGATATGGGATAGATCCCAAATGGGGCAGTCTCTGAATGGTCTTTCTTCAGTATCTGCTCCCCACTTATTGTCTCCTTATCTCCTCCTGAGGGTCTTTTGTTCCCCCTTCTAAAAAGGACCAAAGTATCCTTACTCTGGTCTTCCTTCTTCTTGAGCCTCATTTGGTGTTTGAAATGTATCTTGGGCATTCTGAGCTTCTTGGCTAATGTCCATTCATCAGTGAGTGCATACCATGTGTGTTCTTTTGTGATTGGGTTACATCACTCAGATGATAGTTTCTAGTTCCATCAATTTGCCTAAGAATTTCATGAATTCATTGTTCTTAATAGCTGAGTAGTACTCCATTGGGTAAATATATCACATTTTCTGAATACATTCCTCTGTTGAGGGACACTGGGTTCCTTCAAGCTTCTGGCTATTATAAATAAGGCTGCTATGAACATAGGGGAACATGTGTCCTTTTTTACATGTTAGAGCATATTCTGTGTATATGCCCAGGAGTGGTATAGCTGGGTCCTCAGGTCCTATGTCCAATTTTCTGAGAAACCGCCAAACTGATTTCCAAAGAGGTTGTACAAGCTTGCAATGTCACCAGCAATGGAGGAGTGTTCCTCTTTCTCCACATCCTTTCCAGCATCTGCTGTCACCAGCGTTTTTGATCTTAGCCCATTCTGACTAGTGTGAGGTGGAATGTCAGGGTTGTTTTGATTTGCATTTCCCTGATGAATAAGGATGTTGAACATTTCTTTAGGTGCTTCTCAGCCATTTGGTATTCTTCAGCTGAGAATTCTTTGTTTAGCTCTGTACCCCATTTTTTTAACATTCTTATTTGTTAGACTCTCTGGAGTCTAACTTCTTGAGTTCTTTGTGTATATTTGATATTAGCCCTCTATGGGATGTAGGATTGGTAAAGATCTTTTCCCAATCTATTGGTTGTCATTTTGTCTTATTGAGATTGTCCTTTGCCTTACTGAACCTTTGTAATTTTATGAGGTCCCATTTGTCAATTATTGATCTTAGAGCATAAGCTATTGGTTTTATGTTCAAGAAAATTTCCCCTGTGCCCCTGTGCTCGAGGCTTTTCCCCACTTTCTTTTCTATTATTTTCAGTGTATATGGTTTTATGTAGAGGTCCTTGATACACTTGGACTTGAGTTTTGTACAAGGAAATTAGAATGGATCAATTTATATTCTTCTACATGTTGACTGGCAGTTGAACCAGCACCATTTGATGAAAATACTGAATTTTTTCCCTTAGAGGATTTTAGCTATTCTGTCAGAGATCAAGTGACCATAGGTGTCTGTGTGTGTGTTCATTTTTGGGTCTTCAGTTCTATTATGTTGATCTACCTGCCTGTCACTGTACCAATACCATGCAGTTTTTATCACTATTGCTCAATAACAGAGCTTGAAGTCAGAGATGGTGATTCCCCTAGAAGTTCTTTCATTGTTGAGAATAGTTTTTGCTATTCTTGGTTTTTTCTAAATTCAGATAAATTTGAAAATTGCTCTTTCTAACTCTATGAAGAATTGAGTGGGAATTTTGTTGAGTATTGCGTTGAATCTGTACATTGCTTTCTGCAAGATGGCCATTTTTACTATATTAATACTACCAATCCATGAGCATGGGAGGTCTTTCCATCTTCTGAGGTTTTCAGCGATTACTTTCTTCAGAGAATTGAAGTTCTTCTCATAAAGATCTTTCACTTAATTAGTTAGAGTCATATCAAAGTAATTTATATTATTTGTGACTAATGTGAAGGGTGTTGTTTCCCCACTTTCTTTCTCAGTTTGTTTATCCTTTGTGCAGAGGAATGCCACTGATTTCTTTGAGTTAATTTTATATCCATCCACTTTGTTGAAGTTGTTTATCAATTTTAGGAGTTCTCTGGTGGAATTTTTGGGGTCACTAAAATATACTCTCATACCATCTGCAAATAGTGATATTTCGACTTTTTACTTTCCAATTTGTATCCCTTTGACCTCCTTTAGTTTTCTCATTTCTCTGGCTAGGATTTCAAGTACTAAGTTGAACATGTAGGGAAAAACTGGGCAGCTTTGTCTTGCCCTGATTTTAGTGGGATTGCCCCAAGTTTAACTCCATTTAGTTTGATATTGGCTACTGGCTTGCTATATATTGCTTTTACTAGGTTTAGGTATGGGTCTTGAGTTTCTGATCTTTCCAAGACTTTTATCATGAATGGGTGTTGGATTTTGTCAAATGCTTTCTCAGCATCTAATGAAATGATCATGTGTTTTTTTTTTCTTTGAGTTTATATAGTGGATGACCTTGACGTACTTCTGTATATTTTACCATTCTGCATCCCTGGGATGAAGCCAATTTGATCATGATGTGTGATTGTTTTGATTGTTCTTGGATTCGGTTGACAATAATTTTATTGTGTATTTTTGCATCAATATACATAAGGGAAGTTGGTCTTAAGTTTTCTTTCTTTGTTGGGTCATTGTGTGGTTTAGGTATCAGAATAATTGTGGCTTCATAGAACAAATTATGTAGTATTATGTCTATTTCTATTTTGTGGAGTAGTTTGATGATTATGAGTATTAGGTTTTTTTTGAGGGTCTGAAAGAACTGAAACTCTCTGGTCCTTGGCTTTTTTTTTTCTTGGTTGGGAGATTATTAATGACTGCTTTTATTTCTTTAGGAATTATGGGACAGTTTAGATAGTTTATCTGCTCCTAACTTAACTTTGGTACCTGGTATCTGTCTAGACAATTGTCCATTTCATACAGATTTTCCAGTTTTCTGAGTAAAGGCTTTTGTAGTAGTATTTGATGTTTTTTTTTATACTTCGTTTCTGTTTTCTCCCTTTTCATTTCTCATTTTGTTGATTTGGATACTGTCTCTGTGCCCACTGTTTAGTCTAGCAAAGGATTAATCTATCTTGTTGATTTTCTCAAAGAACCAGATCCTGGTTTTGTTTATTCTTTGTATACTTCCTTTTGTTTCTACTTAGTTGATTTCAGCCCAGAGTTTGATTATTTCCTGTGGTATACTCCTCTTTGGTGTATTTGCTTCTTTTTGTTCTACAGCCTTCACATGTGCTGTCAAGCTGCTAGTGTATGCTCTCTCCAGTTTCTTTTTGGAGGCACACAGTGCTATGAATTTTCATATTAGTGCTGCTTTCCTTGTGTTCCATAAGTTTGTGTATGTTGTGCCTTCATTTTCATTAAATTCCAAAAAGTCTTTAATTTCATGCTTTATTTCTTCCTTGTCCAATTTATCATTGAGTAGACTGTTATTCAGCTTCCATGAGTATGTGGGTTTTCTATTATTTCTGTTGTTATTGAAGACAAGCTTTAGTTAGGGGTGATCTGATATGATGCATGGGATTATATCAAGCTTCTTATATCTATTGAGGCCTGTTTTGTGACTGATTATATGGTCAATTTTGGAGAAAGTAGGATGAGGTGCTGAGAAAAAGGTATATGCATTTTGCATTTTCTTTGACTGTTGTGTCAGTGTTTTCTATGGTATCTTCTGCACCTGAGATTCTCCCTTCTCTATCTGTTGAATTCCACTGCTAATGCTTGTATCTATGACTCCTGATCTCTTTCCTAGGCTATCTATCACCAGAGTTGTCTCCCTTTGTGATTCTTTATTGTCTCTACCTCCATTTTTAGATCTTGAATGGTTTTGTTCATTTCCTTCACCTGTTTCATTGTGTTTTCGAATAATTCTTTAAGGGATTTTTGTGTTTCCTCTTTAAGGGCTTCTACTTGTTTACCTGTGTTCTCTTGTACTTCTTTAAAGAGTTAGTTACTCATGTCCTTCTTAAAGTCCTCTATCAGCACCATGAGATGTGGTTTTAAATTCAAATCTTGTTTTTCTAGTTTGTTGGGGTAACCAGGACTTGTTTTTGTGGAAGAACTGGGTTCTGATGATACCATATAGCTTTTGTTTCTTTTAATAATGTTCTTGTGCTTGCCTTTCACCATCTGGTTATCTCTGGTATTTGTTGATCTTGCTATCTCTGACTGGAGCTTGTCTCTCCTGTGTGCCTGTGACCCTGTGTCAGCACTCCTGGAAGACTAGCTCTCTCCTGGCAGGACCTGTGTACAGAGGGCTGTGTGACAGTCCTATCTCCAGTGCAGAAGGCAACTGGAAGTATCATGTCCCAGCTACTCCACTGTTCTTGTGCCCTGTGAGCTCCTGGCTGGTCCAACCCAGGACAGTTATTGGTGAGGATGTGGAGATCTCACCTCTGTGTTTGTGAGTGAGAGCACTCCTGGAAAACCAGCCTTTTCCTGGAGGAAGCTGTGCATAGGGTGCCTTTTAACCATCCCAGCTCCCAGGTACAGATGGTGAGAATCAGATATGTGTCTTAATTTTTTTAATTTCTTATAGAAGAGAGGAATGATAAAAGTTATTAGATTGGGAAAAGAATAAATATTAGAAATTTATATATAACTTTATGCTGAAAATTTGAATATAGAAATGTGAACTCAATATTTCTTGATAGCAAATAAAAGATAAATTTAAAAACTATAAACAGTAAATACTGAAGGAGGTGGTGGCGCACACCTTTAATCCCAGCACTTGGGAGGCAGAGGCAGGAGGATTTCTGAGTTCGAGGCCAGCCTGGTCTACAAAGTGAGTTCCAGGACAGCCAGGGCTACACAGAGAAACCCTGTCTCAAAAAACCAAAAAAAAAAAAAAAAAAAAAAAATAAATATAAGCAAAAATATTTTAGTAAATTCAAAACATACTGTTTGCATTATATAACTTTTAGAGTAACCAACAAAATTAACCAAAACTGGTGTTAGCCCTAATAATCACATGATAATGATTGATATTGATATTGTTTTTCATTAGATATATTCTTTATTTACATTTCAAATGATTTCCTCGTTCCTGGTTCCCCCCTCCCCGAAAATCCCAAAAGCCCTCTCCCCTCCCCCTGTGCCCCAATCAACCACCCTCCCGCTTCCCTGTCCTGGTATTCCCCTACACTGCTGCATCGAACCTTTCCAGGACCTGTCCTTTTTTATTCTTGGACATCATTTTATTTGTGATTTGTGTCGTCTTGGGTATTCCGAGCTTCTGGACTAATATCCCCTTATCAGTGAGTGCACACCATGTGTGTTCTTTGTGATTGGGTTACCTCACTTAGGATGATATATTTTCCAGTTTCAACCATTTTCCTAAGAAAATGTTAAACACTTGTTTAATATCAGAATGGGATTTTATTTAAGAAAAAAAGGTAAGTAACAGTATAGTTTAGAAAAAGATGGGTACCCTTCTGGCTGGTCCTTTTTGCTGAGACAGACTAGGCTAATCCCCTGAAGACACCATATCCTGAGGCATCCCAGAATATCTGCCATACTCAGAGCAATCCTGCAACTGACACCACAGCCTGAGGCATCCCAGGAGATCTGCTGTGTACAGGATAACTGAGTAACTGATTACCAACTTGTCTGCTTTTTGAAGACAACATAGCTTGAAGACCTTTGAGGAGATGTGCTGAACACAGAGCAACTGAAAAACTGATCACCAGTTTGTCTGTTTCCCTGAAGACACCACAGCTTGAAAGCACCCCAGGAGCTCTACTCTACACAGGACAACTGGGCAACTGACACCACAGTCTGAAGACCTTGCGGGAACTCTGCAGTATGAAAACTGTGACCCAACAGACTGATAGCCTCCCTGGAGTTCTGAAGCACACAAGGAAACAGAAACCAATGTCCATACCCTCCCAACCCCCTGCCTAGAACAGCTTCAGACTGAATAGTTTGAAGGCCACATATATAGTACAGGACTGCATGATCTGGCCTCAGTGTGAGAAAGTAGGCCTAATCTAGAGACACTTGAGGCTACAGGGTTGAAGGATGCCTGGAGAATGAGTGCATCCTCTCAGAGATAGTTGGGAAGAAGATTGGGAAGAGGAACTGTGGGTGGGGAGGCTGGGAGGAAGAAGGCTGAAATGTAATATATATATAGCACAGTTGACTCCTTGTCAACTTGCTTCTCAAATACTTCACTGTTAAACCACAAACTTTACTTTCTAGTTTATCCCCAAGATGTCACACTACTGTCAATATCCCAACATAAAAAATGTTACAAACTTAAAATTCCCATAGTCTTTACAAATTCAAACACTTTAAAATTCAGTTATTTCTATTAACAACTCAAATTCTCATTAATAAAACTAAAACGTCTTTTAGAATTCAGTCTGTCAACTGTGGACTCCTATAAAATCAAAAATCAATTAAATAGTCCTTACATAAAGAGGACATAGCGAAGGCACAATCACAATCAAATCAAAGTTCAAGGAAAAAAACATATCCAATGTGCATGATTCACTCACGATCTCAGTGTCCTTTCAAGGAGCTTGCATTGTTTCTATAGAACTGCAGAGATAGAAATGGAGAAGAGCCTGAGGAAAAGAAGGTTCAGAGACAGACCCAACATGGGATCTAGCTTAAGAGGAGACCCCAAGGCCTGACACTATTACTGAGGCTATGGAGTGCTCACAAAAAGGAACCTATCATGACTGCCCTCCTAAAGACCCAACAAGCAGCTGAGTCAGATGCAGATATTTTCACCCAACCAATGGACAAAAGCTGCTGAGCCCTGTGGTTGAATCAGGGAAAAGCTGGAAGACACTGAGGAGGAGGGCAACCCTGTAGGAGGACCAGCATTCTCAATTATTCTGGACTCCCAAAATCTCTTAGACACTGCAGCACCAACCAGTCAGCATACACCACCTGATATGAAGTCCCCAACACATATACAGCAGAGGACGGCTGGGTCTGGGTTAAATTAGAGAAGATTCACCTAACCCTGAAGAGACTGGAGTTCCCAGGGAGTTTAGTGGTCTGGTGGGTTATGGGGGTTGGGGGATGGGACATTCTTGTGGAGACAGTGGGGAGAGTGGAGGTATGGGATGTGGAAAATTCAGAGGGTGGACCAGGAGAGGCATAATATCTGGAGTGTAAAAACAAAACAAAACAAAAAGAATAACTAAAAAAAGGAATATATAAAAAATATTAAGTGAGCCTGAACTTTGAATCAGTCTGGCTTGTTGTTTTGCCTTATGATCTTCTGCATATATTTATTTTCCCTTCTGCCTCTCTGCTATGTTGTGATGCATATATGAGGGCCTTAATAGAGGTCAACATATGGAATTTTTGTACTTTAGACTTTCAGTTTCCAAAACTGAGAAAGTGTCAAAGACCCTCAATCTCCTTGGCACAGGGGGAAATTTCCTAAACAGAATTCCAATGGCTCATACTCTAAGATCTAGAATTGATAAATGGCTCCTCATGAAACTGGAAAGCTTCTATTAGGCAAAACACTTAGTCAATAAGACAAGTAGGCAACCTACAGGTTGGGAAAAAGATCTTCATTAACCTCACAACTGATAGAGGGCTAATATCCAAAATATATAAAGAACTCAAGAAGCTAACCACCAAAAAACCCAAGCAACCCAATCAAAAAGTGGGGTATAGGACTAAACAGAGAATTCACAACTGAGGAATCTCAAATGGCTGAGAAACACCTAAAGTCCTTAGTGATCAGAGAAATGCAAATCAAAACGACCTTGAGATTCCACCTTACACTAATCAGAATGGCTAAGATCAAAAGCTCAGGTAACAGCACATGATGGGGAGGATATGGAAAAAGATGAATACTCTTCCATTGTTTGTAGGATTGTAAAATTGTGCAACTACTTTGAAAATCAACCTGGGGGTTCCTCAGAAAATTAAAAATATATCTACCTGAAGATCCAGCAATACCACTCTTGGGAATATACCCAAATGAAGCCCCACTATGCCATAGGAGCATGTGTTAGATTATGGTCATAGTTGCCTTGTTTGTGATAGCCAGAAGTTGGAAACAAACCAGATATCCCATGACAGAAAAATTTAAACAGAAAATGTGGTTCATTTACTCAATGGAATATTATGCAGGTATTAAGAACGAGGACATTCAGAGTTTTGCAGGCAAATGGCTAGAACTAGAAAATATCATCCTGAGTGAGCTAAATAAGAACCAAAATGACATGCATAGTATGTACTCACCAATAAATGATCAGTTCTTAAAACATAAAAATCTAGTAGCATACAAACTGAACACATTCTAATTAGAAATATATGTGTATATACATATTAGTGTATGTAGCAACAATAGTAAATACGAAAAAAAGTCCAAGAACTTGAAGGATAGCAAGGAGGGATATATGGAAGGTTTGGAAAGAAGCATGGGAAGGAAGAAATAATATGATCATGTTATGATCTTAAAAAGAAAGGAAAAAAGTGTGTTGAGGGATTTCATATTGGGCATATTTGGTAAATATTTTAACTTATGCAACAATTTTCTAGTATCATCAATGCGTGATTCTTCTAGAGAAAACCAAATAAATAAATAAATAAATAAATAAGTAAAATTAAGATTCTAGATGCAGCTAATTGTCCACGTGAAAAAGGAAATAAAGAACTATTTAACTGATACAATAATTCATTGTTGAATACAAGAAAAGTGTTTAAGATAAATTGCTCAATTGTTTCAATATATGAACCCCAAGGAACAACCAGGGAGAAGGAACTTGAAAACATAAATTAAGTGATATTGTTTGGATCTTCAGTTAGAAAAATGAAATATTAAACAGAGTAACTTAGAGTTGAAGAGGTAGCTCAGTAGTTAAGGGCATTTGTTCTTGCTGAGGATCTAAAATGAATTTACAGTAACCTAAAGGCAGCTTGCAACCATATATAACTCAAATTCCAACAAATCTAATCTCCTGTTCTGTCTTTTAAAGGCACCAAGCACACATGTAATACACAGTCATACATTAAGGGACATAACTCACACACAGCTCATTTTAAAATAGCATCAAATAAAATAAATAAATCTATTTCCATGAAAAAGTAACAAAACAAAGAAGGAAACACAGTAATGATACATTTAATGTTTTTAGATGTGATGTTTGAAAATTCATAATTTTATAACTTCTTTTACATAGGTATATTGATATTCAAAATAAATTTTATGGTTTCTGAATTTGATAATCTTTTCTATTGAGTACAAATCGTTAGGGCTAAAAGTTGACAAATGTATCTGAAATAAGATTGACTCAAAGTTGCAATTTACTGAGCTGAGATTATGATGTAGATTGCTTTATTGATCTATTCTCTATATATTTAGATTTTCAATGTGAAAATATTTTTGAAAGAAAAACACTTCCAACATGAGGTATTTTTGCTCTTCTATTTGATACTTGCAATTTTTACTTATTTATATTTAAATTTCAACCCATCTGGAAAGTATTTTGGTGTAAGAACTGTGGTGGGATACAATTTAATTATTTCCAGATGGTAACTCAGTTGTCACAACATCACTTTTTGTGGAAAGCATATTTCAACTCCCTGTTTTAAAATTACCACAGTAATACCACAATTTAAACATTGATATTGAAGGATGTATCAAATTTCTGTGTCTAAATATGACAGAGTAAATAGTTCTTTAATGTGTTTTTACCAAAGAATATTGTAAAGCTGAGAGAGACAGGTGAGATAACTATTTTTCAGGTGGTAACTGAGAGTGACATGGAACAGAGAATAGAAAAAGAAAGAGCTGGAGAGATGGCTCAGCCGTTAAAGGCTAGGCTCACAACCATAAAATATAAGAAAAAGAAAGAAAAACTAGTTAGAATGCTACCAGATTATGCAGGTTCTCTGCTTTAAGGTATTTTTTTAGATGTCAGAACAGGAGTCAGAAAGCCCAAAGAGCTCTGTGATCTTATTTTACAGTTCTAATGCACAGAAGCTAGAACTTGGTATTGCTGGCTTATTTCCAAAAAAAGAATGTCAAAACAAGAGAACCAGGCACAGGAAGTTCTACATGTATTTCAAGAGCATACTTTTTCCTTTAACAAAATACTAATTTGTACTGGTACATGCACATACTGAGCACCCTCACAAATGACAATTCCAGTGGAGACTCTGAAGAGGGCCCACCCAAGAATAGAAGTCCTGTGTAACTACCTCAAAGGTTCTGTGATGGAAAATCAGAGAAGTAAGAATGTAAGATCTGGAAAGAATTAGAGGAGGGGAAAGCATGATCAAAATATGTGGTCCTTAATATATTTTCAAGAAAAATGAAAATATATAAACTATTAAAAACAATAAAGTATACACTCTAAAAATATATTAAAATCCAGAGGTTGGGAAAGAGTTCATGAAACAATCTCTTCTGGGTATGACTCTATCATTGTAGTCAAGAGCTCCCTACAAGTGCAATTACTAAAAAGGATTGGATATATTACCATTTATCATGAATGTGAGAGGGTCTCAGTTTTCATTAGTTGTGTAACCACTGATATGTTGCCCATATTCCTTTAAATACCCTCCAACTCATCTTCAAGCAAACAACCATAATTAAGTTTAAAAAAAAATATCAAAGTAGGAGGCGGCTTCTTTGGGAGAAGCGCTTCACCTAGATAAAGGGAGGGTGAGATAAGTATTACTGGGTAAAAAAAAAAATGCCGAAAACTCAGTGTAAACATACTCAAGATATTGTTAAAAAATTATTTAAAGCAGAATGAAAAATGAGTAATGAAGAAATACTAAGGAAGATATAGACTTTGGAAAGGCTAGAAGCAGTTAATTTCTGACTATTAATAGTATGTGTTTAATACTCCAGGAATTTTGTACAGACCTCAAAAGGCAAGAAGGTATGAATAGACTAATCTTAATGTCTATTGAAAACTTACATTAACCCATCTTATAAAATAGCCTCAAAACTCAAGTGCTGATCTGTAAGTTATTTTTCAACAATAAAACATAAGTCTATCACTAAGAAAATAAAATCTAGATGTTAAATAGCATAAAAGGCAATGTGTCACTTATAAAAAAGGTCTTAAAAAGAAGCAAGAGGGGGTTGAATGGGGAAAAGAAGGAGGGAAGGGGGCTCATGGGACTTTCGGGGAGGGAGGAAACGGGAAAGGGGAAATGATTTTAAATGTAAATAAAAAAACTTAGAAAATAAAATTAAAAAAATATATAACAAAGAGAAAAATGATTTCAAGACAAGTTTATAGAAGAGAGTTGATGAATTTAGCAAATAAGGTCTTTAAAGTAGCCACTTTGAGTCTGTTCAAGCTGTAAAGTAGAATTAAACAATGAAGAGACAACAAGTAGATCTTAATAATGAAATTAAGAATTAAAGGAAGATATCAATTGGAACTTCTAGAACTAAAGTGCCATATCTGACTGGCAGGATTAACAAACAAACACCAAATGAATGGAATTTGAAAAGTAATTTTATACAAGAGATAATACAGAAATAGGCAGTGGCGACAATTCAAAATTTTGCATAACACAAGTCTATAGCATGGTGGTGAATGATTATAATACTAGCACTGAGCAAATTGAGGCAGGAAGATTGAGAGTTCAAGAAAAATTCAGTGGGTAAGGAAAGCTAAAGGCTATGGGGAAATTTGGGTGAGAGAAAGAATTATGATTAAAATATGTTATATAACTTAAGAAGGACAAACAGGAAAACATACACTCCAAACTAAAACTCTGAACAATAGACTACATGTAATGAATGCCTCAACTTATCTAGAAAAGCTTCAAGTTGTACATAATAAGTAATGGACTATTAAATAGCCTTTCATTCACAAAGAAATTAAAATAGAGGAAACATAACCAAGAACTATCTTCTCCACAACTGAACAATTCCTGCTTAATCCTTATAACTAATGTGCTTTGTTTACATCCAGTACTCTCCCATTTACATTTATTAATTTGCATGTTCATTCAGAAGGTAAAGCATTAAAAAGAGCTTATCCTTTGTGCCAAGTGCCTTCATTCTCATAAGTGACAGAACAGGTTTTGTGAGTTATTTAAATACACTTGAGAAGCAGTTATTTTAAGACTTCTAGGAAAAAAAGTATCAGCCATTTTTCTTACTATAATTTAGATAAATGACTTCAACTTCAAAGCTTCTAGGAAGATTTAGTTTATAGGGACCTGTCCTTTTTTCTCTCCACAGGTTTCCAATAGATTGCAATATTATTTCCACGAGGAAGCTTGTCATTGTATAAATAGCACATATTCCTAATTGAACCCAAGTATTCTGTTCAGATTCCAAGTGATGATGTGAAAATCTTTCATTTCTTTTTTAACACATAATTGAGGACATTTTGATCATATTTTTAAATTGTAAACAGTGTCTTCCTTGTATTTATATTAATGTATTAAGATTGCATCTTGGTCTAATTTATATCTCTCATCTGCAAAGGAACTCTTAACTGCTGAAGCTTCTCTCAGTACCAAAACTTTGTTCGAGTAATCCAGGAAGGTGATCTTAATTTTATTTTGTAGTTTACATAATTACAGTTCAATATTTACATGCTTTTACTCATATAAATCCTCTCAGAAATCTTGTCACTGAATTATTGCTATACCTTTCCCCTCACAGTCTAGCAAAGATTACCCAAAGAATGCTAAATTACTTCCTCCAATGTTGTTGGTAACAACTGCTAGATCCTTGTTCTGAGCCAAAGTCAGCTGAGATCATTTGCTGCTCTTTCCTTCTTCATTCTGCATGGTTTATTTCCTGTCTCTCTAAAAGCACGACACTCATTTCTATTTTGAGATGCTGCTTTATATTCCAGGAAAATGTCAATCAAAAATATAAATTTATCTAGCCAGTGTTCAACATTCAAATATGTTTTTCAGTTTTCTGAAGCTTAAATTCAAGTTTAAAAATGTTCCTTCATCTAAATTCTCAACTTATATGTGGAGACAAAAGGCAAGAAAGGAAAAAAAAAAAGTACAAGTAAAAATTTACATACTTCAAAACCAAGAAACTCACTACTTAAGAGCCTCAATGCAGTGACATGTAATGTTTCCTTAATCAGCCGTAACACCTTGTCTTAAATGGCCAAACTTAAGAGAAGTGATCCTATAAAATTTACCAATTAACAAGATAGAAGTAACCTTAATTATCCAGATATTAATTGAATATTAACAGCAAGTGAGACAGCCTAAAGGACCTTTCCACAAATGTTCTCTATAAGGGGCAGGGGTTCCTATTCTCTGAGAATTTATCAGTTTCATCTCCATCACTCTTACAGCATATTTTCTTTTAAATAAATCATTTTTCTTATACAACACTTATCGTATGATAAATTCTTTTGCTCCTTCTTTAACCTATCACCATTTTTCTGACATGATGTTTCCAGTGATCTGAATGGAGAACAGTCTTTTATTCCTTTGTGTTCCACATTGTATTCTCTTCCTTCTGGAACTTTATAATTTGGGTGATTGGCCTGTGGGCAACTGAAGGTTTCTGAATAGGACTAATATCCAGTGAATTCCCCAAGTATTTGGATGGTGATTTCAGAATGTTATTACTCCCAGGAGCTCAAATTAAAGACTTTTTTCAGTCCCTTGATGAAGTCTTCCTTTTTCCAGGGAAGGATCCTAGCCTAGCCCGCACTTAGATGGAATCTGAAGGCTAGGATAAAATGAGGACAGTAGCCATCATTCCATAAGTGTAAGGAGTTAGGTTTTTTCCTTGTCAGATCCTGTTCATTCTTAGAATGTACTCCATTAATTTTTTTTTAATTTAATTTAATTTTATTTTTTTAATTTACATTCCAAATCACTTCCCCTTTCCCGTTTCCTCCCTCCCCGAAAGTCCCATAAGCCCCCTTCCCTCCCTCTTTTCTCCGTTCAACCCCCTCTCATTACTCTGTCCTGGCGTTCCCCTACATCCAGTCTTTCCAGGACCAGGGGTCTCTCCTTCCATCTTTTTAGAAATCTATTGATATGCTGATTGTGTCTAGGGTATTCTGAGATTCTGGGTCAATATCCCCTTATCAGTGACTTCATACCATGTGTGATCTTTTGTGATTGGGTTACCTCACTAAGGATGATATTTTCAAGTTCTGACCATTTGCCTAGGAATTTCGTGAATTCATTGTTTTTAATTGCAGAGTAGTATTCCATTGTGTAAATATACCACATCTTCTGAATCCATTCCTCCGTTGAGGGACATCTGGGTTCTTTCCAGCTTCTGGCTATTATAAATAAGGCTGCTATGAATATAGTGGAGCATGTGTCCTTATTGCATGCAGGTAAAGTCTCTGGGTATATGCCCAGGAGTGGTATAGCCGGATCCTCCGGAAGTGTCATGCCCAGTTTTCTGAGGAGCCGCCAGACTGCTTTCCAGAGTGGTTGTACCAGCCTGCAATTCCACCAGCAGTGGAGGAGTGTTCCTCTTTCTCCACATCCTCGCCAACAACTGCTGTCTCCTGTGTTTTTGATCTTAGCCATCCTGACTGGTGTGAGATGGAATCTCAGGGTTGTTTTGATTTGCATTTCCCTAATGACTAAGGATGATGAACATCTCTTTAGGTGCTTCTCAGCCATTAGATATTCTTCAGGTGAGAACTCTTTGTGGAGCTCTGTACCCCATTTTTTAATAGGGTTACTTGCCTCTCTGGAGTTTAACTTCTTGAGTTCTTTGTATATCTTGGATATTAGCCCTCTGTCGGATGTAAGGTTGGTAAAGATCATTTCCCAGTTAGTTGGTTGCCGCTTTGTCTTTTTGACGGTGTCTTTGCCTTGCAAAAACTTTGTAATTTAATGAGGTCCCATTTGTCTATTCTTGATCTTAGAGTATAAGCTATTGGAGTTCTGTTCAGGAAATTCTCCCCTGTGCCCATATGTTCAAGGTTCTTCCCTAGTTTCCCTTCTATTAGTTTCAGTGTGTCTGGTTTTATGTGGAGATCTTTGATCCACTTAGAATTGAGCTTAGTGCAAGGAGATAAGGATGGGTCAATTTGCATTCTTCTGCATGTTGACCTCCAGCTGAGCCAGCACCATTTGTTGAAAAGGCTATCTTTTTTCCACTGGATGGTTTTAGCTCCTTTGTCAAAGATCAAGTGACCATAGGAGTGTGGATTCATTTCTGGGTCTTCAATTCTGTTCCATTGATCTACATGTCTGTTACTGTACCAATACCATGCAGTTTTTAACACTATTGCTCTGTAGTACAGCTTGAGGTCCGGGATACTGATTCCCCCAGAGGTTCTTTTACTCTTGAGAATAGTTTTAGCTATTCTGGGTTTTCTGTTATTCCAGATGAATTTTTGAATTGCTCTTTCTAACTCTATGAAGAATTGAGTTGGGATTTTGATGGGGATTGCATTGAATCTGTGTATTACTTTTGGTAAGATGCTCATTTTTACTATATTACTCCTGCCAATCCATGAGCATGGCAGATTTTTCCATCTTGTGAGGTCTTCTTCAATTTCTTTCTTCAGAGACTTGAAGTTCTTGTCATACAGATCTTTCACTTGTTTGGTTAGCGTCACGCCAAGATACTTAATATGGTTTGTGGCTATCGTAAAGGGTATTATTTCTCTTACTTCTTTCTCAGCCTGCTTATCCTTTGAGTATAGGAAGGCTTCTGACTTGCTTGAGTTGATTTTATATCCGGCCACTTTGCTGAAGTCGTTTATCAGCTGTAGGAGTTCTCTGGTGGAGTTCTTTGGGTCGCTTATGTATACTATCATATCGTCTGCAAATAGTGATAGTTTGACTTCTTCCTTTCCAATTTGTATCCCTTTGACCTCTTTTTCTTGTCTAATTGCTCTAGCTAGAACTTCAAGTACTATATTGAAAAGATATGGAGAGAGAGGGCAGCCTTGTCTAGTCCCTGATTTTAGTGGGATTGCTTCAAGTTTCTCTCCGTTTAGATTGATGCTGGCTACTGGTTTGCTGTAAATTGCTTTTACTATGTTTAGATATGGACCTTGAATTCCTGATCTTTCCAAGACCTTTAGCATGAAAGGATGCTGAATTTTGTCAAATGCTTTCTCAGCATCTAATGAGATGACCATGTGGTTTTTTTCTTTGAGATTGTTTATGTAGTGGATTACATTGATGGATTTCCTTATATTGAACCATCCCTGCATCCCTGGGATGAAGCCTACTTGATCGTGGTGAATGATCGTTTTGATGTGTTCTTGGATTCGGTTGGCAAGAATTTTATTGAGTATTTTTGCATCGATATTCATAAGAGAGATTGGCCTGAGATTCTCTTTCTTTGTTGGATCTTTGTGTGCTTTTGGTATTAGTGTAATTGTGGCTTCATAGAACGAGTTGGGTAGTGTTCCTTCTGTTTCTATTTTGTGGAACAGTTTGAAGAGTATTGGTGTTAGGTCTTCTTTGAAGGTCTGATAGAATTCTGCACTAAAACCATCTGGACCTGTGCTTTTTTTGGTTGGAAGACTTCCAATGACAACTTCTATTTCTTCAGGGGTTATAGGACGGTTTAGATGGTCTATTTGATCCTGATTTAATTTTGGTACTTGGTATCTGTCAAGGAAATTGTCCATTTCCTCAAGATTTTCTAGTTGTGTTGAATACAGGTTTTTGTAGTAGGATCTGATGATTTTTTGAATTTCCTCAGTTTCTGTTGTTATCTCTCCCTTTTCGTTTCTGATTTTATTAATTTGGATACTATCTCTGTGCCCTCTGGTTAGTCTGGCTAAGGGCTTATCTATCTTGTTGATTTTCTCAAAGAACCAACTCCTCGTTTTGTTGATTCTTTGTATGGTTTTATTTGTTTCTACTTGATTGATTTCAGCCCTGAGTTTGATGATTTCCTGCCTTCTACTCCTCTTTGGTGTATTTGCTTCTTTTTGTTCCAGGGCTTTCAGGTGTGCCATTAAGCTGTTAGTGTATGCTGTCTCCCGTTTCTTTTTGGCGGCACTCAGGGCTATGAATTTTCCTCTTAGCACTGCTTTCATTGTGTCCCATAAGTTAGGGTATGTTGTGCCTTCATTTTCATTAACTTTCAAAAAGTCTTTGATTTCTTTCTTTATTTCCACCTTGACCAAGTTATCATTGAGTAGAGCATTGTTCAGCCTCCATGTGTACGTGGGTTTTCTTTTGTTTTTGTTGCCATTGAAGACCACCCTTATTCCATAGTGATCTGATAGGAGGCATGGGATTATTTCTATCTTCTTGTATCTGTTGAGGTCTGATTTGTGACCAATTATATGGTCAATTTTGGAGAAGGTACCATGAGGAGCTGAGAAGAAGGTGTATTCTTTAGCTCTAGGATGAAATGTTCTATATATATCAGTTAGTTCCATTTGGTCCAAGGCTTCAATTAGATTCACTGTGTCCCTGTTTAGTTTCTGCTTTCCTGAACGATCCATTTCAGAGAGCGGGGTGTTGAAGTCACCCACTATTATTGTGTGCGGTGCGATGTGTGCTTTGAGTTTTAGTAAAGTTTCTTTTACGAATGAGGGTGCCCTTGCATTTGGAGCATAGATATTCAGGATTGAGAGTTCTTGATGGTGCATTTTTCCCTTGATCAGTATGTAGTGTCCTTCTGTGTCTTTTTTGATGACTTTGGGTTGAAAATCAATTTTATCCGATATTAGGATGGCTACTCCACCTCGTTTCTTGGGGCCATTTGCTTGTAAAATTGTTTTCCAGCCTTTTACTCTGAGGTAGTGTTTGTCTTTGACACTGAGGTGCGTTTCCTGCATGCAGCAAAATGCTGGGTCCTGTTTACGTATCCAGTCTGCTAGTCTATGTCTTTTAATTGGGGAATTGAGACCATTGATATTAAGAGAGATTAAGGCATAGTGATTATTGCCATCTGCCATTCTTGACGCTATCTTTATGTTTGAGTGGTTATCTACTTTTGGGTTTGATTCAAGAAGGTTATTATCTCATTTTTTCCAGGGTGTTGTTTCTCTCCCTGTATTGGAGGTTTCCACCTATTATCCGTTGCAGGGCTGGATTTGTGGAAAGATATTGTGAAAATTTGGTTTTATCATGGAATATCTTGGTCTCTCCATCTATGGTGATTGAGAGTTTTGCTGGGTATAGTAGTCTAGGCTGGCATTTGTGCTGTCTTAGTGTCTGCATGAGATCTGCCCAGGATCTTCTGGCTTTGATAGTCTCTGGTGAGAAGTCTGATGTGATTCGGATAGGTCTTCCTTTGTATGTTACTTGGCCCTTTTCTCTTACTGCATTTAGTATTCTTTCTTTGTTTAGAACATTCGGTGTTTTGATTATTATGTGACGGGAGGTATTTCTGTTCTGGTCCAGTCTGTTTGGAGTTCTGTAGGCTTCTTGTATGTTCATCGGCATCTCTCTCTTTAAGTTAGGGAAGTTTTCCTCCATAATTTTGTTGAAGATGTTTACTGGCCCTTTAAGTTGCAAATCTTCACTCTCATCTATACCTATAATCCTTAGGTTTGGTCTTCTCATTGTGTCCTGGATTTCCTGGATGTTTTGGGTTACGCGTTTTTTGCATTTTGCATTTTCTTTGACTGTTGAGTCGATGCTTTCTATGGAATCTTCAGCACCTGAGATTCTTTCTTCCATCTCTTGTATTCTATTGTTGATGTTTGCATCTATGACTCCTGATTTCTTCCCAAGGTTTTCTATCTCCAAAGTTGTCTCCCTTTGTGATTTCTTAGTTGTTTCTACTTCCTTTTTTAGTTCCTGGATGGATTTGCTGAGATCCTTCACTTGTTTGTTTGTATTTTCCTGTATTTCTTTAACGTATTTTTGCATTACCTCTTTCAGGATTTCTTCCTGATGACCCACGTTCTCCTGCATTTCTCTGAGCGATTTTTGTGTTTCCTCCTCATGGGATTCCATCTGTTGATCCATCGTCTCCTGCATTTCTTTAAGCAGTTCTCGTGTTTCCTTTGTAAGGGCATCTAACCGTTGATTCATTTCTTTAAGCAATTTTTATGTTGCCTCCTTATGGGCATCCGTCTGTTGACCCATATTCTTCTGCATTTCTTTATGCAAATTTCGTGATTCCTTTGTGAGTGCATCTACCCGTTGATTCATCTCGTTAAGCGATTTTTGTGTTGTCTCCTTGTGCGCCTCCATCTTTTGATCCATGTTCTCCCGCATTTCTCTAAGCGATTTTTGTGTTTCCTTTGTAAGGGCTTCTAACCGTTGATTCATGGTCTCCTGTAACTCTTTATGAGATTTATTTGTGTCCTTCTTGTGATCCTCTAATAGCATCATGAGAAGTGATTTTAAATCCAGATCTTGTCTTTCGGGTGTGGTGGGGTATCCAGGACTTGCTGCTGTTGGAGAGTTGGGTTCGGATGGTCCCACATTACTTTGATTACTGTTAGTAACATTCCTACGTTTGCCTTTTGCCATCTGGATACCTCTGGTGTTAGTTGGTCCTGCTGCCACTGGCTGTTGGTTGGACCTCCTGTGAGCCTGCAAAGCTATTTCTGCCCCCCCCCTGGATTACCAGGATTCCCCTGGCACCGATTTCTGGGGCCTGCCTGCTCCTGAGTGAGTTTGGAGCCCTAATGTGCTTTGCCCCAAGTGATCTTATATTGGGGAGGCCTTGCACATCTAAAGGCTCAGCCTAGTGGATTCCTGGAGCAGAGGTCGCCAAAGGGAGGCTGGCAGGCTCCTGCCCTGTGCAGGGGTGTGTGATCTCTCCTGGGGGGGGGAGGGGGCGTCCCTCTGCCAGGCAGAAGTCCCACAGCAGATCTGGCGCGCTGGTCACTGCAGATCAGCCCAGCACCTGGGAGCAGGTTACACACAAGCCGCCCGAGACTGAAGAGATATTATGCCTGTCTGTCTCTGAGCCTGGTGGTCCCAACTACCTGGTCACTGGAGCAAAGATGGCAGAGGGCACTCTCCGTGGCGCTGCTCACCCTGTGGTCACGATGGCCCGCCGATCTGGCACCCAGACGACCACAGCGCCAACCCGCCCTCGGGCACAGAAGGAAGCCCCAACAGGCCGTGTCCCAAGTGATGTTATATTGGGGGGAGAGCCTGGGTACCGGTCTCTCCAGCGCAGTCCGCGGGAACAGAGGTCGCGGAAGGGAAGCTGGCAGGCTCCCTCCCTGCGCGGGGTCCCTCCACCAGGCAGAAGGTCCCACCGCGGAACTGGCGCGCTGGTTACTGCAGATCAGCCCAGCACCTGGGAGCAGGTTACACAGAAGCTGCCTGAAACCGAAGCGATATTATGCCTGTCTGTCTCTGAGCCTGGCGGTCCCAACTACCTGGTCACTGGAGCAAAGATGGCGGAGGGCAGTCTCCGTGGCGCCGCTCACCCTGTGGTCACGATGGCCCGCCGATCTGGCACCCAGACGACCACAGCGCCAACCCGCCCTCGGGCACAGACGGAAGCCCCAACAGGCCGTGTCCCAAGTGATGTTATATCGGGGGGAGAGCCTGGGTACCGGTCTCTCCAGCGCAGTCCGCGGGAACAGAGGTCGCGGAAGGGAAGCTGGCAGGCTCCCTCCCTGCGCGGGGTCCCTCCACCAGGCAGAAAGAAGGTCATACTCCATTAATTTAATAGTACCATCTCCTCCATGACAAAACTATACAGGCTCTGATTAGTCCTTCCTTCTTTCACCTCACTCCTCTTCTTTCTTCCCTCTCAATCATTTTCCCATTTTATCATTTGCTGGTACGCTTGAGAGAGTAGGGTAGGTTGATAAAAGTGTTTCATTTGCAGTTTCTCCTCCCTGACTTGAGTTCATAGTTTAAGAAACCTGTAAGTAACCAGAGTTTTTTATTTTTATTTTTATTTGATTCAGAGCAGTGAGCATATCACTTTCTTCTTTTTCCCTTTTTTCCAAGTATATCCCTTTCAATATTGATCATTCAATGACCAGTTTTGGCTTGTAAACTTTTCCCTTTTTTTTAAAATTTTATTTTATTTTCCAAGTTTTTTTTTTATTTACATTCAAAATCATTCCCCCTTTCCCGTTTCCTCCCTCCCCGAAAGTCCCATAAGCCCCCTTCCCTCCCTCTTATCCCCAATCAAACCCCTCTCGCTTGGCTGACCTGGCATTCCCCTACATCCAGTCTTTCCAGGACCAGGGGTCTCTCCTTCCATCTTCTTGGAAATCTATTGATATGCGAATTGTGTCTAGGGTATTCCGAGATTCTAGGTTAATATCCCCTTATCAGTGACTGCATACTATGTGTGTTCTTTTGTGATTGGCTTACCTCATTAAGGATGATATTTTCAAGTTCTGACCATTTGCCTAGGAATTTCATGAATTCATTGTTTTTAATTGCAGAGTAGTATTCCATTGTGTAAATATACCACATCTTCTGAATCCATTCCTCCGTTGAGGGACATCTGGGTTATTTCCAGCTTCTGGCTATTATAAATAAGGCTGCTATGAACATAGTGGAGCATGTGTCCTTATTGCATGCAGGTAAAGCCTCTGGGTATACGCCCAGGAGTGGTATAGCCGGATTCTCCGGGAGTGTCATGCCCAGTTTTCTGAGGAACCGCCAGACTGCTTTCCAGAGTGGTTGTACCAGCTTCCAATTCCACCAGCAGTGGAGGAGTGTTCCTCTTTCTCCACATCCTCGCCAACAACTGCTGTCTCCTGTGTTTTTGATCTTAGCCATTCTGACTGGTGTGAGATGGAATCTGAGGGTTGTTTTGATTTGCATTTCCCTAGTGACTAAGAATGATGAACATCTCTTTAGGTGCTTCTCAGCCATTAGATATTCTTCAGGTGAGAACTCTTTTTTTAGCTCTGTACCCCATTTTTTAAATAGGGTTACTTGGTTCTCTGGAGTCTGACTTTTTGAGTTCTTTGTATATGTTGGATATTAGCCCTCTGTCGGATGTAGGGTTGGTAAAGATAATTTCCCAGTTAGTTGGTTGCCGCTTTGTCTTTTTGACAGTGTCTTTTGCCTTGCAAAAACTTTGTAATTTAATGAGGTCCCATTTATCAATTCTTGATCTTAGAGCATAAGCTATTGGAGTTCTATACAGGAAATTCTCCCCTGTGCCCATATGTTCAAGGTTCTTCCCTAGTTTCCTTTCTATTAGTTTCAGTGTGTCTGGTTTTATGTGGAGGTCCTTGATCCACTTGGAATTGAGCTTAGTGCAAGGAGATAAGAATGGGTCAATTTGCATTCTTCTGCATGTTG